>OZ030006.1:27159013-28373388 GCA_964023405.1 Apodemus agrarius
CTGTAACTAGTACAGTTTGGGCGCTTCTTATTGATACTTGTGACCTCTTAATTTGTCCAGCAAATGCTTGGCTACACCCAATTCAATAAAACTTATGGACCCTGGTGATGTATATTAATATAAATCTGATATAGAGGTACAGGAACTCTGCCCTATATTGAACTCAGAACCATGGGAATGGGAGAAAGATATATGGTTAAATAGCTCACCACATTCACATTGTGTCTGCTTGATTTCATGTCAGGACAAAGAAGTGGAGTTTCTCTGACAGCTTCTGTCTTGCCCCTTTAATGGATCTCTGGGATTTGGCCTCAGCACTTGATAGTTCTTGCCAGGACAGCAACTTAGGGAAGCTATTAATTGTCATAGGCACAGAATCATGCTAGCAGCAGTGGATATTGTTCAGTTGTTCAGATGGTGATAACAACCTTCATTTGTTCTTAATTTGTACCTAAGGAAAGTAGAACAAGGTCCTTAGAATAGAAAGATCATTTCCACGTCTTCATCTTCCCAAATTGAAAGACTTATTAGAGAGACACCGGTAAGTTCTTTATAATATACAAGGATTAGTAGGTGAGGTCTTGGATATAGGGTGTGTTTTACTGTTGTTTTCTGAAACAGGGTCTCATGTATCACATGTGGTCCTCTACCTGGCTTGCCAGGTTAATCTTCAGCTCAGATAATCCTGCTTCCAATTTCCAATATCTAGGCTTATAAGTGGGGCCTCCTAGGATGGTTAGGAGAGTACTAGTCACTGTCACCTGGGTTTTCTAATGCTGAAATATGTGCCTGCCAGTATATCTACACACATTTCATTCTATGTCTGCCACTTATTTCAGATTTTTGCTATAATATAACTGCAAATCACTCACTCACACACACACACACACACACACAGATACTTGACTCAGAGCAAGGTCATGGTGATCACATTCTGCTATGTTCTGTATGGTATTTGTTAATCCCACAGTTGTCCATGAAGCTTTACATAGGACCCATTAAATTAAAAGAAAATATGCACTGTTATATCTAAAGTGGCCTACTCAGAACTTACTACTTCATATGTTACTTTTGCTTTTTATTGTTTGTTCTGTTGGACTTTAGTTTTGTTTTGTTTCATTTTATAAGTTGAAAATGATAGATATTTGGGACCATGTATTGGTTATTGTTCTAATTTATCAGTATTAGGGTTTGTATTCAATAAATCATTGATGTTTGACTGACAAAGGTATTTGCAAGTTTTCTTTGGCTAATCCTGAATGAAAACACAAGATGCTAGGCCCTTATTTTTTTTTTTTTGCAAATGATCTATGTCTGTTCTGGTTTCCTATAACTTCTGCCTGCACTCACCCAACTCTGTTGACTATTTTATTTTTTTCTGATAGAATCTCATGGTATAGCTCACAGAAGCCTGTGAGAAACCCCAATTGGTAACTTTGGTACAGAGAGGAAAGCCCCACACTCAGCCTGAGGTACTTTCATTGGAGTTTCCAATATTTAAGTCTCCTCTGCCATCAGATCTCCACACTGCTGCCAGAACCATGATGGCTCCACATCTCTCTCCTAAGACATTGTGGGGCAACTTTCAAATGCTACACACAAGGCTTCTTGAGTATATCCCCTAACACACACCCATTGCAACTAGCCCTACACATTCTGCCTAGATTTGATTTCATGTAACTATACATGATGAGACAGGAGAACTTTTGGCTGCATATTAAAACTGGTATCATTTCTTGTAGATTTTAATGGTTCAAATTGCTGATTGAAAAAGTTTGAGGTAGGATGAGACATTTAAGAGAAAATTTTGGAAAGGAAACACTCAGTAAGATGCATAGGAATGCCCCTTCCATTCTATCTGTCCCTTCCACTACCTGTCCTTTCTGCTGGGGCAGACTCTTCCAAGGTCTGCCACAGTGAAGACACCATATCAATAAGCATCTGAGAGTACCCATTGCACTCAAGGCAGTTGGTAAGGACCCCCTCCCACTTCTGTAGTACCAGAGCTGCCTCTGTGTGCCCAGCAGGACTTTCTACTCAGCAAACACCAATACCCCCACCCTCCTGAACACCACAATCCTTCTGTTCCATCTACTCTTTCTGCCTTTTCTGCCACTGGTCCCACTACATGGCTGCAGAGAATCCTGAGAGCACAAGTATGTCTGCCCCTGCTGCTCATAGGAACATGTCCAGAACCCTCATCAGGAGGATTCTGCTTTCTATCTCCAGCTAGGTACCATTATCTGTCTCAGTGAACCATACCGAGAGGGTACAGGGAGATAGCTAACCTTTCAGGACTGTGGAGAGGCCTATGAGGGCAGACCTTATCCTGGGCCACAGAGTTACATACATAAGCACCACTACAGGAGAGCTGGTCTTCCAGGAATGCCTACATACCTATGTACAGAGAGGATGGGATTCCCAGGAGTACAGATACAGTGACTTGCAGGAGCAGGAAACCACAGTCAGATACAGCAAGACCAGCCAACACCAGAAATATCCAGATGGCAAAATGCAAACACAAGAACATTACCAACAGAAAACAAGGCCACATGGTATTATCTGAACCCAGTTCTCCCACACCAGCAATACACTGGAAAACAAGAGCTGCATTTAAAATCACATCTTATGATGCTACTATTGGGCTTCAAGAAGGATATACATAACACCCTTAAGGAAATACTGGGGAACATGGGTCAACAGGTAGAAGTGCTTAAAGAGAAAAAAATAAATCCCTTAAAGAAATACAGGAGAATATGGATCAACTGGTAGAAGCCCTTAAAGAGGAAACACAAAGTATCAGGAAGTGGGGGTCTTCCCAGTGTCAGAACTGGCAGGGGATTACCACAGCATAATGAACTGAGAAGAGAACATCGTGGGATTGAGGGGTAGAAGGGGCAGAAGGGGAGTGATATTTTGGAGGGATGGCAGGGTTTTGGTGGTTGCTGGGTAGTGAGTCCCAGCCATCTGGTCCTCGCACCCAGAGGTGGGGGTGGTTCTTACAAAATGGATTTACAGAATTTTCAGCAAATGGTGCTAGATCAACAGGATGTCAGCATAAAGAAAAATGCAAATTGTCCCATTCTTATCTCCTTGTACAAAGCTCAAGTCCAAGTGGATCAAGGACCTCCACATAAAACCACACATACTGAAGTTTATAGAGGAGAAAGTGGGGAAGATCTTTGAACACATGGTCACAGGGCAAAATTTCCTGAATAGAACACCAAAGGCTTATGCTCTATGATTAAGAATGGACAAATGGGACCTCATAAAAATGCAAAGGTTCTATAACACAAAGGAAACAGTCAATAGGACAAAAATGGCAACCAACAGGTTGGGAAAAGATCTTTACCAATCCTACACCCCATAGAGGCCTAATATCCAGAGTATACAAGGAACTCAAGAAGTTAAGACTCCAGAGAGTCAAAAAAACATATTAAAATGGGGTATAGAGCTAAATAAGGAATTCTCAACTGAGGAAAGAAGAATGGCTCTGTAGCACTTAAAGAAATGTTCAGCATCCTTAGCTATCAGGGAAATGCAAATCAAAACAACACTGAGATTCCAGCTCAAACCAGTAAGAATGGCTAAGATGAAAAACTCAGGGAACTGCAGATGCTGATGTGGGGAAGGAGGAACACTATTCCATTGCTGGTGAGATTTCAAGCATGTAAAATCACTTTGGAAATTAATTTGGTGGTTCCTCAGAAAATTAGACATAGTACTATGTGAGGATCCAGCTATACCACTCCTGAGCATATACCCAAAATATCCACCAACATGTAATGACATATGATCCACTGTATTCATAGCAACCTTATTTGTAATAGCCAGAAGCTGGAAAGGACACTCTGTTGAATGGATGCAGAAATCGCAGTATATATATATTTCATTGTGTATTCAACAGAGTAATGGGTGCAGAAACCTTGGTATATATACACAATGGAGAACTTTTCAGCTATTAAGAACAATGAATTCATGAAATTCTTAGGCAAATGGATTGAACTAGAAAGTGTCATCCTGATTTAGGTAACCCAATCACAAAAGAACACACATGGAATGCACTCATTGAGAAGTGGATGTTAGCCCAAAAGCTCAAAACAAACAAGTTACAATTCACAGACCTCAGGAACCTCAAGAAGAAGGAGGACTAAAGTGGGGATGTTTTGGTTCCTCTGAAAAAGGGAACAAAATACTCTCACAGGAGCAATGATGAAGACAAATTGTGGAGCAGAGACTGAAGGAAAGGACACCCAGAGACTGTCCTACCTGGGGATTCATTCTATAAACAGACTCCAAACCCAAGCACTATTATGGAGGACAAGATATGTACACTGAAAGGAATCTGTTATGATTGTCCCTTTAGGGCCCCTTCCAAAGCCTTACACAAACAGAGGCAGATGCTAGCAGCAAACCCTAGGACTGGGCATGGGACCCTTTTGGAGGAGTTGGAGGGAGAACTGGAGGAGCTGAAATGGTTTGGAGCCCCATGGGAATAACATCTCTATTGGCCACCCAGATACTTGAGCTCTCTCAAGAAATAAACAATCCATCAAGGGGTACACATAGTTCCAGCCAAAAATGTGACAGAGGTATACCGTGTTGGGCATCAGTGGGAAGAGAGGTCCTTGGTCTGGTGAAGGCTCAACAGATGTAGCAACAAAGGGAAATAAAGGTGGTGGGGAGGTGGGAATGGCTTGGGTGGAGTGGCATATACTTGGAGCCAGGGGGTGGTAGGAGTGATTGGGGTTTTTAAGGAGGGGAGAAACATGCAGACCACCGCGGCCAGCTCTCTGGGTGGGCTGGCAGCGAGGTGCCATCTTACCTCGGGACACTGCGCAGAATCCTAGCAGCTGGAGTCAGGGGCTTGGACTGAGACCTAGCTTACTCTAGCACAGACAAGCTGCCAGGCTCTGGCCCCCACCCAGAGCCAGAACAAATCGGCAGATCCAGGCACCAACAGCTCAGCAACAGTCACTGTCCGCTGGGGAAAGGTGTGCTGTGCTTCCAGCGGGGCCGCCATCTTGACTCGGGACACTGAGCGAACTGCGGGCACAGCGAGAAGCTGGAGTCAGGTGTGTGGACAGAGTTATAGCTTAGATTAGCTCTGCAGGAGATCTGGGCACAGACAGCTCAGCTGTGGGTACAGACCACCGCAGCCAGGTCTCCTGGCAGTTTGGCAGGGAGGGGCCATCTTGCCCCGGGACACTGCACATAATCCTAGCAGCTGGAGTCAGGGGCTTGGACTGAGACCTAGCTTACTCTAACACAGACAACGCAACCAGGCTCTGGCCCACACCCAGAGCCAGAACAGATCGGCAGATCCGGGCACCTACAGCTCAGCAACTGTCACTGAACCCTGGGGACAGACGTGCTGTGCTTTCAGCAGGGCTGCCATCTACAATAAGACCAACTAACTCCAGAGATAAACAGATGGCAAAAGACAAACGTAGGAAGGTTACTAACAGAAATCAAGGCAATATGGCACCATCTGAACCCAATTCGCCAACCACAGCAAGTCCTGAATACCCCAGCACACCAGAAAAACAAAAGTTAAATATAAAAGCACAGGTCATGATGCTCCTAGAGGAACACAAAAAAGACATAAACAAATCTCTTAAAGAAATGCAGGGGAACATCAATAGGGTAGAACCGCTTACAATACAAACAGAAAAAACACTTAAAGAACTCCAGGAGAATATGGAACAACAGACAGAAACCAATAAAGAGGAAATGAGAAAATCAGTTAAAGAAATGCAGGAGAACTTGAAACAACAGGCAGAAGTCATGAAAGAGGGAGCACAAAAATACATTAAAGAATTACATGAAAACACAAACAAACTAATGAAGGAACTGAGCAAAACCATACAAGATCTGAACACAGAGGTAGAAACAACTAAAAAATCACAAAAGGAGGCAACTTTGGAAATAGAAAACCTTGGGAAGAAATCAGGGATCATAGATGCAAACATCAACAACAGAATACAAGAGATAGAGATAAGAATCTCAGATGCTGAAGATAACATAGTAACCATTGACACCACAGTCAAAGAAAATGCAAAATCCAAAAGGCTTGTAACCCAAAGCATCCAGGAAATCCAGGACAGAATGAGAAGACCAAACCTAAGGATTATAGGGATAGATGAGAGTGAAGATCTACAACTTAAAGGGCCAGCAAATATCTTTAACAAAATTATGGAAGAAAACTTTCCTAACTTAAAGAGAGAGATGCCCATGAATATACAAGAAACCTACAGAACTCCAAACAGACTGGACCAGAACAGAAAAACCTCCCGTCACATAATAATCAAAACCCCAAATGTACTAAACAAAGAATACTAAAGGCAGTAAGAGAAAAAGGCAAAGTAACATATAAAGGAAGACCTATCAGAATCACACCAGACTTCTCTCCAGAAACCATGAAAGCTAGAAGATCCTGGGCAGACCTCATGCAGACCCTAAGAGAACAAAAATGTCAGCCAAGACTACTATACCCAGCAAAACTCTCAATCAACATAGATGGAGAAATCAAAATATTCCATGACAGGACCAAATTTACACAATATCTTTCCACTAACCCAGCTCTACAAAGGATAATAGGAGGAAAACTTCAATACAAGGAAGGGAACGGCACCCAAGAAAAAGCAAGACAGTAAACTTCTTCCATCAAACTCAAAGGAAGATAACTACTCAAAAACAAAAATAACATCAAAAATGTCAGGAAGTAATAATCTCTATTTCTTAATATCTCTTAACATCAATGGACTCAACTCCCCAATAAAAAGACATAGACTAACAGACTAGATATGGATACAGGACCCTACATTTTGCTGCTTACAGGAAACACACCTCAGAGTCAAAGACAAACACTACCTTAGAGTAAAAGGATGGAAGACAATTTTGCAAGGAAATGGTCACAGGAAGCCAGCTGGAATAGCCATTTTAATATCAGATAAAATTGACTTTCAACCCAAAGTCATCAAAAGAGACACAGAAGGTCACTTCTTGCTAGTCAAAGGAAGAATCCACCAAGAAGAACTCACAATTCTAAACATCTAAGCTCCAAATGTAAGGGCACCCTCATTCGTAAAAGAAACTTTACTAAAGCTCAAAGCACACATTGCACCTAACACAATGATTGTGGGGGACCTCAACCCTCCACTATCCACAGCAGACTGATCAGGAAAACAGAAACTAAACAGAGACTAAACGGAGAAACTCATTGAAACTTTGGACCAATTGGATTTGACAGATATATATATATATATATATATATATATATATATATATATATATATATAACATTTCACCCTAAAGCAAAAGACTATACTTTTTTCTCAGCTCCTCATGGTACCTTCTCCAAAATCGACCATATAATTGGACACAAGACAGACCTCAACAAATATAAAAAGATCGAACTAATCTCATGCCTCTTATCAGATCACCATGGAGTAAGAGTGTTCTTCAATAGCAAAAAAAAAAAAAACAGAAAATCCTCATACACGTGGAGGCTGAACAGTATTCTATTCAATGATACCTTAGTCCAGGAAGAAATAAAAATGAAATCAAAGATTTCTTAGAATTTAATGAAAATGAAGGCACAACCTACCCAAATCTATGCGACACAATGAAAGCAGTGCTTAGAGGGAAACTTATAGCCCTGACTGTCTCCAAAAAGAAACAGGAGAGAGCATATACTAGCAACTTAATGGCGCACTTGAAAGCTCTGGAGCAAAAAGAAGCAATTTCACCCAGGAGGAGTAGAAGACAGGAAATCATCAAACTCAGGGCTGAAATCAATCAAGTTGAAACAAAGAGAACCATACAAAGAATCAGCAAAACCAGGAGCTGGTTCTTTGAAAAAATCAACAAGATAGATAAACCCCTAGCCAGACTTACCAAAGGGCACAGAGACAGTATTCAAATTAACAAAATAAGAAATGAAAAGAGATATAACAACAGAAACTGAGGAAATTGAAATAATCATCAGATCCTACTACAAAAACCTATACTCAACACAACTGGAGAATCTGGAGGAAATGGACAATTTCCTAGACAGTTACCAAATACCAAAATTAAACCAGGATCAAATAGATCATCTAAACAGACCCATAACCCCCAAAGAAATAGAAGGGGTCATAGAAAGTCTCCCAGCCAAAAGAAGCACAGGACCAGATGGTTTTAGTGCAGAATTCTATCAGACCTTCAAAGAAGTCCTGATACCAATACTCTTCAAACTATTCCACAAAATAGAAACAGAAGGAACACTACCCAACTCATTCTCTGAATCCACAATTACCCTGATACCAAACCACACAAAGATCCAACTAAGAAAGAGAACTACAGGCCAATTTCTCTTATGAATATCGATGCAAAAATACTAAACAAAATACTTGCCAACCGAATCCAAGAACACATCAAAACTATCATTCACCATGTTCAAGTTGGCTTCATCCCAGGGATGCAGGGATGGTTCAATATATGGAAATCCATCAATGTAATCCACTACATAAACAAACTCAAAGAAAAAAAACACATGGTCATCTCATTGGATTCTGAAAAAGCATTTGACAAAATTCAGCATCCTTTCATGCTAAAAGTCTTGGAAAGAGCAGGAATTCAAGGCCCATATCTAAACATAGTAAAAGCAATATACAGCAGACCAGTAGCCAACATCAAGGTAAACAGAGAAAAACTTGAAGCAATCACACTAAAATCAGGGACTAGACAAGGCTGTCTCCTCTCAACATATCTCTTCAATATAGTACTTGAGGTACTAGCTAGTGCAATTCGACAACAGAGGGAAGTCAAAGGGATACAAATCGGAAAGGAAGAAGTCAAACTATCACTATTCGCAGATGATATGATAGTATACTTAAGTGATCCAAAAACCTCCACCAGAGAACCCCTGCAACTGATAAACAACTTCAGCAAAGTGGCTGGCTATAAAATCAACTCAAGTAAATCAGTAGCCTTCCTATACGCGAAGGATAAGCAGGCCGAGAAAGAAATTAGGGAAATGACACCCTTCATAATAGCCACAAATGATATAAAGTATCTTGGAGTGACGCTAACCAAACATGTGAAAGATTTATAGGACAAAAACTTCAGGTCTCTGAAGAGGGAAATTGAAGAAGACATCAGAAAATGGGAAAATCTTCCATGCTCATGGGTTGGCAGGACTAATAGAGTCAAAATGGCAATCTTGCCCAAAACAATAAAAAGATTCAATGCAATCCCTATCAAAATCCCAACTCAGTTCTTCATAGAGTTAGAAAGAACAATTCTCAAATTCATCTGGAATAACAAAAAACCCAGGATAGCTAAAACTATCATCAACAGCAAAAGAACTTCCAGGGGAATCAATATCCTGGACCTCAAGCAATATTACAGAGCAGTAGTATTAAAAACTGCATGGTATTGGTTCAATGACAGGGAGGCGGATCAATGGAATAGGATGAAAGACCCAGAATTGAACCCGCACATCTATGGCCAATTGATTTTCGACAAAGGAGCTGAAAACATCCAGTGGAAAAAAGATAGTCTTTTCAACAGATGGTGCTGGCTCAACTGAAGGTCAACATGCAGAAGAATGAGAATTGATCCACTCTTATCTCCTGGCACTAAGCTCAACTCCAAGTGGATCAAGGACCTCCACATAAAACCAGACACACTAAAACTAATAGAAAAGAAACTGGGGAAGACCCTTGAGGACATTGGCTCAGGGGAAAAATTCCTGAACAGAACACCAATTGCTTATGCTCTAAGTGCAAGAATAGACAAATGGGACCTCATAAAATTACAAAGTTTTTGTAAGGCCAAAGACACTCTCAAAAGGATAAATTGGCAACCAACAAATTGGGAAAAGATCTTCACTAACCCCACAACCAACAGAGGGCTAATATCCAATGTATACAAAGAACACAAGAGGATAGACCCCAGAAAACGAAATAACCCTATCCAAAAATGGGGTACAGAGCTAAACAGAAACTTTTCACCTGAAGAAATTCGGATGGCTGAAAAACACCATAAAAAATGTTCAACATCATTAATCATTATGGAAATGCAAATCAAAACAACCCTGAGATTTCACCTCACACCAGTCAGAATGGCTAAGATTAAAAACTCAGGTGTTGGCGAGGATGTGGAGAAAGAGGAACACTCCTCCACTGCTGGTGGGAATGCAAGCTGGTACAACCACTCTGGAAATCAGTCTGGCGGTTCCTCAGAAAACTGGGCGTGATACTTCCGGAGGACCCAGCCATACCACTCCTGGGAATATACCCAGAAGATTCACCAGCATGCAATAAGGATACATGCTCCACTATGTTCATAGCAGCCTTATATATAATAGCCAGAAGCTGGAAAGAACCCAGATGTCCCTCAACAGAGGAATGGATAAAAAAAATGTGGTATATATACACAATGGAGTACTATTCAGCCATTAGAAGCAATGAATTCATGAAATTCTTAGAGAAATGGATGGAGCTGGAGAACGTCATACTAAGTGAGGTGTCCCAGTCTCAAAAGAATACCCATGGTATACAGTCACTGATAAGTGGATATTAGCCTAGAAGCTTGGAACACCAAAGACACAAATCACATATCAAGTGATGTCTCACAAGAAGAAAGGAGTGGACACTGGTGCTAGAATGGACCAAAACATCATTGTGGGAGAGTACAAGAACAGTAAAGTGGGAGGGGGTGGATGCGGGAGCAGGGGGAGGGAAAAGGACATGTGGGACCTTTGGGGGGTGGGGAACCAGAAAAAGGGAAATGAATTGTAAATATAGAATATATACAATAAAAAAACTCAGAAGACATCAGGTGTTGGTGAGGATGTGGAGAAAGAGGAACACTCCTCCACTGCTGGTGGGAATGCAAGCTGGTACAACCACTCTGGAAATCAGTGGTGGTTCCTCAGAAAACTGGACATGATACTTCCGGAGGACCCAGCCATACCACTCCTGGGAATATACCCAGAAGATTCCCCAGCATCCAATAGGGATACATGCTCCACTATGTTCATAGCAGCCTTATATATAATAGCCAGAGGCTGGAAAGAACCCAGTTGTCCCTCAACAGAGGAATGGATAAAAAAAAATGTGGTATATATACACAATGGAGTACTATTCAGCCATTAGAAACAATGAATTCATGAAATTCTTAGAGAAATGGATGGACCTGGAGAACGTCATACTACGTGAGGTTACCCAATCTCAAAAGAATACCCATGGTATGCAGTCACTTATAAGTGGATATTAGCCTAGAATCTTGGAACACCAAAGACATAAATCACATACCAAGTGAGGTCTGACAAGAAGAAAGGAGTGGACACTGGAGCTAGAATGGACCAAAGCATCATTGTGGGGGAGTACAAGAACAGTGAGGTGGGAGGGGGTGGATGAGGGAGCAGGGGGAGGGAAAAGGGCATGTGGGACCCTTGGGGGTGGGGAACCAGAAAAAGGGAAATGAATTGTAAATATAGAATATATCCAAAAAATCCCCCCCCAAAAAGGAGGGGAGAAACAGGGAAATGTTTTAGCATTTATCATGTAAATGAAGATTATATTCAATAAAAAAAGAGAAAACCCAAAAATCCCTTAAAGGAGAACAGGACTCCATGCAAGGCTGCCAACTTGGTGGTGGCTGCTGGGATTGAGCGATCAGAACCACATACCCCAGATACTCCAAGCTTAAGATCTCTGGGGACTCAGGCCACCAGCCAGTCATCTAAGAAGGGGAGCTTGGCAGAGC
The DNA here is from genome assembly GCA_964023405.1 of Apodemus agrarius. Taxonomy (NCBI): domain Eukaryota; kingdom Metazoa; phylum Chordata; class Mammalia; order Rodentia; family Muridae; genus Apodemus; species Apodemus agrarius. The sequence goes on from OZ030006.1 coordinate 27,170,771, forward strand.
AACAGTTCCTGTGTTCTAGCAGGGTGTGGGTTCTCTGCCCTCTCAAATATTTCATGTTGTCTTCTACCTGGCTTCCTAGGTTAGCCTTCACTTCAGATAATCCTGTTTCCACTTTCCAGTTCCTAGGCTTACAAGTGGTGCTCCTAGGAATGTAAGGACAGCACTAGTCACTGACAGACATGGGTTTTTTAATGCTGAGGTGTGTGCCTGCCAGTATAGCTACAGACATTGTGTTCTATGTCTGCTCCCTAGTTCAGATTGTTGCTGGAATGTGCCTGCCAATCATTGAAACAGAAAAATAATTTGCAACAGAGCAAGGTCATGTTGGTCACATACTCTTACGTTCTTTATCACATTTTTTAATCTTACAATGTTCCACAAAACTTTACAAAGTACCCTCCAAATTGACGGTCAATATACACTATTATATCTAAAATGGCTTGATCAGACCTGAGTACTGGACACTTACTGCAACTTCATATGAGCTACTTGCACTTTTTCATTGTTGGTTTATTTTTAACGTTTTAGATTTTTGTTTATAAATTGAGAAAGATAAATGTCTGGGGACATGGCTAACCTCCCAAAATCTGGGCTATGGTTCTCTTCAATCAGTATAAAGATCTGCCTTCAGTAAACCATCATGTTGGATGGAGATAGGTGTTTATCTGGTTTTGGGGGACAATCATGGACCCAAACACAAGATGTTAGGTCCTTGTTCTGTGTACTTACCTACATCTATTGTGTTTTCATACACCTTTAACTCTGTGGACTATATTATTTTTTCTGACCAAAATCTTATTTTATAGATTATAGAGGGCTGTAAGCAATCCTCCTTTGGTGACACTGGCACAGAGATGAGAGCCTCATACTCACCCTGAGGGCCTTTACATTGGTGGCTCCAATATTTTAGTTTCCTCTGCCAATAGATCTCATGACTGTTGCCCCTGCCACAATGACTACAACGCTTTCACTTCTAAGGCATCTTGGGACAATTTTGAAATGCTAAGTACAAGACTTCATGACTATACACCCAACACACACCCACATTGCAACCTGCCCTGCAGGCTCTGCCTGGATGTGATTTCATGCAATTATACCTGATAAGACTGGAGAAAATTTTAGCTTCACATTCAAACTGTTATAAAATCTCAGTAGATTTCAATGTCTCATATGGCTGATTGAGGGAAATTTGAGGTAGGATGAGAATTTTCTGACAAGGGTTTGAAAAAGAACACTCAGATACAAAGGGATGACTTAGGTGTTGCCAAGCAAGCCTAGTGCAAACCCTGTCTTTAGAAAGTGGATACACTCAATGGCTATGTCCCAGGAGAGTCTCCAGGAAAGGACACCTTAGCTTACTGTCAGTATAGGGAGAAAATTAGCAAGGAGCCAATGCTGTAACCCATGACATCAGCATTCTATGCTTGAACATTCTATTGTCTACTGGAGAGTTCCTGGCATGAGCTGTGATGTCACCAGTGTTGTAGCAACAGCAGAAGCACTGAAGTTTCTCAGTCAGTTTGTAGAGGATACTTCGATGGACATGTTTGCCCGACTCAGCAAACATTTTTGGAGAAGCAATGTGGACAGGAGAGAGATTAGAGAGAGGAGGAAGGAAGTTGGCCTTTCACCTGAGAGTAATGAAGGATTAAAACAGTGGTTTGGGGGAATCTGGATTAAGTAATGGGAATGGAAGTTGACCTTCCTGGCAGAGTGGCTGAGTTGGCCTTTCTAAAAAAGGGACAAAGGAATTGAAATATTTTTGGAAGCAAAAGAATTTTTGCAAGGATTATCACAACTCTTGAATATCAAGGATGTCAGAACATTATTTTCTCCATCCCTTAAAGCAGGAAATGGCAAGGCCAAAGCTGTTATGCCAAGAACTCCAAGTCTTTACTTGCTCTGGGTATTCTGGTTATTACAAGGGAACAAAATGAGACCATCAGGAGTCACAGAGGGTCTAGCCTATGCCAGTTTAGGGCAGGGCATCACTGCTTTCACTCCCATGGCTTCTTTTAGTTTCAGATTCTATCTGAAAATAGTACCAGGAAGAGAGTTGTACCTCTGGAGAGATGACCTCTTGTTCTCAGAACCCCTCTGACCTCCTCTCCTTGAGAGTTCCTACCTTACCTATTTTATATCTAGTTGTGAGTGGCAGGCATTTCTGCACTGTAACCAAAAACATGTGAGTGTTGAGACACCCAGGCAGGGTGTTTGGTGTTTTAATAGAAGAAATTGATCAGGGTGTTGGCCATGTTCTCCCCCTGCATGACCTTTGAAGACCATGTCCTGGAACTAGAGTAACAGGGCAAGAGATCTCAGCATATCCAAGCACTGAAGTAAATGTGGATGGTGAATTTATAATCTGACATGTGAAACCACAGGACTGAGGGCTCTGAATCCAAGACGTACCCTGTTGCTGTTGTTAATAAGCCAGGAGAAGCCATCTCTGTGGTCATCATTGGCATGTGTAGGGAGATAGAGTACACACCTGTCTCCTTACATCACCTGGTCTGTGTACAGTGATGGGAGAGCTGAGATCCACTGAGGAGGTTTATCAAGCCTGGACAATGCTCTGTGTGTTTTCACTGGGTTCTAGGCATGCTGTACTTCTTATAGGCCTCATGGTCATCTGTATATACTCTGTGCATTTCCACAGTGTAAGTTCACTTGTGTAATTCTCACTACAGAGGCTGGCATGCACACATCAACCCATGCAATTATCCTAAGCAAGAAGCAGGCCAAGAAGGAAGAGGAGATGCTGACCAGAGAGCTGCAGCTCGTTACCCAGGAGAGGAATGAGCTGAGAGATCGCCTGATTTATGTCACCGAGGGAGCCATGAACAAGAGGTATGCATCTCTCCAAATGCTGTGGTGTTTGTCTGGGATCAACAATGTCATGCTAATATTTTTAAGTTGATTCATCCTAGAAAGGTATATCTTCATAATGTCCTTAGGCCCAACCTCATGTACCTAAATACATCTTAGACAAGATGGAGAACTTGAAGCTTGGTCAGGACTGAGATGGGAAATGGACCCTTTTGATCCCTCCAATTGAAAATAGGGAATTGTTTTAGTGAAGAACTCAGGCATAGAGTCTGTAGAGAGTGAGTACCCACAGTGCATTTGGAAACCCCTAACAGTAGGTGGCTTTGTGAGTTTCTAGGAGCTGAGAGTTTGTGGTGAGTTTTTGTACATACCTGGGGGTTGAGTGAGTGAAGGAAGCTCCTGGATGCAGAAGGAGGGCCCTGGTCCCACATTGTTCAACTCAGTGCTTGAGGAGAAACCTGAGGTTCATGCCTGTTCATATTTTTCGGTGTGCCTTATACTCTGAGACAGTAATATGGCATGCATTTGTTCTACATCTCATTGAGTTCTCTATACTTCTGTCTCTGACTCAGGTTATCTCTCATTCTTTGACTCTGTCTACTTTTCTAATTCTCATATGTGTACACGAGAGTGTGTTTGTGTTGCTGTGTCCATGTGTGTGTGTACTTGTGTCTGTGCACATGATTGTGTTTCCTCTTGTACATGAATTTTTATTTGTTTGTATTTCTCTCCAATCTTTGAAATTTAGGGATCCGTGAAATCTATTATACTGTGAGACAGTAATGGTGCAACATTTCAATTGGTCCTTATTTTTATCTCTGTTTCTGTCTCTGTCTCTGTTTCTCATTCTCTGCTCTGTGTCCCTTTCTCCTTATTCCTTCTGTGTGCCAGTCTGTTAGTCTTTGTGTGTGCACATGTACATATATGTGCGTTTCTTGGGCCATTTTAAAGCAGTGGTGATGTATGGTCTAATCTCAAGAATTATGTTTATTGTCTGCCTCTGAATTATTATTTATCCAGGATGTAGAATCCCTGTTGTCAAAGCAGGGAAAATATAATCACACGTGTCTAGTTGGCAAAGACCTGTGGACTAGGCTATTGAGAGTACAAGGGGATAGACTGCCCTTGGATCCCTATGGAGAGAACACAGGCAGCCCGGGCACTCTCCATCTGGATGCCTAGCTTCTGCTGTCCTTGCGTCAGGATAAAAAGTTTCCAAAGATGAAGAAGATCCCAGTATGTACAATCCAGAAATTATACTTTCTGGGCTGTCATAGTACAAGACCCAGTCTGAGTTCATGTGTTCATAAAAGCATATGCAAATGGAGTTCTATCTTCCTGGGGACAGGCCCTACTATACACCAAGTCCATTCTATGAAAAATTGAAGTTAAAGGAGGAGGAGATCATGTCATTTCTGCACAACTTAGAGATCGAGAATATTGAAGCCCGAGAGAAATTTGAGGAGTACAAGAAGGAGATTAACTTCTATCGGTAAGTACTGTTCAGGGAGTCCACCAGGTGTGGAATGGATGATTCTGCTTTCCTTGATTCTGGAGAGTCTTCAGGTCTGCTTCTATCCATCTGTTTTTTTGCCATAAGTGTGCCTTGGGGTTTTGCCATCAGTTTTCAAAATCTCTAAGAGCCTCCTTACTCTATTACTCCTACAAGCATTGTCCAGACATACTCAGGAGCCTTTCAATAGAAGAGTGATTCAGATAATGAGAGGTTTATTATACATTACTAGGTGTCTGGGACTCAGGCATGGTTTTTCAGAGTCGAATGTCATGTAACACAAGATTAGAATGTCCTTTTCTTGGTTCTAGTAATCTGTGTTGAGGGTATCTGCAAACTACAAATTGATGTTGCTTAAATGCGTTGGGATGCCATTGATAGTTGGAGATCCCTTTTTCTTTTGGAGAAATGGACCCTTATTGGTGTTTGGACTGCAGCAATTATTTTTTCTTCCTTCACATTGCTGTATACACTTCATGCAGCTCTCATGGAATTATTATGTCTTCATGGGAACCTGTATCCTAGTGTGGTCAATGGGACCTGGATGTAGGAATTGGAGGAGGAGCCTGCAGGATCTTACCATGCAGATTGTGTTTCCAGGAACCTTCACAGCTGGCTCCTGATACAGAACGACCTTCTGAATAAGAGGTTGGTCACTCTGAAGCAGGAGAACAAGGAAGTACATGCTGATTGGGCCATCATTCAGCAATACCTGGTGGACTTGAACCTGAATGATAAAGATGAACAGGAGAATACCAGCATCCTCCAGGACCAACAACATCAGGTAGGTCCAAGGAGCTAAGCTTGGCTATTACTGACTGAGAACATTTGCCCACTGCATCCATTTTTGCTTTCACCCAGCACTTTTCTAACCCACACTCCCAAGCAGGCATCCATCTCATGGAATGTAGTTGTTCATTGCTAGGTCTATGCACAAGTATTCTTGGATGTTAGTCCCTTGTGAGAAACTGAAGTATTGGCAAGTATACCTTGCTACTCTTTTTAATCTGAAGACTAGTAAGGGTGATGGATCAATAACACGTCAATTTCCTCCATGTGATCATGATAATTGGGATGCTTTGCAGAGCTCTGAGCAAGTTAGTTCTAGGTGCTTTGACAGAGGTCACGAAAGGGTCATGGGACTTCCCAAATGGAAGCATCTTACAGGCTTAAAATGAAAATGAAAATGCTAAATATTTACCTCTCATTGTCATTGATCTGGGTGGCATTTGGGATCTTCCTTACTTCATGCAACCTGAGGTCCCTTCCAATTGCCCATTTTCTGATATACAATGATAGAAATCTGAGTGGCTGCTTGTCAGCCTATGTGTTGGATGTTGCTGGATGTTTTGCCCTGCCTGCAGTTATAACACCAATGGTGTCAGTTAAAATGTCAATGATAACATTCCTGTTGAGTTGGTGGGAGGCTGCAGCAACCTGACAGCTGATATTTAGGTCCCCACCAAGCCTCTTTCCTAATAAGAGCCTTCCTCTTCTAGGTCTCCAAAACTTTAGCAAAAGCTGAAATTTCCACAGCCCAGAAAGAAGGCCTCCTGCAGAATGAGTTGCCACCTCAGGAGCCTCCCGCTGAGCTCCATCTTCAACAGCACAAAATTCCTTGGAGGAATCTTCTTCTACATAATTCAATTCCTCAGGGTGAATAAGCCCTAACTGCCTAGCCACCAAGCCAGCCAATTCATAATATATTCCCTTTTCTGTTCTGACAACAACCCTTGAGAGGTAACTGAGGAGACTGCCTGGCCACCATGTGTCCAAGAGGAGAAACAGGCTGTACATCTGTGTTGCTAAAAGTACAGTGAGAGAACTTTGATTCATATAGTAATTGTCATTTAAAGCTGTTTTCTTTAAAATGTATTTCTGAGGAATAAACATTTATTTGATACTAGTGACTCCCATGAGTAAGACAATCTTCCTTATTCATGTATTCTGTCCTCACTGGTAGACTTAGATCTCACAGTCAGAGATGGATCTCTGTAAACTCCAGGCAACCTGGGCTACAGAGTGAATTCAAACACAACTAGGGTATACAAGGGAATGTCTTTTTACATGGATAATGTGGTTTCCCCCATAGATACACAGTTTATGGTGGAATTACTGCCATAATGGATCCATGCTGTCATTTATTCTCCTACTTCTAAAATATAGCACTCCAAAACACACATTCCATATTGACCCTGTGGAACTGTTATGGTGTAATATACTCTCATTGATCTACAGCTGCTGGGGAAATAACGATATTCACAAAAGTGTATAGAAGGAATCAGGAATCCCAGAGCTATGTGCCTCAGGATTTGTTTCAAGACAGCATCAATGTTAACCACAGAAGAGAGATAATAATTCAGGGAAATAACTTATGAAAGGTGTTGTGGTCAGTGACCATATTTTCTTATGGGATTTTTTTTTGGTGGCTGTTTACATTCACATTTATTATTAATGAGGCTTGTGTGTTTTCCTATTGTATGCCTGTGACCTGTCCTTTGTGCAGTCCCCTCAGAAGCCAGAAGATGGAATAACTTCCACTGTTTTAGATTTTACTCCTTTCCTACCACCAGAAGCCATTTTAGCAGGAATTACAGAACTCAGTGCTTGCCACAATCTCCCAAACATAGGGTGGAGTGTTCAGAACAAGGTGAAGTCCATTGTTGTTCCAGATCTACATTTCTCTGATTTAAGCAGGTTACCCACCTATCAGTGGAGCAGTGGAACCAATACCTGCTGAGCAGTCTCTTGAACCTTGGGGGGAAGGGTCTTAGCCCCAGACTCAAATTCTCAGTCACCAATTAAAATCTGGACCTTGATCAGTAATCTGTGGCTCTTGTCTCCTTCCTTTCTTGCTGTCTTCCTATCCATCCCCAACTTCCCTTCCAGATATCCATTCAATGTAAATGTGGGCAGTTGTAGTAGATTTTTAGGTACCATGTGGGTCTTCTGTGAACAGTAGATTCTCAACCCTGTGAGTCATAATCACATCTCCTGCATTTGGCCCTTGTCCTTGCAGATCATGTGCTGTGTTATGTGGACTGTATCATGTAAAATTGAGTGAACAAATCTCAGGAGATTTGTAGGTACAGCTGCTTCAGCTTCATATACTCATGGTTTTATGCTGCCAGGCATCAGTACAGGTCTCTGATATTATCACTGCTCTTTGGGTGTTCAGGTTTTGCTTCAGTAATCTTATTTACATGTTCAGTTTAGTTTTTTCCCTGTGATCTGGGATATCGTTGTAAACTATGCATATATGTGAAATTCAGAATGAAGACTAGCCTCCTGTAGGCTGTGCTGGAATAATGAATCACTCTAGGAAACAAAAAAATGCCTGTTGATCTAAGCAGCTTTGAGATGAAGTGCAAGAGCAGCCACAGTGAATGGAACCTGCAGCTGTGAGCACATGTGTCAGGTGGAAAGCATGACTGTACAAGTGTGGAATACAAGAAGGACAGGTAGAATTGCTCTTTTCCAAAGAAGTTCTGAGAGTATATTGAGGATAGTTTCTTCCTGGTGACTCTTACTTTTTTTAATGGAACTGACTAACTGACACCTTAGGATAGTCAGAGTGTTAAAAATGTCAGCCAGTGGGTCCACAAATAGTTACTGGCAAACCAGGGCATTTAGCCTAGTCTCCAGAGCATCAGGGTAGAGAGGCTTTGGTTACTCTCTACCTTAGGTCCTCTAGCTTTTATGAATTGATCCTTATGGAGAAAGGCTCACCAGTAGCACACTGGAACCAAGGTGAGTTCTGAATTAAACCAAACTACCAGGTTACTATTGTATTTGTGGTGTCTCATTGAACATCTTAGAACATGGAAGTGGTCTGGGTCTTGCTAAACCTACTCACATATGAGTTCTCATAAGAGGTTTTGTTTCTTTCATAAACACTAGCAGATGCATACATTAACCTGGATTTTTCAACTGACACTTGTGACATGAGATGATATTTCATGTCACTTCTTACCAGACTAAATTGTCCTTAACAGTGTGAAATGCACTGCTGTATTTTCTCTCCCAGATAACTGAACTGTTCCCAGGCTTGACTGCATTCTGTCATTCATTCTGACTGACCTCTGAAAGACAGAGGTGTGTAAAGGCCTCTGTTAATGTCTCATGGCACATTGCAGGTAACACTGACATGATCAGGTAGTTCAATACATTCTGAAAGCTGGCTATATAGCATGTTCCATAAAGCTTTGGTATACATCATCTACATACAGAACAGCAAGGGCTTCATTTATTGCCTGTTCCATTTCCCAATGCCAGGCAAAACAGGAAACCCTTGAGAGATAGGTAGGATTTTATGGCAGGAAATAAAGTCCGGGCCAAAAAAAAAGAGAATAATATGTAGAGTCAAGGAAACAAAGAGCTGGTATTTTATAAAATCAACAAGGTAGACAATGAATCAAAAGGCTGAGTGAAAATACCCAAATTATCAAAATCAGTAATGAAAAGGGGGAGATAACAATAGACAATGAGTTCATGCAAACAATCAGTAGTTCTGATTTCAGAAGCCTGTACTCCAGAAAAAAATGGATAATCTAAATGGTTTTCAAGACAGATATCAATTATCCAACTTCAATACAGTACTGAAAACTAATAAGGTAGTCTTATAACCCCTAAGTAAATAGAAACATTCATCAAAAGACTTCTAATACAAATAGCAAAATCCAAATGTTTTTAGTGCAGAATTCCTCCAGAGTTTTAATAAAAGTGCTAATACCAACATTCTTCAAACAGTTCCAATGAATAAAAATAGATGGAATATTGGCAAACTCAATCTCTGTGGCCACAGGCAAACTGATACATAAAGCACACAAAGATTCAACATGAAAAGGGGATTCAGAACAATTTCCATTATAACAATGAAGTAAAAATATTCCATGAAATATTGGCAGACAGAATCCAAGAACACACAAAAGATATCCTCTACCTTCATCAAGGAGGATTCATTCCAAGAATGCAAGCATGGTACAATATAGGAAAACACTGCAATGCAATCTACCAATTAACCACACCAAAAGAAAAATAACCACATGATCATCTCATGAGATGGTTAAAATATCATTGACAAAATTGAAACTCACCTTCATGTTAAAAATCCTGTAGTAGAGGGATAAAATGCAAATAACTAAACATAAAAATATTAATAAATGCCAAGTCTATAGAGATCATCAAATCCAATAGAGAGAAACATAAAGCTCTTTTCACTAAAACCAAGGCCTAGAAATCTCTAATCACTCTCTCCCTATCTATTCATTAGAGTCCTATAATTTCTAGCAAGAGCAATCATAAACCAAAACGACAGCAGGCAGAAACAAAAGGCAAAGAAAAATGGTAAACTATTTACAAATAATGTGATAATATACCTAAGTGATTCCAAAGATGTACCAGAGAACTACAGCTGATAAACAACTACAGCAAAGTATCTAGATACGAAATGAACCAAAAAAGTCAGTAGACATCGTTATTGAAATGGTATAGGCTGAAAAATAAATTGGGAAAGCAACATCTTAAGATAGACAGAAATGTAATGCTTTGAATTTCCTCAGTTTCTGTTGTTATTTCACCCTTTTCATTTCTGATTTTGTTAATTTGGATACTGTCTCTGTGACTTATGGTTAGTCTGGCTAAAGGCTTATCTATCTTATCGATTTTCTCAAAGAACCAGCTCCTGATTTTATTGATTCTTTGTATAGTTCTGTATCAACTTGGTAGATTTCAGCCCTGAGTTTGATGATTTCCTGCCTTCTACTCCTCTTGGGTGTATTAGCTTCTTTCTGTTCTAAAGTTCTCAGGTGTGCCATTAAGCTGCTAGTGTATGCTCTCTCCAGTTTCTTTTTGGAGGCACCCAGAGCTATGAGTTTTCCTCTTAGCACTGCTTTCATTGTGTCCCATAAATTTGGGTATGCAGTGCCTTCATTTTCATTAAATTCTGAAAAGGTTTTGATTTCTTTCCTTATTTCTTCCTTGATCAAGGTATCATCGAGTATTGTTCTGATTCTATGTGTATTTGGGCTTTCTGTTATTTTATTTTATTTTATTTTATTTTATTTTATTTTATTTTATTTTATTTATTTTTTATTTATTTTATTTTATTTTGCTATTGAAGACCAGCCTATCCGTGGTGATCTAATAGGATGGATCTGATTGTTTCAATTTTCTTGTATCAGTTCAAGCTTGTTTTAATATCAAGAAGATGGGGAATGTTGGTGCAGGTACCATGTGGTGCTGAGAAGGTATATTCTTCTGTTTTAGGATGAAATATTCTTTCGATATCTGTTATTCCATGGTCAATAGTGGCTGGTAGTTCATTCTGTCTCTGTTAACATTAGGTTTCCATGAAATATACAATGATGAGAATGTTGTGCTGAAGTATCCCCCTATTATTTTGTCAGATGCAATTCATCCTTTTAGATTTAGTAAAGTTTATTTTACGAATGTGGGTGGCTTTTCATTTGGAACATAGATGTTCAGACATGCAAACTTAGAGTTGCAGTTTGAGAAGCTGTAATTTTGTCTTGCTGTAGTCTGGTACTTTCTCAGTATGACATTTTTAAATGACAGTATATATCCTGTGATTTTAGACATAAGTAATCTACATCTTCTTTTGGTTTTATAGGGGAGATTGTATGTATATAAAAAGAGAGTATGAATTTTGGACTTTTGACATTGTTGAACCTCTTGTGGTCTATGGGACCTCTGAGATGGATTAATTATATTTTCTGTTATGCTATGGATAGGTTTGGCCACAATAGACTCATCCATTTGAACAAGCTTATGTTAGGCAGGGAGTGGAGTGTGTACTTTCTATAAGCTTGACCAAGGCAATAGCACTGTTGAAAGGTACAACCTCCTTGTAATAGGTGTGTGACAGTGGGGTTGGGCTTTGAGGACCATTTTGTAGCTATGCACTAGATAGCCTTCTCCTGTTTCCATGCAGATGAAGACACAGCTCCTTCTCACATGTCCTCCAGTTCCATGCCATCTTGGAATCTGCTCTACTCTGATGATAATGGACTGAACCTAGGAACCTGTCAGCCAACCGCTATTAAAGGTTGGCTCTTATAACAAACTAGCTTTGGTCATTGTGTCTTTTTACAGTAATGGAAAACATAAATAACATACTTTTGTTTTTCAATATGAATGTAAGAAGGCCTGTATCAATAACTGTAAATAATTGTGTTAAAATTTTGATGGGAATGCATTGAATCTAATACAATGAAAACTTTAAGACACAGAAAAAAATGAATAAGAAACCAGAAATTGGGAATCATAAAGAGAGCTCTACAGTGGAATATCGAGGGGTTCATGGGACACTTTGTAGAGTCAACTACCTTTATGTCTTCACATAACTGTAAATAATCCTCACCTACACTATTTTAGTCAAAATGACTCATTGGTTTTTTTTTATTAAATATATTATTAATTTAGATTTAAAATGTTTTCCACTTTTGGGTCCCCCAGCACCACCGAAAATACCCTAATCCCTCCCCCTATCCCTGCTCAGCAATCTACCCACTCCCATTCCCTGTCCAGACATTCCCCTATACTAGGGGCATCTAGTCTTCTCAGGACCAAGGGCCTCCTCTCCCGTTGATATCCAACAAGGCCATCCTCTGCTTAATATGCATCTGGAGCCATGGGTCTTTCCATGGTTGATGGTTCAGTCCCTGGGAGATCTGGGGGTACTGGGTGGATCAAATACTGCTTCTTTCTATGACACTACAAACTCCTTCTGATCCTGGGGTCCATTCTCTAGCTCCTCCATTGAGGAGTTCAATGCTCAGTTCAATGGTTGGCTGAGAGTGTCCCCCTCTGTATTTGTCATGCACTGGCACAGCCTCCTAGGTGACAGCTATATCAGGCTCCTCTCAGCAAGTACTTGTTGTGTCTGGGTTTTGTAACTGTATATGGGATGAATCCCTAGGAGGGCAGCCTCAGGATAATCTTTCCCTCAGGCTCTTCTCAACACTTTGTCTCTGTTTCTCCTCCTGTGGATATTTTGTTCATCCATCTAAGAAAGGCCAGAGTATCCATACTTTGTTCTTCCTTCTTGAGCTTCATTTGTTCTGTGAATTGTATTTGGGGAATCACAAGCTTCTGGTCTAATATCCACTTATCAATGAGTACATACCATGTGTGTTCTTTTGTGATTGTGTCACCACACTCAGGGTGATATTTTCTACTTCCATCTATTTGCTTAAGAATTTCATGATTTTATTTTTTTAATAGCTGAGTAGTATACCATTGTGTAAACGTACCACATTTTCTGTATCCATTCCTCTTTTGAGGGACATATAGGCTTTTTCTAGCTTCTGGCTATTATAAATAAGGCTGCTATAAACATAGTGGAATATGTCTCCTTATCTTATGCTGGAGAATCCTCTGGGTATATTCTCAGGAGTGGTAGAGCAGGGTCCTCGGGCAGTATTATGCCCAATTTTCTGAGGAAAAACCAAAATGAATTCCAGGGTGGTTGTACCAGCTTGCAATTCCACTAGCAGTGTAGGAATATTCCTCTTTCTTCACATACTCACCAGCAAATGCTTTCTCCTAAATTTTTGGACATCAAAGTGGGGAAAGGCCCTTGGGTTCAGGAAGTTTCAGTGCTGCAGTGTAGGTGAATACAAGAACAGGGAAGCAGAAGTGGGTTGACTGGGGAACAGGAGAATGAGAGATGGGTTATGGGATTTTCAGGGGGGAAACCACAAAAAGGGACAACTTTTGAAATGTAAATAAAGAATATATCTAATAAAAAATTAAAAGAAAAAATATATATCTATGTAGAGAGCCTTATTGAGGTGCCATGCCACCTGGCAGGAACTTGATATCAACCATATATGAAGTTCCTATCCCAGCATTTGAGTGGGAACTCCTGTGTCAGCCATAATCCCCTCCACCTAGGGTGGAGTGCTCAAAGGGGAAGACTATTCTTCAAGGACCTGCAGTTTCTTGAAAGGAAAAAAAACACTAGCCACCTGTGTAGCACCTGAACTGATTCTTCTAAGAAGCTTCCAGACTTTTCCCCCCTACCTATATATATTTGGAGTTCTTCATTAAACTTGGGGACCTTGAAATGCAAGTGTTATCTTGATCTCCATCTCTTTTTCCACCTTCCCATACATCCTCAGCCTCCCTTTCAGGTAACCTGTTTGATGTAACTGCGGGCAGTTACATATCTAATAAAAAAATTATAAGAAAAATATGTTTCCTGTAGTTCTTCATGAATTAGTGACACTTCCTTTTATTTTCCCTACCCACTATGGCAATTAGAACATTAAAAATCAAGCGCAGAAAACTTGCCTTAATATGTCATTCATTCTCATTTGAGGTAATTATACATCTGTGTCAGTTTTTCCCAGGAAAATATTAAGTAACACTCTGTCAGAAGTAATACCTTGTTTTCTAGAATGTCACTGTACAACCCTACATGAAGAACAACATCTGCTGACAGGGCCATCCATTTCTCTGAGAAACTAGTCAGTAAAGTGAGCAGTGTACTGGGAAGGATCTATAGATCTAGATACATTGTAGCAGATGATGGCCTTGTCTGACAGCAATGGCATGGGAGGCCCTTAGTCCTGTGGAGGTCTGATGCTGCAGTATAATGGGATGCATAAGCAGTAGGGCAGGAGAAGGTAGGAGGGTGGGGAAGCACCCTCATACAGGCAAAGGGGAGGGCAAGAAGAAAAATGTGGTTTGAGGGTCATATGGGTTAACCAGGAAGTGCTATATCATTTGAGATGTAATCAAATGGATTAATTAATAAATAAGTTTAAAACAATACACATATTCCAGCCACTGAACTTTAAAATTAAAGACTCTGAACCCAGATGCTGGGGTGAAAACCTGTCAGCTCAGAGAGGGAAAGCACCCAGCTGATCATCCTACTCCCCTGATCTCCCAGAAGGAGAGCATTCCTTATCCCTCCCCACACTGTCTTAAATATCATTCAACTTAGAGACCCTCCTAGTTCTTCCTAGGTCTTTAGTTATGTTCATTCCCTTTCAACTTGTTACTTGCTCTGTCTCTTGACTTGGAGTTGACCTTTTTTGGTTTGCAATAAAGGTGTGTGATAGGCCTGAGCCACGGGACAAAAAAGTACACTAAACAGGAAGCTCTTAGGTTAAAGGTCTAGGGCTGAGCTACACCAATATTTTTTCTTTTCAGTAAATAGCACAATCTTGGGGTTTACAATATGAACAAATATCCTGCAACATAATTTAGCAATGTTTCCTCCACTATAGAAATCAAGCTCTCTGTCAGTTGTTCTGTTTGTTTCCAGACTTGTCTGAGTACATATTCATGAGAACACAATGATCCCTAGCAAGATCAGAACGGGCTCTTGAAGCTGTTGCACAGGGTCAATAGAGACTGAAAAAGCACCAAGGATACCCATGATCCTTATCACAAGGGATAAACTATTTATCCCTCTTGCCACATAATTTATGGCAAGATGTCACCATTTCTGATCTTGGCTCATTGTCCTAAGTGCTGCTGAATGGAAGGGTTCATGTCCAGGGGTTTCCAACAAACCACAGAAACACTGAATTCGGTTATACATGGATGGGTTATTGAATGCACATCTCAAGATTGACCAATCAGGACAACAGATCAAAACTGCACTAGATATTTCTCAGCTACAGCTTTGTGCAATACCTGCAACAAGTTCATGCAAAAGTGCAGGAATTGCTGCCATATGAGGATCCTGACTCAAGCTATTTTAGACAAAATATTGCACACTGGCCTTGAATTTGATGTGTTCCAAGGGAAGCATATAGTTATGGAATTTCATGAGATCGACAAGCCTCACAACATAGAGAACATAACATGGTCATAATGACCCTGTTCTGAATCAAGATGTTTTTCTTTTGATTTATATCTATAACTAGGAGGCATATCACAGTAACAGTATGAAATAGATGTCTGCATGTGATAAATATACTACAGTTAGGTTATGGGAACAAACCTTATCAAGAAAAACTGTATCATTACAAAAAGGTATCTGTGTTACCTTACCATGTTTAGACATGTTCTGTGGCCTCAACAGCTGTTGGAAGGAGAACAGAGAATGTGTTTGTTACCAGAAGGGAGGTGCCTGAGCAGTGCTGATCAGCCTTCCCAGTGCCCATTCCACCTCACTCTGTCCCTACAGAGGATCCCAAACTGTCCTTCCACCTTCCCTGTGAATGGAGTCTGAGCATATAAAGGCCAGGAGACAGTGCTGGTGTCCTACTCCTCATCATTGCTCCATTTTCCAGGAATGTACATGTGTAAACAAACACAGTGTGCTCACTTGCCATTGATACTCTTCACATCTTACTGAGGCAGAAATTCCTTGACTACACCCAAATCTTAAAATATGTCAGCCCTGGGCAAGTATATTAACATAACTGTGGGATAGAGGTGCATGAACTGTGTCCTGGACTGAACTCAGAAGTGTGGAATGTGAGAAAGATGTATGGTTAAATAGACCACTAAATTCACATTGTGTCTGCTTGATTTACTCTCAGGACAAGGAAGTAGAGTATCTCTGGTGGCTTCTATCTAGTCACCTGAAATGTTCACTGAGTTTTGTCCTCAGCATTTGATACTTCCTTATGGGACAGCAGCACTCAGGAAAGCTAGATACTGTCTCTGGCACAGTATCATGTTAAGAGCATTGGATATTACACAGTTTTTCATAGGGTGATGCACACTTACATTTGTTCTTAATGTAAACCCAGAGAAAGAGAGAACAAGGTCCTTAGAATGGAAAGATCATTTCTATTTCTTCATCTTTCCAGCAAGAAGCACTTATAAAGAATGTTAAGTTCATTATAATACACAAAGATTGGTAGGCGAGTCCTTGGATATATGTTGTGTTTCAGATTTTTTTCTGAAATAGGGTCTTAAATATTCCATGTCATCCTCTATCTGGCTTCCCAGGTTAACCTTCACCTCAGATAATGCTGCTTCCACTTCCATGTTGCTAGGCTTACAAATGGGGCATCTAAGAATATTAGGACAGAACTAGTCCCTGAGAGAAACTTGGGTTTATTAATAAACAATTAATTAATTATTTATTAACCTGTATAGCTACAGCCATTTTGTTCTATGTCTGCTCCCTAGTTCAGATTGTTGCTGTAATATGCCTACCAATCATTGACACAGAAAAATAAATTCTCAGAGCAAAGTCATGTTGATCACTTATTCTTATGTTCTTTATGTTGTTTGTTAAACGTACAATATTCCATAAAATTTACATAGGACTCATCAAAATATACTCAGTGTATATACACTGTTATGCATAAAATAGCCTGATCACAAATAAGCACTGGACACTTCTGCAACTTCACATGAGCTACTTGTACTTTTGGTTTTTTGTTTTGTTTTGTTTTTTTGTTTGTTTTTTGTTTTTTGTTTTTTTGGTTTTTTTTGGCTTTTTTTTTTTTTGCTTTTTTGCTTTATAAGTTGATGAATATAGATGTTTGGGGCCATGGATCAGCTCCCAAAATCTCAGACATGGTTCTGTTCAATCAGTATTAGGGTATGCAATCATTAATCCATGCATGTTTGATTGAGAGGAGTGTTTGCTTATCTGGATTGTGAGACGTGGGACGATCATGAACCCTAACACAAGATATTAGGCCCTTACTCTATGTACAAACCTACATCTACTATATTTTCATACTCCCTTACCTATTTTGACTATTTTGCTTTGTTATGGCAAAATCTCATTTCATAGCTTACAGAGGGCTGTAAGCAATCCTCCTTTGATGACACTGGTGCAGAGATGAGATCCTCATATACTGCCTGAGGACCTTTACATTGGTGGCTCCAATATTTTACTTTCCTCTGCCACCTTGTCTCCAGATTCTTGCCAGAATTGTGATGAAGGCAACTCTCTGTCTACTAAGACATCTCGAGTCAACTTTCAGATGCTAAGCACAAGTCTTCATGAGTGCAGCCCTAACACACATCCACATATTAATCTGCCCTGCAGACTCTGTCTGGATATGATTTCATGCAACTGTACATTAGACAGGAGAACGTTTGAAAGCATATTAAAACTGGAGTGATTTCTCAGTAGATATTAATGGCTCAGATTGATGATTGAGGGAAATTTGAGGTAGAATAACACATTTCTGAGAAGGGTCAGAAAAGGAAACCCTCAGTTAGATACACAGGGATTACTGAGGTTATGGAAATCAAGCCTAGAGCAAACCCTGGCTTTAGAAGGAGGATGGGCTCAATGGCTATACCCCAGGAGAGTCTCCAGAAAAGGGTACCTCAGCTTCCTGTTCAGTCCAGGAGAACATTATCAGGGAGCCAAAGGTTGTAACCCATGATATCAGCAGTCCCTTCTTGAACATTCTATTGTCTCCTGGGAGTTCTTGGCATGAGCTGTGATGTCACCAGTGTTGTAGCAACAGCACAAGCACTGAGTTTTCTCAGTCAGTGTCTAGAGGATACATTGATAGACATGTTTGCCTGACTCAGAAATTTTTTTCAGAGAACCAAAGTGGATGGGTGAGAGATTAGAGAGAGGAGGAAGGAAGGGGGTCTTTCATCTGAGAGTAATAAAGAATGAAGAAGGTGGTCTTGGAGAATTTGGAGTAAGTCCTGGGAAGTGGATATTGAGCTTCCTGCCAGGGTGGCCTGAGCTGGCCTTTCTAGCAAAGGAACAAAGGAATTGAAGCTTCTTGGAAGCAAAAGAAATTCCAGGATTTTCACAATTCTTGAACATCAAGGATATCAGAACATTATTTTCTCCATCCCTTAAAGCAGGATATGGCAAAACCAAAGCAGTTGTGCTGTGAACTCCAATTCTTCACATTCACTGGGTATCAATGATTCTTACTAGGGACATAATGAGACCATCGGGAGTCATAGAGGATCTAACATATGCCAATTTAGGGCAGGGCATCACTGCCTTCACTTCCATGCTTCTTTTAGCTTCAGCTTCTCTCTCACAGTAGTACCAGGGAGAGAGTTGTGCCCCTGGCGATGACCTCTTCTCACAACTACTCTGATCTCCTCTCTCTCAAAGTTTCTACCTTAGCTTTAACACTGGTTTTGGGTGGCAGGAATTATTGTACTGTAACTAAAGACCTGTCAGAGTAGATACACCCAGACAGAGACTCCATCCTCAGGCCACTTCTGGAGTGTTCTGTGTTTCAGGAGAGTAATCTGATCAGTGTGTTGGCCATGTTCTCCTGCAAGAACTTTTAAGGCCATGACCTGAGCCTACAGTAACAGGGTAGTAGAGCTGAACATCACACAGCACTCATGCACTTGTGGATTGTAAATTAATCATGTGACTTGTGAAACCACAGGACTGAGGACTCTGAAGGCAAGTTGCACTCTGTGCATTTGTTAATAAGCCAGGAGAAGTCATCTCTGTGGTCATCATGAGAATATGTAGGGAGACAGAGGACACACCTGACTGCTTACATCTCCTACTCTCTATAGAGTGATGGGAGAACTGAGATCCACTGAGGATGCATCTAAAGCCTGAACAAAATTCTATATGGTGTCATTAGGATTTAGGAATGTTTTTCTACTTTATGGGGCTCAGAATAATCTGTCTACACTCTATGTGTTCCCAACATGGAAGTTCACTTGTGTTCTTTTACCTACAGGGTCTGGTAGGCAGGTATCATCCCCTGCAACTGTCCTAAGCAAGAAGCAGGCCAAGAAGGAAGAGGAGAGGCTTACCAGAAAGCTACATCTGGTTACACAAGAGAGAAACAAGCTGAGAGATCACTTGATCTATGTCACAGAGGGAGCCATGAACAAGAGGTATGCATTGCTCCAAATATTGTGGTTTTGTCTGGAGTCCACAATGTCTGTCATACTTGTCTTTTTAAGGTGGTGGATTATAGGAATGTGTATCTTTATGATATCCCTGGGCCAAATCTCATGCCCCTAAATACTTCTTAGAAGAGAGGCAGATCCTGAAGCTTGGTCAGGAATAAGATGGGACTCTTTTGCTTCCTCCTAGTCAGAAGTGGCACTTGTGGTCTGAGTGAAGAATTCAGGGATAGAAGCAATGGAGAGAGAGTTCCAAGAGAGCATTTGGAAATCCCTTGAAAGAAGGTGCTTATATGAGGTTCTAGGAGCTGACAGTGTGTTGTGAGTGTTTGTACTTGACTGGCAGGTGACTTAGAGCTGGAAACTGCTAGATGCACCTGGAGGGGCCTGGTCCCACATTGTTCATCTCAGTGCTTGACTATTGACTGGATGCCTGAGGCTCTTCCTGTTCCTCTTTTTCTGTGACTTATTATAATCTGAGACAGTAATGTTGCATGCATTTCTTGTACATCTCATTGTGTTCTCTCTGCTTCTGTCTCTTATTCACTCTCTCTCATTTTGTGTCTGTCTCCTTTTTCACTCTCATGTGTACACATGACTGTATGTCTGTTTCTGTGATTGTACATGTGTGTGTGAACATTACTGTGTTGTATCCTGTGAATGAATATTTGCATGTTTATCTTTCTTTCCACTCTTTGAAATTCAGAGATCTGTGAAATCCAGAATTCTATATGACAGTAATGTTGCATACACTTTTGATTCTCATTCTGCTTTCTCTGGTTCTGTTTCTGTCTCTATTTCTCATTCTTTGGCTCTGTGTACTTTTCTCCTAATTTGTGTGTGCCAGTCTATGATTCTGTTTGCTTCCATGTGTACAAACATGTGCTTCTGTTTTCTATTTTTATATTTACTTCCACTCTTTAGAATCTTTGTAGTGTGTTTTGGACTGAGGATTTACATGTAGATTCAAGGTGATGTCAGTCCTGATGTCAGGAAGCCCCCACTTTCACTAGCACTGTCCCTTGCCTTCATGGGCACACTTATGTATACAGTTGCATCTCCTGGGCAGATTATAAAGCAGTGGTGATGTCTTGTCTCATCTCAAGAATTATGTGTAATGCCTGCCTCTGAATTTTTAGTTATCCTGGAATTAGAATCTCTGTTGTCAAAACAGGGAAAATATAATCACAGGTGTCTAGTTGGCAAAGACCTGTGGCATAGGCTCTTGAGAGCATGAGGGGCTAGACTGTCCCTTCCAGCCCTAATGAGAAATCACAGGGAGTCAAGGCACCCTCCAATTTGACTAGATTATGCTGTCCTTGGGAAAGGATGAAAAGTCTCCACACATGAAGACAATCCCAGCATGTAGGACCCAGGAATTGACCTTCCTGGGATGGAGTATACAAGACCCAGTCTGTGTTCATGCGTCCTTAAAAGCACATGTTCATGGAGTTCTATCTTCCTGAGGACAGGCCATACTACATGCCAAATCCATCCTATGAAAAATTGAAGTTAAAGGAGAAGGAGATCATGACATTTCTATACACCATAGAAAAGGAGAACCTTGAGGCCCGACAGAACTTCCAGGAGCTCAAGAAGGAGATTAACTTCTATCCTTCTATCAGTAAGTAGTGTTCAGGGAGGCCACCAGGTGTGGAATGGCCACTTCTGACTTCCTTTGTTTCTGGACTGGAGACTCTGAAGGTCTGACTTTTTCCCTTCTGCCTTTTAGCCATCATTGTGACTTTGGACTTTTGGTGTCAGTTTTCAAAGTCTGTAAGAGACTGTTACTCCTTCAAACACAGTCCAGGCATCATCAGAAGCCTCTCATTAGAAGAGTGATTCAGATCATGAGAGGGTTATAGTACAGTACTAGGTCTATGGGGCTCAGGCTTGGCTTTACAGAGCTAAATGTGATCTTACAAAAGGTTACAATGTCCCCCTCTTGGTTCTACTGATCTGCAAGGAGTGTATCTGCAACCTACTAATTGCTGTTGCTGAAAAGCATTGGGCTCTCATGGATAGTTGGAGATCACTCCTTCTTTTGGAGAGACATGGAACCTTATTGGTGTGTGGGCTGCAGCAATCATTTTTTCTTCCCTCAAGTTGCTATTTACTGTTCGTACAGCTTACAAAAAATGTATTGTGATGGATTGCATTAGGACTTGATGGGAACCTAGATCCTGGTGGGGTTAATGGAACCTGGATGTAACAATGGGAGGAGGAGGAGCCTGCAGGATCTTACCATGAAGATTCTGCTTCCAGCAACCTGCACAGCTGTCTCCTGATGCAGAAGAACCTTATGAATAAGAGGTTAGTCACACTGAAGCAGGAGAACAGGGAAGCACATGCTGATTGGACCATTATTCAGCAATACCTGGTTGACTTGAATCTGAATGATAAAGATGAGCAGAAGTCTAACATCCTCCAGGGCCAACAACATCAGGTAGGCACAAGCAACTCGGACAGGCTTATACTGACTGATAACATTTTTCTATTGCTTTCTTCTTTGCTTTCACCCAGCACCATATTAATGCACACCCCCGAGCAACCACCTACCTCGTGGACTGTAGTTGTTCATTGCTAGTTCTATACACAAATATTCCAGATTGTGAACCTCTTGTGATAAGCTGAAATATGGCAAGTATGCCTTACTATTCCTCTTTAATCTGAAGACTAGTAATGGTAATAGATCAATAACATGCTGCATTCTTACACCTGCTCATGATAGGTGGGATACTTTGAAGGGCTTGGAGTAAATTCTAGGTCCTATGGTAGAGTTCATGCAAGGATCATGTGACATTCCAAGTGTGAAGCATCTTGCAGGGTTAAAATTCAAACATTAATATGAAATATGTTCCCCTTCTCTTTGATCTGTGTGGCATGTGGCATTTTCCTTTCTTCCTGTAACCCAATGAGGTCTCGTCCCATTTCCCATTTCTTGGTTTGCACTGATAGATGTCTGAGTAGCAGCTTATCAGCCCATGTATTTGGTGACTGTTGCTGGATAGTTTGCTTGCCTGCAGTTATAACAGCAATGGTGTCAGTTAAAAGATGAATGATAACATTTCTGTTGAGTTCGAGGGAGGCAGCAACTTGACAGCTGATATTTAGGTTCCCAACAAGCCTCTGTCTTAATAACTTCCTTCCTCTTCTAGGATGCTGAAAGTGTAGCAAGAGCTGAAATTTCCACAGCCCAGGAAGAAGGCCTCCTGCACAATGAGTTGTCACTTCAGGAAGCCCCTGATGTGCTTCATCCTCAACAGCCACAAAACACCTTGGATGAGTTTTCTACCACATAATTCAATTCTGCAGGTTGAATAGCCCACAACTACCTATCTAGTGAGCCAAACAATTCAGGATTTTATTCCCTTTCCTGTACAAACAACACCCCTTGAGAGAGAACTGAGGTGACTGCCTTGCCACCACGTTTCCAAGAGAAGAAACCAACTGTATGTCCCTGTTGCTAATAGTGCAGTGAGAGAACTCTGGTTCTTATAATTTCCTGCTAGAGTTTTGGTTTGTTGTTTGGTTTATTGCTGCTTAGTTACTTGTTTTGTTATTTGATTTTATATATTTTTGTTATTTTTTCCTTATGATTTTTACTGTTTATAGTAATTATCATTAAACACCTCTTTAAATGTATTTCTGATGAATAAAAAATTATTTGTAACTCATCACTTTTGAGACCATGTTACTCATTCAGGTTTTCTGTGCTATCCTGTAGACATAAACCTCACAACCAGAAATGGATATCTTTAAGCTCCAGGAAGCCTGGGCTTGTATACCACTATGGTATACAAGACAATGGACTTTTGTATGAATAATGTGGCTTTTCCCATGGATACACACTTTAGGATGTAATCACTGGCATACTCTATCCATGCTATCCTGTATTCTCCTACTCCTAAAATATACAACTCTGTTAGAATGAAGAATGCAGCCACTAACTATCCAATATAGTCCATAAATTACTACCTGGAGCAACCAGACAACAAAATGACAGCAAGGGCATACAAAAGGTATAGAAAAATGTCAAAGTATTTCTATTTGCACATAATGTAATATGCATAAGGGATACCTAAAGATGTAATAGAGAAGTATAGCTGATAAACACCTACAGGAAAGGCTCTTGATAAATAATGAACTTAAGAAAGTCAGTAGCTGTTTTTTTTGAAATTATAAAGAACCTGAAAAGAATTAGGAAAGCCA
The DNA here is from genome assembly GCA_964023405.1 of Apodemus agrarius. Classification (NCBI taxonomy): domain Eukaryota; kingdom Metazoa; phylum Chordata; class Mammalia; order Rodentia; family Muridae; genus Apodemus; species Apodemus agrarius. Next base: position 27,194,133 of record OZ030006.1, read on the forward strand.
TAACTTACAATACAGAGAACTAATAAAATGCATCTTGGTATAAGTTTATGCAAGCAATGAAAGACCTATATAGTACAAGATTTTCAAATCTATGCTCCAAATGCAAGGGCACCTTCATTCATGAAAGAAACTTTACTAAAGCTCAAAGCAAACATTGCAACTAACACAATAATTGTGGGTGACTTCAACACTCCACTATCCTCAATGGACAGATCAGGAAAACAGAAACTAAACAGGGACTCTGTGGATCTAATTGAAGCTTTGGAACAATTGGATTTAACAGATAAATATAGAACATTTCATCCTAAAGCAAAATAATATATCTTTTTCTTAGCACCTCATGGTAAGAAAAACAACAGAACACCCACATACACATGGAAACTGAACAATACTCTACTTAATGACACATTGGTCAAAGAAGAAATAAAGAAAGAAATCCAAGACTTTTTAGAAGTCAATGAAAATGAAGGTATAACCTACTCAAGTATATTGGACACAATGAAAGCAGTGCTAAGAGGAAAACTCTTAGCCCTTAATGCCCCCAAAAAGAAACTGGAGAGAACATACACCAGCAGCTTAATGGCATACCTGAAAGCCCTGGAACAAAAAGAAGCTAATTCAAACAGGAGGAGTAGAAATCAGGAAATCATCAAACTCAGGGCTGAAATCAATCAAGTAGAAGCAAAGAGAACGATACAAAGAATCAACAAAACCAGGAGCTGGTTCTTTGAGAAAATCAACAAGATAGATAAACCCTTAGCCAGAAAAACAAAAGGGCACAGAGACAGTATCCAAATTAACAAAATTAGAAATGAAAAGGGGTAAATAACAAAAGAAACTGAGGAAACTCAAAAGATCATCAGATCCTACTACAGAAGTCTATACTCAACACAACTGGAGAATCTGGAGGAAAGGGACAATTTCCTAGACAGATACAAAATACTGAAGATGAATCAGGATCAATTAGATCAGTGAAACTTTCCCATAACCCCTCGAGAAATAGAAGGGGTTATAGAAATTCTGCCAACCAAAAAAAAGTATGGGACTAGATGGTTTTAGTGCAGAATTCTATCAGAACTACAAAGAAGACCTAATACCAACATTTTTCAAACTATTCCACAAAATAGAAACAGAAGGAACACTGCCCAACTCTTTCTACGAAGCCATAATTATGCTGATACCAAAACCACACAAAGATCCAACAAAGAAAGCAAACTATAGGCCAACTTCCCTTATGAATATCAATGCAAAAATACTAAATACAAATTGGAAAGGAAGAAATCAAACTATCAGTATTTGCAGATGATATTATAGTATACTTAAGCAACCCAAAAAACTCCACCAGAGAACTCCTACAGCTGATAAACAACTTTAACAATGTGGCTGGTTATAAAATAAACTCAAGCAAATCAGTAGCCTTCCTGTACTCAAAAGACAAGCAGGCTGAGAAATAATTTAGGGAAATAACACCCCTCACAATAGCCACAAACAATATAAAGTATCTTGGCGTGACTCTAACCAAACAAGTGAAAGATCTGTATGACAGGAACTTCAAGTCCTTGAAGAAAGAAATTGAAGAAGACCACAGAAGATGGAAAGATTTCATTCTCTTGGATTGGCAGGATCAATATAGTAAAAATGGCCATCTTGCCAAAAGCAATCTACAGATTCAATGCAATCCCCATCAAAATCCCAAATCAATTCTTCATAGATCTAGAAAGAGCAATTCTCAAATTCATCTGGAGTATCAAAAAACACAGGATAGATAAAACTATTCTCAACAATAAAAGGACTTCTGAAGGAATCAATATCCCTGACCTCAAGCAGTACTACAGAGCAATTGCATTAAAAACTGCGTGGTATTGGTACAGCAACAGGCAAGTAGATCAATGGAAATAAAATGAAGACCGAGAAATGAACCCACAGAGTTATGGTCACTTGGTCACTTGATCTTTGATAAAGTAGCAACAACCATCCAGTGGAAAAAGGATAGCCTTATCAACAAATGGTGCTGGTTCAACTGGAGGTCAACATGCAGAAGGATGCAAATTGAACCACTCTTATCTCCTTGTACTAAGATCAACTCCAAGTGGAACAATGACCTCCACATAAAACCAGACACACTGAAACTAATAGAAAAGAAACTGGGGACGACCCTGGAGGACATGGGCACAGGGGGAAGGTTCCTGAACCGAACACCAATAGCTTATGATGTAAGATCAAGAATTGACAAATGGGACCTCATAAAATTACAAAGTTTCTGTAAGGCAAAGGACACTGTCAGAAGGACAAAATGGCAGTCACCAAATTGGGAAAAGATCTTCACCAACCCTACATCTGACGGGAGCTAATATCCAATATATACAAAGAACTCAAGAAGTTAGACCCCAAAGAACCAAATAACCCTATCCAAAAATGGAGGACAGAGCTAAACAAATAATTTTCACCTAAAGAAATTCATATGGGTGAGAAGCACCTTAAGAGATGTTCAACATCACTAGTCATCAGGGAAATGCAAATCAAAACAACCCTGAGATTCCACCTCACAACAGTCAAAATGGCTAAGATTAAAAACTCAAGAGACAACAGGTGCTGGCGAGGATGTGGAGAAAAAGGAACACTCCTCTACTTTTGGTGGGATTGCAAGATGGTACAACCACTCAGGAAATCACTCTGGCAGTTCCTCAGAAAATTGGGCATGACTCTTCCTGAGGACCCTATCATACCACTCCTGGACATATACCCAGAGGATTCCCCTGCATGCAATAAGGACACATGCTCCACTATGTGCATAGCAGCCTCATTTATAATAGCCAGAAGTTGGAAGGAGCCCAGATGTCCCTCAAAGAAAGAATGGATACAGAACATGTGGTATATTTATACAATGGAATACTACTCAGCAATTAAAATAATGAATTTATGCAATTTGTAGGCAAATGGTTGGATCTGGAAATATCATCCTAAGTGAGTTAACCCAATCACAAAAGAATACACATGAAATGCAATCACTGATAAGTGGATATTAATGAGCCCAGAAGCTCTGAATACTCAAGGCACAATTAGCAAATCTAAAGATTCCCAAGAAGAAGGAAGGAGAGGACCCTGGTACTGAAAAGACTGGATCCAGTTTTGTAGGAAAATACCAGAACAGAGAAATGGGGGGGGGGATCGGGGAATGGGGGCGGGGAAGAGGACTTATGGGACACCATGGTGATGGGGAAAAGCTGAAATGGGAATGCCTTTGAAATGTAAACAAAGAATACAGAAATGGTGGCAGTGACACAAGTTGGCCACTAGAAGGCAATTTTACTTCATATTTATCTTCATTTACCAGCGAGTGTCAATTGTTGCATCAATCCTTTTGTAACATGAAGACTAGCTAGGACATTTATTTTCACATTTAATTAATTAATTAATAATTAATTAATTAATTTGCAGTATTAGATGAGGAACAAATACCTTCTGCTTTTCCAACATTGCAACAAAATGGACAATAGTCAAGGGTAACAGTAAAAGTAAAAGTAAAAAAAAAAAAAACAAAACAAAAACAAAATCCTAAGTTCTGGGAGAAAACCAGAGTACAATCTATGTGTAGAAACTTGTAAATGACTCCAGCCTCGTCTTCCCATTGCACTATTTCACAGATCACAGAGTAGGATGTCCTGGCAGAGAGGACTCAGCCAGGCTCAGCTCTAGGGGTGGTGGGCCTCTGCCCATTCACCTGTGATCTGCTGAGGTTCACATCTTGCTACTCACATGCTGCTGGTTTCAGTGACTGCTACATATGTGCAGACTATCAGAGGGACAGTGCTCTCCCTGGCAAGCCCACACTTACTTAGGTCATGGTGGACTCAGCAGAGGCTGGGAAAACATTGTGTCTGTTTGGAGTCTCAGAACTGACAGATACAGGGGCCACATGTACCTGGTGAGGGCTGCTCACTGTGTGTGGACCTGAGACCCACAAGGATCCCTGAAAGTTTGCTGGTCCCTGGTACTAACCTGGCCACATCCCTTTGGCTTGTGAAGACTTGGTAAAGCAGTAAGAATGGCTGTTCTCTCCCCAAAGAAAGAGACAGAAGCCCAGCAAGCATTGATATAAACTGTTCAGGAGAGAGAGAGAGAGAGAGAGAGAGAGAGAGAGAGAGAGAGAGAGACTGCTACTTCCTAATCAGAGCAAGGGTAACAGTAAAAGTAAAAGTAAAAACAAAACAAAACAAAACAAAAGTGAGATGAGTTTTGGTTCCACTTATACATTTAACCATTGGAAATCTTCCCAGCCAGTGTAGTTCTCAAATCAGCCCCGTGTAATGAGAGAGAGAGAGAGAGAGAGAGAGAGAGAGAGAGAGAGAGCTACTTCCTAATCAGAGCACTGTAATAAGGAGGGCTCTTAAGAAGCGGTCCCATCCTGTCTCCTGGCTTTGCATCTGCTCTAAGAATCCTATATGCCTGGTGACTGAAATGAGCCAAGACCAGAATGTAATAGGGATTAAATGTCAGGAGAAGTTCAGTTGCAGATAGGGCCCTTAGAAATGTTAGTGAGAGCAGGGAAGCCACACCTAGCCAGCTTGCCAGGTGCTCAGACCCTGCCTACGGAACCAGGTACCCGAGACAGCTCAAGTTTAAGACCTCCAGGGACTCAGGTCTGGAGCAGGAGCTGCGCATAGAATAGAGGTTTGGAGTACAGCGGCCGTGCCTGCGCTCTGTGCTCGCAGGCCAGACCCCGAACCCCCTGCAGGCAGCGCCATCTTGCCTGCTGCTTCCCATCCAGCCGGTAGCAGGGAAGCCAGACCTAGCCAGCTTGCCAGGTGCTCAGACCCTGCCGACGGAACCAGGTACCCGAGACAGCCCGAGTTTAAGACCTCCAGGGACTCAGGTCTGGAGCAGGAACTGCACACAGAGTAGGGGTTTGGAGTACAGCAGCCTTGCCTGCACTCTGTGCTCTGCGCTCGCAGGCCAGACCCTGAACCCCCTGCAGGCAGCACCATCTTGCCTGCAGCTTCCCATCCAGCCGGTAGTAGGGAAGCCAGACCTAGCCAGCTTGCCAGGTGCTCAGACCCTGCCGGCGGAACCAGGATAAGCAACAATTCTTGTTTATTAAGAAGAGTGAGGACCAGCGATAGCGGCAGGCCTCCATATTGCAACCAGGACACAGCTGGAAAGGTGCAGGTAGAGACTCCGTCTGGGGCTAGAGCAGGGAGAGCTGCTAAGCTCTCGCCCACAAGCAGGCCCAGGCGCCTAGGCTCTGCAGCACGTCCCTGCGAGCTTAGGCCTTGCACCGAGGCAGCCGGAACCACCCAGCTCCCCAGGACCCCCGATCAGCGATAGCTACAGGCCTCCATATTGCAACCAGAACACAGCTGGAAAGGCACAGGTAGACAGATTCCATCAGGGGCTACCACGTGGGGGGGATCTGCTAGGATCTCGCTACTAGGCAGGCCCAGCAGTGCCTGCTGAGGCTCTGCTGCACTCCCCCACAATTCACAGAGACCTCAGGCCGTGCACAAAGTCAGCGGGTGGCAGCCAGCTCGTGATCCCGTTGAGCAGCAATCACGCATAACCACCAGTAGAGAAACAACAGGTAAGCCCAGCCTCACAGGAGATTCAAACACCAGCCAGTGACAACAAGATCAACTAACACCAGAAATAACCAGATGGCAAAAGGTAAATGAAGGAATGTCACTAACAGAAATCAAGGCAACATGACAGCATCTGAACCCAGTTCGCCAACAACAGGAAGCCCTGGATACCCCAAAACACCAGAAAAACAAGACTTGGATATAAAATCACTGGTCAGGATGCTGGTAGCTGAACACATAGAAAAATCTCGTAAAGAAATAGAAGAGAAAATGGATCAAAAGTTAGAAGCCTTTACAAGGCAAATACAAAAATCACTTCAAGAAATGCAGGAGAAGATGGATCAAAAAGAAGAAGACAATAAGGAGGAAAGACAAAAATCACTTAAAGAAATACAGAAGAACGTGGGCCAACAAGTAGAAGCTATGAAAGAGGAAACACAAAAATCTATTAAAGAAATACATGAAAACACAATCAAGCAAGCGAAAGATCTGAGCACATCCATCCAGGCACTAAAAACAGAAGTAGAAACAACTAAGAAATCGCAGAGGGAGACAACATTGGAGATAGAAAACCTTGGGAAGAAATCAGGAGCCATAGATGCAAATATCAACAATAGAATACAAGAGATAGAAGACAGAATATCAGAAGCCGAAGATACCATAGGAACCATTGATTCAACAGTCAAAGAAAATACTAAATGCAAAAAGGTTGTAACCCAAAACATCCAGGAAATCCAGGACACAATGAGAAGACCAAACCTAAGGATTATAGGTATAGACGAGAATGAAGATGTACAAGTTAAAGGGCCAGCAAATATCTTCTACAAAATTATGGAAGAAAACTTCCCCAACCTAAAGAGAAAGATGCCCATGAATATACAAGAAGCATACAGAACCCCAAACAGACTGGATCAGAACAGAAATACAACCCGTCACATAATAATCAAAACTCCAAATGTACTAAACAAAGAAAGAATATTAAAGGCAGCAAGAGAAAAAGGCCAAGTAACTTATAAAGGAAGACCTGTCAGAATAACACCAGACTGCTCACCTGAGACCATGAAAGCTAGAAGATCCTGGGCAGATATAATGCAAACTCTAAGAGAACACAAACTTCAGCCAAAACTACTTTACCCAGCAAAGCTCTCAATTGCCATAGATGGAGACATCAAGGTATTCCATGACAAAACCAAATTTGCACGATATCTTTCCACAAATCCAGCCCTACAAAGGATAATAGGGGGAAAACACCAAGACAAGGCCGGAAACTACACCCGGGAAGAAGCAAGATAGAAACCTCCTCTCATCAAACCCAAAAGAAGGTAACCTCTCGAATATAAAAAAATAAATAAAATAAATAAATATAATTTCAAAAATGTCTGGAGGAAATAATTACTATTCCTTAATATCTCTTAACATCAATGGACTCAATTCCCCAATAAAAAGACATAGATTAACAGACTGGATACAGAAACAGGACCCTTACATTTTGCTGCATACAGGAAACACATCTCAGTGTCAAAGACAAACACTGCCTTAGAGTAAAAGGTTTGAAGACAATTTTACAAGCAAATGGTCTCAGGAAACAAGCTGGAGTAGCCATTCTAATATCAGATAAAATTGACTTCCAACCTAAATTCATCAAAAGAGACTCAGAAGGTCACTTCTTGCTGGCCAATGGGAAAATCCACCAAGAAGAGCTCTCAATACTGAACATCTATGCTCCAAATGCAAGGGCACCCTCATTCGTAAAAGAAACCTTACTAAAGCTTAAAGCACACATTACACCTAACACAAAAATTGTGGGTGACTTCAACACTCCACTCTCCTCAATGGACTGATCAGGAAAGCAGAAACTAAACAGGGACACAGTGAAACTAATTGAAACTCTGGACCAATTGGATTTAACAGATATATATATAGAACATTTCATCCTAAAGCTAAAGAATATAACTTTTTCTCAACTCCACATGGTACCTTCTCCAAAATAGACCATATAATTGGTCACAAAAGAGATGTCAACAAATACAAGAAGATCGAGCTAATCCCATGCCTCCTATCAGATCACCATGGAGTAAGAGTGGTCTTCAATAACAACAAAAACAACAGAAAGCCCACATACACATGGAAACTGAACAATACTCTACTCAATGACACCTTGGTCAAGGAAGAAATAAAAAAAAGAAATCAAAGACTTTTTAGAATTCAATGAAAATGAAGGTACAACCTACCCATATCTATGGGACACAATGAAAGCAGTGCTAAGAGGAAAACTCATAGCTCTAAGTGCATCAAAAAAGAAACTGGAGAGAGCATACACTAGCAGCTTAATGGCACACCTTAAAGCCCTGGAAGAAAAACAAGTTAATTCACCCAGGAGGAGTAGAAGATAAGAAATCATCAAACTCAGGGCTGAAATCAATCAAATAGAAACAAAGAGAACCATACAAAGAATCAACAAGACCAGGAGCTGGTTCTTTGAGAAAATCAACAAGATAGATAAACCCTTAGCCAGACTAACCAAAGGACACAGAGACAGTATACAAATTAACAAAATTAGAAATGAAAAGGGAGACATAACAACAGAAACTGAGGAAATTCAAAAGATCATCAGATCCTACTACAAAGGTCTATACTCAAAACAACTGGAGAATCTGGAGGAAATGGATAATTTCCTAGACAGATATCAAATACCAAAATTAAATCAGCATCAAGTAGATCAGCTAAATAGTCCCATAACCCCTAAAGAAATAGAAGGGGTTATAGAAAGCCTCCCAACCAAAAAAAGTACGGGACCAGATGGTAGTGCAGAATTCTACCAGACCTTCAAAGAAGACTTAACACCAATACTCTTTAAACTATTCCACAAAATAGAGACAGAAGGGACACTGCCCAACTCATTCTTCGAAGCCACAATTACGCTAATACCTAAACCACAAAAAGATCCAACAAAGAAAGAGAACTACAGGCCAATTACTCTTATGAATATAGATGCAAAAATACTAAATAAAATTCTTGCTAACCGAATCCAAGAGAACATCAAAACGATCATCCACCATGATCAAGTAGGCTTCATCCCAGGGATGCAGGGATGGTTCAATATATGGAAATCCATCAATGTAATACACTACATAAACAAACTGAAAGAAAAAAACCACATGGTCATCTCATTAGATGCTGAAAAAGCATTCGACAAAATTCAGCATCCTTTCATGCTAAAAGTCTTGGAAAGAGCAGGAATTCAAGGCCCATACCTAAACATAGTAAAAGCAATCTACAGCAAACCAGTAGCCAACATCAAAATAAATGGAGAGAAACTTGAAGCATTCCCACTAAAATCAGGGACTAGACAAGGCTGCCCTCTCTCTCCATATCTTTTCAATATAGTACTTGAAGTTCTAGCAAGAGCAATTAGACAACATAAGGAAGTCAAAGGGATACAAATTGGAAAGGAAGAAGTGAAACTATCATTATTTGCAGACGATATGATAATTTACCTAAGCGACCCAAAAAACTCCACCAGAGAACTTCTACAGCTGATAAACAACTTTAGCAAAGTGGCAGGTTATAAAATTAACTCAAGCAAGTCAGTGGCCTTCTTGTACTCAAAGGACAAGCAGGCAGAGAAAGAAATTAGGGAAATAACACCCTTCAAAATAGCCACAAACAACATAAAGTATCTCGGTGTAACTCTAACCAAACAAGCAAAAGATCTGTACAACAGGAACTTCAAGTCCTTGAAGAAAGAAATCGAAGAAGACCTCAGAAGATGGAAAAATATTTCTTGCTCCTGGATTGGCAGGATCAATATAGTAAAAATGGCCATCTTGCCAAAAGCAATATACATACTCAATGCGATCCCCATCAAAATCCCTACTCAATTCTTCATAGATCTAGAAAGCAATTCTCAAATTCATCTGGAGCAACAAAAAACCCAGGATAGCTAAAACTATTCTCAACAATGAAAGGACTTCTGGGGGAATCAATATCCCTGACCTCAAGCAGTACTACAGAGCAATTGTGTTAAAAACTGCATGGTATTGGTATAGCAACAGGCAAGCAGATCAATGGAACAGGATTGAAGACCCAGAAATTAACCCACAGACTTATGGTCACTTGATCTTTGATAAAGGAGCCACAACCATCCGGTGGAATAAAGATAGCCTTTTCAACAAATGGTGCTGGTTCAACTGGAGGTCAACATGCAGAAGAATGCAAATTGACCCACTCTTATCTCTTTGCACTAAGATCAACTCCAAGTGGATCAAGGACCTCCACATAAAACCAGACACACTGAAACTATTAGAAAAGAAACTTGGGAAGACCCTGGAGGACTTGGGCACAGGGGAAAAGTTCCTGAACAGAACACCAATAGCTTATGCTCTAAGATCAAGAATCTACAAATGGGACCTCATAAAATTACAAAGTTTCTGCAAAGCAAAGGACACTGTCAGAAGGACAAAACGGCAACCAACAAAGTGGGAAAAGATCTTCACCAACTCCACATCCGACAGAGGGCTAATATCCAATATATACAAAGAACTCAAGAAGTTAGACCACAAAGAAACAAATAACCCTATCAAAAAATGGGGCACAGAGCTAAACAAAGAATTTTCACCAGAAGAAATTCGGATGGCCGAGAAACACCTTAAAAGAAGTTCAACATCATTAGTCATCAGGGAAATGCAAATCAAAACAACCCTGAGATTCCACCTCACACCAGTCAGAATGGCTAAGATTAAAAACTCAAGAGACAACAAGTGCTGGCGAGGATGTGGAGAAAGAGGAACACTCCTCCACTGTTGGTGGGATTGCAAAATGGTAAAACCGCTGTGGAAATCAGTTTGGTGGTTCCTCAGAAAATTGGGCATGTCACTTCCAGAGGACACTGGCATGCCACTCCTGGGCATATACACAGAGGATTCCCCTGCATGCAATAAGGACACATGCTCCACTATGTTTATAGCAGCCTTGTTTATAATAGCCAGAAATTGGAAGGAGCCCAAATATCCCTCAAAGGAGGAATGGATACAGAAAATGTGGTATATTTATACAATGGAATACTACTCAGCAATTAAAAATAATGAATTCACGCAATTTGTAGGTAAATGGTTAGACCTAGAAAATATTATCCTGAGTGAATTAACCCAATCACAAAAGAATGCACATGAAATGCATTCACTGATAAGTGGATATTAATGAGCCCCGAAGCCCTAAATACTCAAGTCACAAATAGCAAGTCAAATGATTCCCAAGAAGAAGAAAGGAGAGGACCCTGGGCCTGTAAAGATTGCATCCAATTTAGTAAAGAAACCGAGGGGGGAGGGGGAATGATTGGGGAACAGTTGGGGGGGGAAGAGGAACTATGGGAACTATGGTGGGTGGGAACTGGGAAAGGGGAAAGCCTTTGGAATGTAAACATAGAATATAGAAAATAAAATAAAAAATAAAAAAAAGTAATGTTAGTGAGCCAAAGAACACTCTAGGGAAGTTACAAGTCACAGCCCACCTCCCAGAAAATAATTTATGTACAGCGGGGCAGGTCTATAATGCAATATATTAAAAAAGCAGTGCAAACACTGCCAGGAGGCTGGCCATGCCAGACTGAGGCTTAGCAGGTTGTGCTGATGTCCCCATGCTTCTGCACCTTCATGGACCAGGGATAGAAGGGTACCAAAGGACTTTGTGGGCACAGCAACAGAAAGCAGCCTGCCAGCCACTCTGAGAGCAGCACGTGCTGTGTGAAGGCAATGGTGAGGATGGTGTGCAGAGCCCAGGGCTGCTCCTGATGGGCCAGTGGCTGTAGCTCACCAAGCAGCCAAGACTGAAGATGCTCTAGACCTACAGAGCATCTCTGGCCACTTTCAGAACCCAGGACAGGTGACACTACAGGCCACCATTAAGTAAGGCAACCTACATGGCCAATTGTTTATGCATTTTTGCAATGGGCTGTGGAGGGACACGCAGGCCATGGATATCCCTCATCTGGCAAGACCCTCCCTGGCCAGGCCCTGCCTAGCCCCCCTCTCCCTCAGGCTGTGTCCACCTTCACCTCTGCTGCCCAGAGGCAACCACTCACCTGGACTGCTGAGGAGAAGAGAGGAAGGTGAAGACTAGCTTTTCGAGTTCAATCTGGGAACTTCAGGGTTTGTCTCAAATAGCTAATAATGAGAAAATGTTATTTATGGTCAATAATTTATTGTCCCATAAACATGGCATTCCTTGTTTAATTCTTTAGTTTGCTAAAGCAATTTTGGGTCCTTTAAGACATAAGGGCAAGATATTTGCTGTATGCCAAATTATTAGGGAAAAAATTGAAGCATTTTACATTGTCTCTAATTTGAATATGTAATATAATGTCTCCTGTTAACAACACAAGCATATAAATTCACAAAGTAAGTCTTGAAAAAAATCTATCCTGTGTATTTTCACTCAGTTACAAAAAAACAGAAACAGAAACTGACAAATAGGAAGCAACTCTATTTTTAAATATTACATGGGAGGAAACCATCATTCAGGAAGTTGCTCCTGTTCCAAATCACCCTGATGAAGTGTAATCCCATTTCCTTTAGAACAGGATTCCAGGGAGGATGAAGTCCATCTGCAGATGTGGAATGTTTAACACCCTGGCATCCTGGGGTGTGCATCTGTGGCTCCCAGTCAGAGAGGTGCAATTCAACTCAGGTAAACTAAAAGAATAGTTCCAGAGCTGTCAGAGAAAGAATCTCTCAAATAAAAGCCTGATGCACAGAGGTGTGAGCATGTGAACAACTTTAGGCCAACTAAAACGTGTTTCTAGTATTAGTCATCCTAGTAATTTTTTCCACTGTTTTTTCCTGAGCAGCATGCACATGCTTCTTAAAGCACAAGGATGCTTCCAAAGCAGACAGTGGATTCCTCTTCTGAATAAGAAGAAATCAATCTGGTGGCTCCTAAGAAAATTGGAAATAATTTTCACTTCTGGGCATATATCCAAAAAATGTTCTGACATATAAAAAGGATGCATATTCCACTATTCCACAGCAGCCTTATTGATAATAATCAGAAGTTAGAAAGAACCCAGATTACCCTCTACAGAAGAATGGATACAGAAAACATGGTTACAGAATGAAGTACTACTAAGCAATTAAAAAAAAAACAATGACTTCATACAATTTGCAGGCAAATGGAAGATCCAGAAAATATCATCTTGAGTGAGGTAACCCAGACACAAAGGAACACACATGATATGTGTTTACTGATAAGTGGATATTTACCCTATAGTTCACAATGCCCACGATTCAACACACAGACACTATGGAGCTCAGAAGGAAGGGACAGCAGGGTATGGCTGCTGCTTCAGGCCTGCATTGAGGAGGTAACAGGATGATGGTGGGAGGTGGAGGTAGAGGAGCCCTGGGAGGGAAAGAGGTGAGGGAGGAAAGGTACTGGAGAGGATAGGAGAGAGGTAGAGAAGGTCTGGAAATCGAATAAAAATATGTAGCAGAGAGAATGAGGAACTGAGAATAGCCATGTGAGGGACTCAGACACCAGGGAAACATGAGGTTCTCAGGACCCAACGGGGATGACTTTAGCCTAAATGCACAGAGAAGCGGGAAATAGAACCTGTAGAGACCACCTCCAGGGGATAGGTACAGCTCCACACACCCCCAAACAACCTGAAACCCCCCACCTCCTTAAAGGGATGATGACACACTCATTTCAAAATTTTAACCCGTAAATGTTCCTGATCAAAGGAAGAACAGGGACATCAAATGGGGCAGAGGCTGAGGGAAGGGCCACCCAGGGACTACCATACCTGGGGATCCATCATAACTGTGGTCAGCAAACCAGACAGTGATGGTGTGGTCAAGAGGTGCTTGCTGACAGGAACCTCCTGTGAAGGTTCTTAGGGAAGTCCAGCAGGCAAAAGACCCTTGGTGCCACCCAATACACTGAGGTCAGGGAAACTGGTGGGGGAGTTAGGGGAAAATCTGGAGGGTCAAGGGGAATTGCAACCCCAATGGAAGAACAACATCTGTTTCCAAGATAACCCAGTGTTCCCAGTGAGTAGACCATAAACAGAGGAGTGTACAGGGAGGGATCTTTAGCTCCAGCTACAATGTAACAGAGTATTGCCTTGCCTGAAAGCAATTGGAGGGGAGGCTCTTAGTCCTGTGACAGATTGATGCCCCAGTGTAGTGGGATGCTGAAGCAGTAGGGCAGGTAGGATGAGTCGGGATCACCCTCATACAGCCAATGGGGATGGGGAAAGGGAAGATGTGGTTTGAGGCATTGTTATTGGAGGGATAACCTGGAAGTGGTATATCATTTGAGATGTATTTGAATGGAATGATTAATAAATAAATTTAAAACAATACACATATTCCAGGCATTTAATTTTAACAATGAAGACTCAGGAGCCAGATGCTGGGGTGAAAACCTGCCAGGTCATAGAGGCAGGTAAAGCTCTCAGCTGACCTTCCTATTCTGCTGACCTCCCAGAAGAAAAGCATTTTTCCCTCTCCACACTGTTTTAAATATCTTTTAACTTAAAGATCTTCCTTTGGTTTAGTTATATTGATTCTGTTTCAACTGGTTCCTTGCTCAGCCTCTTGCCCTAGGGTTGACATTTTTTTTTACCTTGCAATAAATGTGTGTACTATGGCTAAGCCAAAGGACAAAAAGGACTAATTTTCAATAAACAGAAAGCTGTTGGGTTAAAGGACTGTGCTAGAGCTGAGTTACACCATAATAAAATTATTCAGTAAATAACACTATCTTGGGATTTCCAATGTAATGAAAACCCTGCAACATGAGATAGCAATGTTCTCTCTGCTCTAGAAATCAGGATGGGAACATGATGATCCCAAAGAAATTCAGAACTGGACTCTTGAAGCTGTTGCACATGACCAACAAGGACCTAAAAAGCACCAAAGAGACTTCTGATCCTTTTCACAAGGAATGAAATACCCATGCCTCATGCCACATATTTTAGGTCAAGATATCACCATTCCTGAGCTTGGCTCATTGTCCTAAGTGCTGCTGAAGGGAAGGGTTGGTGTCCAGAGGTCACACAACAAACTACAGGAACAATGAATTAAGTTAAACAGGGATGGTATCACGGTGCATTTCTTGAACCCCGTAGTTTCACGCAGCCAAGCTGCAATCCAGGCAGAGGCCACGTGATATTTACTGGGGCTGTTCAGGGAATGCCGCTGTGGGCCTCCTTGGCTGCAGATAGAGCTGAGCTGAAATTTCTCATGGCAAGCTGTGTAAACCTTTATCTGACCTGTTCTTTTACTTACGAGATGTCTCTGCCAGCCAAAGGTGCGAGCATTCCAGGCGTGACAGTTCATACAGAGTTCATTCTTTGAACTACAGTACTGGCCATGATTTTCCTTCTAGAGATCCATTGCTTTGCTTTTAATTAGCTGTACAGTTATTACCTAGATACATTAAAGAATTAACCTCCCAACAATTTATTTGTATGGTTAGCTGGACTTTGGCACTCTGACATGGAAACCATCAGTTAGTAAAGTTTCAAAATAAGCCTGAGGAAGATAGCATACATAGTGTTTCCAAGAACTAATTACTAATTCCAATTACTAATTTATCATTGACTACAGAGGGACGCGATGACCTTGTGTGTAATCTTTGACTCTTGAATCACTAATTCATCATTGACCACAGAGGGGCGCAATGACCTTGTGTGTAATCTCTGACATTCATACCTGACTAATTTTGTATTTCCTTGTGCCAGATACTCATGGTAACCATTCTTTGTAAACATTTCACTGAATATCAACTTGTGATATGTATAAAAATACCTGCCTCAGAACAGTAAAGTGCATTCAGACGCATTCAGATCGTGTGTGTGTCTGTCTGTCATTCGCCGGACCTGTACCTTCCTGCATACCAAAGACCCTGATTCCCCACGGGAGTGTGTGTTCCGACTGAGTCGGTCCGTGGCAGCTGGCGCCTCAGAACAGGGACCTTGGGCAGGTAAACTTTCCTTCTTTCTTTTTTTCTTTCAAGGTAACAGGCCGGATCTTGCGAGGGAGCCGCGGTCCCGCCGGTAAAGGATCACCGGTTAAGTGCAAGTAATCTGATATCATGGGGCAGACCGAGTCAAAGCAGGAACGAATGTTTTTTTCAGTGTTTAAGCATATGATGGCTAGCAGAGAGTTAAAAGCTTCAGAAAGTACAACCAGGGAATTCTTTGAGATACTCCTTAAGCAGTTGGCTTGGGAAAATGCTAATGCTTTATGCCAAGATTTGATAAGACCTATTAGAAAGACAGGAACAGTGCAGGACTATGTAAAAGCCTGCGTGGATGCCTCACCAGCCGTAGTCCAAGGTATAGCCTACGCTGCAGCTATGAAGGGAGAGAAATCAGCGCCTGTGTTAAAAAGACTTATGGTAAAGGAGGGAAAGATACCTCCGAGCCCACTTGTTTTAAATGTGGGAAATCAAGACATATGCAAAGGCAATGTCCAGGAAATAATAAGAGGGACTCCAATAGAAGGGGTCTTCCCCCAGGAGCATGCCCTCGTTGCCAGAAAGGCAGGCACTGGAAAAATGAGTGCAAGTCCAGGTTCCACAAGGATGGAACACCCCTTAATGGGGAAAAGAAGGAGGAGGAATCAAAAAACTAAATCAGGGGCAGCCTCTCAGCCCCGAACTCGAAAGAGAGGAAACTGCTGTAGTTACATCAGGGAGTCCTCTGAATCCTGAGGCTCCTGAATTTACTATACATGATTTGCCTAGAGCTACTCCTGGTAGTGCTGGTTTAGATTTAGCCTCTTGTGATGATGTAATATTCTCTAGATGGGACGGTGTTTCCTTGGTCTCTACGTCTACCTTGGGAACTCTGCCACAGGGAACTGTAGGGTTAATAATTGGCCGTAGTTCAAATTATAAAAAGAATTTTGAGGTGCTGCCTGGTGTGATTGATAGTGATAGCACAGGAGAAATAAAAGTCATGATTAGACCATTAAAAGAAACTATACAAATTCATAAGGGGCAGAGAATAGCTCAGCTTCTGCTCCTGCCTTATCTTAACTTACCTAATCCAATCTTAAAGCATGAACGTGGACAAGGGAAGTTTGGTTCTACAGATGTTGTGGCATGGGTCCAAAATATTGGTATGGAAAGACCTTTTAAAGCAGTTAGGGTAAATGGAAAGTTGTTTCAAGGACTTTTGGATACAGGGGCAGATAAGACTTGTATAGCAGGAAAGGATTGGCCTTCATCTTGGCCATGTAAGAGGACTTCTTCTTCTTTGTTAGGTTTAGGGACAGCTTTTAATGTGGCTCAAAGTTCACAGTTCCTGAAATGGGAATTGGAAGGAAAGACAGGAATGATTCAGCCTTACGTTGTTCCTTCTCTCCCCTTTTCCTTGTGGGGAAGAGACATGATGGGTGACATGGATGTAAAATTAGTCACCTCAGATAATCTGAGTGAACAGCATTTTTCATAGGGGCCGCTGAGGGCATGTTGTATGCAGACAAATTAAATTGGAAATCAGACCAGCCTGTATGGCTCAGTCAGTGGCCCCTAACAGAAGAAAAAATACAGGCTATAGAACAACTTGTGCAAGAACAATTAGAAAAAGGACATCTTGAAGAAAGCAATAGTCCTTGGAACACTCCCATATTTGTAATAAAGAAAAAATCTGGGAAGTGGAGATTGCTACAGGACCTTAGGGCAGTAAATGCTACCATGGAAGACATGGGAGCTTTGCAGCAAGGACTGCCCTCTCCAGTGGCAGTTCCTGCAGGATGGGATGTGATAGTAATTGATTTGCAAGATTGCTTTTTTACTATAAAATTACATCCTGAGGATTGTAAAAGATTTGCTTTTAGTGTGCCAGCTGTAAATTTGAGAAGGCCATATAGAAGGTATCAATGGAAAGTGTTGCCTCAAGGAATGAAAAATAGTCCGACATTATGTCAAAAATTTGTGGATCAAGCTTTAGTATTGATCAGAAAAAAATATCCTGAGGCTTACTTTGCCCACTTTATGGATGACATCTTGATTGCTCATCAATCACCATCAATTAATAAGGAAATATTACTTTATACAATTGAACATTTTACCAAATTTGGATTAGTAATAGCCCCAGATAAGATACAAAAGAATAGACCTTTAAGTTACTTGGGACAGTTAATTCATGATGACTATATTGCCTCACAAAAGGTGTCTATAAGAGTAGACAAATTAAGGAATTTAAATGATTTTCAGAAATTATTAGGAAATATTAATTGGATTAGACCTTTTTTGAAAATTACTACAGGAGAATTAAGTCCTTTGTTCCAACTATTACAAGGGGATACTGATCCTAAGTCTCCAAGAGTTATGACTCAAGAAGCCATAAAAGCTTTAGCATTGGTGGAAGAAAACTTAAATGATGCAAAGGTAAAGCAGATATCTTATGATAAAGAGTGGGACTTGATAATTTTTAAAACACCTTACACTCCCACTGGATGCTTATGGCAGGATGGTGTGTTGGAATGGATACATTTACCTCATGTGCAACAGAAAATGTTGGCTTCTTATCCATATATGTGCTCATTATTGATTAATAAAGGAAGAATGAAATCCAGGGAACTATTTGGTAGAGAAATGCATAATATTATATTACCATATAATAAAAGGCAATTTAAAATACTATTGATAGAAGATGATGATTGGGGAATTGCATTGCAAGGTTATACAGGACAAATTAAATATCATTATCCTAAACATCCTTTAATTGAATTTTTTAAGGAAACAGAAATAATTTTCTCAAATAAGTGTTCTTCACAACCTTTGGAGTCTGCCTTATGTATTTTCACAGATGGCTCCTCTAATGGGAGGTCCGTGGTTTATGTACCAGGACAAAAGCCTCTGATAGAGGAAGGTGTGCAGACTTCTGCTCAGCAAGCAGAGATAAGAGCAGTTCTACTTGCTTTTCAAAATTTTACAGAAAAATTTAATCTTTATACGGATTCAAAGTATGTGGTTAATTTGTTTCCAGCCATAGAAACAGCCTTACTTTCAGGGCAGTCTCAAATTTTAAATTTATTACAGCAATTGCAAAATATGATTAGAAAAAGAGCAGAAAAATTTTATGTAGGACATATACGGGGTCACTCTAATTTACCAGGCCCCCTTAGTAAAGGAAATTATATGGCTGACGCATTAACTAGAGGAACAGTTATGAATGTATTAGAGGCAAAGAATAGTCATGAGCTACATCATCAAAATGCTCTTGCTTTAAGAAGAATGTTTCATATTACTCGAGAACAAGCCAGACAGATAGTTAAGGATTGTGGTAATTGTCCTCAAGTTTACCACCCGCAAAAAATGGGAGTAAATCCCCGAGGCCTTAAGGCATTAGCTTTATGGCAAATGGACGTTACACATATCCCTGAATTTGGAAAATTGGCTTATGTTCATGTGACAGTGGATACTTATTCTCATGAGCTGTTTGCCTCTGCTAGAAGTGGAGAAGCTGTGAAAGATGTAATTCAACATCTTGTGCAAAGCTTCATGATGATGGGAAAGCCATTGAGAATTAAGACAGATAATGCTCCAGCTTATACATCTAAGGCTTTTGCCTCTTTTCTGCGAGCATGGGATATACACCATACCACAGGAATACCATATAATCCCCAAGGACAGGCAATAATTGAGAGATCTCACCAAACTTTGAAAAATCAGATTGAACGCCTCAGAGCTGCTAATAAATATTTTTCTCCCCATCACCTTTTGAATCATGCTCTTTTTGTGATAAATTATTTGAATACTGATGAACAAGGAAACTCCCCTGCTATGAAACATTGGGGAGGAATAAAAGGAGAACAACTTCCACAAGTAATGTGGAAAGACTTATTAACCGGATCCTGGAAAGGACCGGATGCTTTAATTTCCTCTGGAAGAGGGTATGCTTGTGTTTTTCCACAGGATGCAGATAGTCCAATCTGGATCCCAGACAGGCTCATTCGGCCGTTTAACCAGAGGGCCTCTATCAAGGAATCAGAGGAGAAAGCAGAGACTAAAAAAGAAGAAGATGCTGAGAATGATGATGGGGCTTGATCTTGCTGTTCTACGGGAGACCTCATCTGTTCCTGAGTCACACGAGTCAAGGGAGGATCTGCCCACCTGGGGACAGCTGAGGAGACTCGCCCGAGAAGCGCAGCAGATGATCACTAGCACCAGAAAGCAGTTATCGACAGAAAATATGTTTCTTGCTATGTTTGTTATCCTTTCTATGCAAATGTGTCCTGTGTCTGCAGTTTCATATTGGGCTTATGTTCCACATCCCCCACTCCTTCATCCCGTGGGTTGGGGGGAGAATGTAAATATTAGAGTGATGACCAATGATACCAGACTTATGGGGGGACATGCTACTCTTTCCTCCCATCTAACCTCTACTCCATTTAGATATAAGGGGATGTCAGACTCTGCTCCGATTTGCATTAATTTAGCTAGATCAGGGTCTATGGGTTGTCTTTCTCTCGCCTATAAAACTATCCTTGCTGATGCTCCAGATAAATCGTCTCCAGCGAAAGAACCTCCATATCATAGAAGATTTATGTGAGAAATTAAACTAAAGATTTTGGGGACTAATTTTCATAATGAAACCTTTAGGAAGTTATTTGAGAAAATCCCTTTAGATTTATGTTCCTGGAACTATAAAGATAAAGATAAGATGTGGGAGCTTCCTCGGATTTATGAAAGACCAAGTTGGCTTAAATGTGGTTTTGAACGTTGGGCTATAGCACATATTCCCTGGGAGAATCAAGAGAGGATTTATGATTATTCCGTAGCCACACCAAATAATAACTATAGAGCTTTCCTTCTTGGTGAAAAATTACAGTATCATGGATATAAACCTGAAAGGTTTACTTTAGAACCTATTAATAGGTGGTTTACACCAGGATGGGTAGAACCTATCTATGTTAGCCATTCTCCTTTAGGTGATGTTTTGAATACATTTCCAGGACTATTTAGACTTTTTGCTGCATCTAGTATAATTTACTTTAAGAAGCCTCTGGAGTCTAGACCTCTTCCTGTAGCAATTAGATCTTGTTTGAGCTATCCTTATAGTATACTTGCTGGAAATGATACAGATTTAATCATTACTAAATTAGGGCACTCTTATGAGGTTCACTGTTCCGAATGTATTTTAACTAATTGTGTTGATCATAAGTTGGTTGAATCCTATTCACGCATCGTGATATTACAAAGACCTTCCTACGTAATGCTTCCTGTAGATCTAAAGGATGAAGCTTGGTTTGAAAATGAGGCTTTACAGGTAGTTACAAGAATTAGTGAGCTTATTAGGCCAAAGCGTTTTGTAGCAGCTTTAATGTTAGGTATCAGTGCCTTGATAGCTATTGTAACTTCACTTACAGTTTCATCAGTTGCTTTAGTCTCAGAAATGAAGACTGCACACTTTGTTAATGATTTGAGTAAGAATGTTTCTTTGGCACTGGTAAAACAAGAGGTTATAGATAAGAAATTGGAAGCAAAGATTGATGCTCTAGAGGATGTAGTTCTAGAGTTAGGACAAGAGATACAAAATATTAAGGTTCAGCTTTCCACCAGATGTCATGCCAGCTTTCGATACATATGCGTAACGCCATTAATCTATGACAAGCAACATAATTGGACTCTTACAAAAAATCATTTGTTAGGAATTTGGAAAGATAATGATATCTCTCATGATATGGCTCAATTAAAAGCTCAAATTGCGGTTATGAGTAAAGCACAAGATGGATCAGTTAACTTAGAGGATTTGGCTCAGGCTTTTAGTTCTGGTTTGAAGTCTCTGAACCCTGTAACTTGGTTACATTGGATTGTTGTCGTCGCCGTGGCTGCAGGGGTAAGCTTTCTTTTTCTTCTTATCCTTCCAATAATTTTCAAACAAGTCTTCTCCTCCATTTCTGCTGCCAAAAGAGATATTCATGAGCTCAAAATTAAAAAATAAAAAAGCGGGAGATATCACGGCGCATTTCTTGAACCCCGTAGTTTCACGCAGCCAAGCTGCAATCCAGGCAGAGGCCACGTGATATTTACTGGGGCTGTTCAGGGAATGCCGCTGTGGGCCTCCTTGGCTGCAGATAGAGCTGAGCTGAAATTTCTCATGGCAAGCTGTGTAAACCTTTATCTGACCTGTTCTTTTACTTACGAGATGTCTCTGCCAGCCAAAGGTGCGAGCATTCCAGGCGTGACAGTTCATACAGAGTTCATTCTTTGAACTACAGTACTGGCCATGATTTTCCTTCTAGAGATCCATTGCTTTGCTTTTAATTAGCTGTACAGTTATTACCTAGATACATTAAAGAATTAACCTCCCAACAATTTATTTGTATGGTTAGCTGGACTTTGGCACTCTGACATGGAAACCATCAGTTAGTAAAGTTTCAAAATAAGCCTGAGGAAGATAGCATACATAGTGTTTCCAAGAACTAATTACTAATTCCAATTACTAATTTATCATTGACTACAGAGGGACGCGATGACCTTGTGTGTAATCTTTGACTCTTGAATCACTAATTCATCATTGACCACAGAGGGGCGCAATGACCTTGTGTGTAATCTCTGACATTCATACCTGACTAATTTTGTATTTCCTTGTGCCAGATACTCATGGTAACCATTCTTTGTAAACATTTCACTGAATATCAACTTGTGATATGTATAAAAATACCTGCCTCAGAACAGTAAAGTGCATTCAGACGCATTCAGATCGTGTGTGTGTCTGTCTGTCATTCGCCGGACCTGTACCTTCCTGCATACCAAAGACCCTGATTCCCCACGGGAGTGTGTGTTCCGACTGAGTCGGTCCGTGGCAGGATGGTGTGATGAATATACAACCCATGATGGTCCAAGGAGGGCAACAGCTCAAAACTGAGCACTAGACATTGTACATGGGATATTCTTGCTTGACAGCACTGGGCAGGAGGGCCTTAGTCCTGTGTAGGATTGATGCCCCAGTGTAGTGGGGTGCTGAAGCAGTAGAGGAGGAGAAGGTGTGTGGGTGGAGGATCACCATCATACAAGCAAAGTGCCCTGACTCAAGGCACTTTAGACATAATAGTGCATATTGACCTTGAATTTTATGGGTCCTAGATGAAACAATTAGATGTGAAATTTCCTGATGAAAATCCTCACAACATACAGAACATAACATGGCACATGGTTATCATGACCCTGAACTGAATCAAGATTTTTTTCTTTTGTTTTACATGAAGGACTTGGCAGCATATTACAACAACAGTATGAAAGAGATGGCTAGCAAGTGACAAATTTGCTCCAGTTATGCTATGGCGCAAAAAAAAAAAAATATATCAGGAAAAAATGTATCATTAGAAAAGTTTTCTTCATGACCTTACCATGTGTAGATAAGTTCTGTGGCAACAACAGGAGCTCAATGGAAGGAGAACAGAGAATGTGTTTGTTTCCTGAAAGGAGGGGCCTAAGCAGTGTTGCTCAGTGTCCATTCCACCTCACTCTGTCCCTGCAGGGATCCCAAAGTGTCCATCCACATTTCCTGTGAACCAAGGTTAGGCACACAAAGGCCAGGACACAGTGCTGGTGACCCACTACCCACTTATGCTCGATTTTCAACAAATTTACAGGAATAAGCAAACACTGTACTCACTTGTCATTGATACTCTTCGCATCTTACTGAGGGCAGCGATTGCTGATTACACCCAAATCTATAATATGTCAGCACTAGGGAAGTATACCAAGTAAATCTAGGATAGAGGTACATGCACTCTGCCCTGGATGGAATGCAGAAATGTGGGTGTGGGAGAAACATGTATGGTTAAATAGCCCACAAAGTTCACATTGTGTCTGCTTGATTTACTCTCAGGCAAGGAAGTAGAGTATCTCTGATGGCATCTGTCTAGCCCCTTGAAAGGTTTACTGGGTTTTGGCCTCAGCACTTGATATTTCATGATGTGGCAGTGGCATTCAGGAAAGCTAGTCTGTCATTGGCACAGTGTCATGTTAGCAGCAGTGGCTATTACTTAATTGTCCGGATGGTGATACCCACTCTCATTTCTTAATGTGAACCCAGGGAAAGAGAAAACAAAGTCCTTAGAATAGAAAAAGCATTTCCCCTTCTCCATCTTCCCAGCATGAAACACTAGCAGAAAGAGAATGGTGAAATGCCATACAGAGCTTTGAGCAACTTCTAGGTCCTGTGACAGAGGACATGCAAGGGTCATGTGACTTCTGAGGTAGGAAACAACTTGTAGGGATAAAAGCCAAATGCAAATATCAAATGTGCTTCTCATGGGCATTGATCTGGGTGGCATGCTGCCTTCAGCTTTCTATAGGCAAACCAATGAGTTCTCTTCCCATTGCCCATTTCTTGGTTTGCTCTGATAGAAGTCTGCATGGCAGGTGGTCTGCCCATGCATTTGTGAGTGTTGCTGGATATTTTTTCCCTACCTGAAGATATAATAGCAATGGTTTCAGGTAAAGGATCAATACTAACTGTCTTGTTGAGGTGGTGAAAGTCCTGACAGCTAGCATTTAGGTCCCCACCAAGTCTCTGTCTTAATAACTGCCTTCATCTTCCATACAGGAAGCTGAAACCATAGCAGGAGCTGAAATTTCCACATCCCAGGACACGGGCCTCCTGCAGAGGGAGTTGCTGCCTCAGGAGCCCCACTGCTCAACTCCATTCTCAAGAACACAAAATTCCTTGAAAGAATCTTCTTCCACATAATTCAATTCCTCGGGGGAATAGGCCCCAACAACCTAACCAGTGAGCCATCTGATTCAGGGTATTATTCCCTTTCTTGTTCTGACAATACCCCTTGAGAGAGTACTGAGGTGACTGCCTGCCACAAAGTGTCCAAGAGGAGAAACAGGCTATAGGTCTGTGTTACAGCGAGAGAACTCTGCTTCATAAAATGTACTGTGACGGTTTTCATTGATGTTTTTGTTTTTGTGATTTTGTTATTTGTTATGATAGTAGGATATTATATATTCTTATTATAGCAATTTTTGGTTATGCTTTATTTAAAGCCTATGTTTTTAAAAACGTATTTCTGATGAATAAAAATATTTGTCACTTGTGACCTTAAGTCCCTAGTTCCTTATTCAGGTCTTCTGTCCTCTTCTGAAGACCTACATCTCAGAACCAGAGATGGATTTCTGTAAGCTCCAGGTATCCTGGGCTACAGCATAAATTCAAAGCCAAAAAGGGTATAAAACATATGGATAATGTGGCTTCCCCCCATGGATACACACTTTATGATGTAATCACTGCCATGCGATATCCACAATTTCATGTATTTTCCTACTCCTAAAATATAGCACTCTATAAGACCCATTCCTTATTGACCCTGTGGACCTCTTATTGAGTATTATACTCTCATTAACATATAGCTGCTGGAAAAATAACCACATTCACCAAAGTGTATAGAGGAATCAGGAATCTCTGAGCCATGTGCCTCAGTTTTGTTGCAGGACAGCATCAGTGTTAACAACACAATAGAGATAATGTTTTTCCAAGTCATTCCGGGAAGTTGGTTATGACAGGTGCTGTTGTCCTTGACCATATATTTTCTGTGTTTTTCTTGTTGCTTTTTAGATACATTTTTCTTATTTATCAGTATTGTGTGTTTTTCCTACTGTATGCCTGTGGCCTGTCCTGTGTGCAGGCCCCTAAGATACCAGAAGAAGGAATAACTTCCCCTGCTGTAGATGATTGGTAGGTACCATGTGGTCTACTCTGAGCAGTAGATTCACTAACCTGTGAGTCATCACCTTACATCCTGTACTTAGCCCTTCTCCTTTCAGATCATGTGCTATAGTTTGTGGACTGTATCACCTAAAATTGAGTGGAGAAATCTCAGGAAATGTGTAGGTACATGGGCTTGAGCTGTGCATGCTCATTGTTTTATGGAGCTGTGGCCACAAGTTTCTGGTAGAGAACATGATTGTACAAGTGTGGAACCTAGGAGGGACAGGTAGAGCTGGTCTTGCCACAGCAGACCTGTGAGTAGATGGAGGAGAGATTCTTCCAGGTAACTGTTTTCCTCTTTGAATGGAACTGACTAAGTGACAATATTGGCTAATCAGAGTGTTAGAATATGGAGGAAGTGATCCAGTGGGTCTACAAATACTTACTGGTAAACAAGGGATTTTAGGTCATCTTTAAGAGCATCAGGGTAGAGAGGTTTCTGGTACTCTCTACCTTAGGTCCTCTGGCTTTTATAAGCTTATCCTGATGGAGAAAGGGTCATCAATAGCACACTGGGAACAAGGGGAGACTACATTTAGGTCAACTACCAGGATTTGTTTTATTTGTGGGATCTTTTTGAGCATCTTAACCCTGAAATTGCCTGGGTCTCACACTCACTTATGGGTTCTCACAACAGTTTGAGGTTTGTTTGATGAACACTACCAGATGCACACATTAACACTCTAGGTTAGTCAGAGTTAAAATATGGAGGAATTGATCTAGTGGGTCCACAATCAGTTACTGGTAAACCATGGCATTTAGCTCAGCATCCAGAGCATCAGGGTAGAGAGGCTTTTGTTACTCTCTACCATAGGTCCTCTGGCTCTTATGAGTTATCCTGATGGAGAAATGGTCATCATTAGCACACTGGGTACACAGGGAGACTATATTTAGGTCACACTATCAGGTTTTATTGTATTTGTGGGGTCTCTTTGAGTATCTTAGAGTGCCCTGGGACTCACACTCACTTATGGGTTCACACAACAGTTTGTGGTTTGTTTGATGATCATTACCAGATGCACACATTAACCTGGATTTTTCAACTGGCAATTGTGAAATGAAATGAGAGTTCCTGGAGGGATCTATAGCTCCAGATACATTGTTGCAGAGGATGGCCTTGCCTGACAGCAATGGGAGGGGATGCCCTTAGTCCTGTGAAGTTTTGATGCACAAGAGTAGTGGGATGCTAAAGCAGTAGGACAAGAAAGTGTGGGTGGTTGGGGAAGCACCCTCATACAGACTGAGGGAACAGGCAGGAAAGGGCAGATCTGGCTTGAGGGGTTGGTTGGGTTAAGGAGGAAGTGGTATATCATTTGAGATGTAATCAAACTGAATGAATAATAAGTAAATTTAAAACAATACACATATGCCAATAATTTAATTTTTCCAGTGAAGATTCAGGAGTCAGATACTGGGGTGAAAATCTGCCAGCTCAGAAAGACAGGGAAAGTACACGGCTGGCCTTCCTACTCTGCTCACCTCCCAGAAGGAAAGCATTCTTTTTTGTTTGTTTGTTTTTTGTGTTTTTTTATTTTTTTATTTTCTACATTCTTTGTTTACATTCCAAAGGCTTTCCCCTTTCCCAGTTACCCCCCACCATATGTCCCATAATTCCTCTCCCCCCATGCTATTCCCCACTCTTTCCCCCCCCCACGATTTCTCTGTTCTGGGCCTACAATACTGATCCAATCTTTACAGGCCCAGGGTCCTCTCCTTTTTTTCTTCTTGAGAGTCATTTGACTTGCTAATTGTGCCTTGAGTATTTAGGGCTTCTGGGCTCATTAATATCCACTTATCAGTGATTGCATTTCGTGTGTATTCCTTTGTGATTGGGTTAGCTCACTTAGGATGATACTTTCCAGATCTAACCATTTACCTACAAATTGCATGAATTCATTATTTTTAATTGCTGAGTAGTACTCCATTGTATAAATATACCACATTTTCTGTATCCATTCCTCTTTTGAGGGATATCTGGGCTCCTTCCAATTTCTGGCTATTATAAACAAGGCTGCTATAAACATAGTGGAGCATGTGTCTTTGTTGTATGCAGAGGAATCCTCTGGGTATATGCCCAGGAATGGTATGCCAGGGTCCTCTGGGAGTAGCATGCCCAATTTTCTGAGGAACCGCCACACTGATTTCCAGAGCGGTTTTACCATTTTGCAATCCCACCAACAGTGAAGGAGTGTTCCTCTTAAGGAAAGCATTCTTTATCCCTCCACACACTGTATTAAATATCTTTCAACTTAGAGACCTTTCTTTCACTTAGTTATGTTCATTCCCTTTCAACTGGTTCCTTGCTCTGCCTCTTGACTTGGAGTTAACCTTCTTTTGGTTTGCAATAAAGGTGTGTGATAGGGCTGGGACATAGGACAAGAAAGTACAGTAAACAGAAAACTCTTGAGTTAAAGGTCTGTGCTAGGCTTGACCTACACTAATATTTTTTTATTTTTAGTAAATAACACGATCTTGGGGTTTACAGTGTGAAAAAATATCCTGTAACATAAGTTAGCAATGCTCCATCCACTATAAAAATCAGGCTCTGTATTAATTGTTCTGCTTCTTCCTAGGAATGTCTGAGTGCATCACCATGGAAACATGATGATCCCAAGGAGTATCATAACTCAGCTCCTTAAACTGTTGCACAAGACCAATAGGGAACTGAAACATACCATGGACCTTATCCTGATCCTTTTCATAAGGAATAAATTACCCAATCCCCTTGTCACATAATTTATTGCAAGATTTCACCATTCCTGACCTTGGCTCATTGTCCTAAGTGCTACTGAATGGAAGGGTTCATGTCCAGGCATCACCCAACAAACCACTGAATTCAGTTATACAAGGATGGTTTATTGGATGCACACCTCAAACCTGACCAACCAGGGCAATAGAATAAAACTGTGCACTAGATATTTCTCAGGGACAGCTCTGTGTAAAACCCACAATGAGCTCATTCACAGGACTGGAAATGCTGTCCTCTGAGGGCCCTCTTTCATGCTATTTTAGACATAATAGTACATACTGATCTTCAATTTGATGGGTCCTATGTGAACCTGATAGTTGTGGAATTTCATTAGATTTAAAAAATCATAACTTACAGCATGTAATAGGGTATGTGGTCAGCATCACCCTACTCAGAGTCAAGGAGTTTTTGTTTTATGGGTATTTTTTGCAGCCATGTTTGGAGGCATACCACAGTAACAATATGAAACATCTGACTGACATGTATCAAATTTGCTATAGTTATGGTAGTGAGGCAAGCCTTATCAGGAAGAACTATGTATCACTAGGAAATATGTCTGCATTATCTAACCATAGTAAAATAAGGTCCATGATTTGAACAAGAGCTACTAAGATGGGGGAACAAACAATATGATTTTTGCCTGAAATGAGGAGCCTCAGCAGTGTTGCTCAGCCTTCTCAGTGCCCATACCACCTCACTGTCCCTGCAGAGGAATGCAAGGTATGCTAAAACATGGCAGGGATTGAGGTCTATACCCAGAAAGGCTAGGACTCAGTGCTGCTTCCCACCTCCTCAGTTACACCATTCTCCACTAATGAAATTGTGTAAACAAATACAGTGTGGTTGCTTGTTATTGATAATTGTGACCTTGTACTTAGTCCAGCAAATGCTTGACTAAGACTAATTCTATAAAAATTATGGACCCTGACAATGTATATCAAGATAAATCTGGGATAGAGGTACATGAACTCTGCCCTGTACTGAACTCAGAACCATGGGGATGGGAGAAAGATATACGGTTAAATAGCTCACCAAGTTCACAATGTGTCTGCTTGATTTCACATCAGGACAAAGAAGTGGAGTTTCTCTGATAGCTTCTGTCTTTCCCCTTCAATGGATCTCTGGGCTTTGGCCTCAGCACTTGATATTTCCTGCCGGGACAGCAACACTCAGGGAAGCTAATAATTGTCATAGGCACAGTATCATGCTAGCAGCAGTGGATATTGTTCAGATGTACAGATGGTGATAACAACCTTCATTTGTTCTTAATGTGGACCTAAGGAAAGTGAGAACAAGGTCTTTAGAATAGAAATATCATTTCCACTTCTTCATTTTCCCAGAATGAAAGGCTTATAGAGAGACACTGGTAAGTTCTTTATAATATAAAAAGATTAGTAGGTGAGGCCTTGAATATAGGCTATATTTCAGTGTTTTCTGAAACAGGGTCTCATGTATCACATGTGGTCCTCTACCTGGCTTGTTAACCTTCAGTTCAGATAATCCTGCTTCCAATTTCCAAAAGCTAGGCTTACAAGTGGGGCCTCCTAGGACTGTTAGGACAGCACTAGTCACTGACACCTGAGTTTCCTAATGCTGAAACATGTGCCTGCCAGTATATATACACCCATTTCGTTCTATGTCTGCCACCTATTTCAGATTGTTGCCATAATATGCCTGCCAATCACTGACACACACCCACACATACACACACACACAAAAGTTGACTCAGAGAAAGGTCATGGTGATCACATCGTGCTATGTTCTGTATATTTGTTAATCCCACAATGGTCTATGAAGCTTTATATAGGACCCATCAAATTAAAAGAAAATATGCACTGTTATATCTAAAGTGGACTGATCAGAACAGACTACTTCATATAAGTTACTTGTGCTCTTTTTTTGTTGTGTTTTAGTTTTGTTTCATTTTATAAGTTGAAAATGAGAGATATTTGGGACCATGGCTCAATAATAGTTCTAATTGATCAGTATTAGTGTCTGCATTCAATCAATCATTGATGTTTGACTGACATACATGTTTGTGTGTTTCGTTTGGCCAATCCTGAAACAAAACACAAGATACTGTGCCCTAATTTTTTTCAACTGATCTATGTCTGTTCTGGTTTCCTATAATTTCTGCCTGCACACACCCAACTCTGTTGACTATTTTATTTTTTTCTGACAGAAAATCATGATATAGCTCACAGAAGCCTGTGAGAAACCACAATTGGTAACTTTGGTGCGGAGAGGAAAGCCCCATACTCAGCCTGAGGTCCTTTCATTGGAGTTTCCAATATTTAAGTTTCCTCTGCCAGCAGATTGCCACACTGTTGCCAGAACCATGATGGCTCCACATCTCTCTCCTAAGGCATTGTGGGGCAACTTTCAAATGCTACACACAAGGCTTCTTGAGTATATACCCTAACACACACCCATTGCAACCAGCCCTGCACACTCTGCCTAGATTTGATTTCATGCAACTATACATCATGAGACTGGAGAAATTTTGGCTGCATATTAAAACGGGTATCATTTCTCATAGATTTTAATGATTCAAATTGCTAATTGGAAAAGTTTGAGGTAGGATGAGACATTTAAGAGAAAATTTTGGAAAGGAAACACTCAGTAAGATGCATAGGAATGCCCCTTCAATTCCTTCTGCCCCTTCCACTACCTGTCCTTTCTGCTGGGGCAGACTCTTCCAGGGTCTGCCACAGTGAAGACACCATATCAATAAACATCTGAGAGAACATATTGCACTCAAGGCAGTTGGGAAGGACCCCCTCCCAACTCTGCAGTCCCAGAGCTGCCTCTGTGTGCCCAGCAGGACTTTCTACTAAGCAAACACCAATACCCCACCCTCCTGAACACCACAATCGTTCTGTTCCATCTACTCCTTCTGCCTTTTCTGCCACAGGTCCCACTGCAGGGCCACAGAGAATCCTGAGAGCACAGGTATGTCTGCCCCTACTGCTCATAGCAACCTGTCCAGAACCCTCAGCAGGATGCTTCTGTTTTCTGTCTCCAGCTAGGCACCATCATATGTCTCAGTGAACCATACCCAGAGTGTACAGGGAGATAGCTAACCTCCCAGGACTGTGGATAGGCCTATGAGGGCAGACCTTTTCCTGGGCCACAGAGTTACAAACACAAGCACCACTACAGGAGAACTGGTCTTCCAGGAATGCCTACATACCTGTGTACAGAAAGGATGGGAATTCCAGGAGTACAGATACAGAGACTTGCAGGAGAGGGAAGCCACAGTCAGAAACAGCAAGACCAGCCAACACCAGAAATATCCAGATGGCAAAATGCAAACACAAGAACATTACCAACAGAAACCAAGGCCACACGTTACTATCTGAACCCAGTTCTCCCACACCAGCAATACACTGGAAAAAGAAGAGCTGCATTTAAGATCACATCTTATGATGCTGCTATTGGGCTTCAAGAAGGACATATACATAACACCCTTAAGGAAATACTGGGGAACATGGGTCAACAGGTAGAAGTGCTTAAAGAGAAAAAATAAATCCCTTAAAGAAATACAGGAGAATATGGATCAACAGGTAGAAGCCCTTAAAGAGGAAACACAAAGTATAAGGACAAACACAAGATGCTAGGCCCTTGTTTTTGCAACTGAACTATGTCTATTTTAGTTTCCTATAACTTCTGCCTGCATTCCCCCAACTCTGTTGACTATTTTATGTTTTCAGACAGAATTTCACGGTATAGCTCAGAGAGGCCTGTGAGCAACCCCAATTGGTAACTTTGCTGCAGAGAGGAGAGCCCCACACTCAGCCTGAGGTCATTTCATTGGTGGTTGCAATATTTAAGTCTCCTCTGCCAAGAGATCTCCACACTGTTGCCAGAACCATGATGACTGCACATTCCTCTCCTAAGGCATTGTGGGGCAACTTTCAAATGCTATACACAAGGCTTCAGGAGTATATCCCCTAACACACAACCATATTGTGTCCAGCCCTGCACACTCTGCCTAGATTTGATTTCATGCAACTGTACATGATGAGACAGGAGAACTTTTGGGTGCATATTAAAACTGGTGTCATTTCTCATAGATTTTAATGGTTCAAATTGTTGCTTGAAAAATTTGGGGGTAGGATGAGACATTTAAGAGTAGATTTTGGAAAGGAAACACTTAATTACATGCATAGGAATGCCCCTTCCATTCCTTCTGCGCCTTCCACTGCCTGTCCTTTCTGCTGGGGCAGATACTTCCAGGGTCTCCCACAGTGAAGAGACCATCTCAAGATACATCTGAGAGTACCCGTTGCACTCAAGGCAGTTGGTAAGGACCGCATCCCACCTCTGGAGTCACAGAGCTGCTTCTGTGTGCCCAGCAGGACTTGCTACTCTGCAAACACCAATACCCCCATCCTCCTGAACACCACAATCCTTCTGTTCCATCTACTCCTTCTTCGCTTTCTGCCACAGGTCCCACTACAGGGCCGCAGAGAATCTTGAGAGCACAGGTACGTCCGCACCTGCTGCTCATAGGAACCTGTCCAGAACCCTCAGCAGGAGGCTTCTGCTTTCTGTCTCCAGCTAGGGACCATCATCTGTCTCAGTGAACCATACCCAGAGGGTACAGGGAGATAGCTAACCTCCCAGGACTGTGGATAGGCCTATGAGGGCAGACCTGATCATGGGCCTCAGAGTTACATACACAAGCACCACCACAGGAGAGCTGGTCTCCCAGGAGTGCCTACATACCTGTGTACAGAGAGAATTGGAATTCCAGGAATACAGATACAGAGACTTGAAAGAGAGAGAAGCCACAGTCAAATACAGCTAACACCAGAAATATCCAAATGGCAAAATGCAAACACAAGAACATTACCAACAGAAATCAAGGCCACATGGTACTATCTGAACCCAGTTCTCCTACACCAGCAACACACTGGAAAAGCAAGAGCTGGTTTTAAAAACACATCTCATGATGCTGCTAATGGGCTTCAAAAAGGACATACATAACACCCTTAAAGAAATACTGGGGAACATGGGTCAACAGGTAGAAGTGCTTAAAGAGCAAAAAAAAGTCCCTTAAATAAATACAGGAGATTCTAGCACCAATGTCCACTCCTTTCTTCTTGTGAGACATCACTTGGTATGTGATTTATGTCTTTGGTGTTCCAAGATTCTAGGCTAATATCCACTTATCAGTGACTGCATACCATGGGTATTCTTTTGAGACTGGGTCACCTCACTTAGTATGACGTTCTCCAGCTCCATCCATTTCTCTAAGAATTTCATGAATTCATTGTTTCTAATGGCTGAATAGTACACCATTGTGTATATATACCACATTTTTTTTGTATCCATTCCTCTGTTGAGGGACATCTGTGTTCTTTCCGGCTTCTGGCTATTATATATAAGGCTGCTATGAACATAGTGGAGCATATATCCTTATTGCATGCTGGGGAATCTTCTGGGTATATTCCCTGGAGTGGTATGGCTGGGCCCTCTGGAAGTATCACGTCCAGTTATCTGATGAACTGCCATACTGATTTCCAGAGTGGTTGTACCAGCTTGCATTCCCACCAGCAGTGGAGGAGTGTTCCTCTTCCTCCACATCCTTGCCAACACCTGATGTCTTCTGAGTTTTTAATCTTAGCCATTCTGACTGGTGTGAGGTGAAATCTCCAGGTTGTTTTAATTTGCATTTCCCTAATGACTAATGATGTTGAACATTTTTTAAGGTGTTTCTCAGCCATCTGAATTTCTTCAGGTGAAAAGTCTGTTTAGCTCTGTACCCCATTTTTGGATAGGGTTATTTGGTTTTCTGGGGTCTAACCTCTTGAGTTCTTTGTATACATTGGATATTAGCCCTCTGTCGGATGTGGGGGTTGGTGAAGATCTTTTCCCAATTTGTTGGTTGCTGATTTATCCTTTTGACAGTGTCTTTTGCCTTACAGAAACTTTGTAATTTTATGAGGTCCCATTTGTCTATTCTTGCTCTTAGAGCATAAGCAATTGTTGTTCTGTTCAGGAATTTTTCCCCTGATCCAATGTCCTCAAGGCTCTTCCCCAGTTTCTTTTCTATTAGTTTTAGTGTGTCTGGTTTTATGTGGAGGTCCTTGATCCACTTGGAGTTGAGCTTAGTGCAAGGAGATAAGAGTGGATCAATTCTCATTCTTCTGCATGTTGACCTTCAGTTGAGCCAGCACCATCTGTTGAAAAGGCTATCTTTTTTCCACTGGATGTTTTCAGCTCCTTTGTCGAAGATCGATTGGCCATAGATGTGCGGGTTCAATTCTGGGTCTTCAATCCTATTCCATTGATCTGCCTCCCTGTCTCTGAACCAATACCATGCAGTTTTTAATACTACTGCTCTGTAATATTGCTTGAGGTCCAGGATATTGATTCCCCCGGAAGTTCTTTTGGTGTTGATGATAGTTTTAGCTATCCTGGGTTTTTGTTATTCCAGATGAATTTGAGAATTGCTCTTTCTAACTCTATGAAGAACTGAGTTGGGATTTTGATGGGGATTGTGTTGAATCTGCATATTGCTTTGGGCAAGATTGCCATTTTGACTATATTAGTCCTGCCAACCCATGAGCATGGAAGGTTTTCCCATTTTCTGATGTCTTCTTCAATTTCCCTCTTCAAAGACCTGAAGTTTTTGTCATATAAATCTTTCACATGTTTGGTTAACGTCACTCCAAGATACTTTATATCATTTGTGGCTATTGTGAAGGGTGTCATTTCCCTAATTTCTTTCTCGGCCTGCTTATCTTTCGCGTATAGGAAGGCTGCTGATTTGCTTGAGTTGATTTTATAGCAAGCCACTTTGCTGAAGTTGTTTATCAGTTGCAGGAGTTCTCTGGTGGAGGTTTTTGGATCACTTAAGTATACTATCATATCATCTGTGAATAGTGATAGTTTGACTTCTTCCTTTCTGATTTGTATCCCTTTGACTTCCCTCTGTTGTCGAATTGCTCTAGCTAGTACCTCAAGTACTATATTGAAGAGATATGGTGAGAGGGGGCAGCCTTGTCTAGTCCCTGATTTTAGTGGAATTGCTTCAAGTTTTTCTCCGTTTACCTTCATGTTGGCTACTGGTCTGCTATATATTGCTTTTACTATGTTTAGATATGGGCCTTGAATTCCTGCTCTTTCCAAGACTTTTAGCATGAAAGGATGCTGAATTTTGTCAAATGCTTTTTCAGCATCCAATGAGATGACCATGTGGGAGTACAAGAACAGTGAGGTGGGAGGGGGTGGATGAGGGAGCAGGGGGAGTGAAAGGGCCATGTGGGACCTTTAGGGGTGGGGAACCAGAAAAAGGGAAACAAATTGTAAATATAGAACATATCCAATTAAAAAAACAAAAACAAAAAACAAAAAAACAAGGAAAAAAAAGAAATACAGGAGAATATGGATCAATAGGTAGAAGCCCTTAAAGAGGAAACACAAAGTATCAGGAGGTGGGGTCTTCCCTGTGGCAGAACTGGCAGGGGTCTACCACAGCAGAATGACCTGGGCAGGCAGCATTAGAGGGGGAAGGGGTAGAAGGGTCAGAAAGGGAGTGATATTTTGTGGTTGCTGGGTAGTGAGTCCCAGCCATTAGCTCCTGGTCCATAGAGTTAGGGATGGTTCTTACCAAATGGATTTTCAACAAATGGTGGTAGATCAACAGGAGTTCAGCATGCAGAAAAATGGAAATTGACCAATTCTTATCTCCTTGTACAAAGCTCAAGTCCAAGTGGATCAAGGACCGCCACATAAAACAAGACACACTGAAGTTTATAGAAGAGAAAGTGGGGAAGAACCTTGAAGATATGGACACAGGGCAAAATTTCCTGAATAGAAATGGCTTATGCTCTATGATTAAGAATGGACAAATGGGACCTCATAAAACTGCAAATGTTCTATAAGGCAAAGGAAATAGTCAATAGAACAAAAAAGGTAAGCAACAGGTTGTGAAAAGGTCTTTGCCAATCCTACATCAAATAGAGGGCTAATATCCAATGTATACAAAGAACTCAAGAAGTTAGACTCCAAAGAGTCAAAACCCCTATTAAAAATGGGTTACAGAGCTAAACAAGGAATTATCAACTGAGGAAAGTCGAATGGCTCTGTAGCACCTAAAGAAATGTTCAGCATCCTTAGCTATCAGGGAAATGCAAATCAAAACAAAACTGAGATTCCAGCTCACACCAGTCAGAATGGCTAAGATAAAAAAC
This sequence comes from Apodemus agrarius, assembly GCA_964023405.1. NCBI lineage: Eukaryota > Metazoa > Chordata > Mammalia > Rodentia > Muridae > Apodemus > Apodemus agrarius. The sequence continues at coordinate 27,230,400 of OZ030006.1, forward strand.
TCGGGGCACAGCAGATGCTGAAGAAGATGTGAAGAAAAAGGAACACTATTCCATTGCTGGTGAGATTTCAAGCTGGTAAAATCAGTCTGGAAATTAGTTTGGTGTTTCCTCAGAAAATTAGACATATTACTATGTGAGAATCCAGCTTTACCTCTCCCGAGCATATACCCAAAAGATCATCCAACATGTAATGAGGACACATGTTCCACTATGTTCATAGCAACCTTATTTATAATAGCCAGAAGATGGAAAGGACACAGATGTCCTTCAACAGAGGAATGGATGCAGAAATGGTGGTATATATACACAACGGAGTACTATTCAGCTATTAAGAACAATGAATTCATGAAATTCTTAGGCAAATGGATGGAACTAGAAAGTACCATCCTGATGGAGGTAACCCAATCACAAAAGAACACACATGGTATGCCCTCACTGATAAGTGGATGTAAGCCCAAAATCTCAAAATAAACAAGTTACAAATTCACAGACCTCAGGACCCTCAAGAAGTAGGAGGACTGAAGTATGGATGCTTTGGTTCCTCTGAAAAAGTGAACAGAATCCTCACAGGAGCAATGATGGAGATAAATTGTGGAGCAGAGGCTGAAGAAAAGGCCACCCTACCTGGGGATTCATTCTATAAACAGTCACCAAACCCAAGCACTATTATGGATGACAAGAAATGCATAGTGAAAGGCGCCAGTTATGATTACCTATTAAGGGGCCCTGCCAAAGTCTTACACAAACAGAGGCAGATGCTAGCAAGCAACCCTAGGAATGGGCATGGGGACCCCATTAGAGGGAGAACTGGAGGAGCTGGAAGGGTATTCAGTCACATGAGAAAAACATCTCTGTCTGCCATGCAGACACCCAAGCACTCTCAGGGAATAAACAATCAATCAAGATGTAGACATGGTTCCAGCCAAAAATGTGACAGAGAAATACCTTGTTAGGCATCAGTGGGAAGAGAGGCCCTTGGTCTGGTGAAGGCTCAATAGAAGCACCAACAAAGGGAAATCAAGGTGGTGGGGAGGTGGGAGTGGCTTGGGTAGAGGGGTATATACTTGGAGTTGGAGGGGTTGGGGTTTTCAGGGAGGGGAGAAATAGGGACAGGTTTTAGCATTTAAAATGTAAGTGAATATTATATTCAATAAAAAAGAGGAAACACAAAAATCCCTTAAAGAAACACAGAAGAACATGGGTCAAGAAGTAGAAGCCCTTAAATAAGAAACAAAAAAATCACTTAAAAAATTAAAGGAAAATACAAACAAACAAATGAACAAAATGAACAAATGAACAAAACCATCCAGGATCTAAAAATGGAATTAGAAAGAAAAAGGAAATCACAAAGGGAGACAACTCTGGAGATATAAAAGCTGGAAAAGAAATAAGGAGTCATAGATGCAAGCATTAACAACAGAATACGAGATAGAAGAAAGAATCTCAGGTGCTGAAGATACCATAGAAAACATGGACTCAACAAATTTAGCAAATTGCTAAAAGCTTGTAACCCAAAACATACAGGAAATAGAGGACACAACGAGAAGACCAATCCTAAGGGTTATAGAAGAGAGTGAAGATTTATGACTTAAAGGGCCAGAAAATACCTTCAGCCAAATTATAGAAGAAAACTTCCCTAACCTAAAGAAAGAGATGCCCATGAACAAACAAGAAGACTTCAGAACTCCAAACAGACAGGACCAGAATGGAAAGTCCTCCCAGCACATAATAATCAAAACACAAAATGCACTAAAATATAGAAAGAATATTAAAAGCAGTAAGGGAAAAAGGTCAAGTAACATATAAAGGCAGACCTATAAAATTACTCCAGATTTCTCACTAGAAACTATAAAAGATAGAAGATTTGGGGCAGATGTCATGAAGACCCTAAGACAAAAGTCCCAAGACACAAGCTGAAGTGGCCATACTTATATCATAAAAAAATTGACTTTCAAACAAAAGTTGTCACAAAAAAAGATGAGGAGCACTTTATAATGGTCAAAGGAAAAATCAACAAAGATGAACTCTCAGTTCTGAACATCTATGCTCCAAATGCAAGGGGACTCACATTCATAAGAGAAACTTTACTAGAGCTCAAAGCATACACTGCACTGCACATAATAATAGTGGGAGACTTAAAACTCCCAATCTTAGCAATGGACAAATCTTGGAAAGAGAAACTAAACAGAGACACAGTAAAACTAATGGAATTTATGAACCAAATGGAGATAACATATGCATAGAAGAGTCCATCGTAAAGAAAAGGAATATATCTTCTTCTCAGCACCTCATGTTACCTTCTCCAAAACTGAACATATAATTGGTCATAAAACAGGCTTCAACAGATACAGGAATATTAATATAATTCCATGCACCCTATTGGATCATCACAGACTAAGGCTGGTCTTAGACAAAGAAAAACAAAAACAACAGAAAACACACATATGGACGTTGAACAATGCTCTACTCAATGATAACCTGGTCAAGGAAGGAAGAAAGAATTTAAAGACTTTTTAGAATTTAATGGAAATGAAACACATCATACCAAAACTTATAGGACAAAATGAAAGCACTGCTTAGAGCAAAAAGTGCCTCCAAAAAGAAAATGGAGGGATCTTTCACTAGCCGCTCAACTATTCACTTGAAAGCTCTAGAACAAATAGAAGAAAATGCACCTAAGATGAAATAATCAAACAGACGGATAAAATCAAACATGGAGAAAGAAAGAGAATTATATAAATAATCAATTAAAACAGTAGCTGCCCTTGGATCACTGTGGACTGCCTGCTGGCAGCTGGGTTCCAGTGTGTGGACAGTCTTGGCCTAGCAACGAATACCCGGTCAGGTGCTTGCTGGCTCCCAGAGCCAGGGGAGGTCGGCAGGAGCTCTGAGCACCTGCAGCTCAGAGGCTGTCCCCGATCGCTGGGGACTGGCTAGCGGGCTTGCAGCTGGCCGCCATCTTCCCTTGGATCACTGCGGACTGCCTGCCAGCGACTGGGTTCAGGTGCGTGGACAGAGAATTGACTTAGCAACGAATACCCGGTCAGGCCCTTACTGGCTCCCAGAGCCAGGGAAGGTCGGCAGGAGCTCTGTGCACCTGCATCTCAGAGGCTGTCCCTGATTCCTGGGGACCAGCTAGCAGGCTTGCAGCCAGCCGCCATCTTCCCTCGGGTCACAGCAGACTGCCTGCTGGATCAATAGGTAGAAGCCCTTAAAGAGGAAACACAAAGTATCAGGAGGTGGGGTCTTCCCTGTGGCAGAACTGGCAGGGGTCTACCACAGCAGAATGACCTAGGCAGGCAGCCAAGTAGTTCAATGGCATGGAATTGAAAACCCAGAATTATACCCACACACCTATGGTCACGTGATCTTTGACAAAGATGCTAAAACCATTCAGTGGAAAAAAGACAGCATTTTTATGAAATAGGGCTGGTTCATGTGGTGGTCAGCATTTAGTAGAAGGCAAATTTGTCCATTTTTTGTTTATTTTTTCCCAATGGAGATATTTTTTAAAACATAAATTACTTGGTCAAGAGTTTGAATCATTAACTGCTCAGACCAGTCCTACCTGCAGCTGAGGGCCAAACACAAAACTGTAAAATGTTAACTTTTAACTCTATGTGAATTTGTTCTCCAGGGTGCAGTTAGTAGTCGACAATGTCAATGATTGTACCAAGTATCCTCTGCCTCCTAAATGCCCAGCGCCTTGAAGGGACAGGGAGGAGCCTGGAAGCAACATGGAGCTAGGCTAGGATCTGGAAGCAGTGGCTGATGGTGCCTTCCTGAACTTCTGAAACTAGGCAGGTCCCTAGGGCAGTGGGACTTGGGACAGGGGAAGGTAAAGAGGGATGGACCTGTGTCTTGCTCCAAGAAGGCCTGCTATTGCCTCCTTCTGTGTGAAGTGTACCCTGCTGTGGAGGCACAGGGCTCTAGTGGTTCAGTCTACAGAGTAGGATGCACAGGGTGCTCACCCACTGGAAGCTGAGTCCTGGCAGGGGTGTGGGACTCTGGGCATGAGTCATGCCCCTGCAGCTTCCACAGAGCTCTAGGACCCACGTAAGGCACAGGAACCAAAGAATCACTTAAAACTTAAGTACTGATATCAACTCAATGCTGCATTATATAATAAAAGGAGAGGAAGAAATACACACAGACACACATTGACACACACAGACATATATCATATGTATACATGTACAAAGAAATCCTTAACAATTGGGACAAAATCACTCATGATATTTACACACCTCATTTCTCATGTGGTCTCTCATGTAGTCATCTGGTGACAGCTGGTATTATCTGCCTATGACCTGGGTTTTGTTTTTTGTTCTTTTGTTTTTTTCTTTTTTTGTGAATGTGAGTGTAGGCACACATATTCCATTACAGCCATGTGGTAGAAAGAAGACACAATATTGGGACAGAATCACTGTCTCATCTTCCTGCTTCTTGAGACAGGCTCTCTTGACATCTGCTGCCGTATGTGCCAGGCTACCTGGTCCTCAATTTTCAGGGACACTCCTATCTCTGCCTGCTTCCTTTCCGAAGGAGCACTGAGGATGAAGATGCCCACAACCAAGTCTTTGTTGCTTCTGGGATCTGAGGTTCAAGCCCTCATGCTTGTATGCAATTCTCTTTCCTCCCATTCATTTTTCCCTCTTTTTATTTTTAATATTCTTAGTTTATATTCCAAATGATTTTCCTTTTCCTGGTTCCACCTCCCCATAAGTCACATAAGCCCTCTTCCCTCTACCCATTCTCCAATCAACCCTCTCCTACCTCTCTGTTCTGGTAATCCCCTACATTGCTGCACCAAACCTTTCCAGGACTAGGGTCCTCTCCTTCCTTCTTCTTGGGAATGTTTTGATATGTGAATTGTGTCTTGGGTATTCAGAGATTCTGTGCTAATATCCACTTATCAGTGATTGCATTCGATTTTTTTTGTAATTGGGTTACCTCAATTAGGATTATATTTTCCAATTTCAACTACTTGCCTAAGAAGTTCATGAATTAATTGCTTTTAATTGCTACGTAGTGTTCCATTGTGTAAATATACCACATTTTCTGTATCCATTCCTCCATTAAGGGACATCTGGGTTCTTTCCAGCTTCTAGCTATTATAAATAAGGCTGCTATGAACATATTAGAGCATGTAACACTGTTATACCACTCCTTTGCATATACCCAGAGGATCCCCCGTCATTCAAGAAGGACACATGCTTCATTTTTTAAGCATTTGCAGCAACTCCTGCTGTTTTGGAATGGTCAACTCATAGTGTCCTTTTTGCAAGTCTAAATATTTCCTTCAAGTATGTTTCAGGTTTTACTTGAACACAGATCACTTTGCTGTAATGGCCTCTCATTTCTGTGAGCATCTGAATTTAATCTGCAAATGATCAACTCCTCCACAGGAACTAAGAATAATGTTAGAGGGAAGTGTTGAACCTGAGGTGTTTAAGGGAATTCTACATCTAATACATAATACCATTTCTCAAAAGTAGGAGAAAACCCTGGCCTGTTTAAGTGACTGAAGCTATTGGAGATAAGAAAATCATTCAGGCTAATGCACAGAGGAAGAAGACAGGAGAAATACAGGAGCCACAGATTTAAAGAAACTCACCAACCTGAGAAATGAGGACTGGCAGTCTCTTTACTAGTTCTATCATTGTAATATTTGTTTAATATGTATTTCAAAGCATTAAACAGGTATGTCTGGGAACTGGGGAGCTACTAATTTTTAAAGGGATGTCCAGTACACAGCTGTTCACATGCAGGCATTTAAGGGTCAATCACACCCACTTTTGCATTTCTTCTAGCCTACTTGGAATGCTGATGCTTTCAAGATTCCACCAGCCCAACTTAAATGCTCTCACAACAATCCAAAACCCTGTGTACTTTTAGTCTTTACACTTTTCCTTTTTTCACTTTTTAAAGATATATTCTTCATTTACATTTCAAATGTTGTCTCCTTTCCTGGTCACCCCCCACAGAAAGTCTCATAACCCATCTCCCCTCACAGTGTTCCATGATCAACCTTCTGCAGCTTCCCTGTCCCAGCATGCCCCCACACTGCTTCTTGTAGCCTTTCCAGGCCCAAAGACCTCTCCTCCCTTTGATGTCCAACAAAGCCACCCTTTACTGCCTATGTGTTTTGAGCCATGGGTAACTCCATGTGTATTTTCTAGTTGATGGTTTTGTCTGTGGGAGCTCTAGGAGTACTGAGTGGCTCATATTGTTGTTCCTCCTATGGTGCTGCAAAACCCTTCAGCTCCTTGGATCCTTTTTCTAGCTCCCACATTGGAGGGCCCTGTGTTCAGTTCAATGGTTGGCTGACAGTGTCCCCCTCTGTATTTGTCTTACACTAGCAGAGCCTCCTAGGTGACACCTATATCCAGCTCTGTTCATCAAGTACTTGTTGGCATCAATAATAGTGTCTAGGTATATAGGATGGATCACTAGGTGGGGTAGTCTCTAAATGGTCTTTCCCTCAGTCTCTGCTCCACACTATGTCTCTGTATCTCCTTCTCTGGGAATTTTGTTCCCCGTTCTAAGAAGGACCAGAGTAGCCTTACACTGTTCTTCCTTCTTCTTGAGCATCATTTGATATGTGAATTTTGTGAGGTGTCGTTTGTCTATAGTTGATCTTAAAGCATAAGCCCTTGGTATTCTGTCCCTTTTGACTATGTGTTTGAGGCTCTTGCCCACTTTCTCTTCTTTTAGATTCAGTGTATCTAGTTTAATGTAGAGTTGCTTGGATCACTAGGATTTGAGCTTCGTAGAGTGACAGGTGGGTAGAAAAATGGAATAGAATTGAAGACCCAGAAACGAACCAACACTCCTATTGTCACTTTTTTTTAATTTAATTTTTATTTTCTATATTCTATGTTTACATTCCAAAGGCTTTCCCCTTTCCCAGTTCCCACCCACCATATGTCCCATAATTCCTCTCCCCCTCAGCTATTCCCCAATCATTCCCCCCCCACACACGATTTCTCTATTCTGGGTCTACAAAACTGGATCCAACCTTTACAGGCCCAGGTTCATCTCCTTTCTTCTTCTTTGGAGTCATTTGACTTGCTAATTGTGCCTTGAGCATTTAGGGCTTCTGGGCTCATTAATATCAACTTATCAGTGATTGCATTTCATGTGTATTCTTTTGCGATTGGGTTAGCTCACTTAGGATGATAGTTTCCAGATCTAACAATTTACCTACAAATTGCATGAGTTCATTATTTTTAATTGCTGAGTAGTACTCCACTGTATAAATATACCACATTTTCTGTATCCATTCCTCTTTTGAGGGATATCTGGGCTCCTTCCAATTTCTGGCTATTATAAACAAGGCTGCTATAAACATAGTGGAGCATGTGTCTTTACTGTATGCAGGGGAATCCTCTGGGTATATGCCCAGGAGTGGTATGCCAGGGTCCTCAGGAAGGGACATGCCCAATTTTCTGAGGAACCGCCACACTGATTTCCAGAGCGGTTTTACCATTTTGCAATCCCACCAACAGTGGAGGAGTGTTCCTCTTTCTCCACATCCTCTCCAGCACTTGTTGTCTCTTGAGTTTTTAATCTTAGCCATTCTGACTGGTGTGAGGTGGAATCTCAGGGTTGTTTTGATTTGCATTTCCCTGATGACTAATGATCTTGAACATCTCTTAAGGTGTTTCTCGGCCATCCAAATTTCTTCTGGTGAAAATTCTTTGTTTAGCTCTGTACCCCATTTTTTGATAGGGTTATTTGGTTCATTTGGGTCTAACTTCTTGAGTTCTTTGTATATATTGGATATTTGCCCTCTGTCGGATGTGGGGTAGGTGAAGATCATTTCCCACTTTGTTGGTTGCCGTTTTGTCCTTCTGACAGTGTCCTTTGCCTTACGGAAACTTTGTAATTTTATAAGGTACCATTTGTCAATTCTTGATTGTAGAGCATAAGCTATTGGTGTTCTGTTCAGGAACTTTCCCCCTGTGCCCATGTCCTCCAGGGTCTTCCCAAGTTTCTTTTCTAACAGTTTAAGTGTGCTGGTTTTATGTGGAGGTCCTTGATCCACTTGGAGTTGATCTTAGTACAAGGAGGTAAGAGTGGGTCAATTCGCATTCTTCTGAATGTTGACCTCCAGTTGAACCAGCACCATTTGTTGAAAAGGCTATTTTTCCACTGAATGGTTGTGGCTCCTTTATCAAAGATCAAGTGACCATAAGTCTGTGGGTTCATTTCTGGGTCTTCAATCCTATTCCATTGATCTACCTGCCTGTTGCTGTACCAATACCATGCAGTTTTTAACACAATTGCTCTGTAGTACTGCTTGAGGTCAGGGATATTGATTCCCCCAGAAGTCCTTTTATTGTTGAGAATAGTTTTAGCTATCCTGGGTTTTTTGTTGCTCCAGATGAATTTGAGAATTTCTCTTTCTACATCTATGAAGAATTGATTTGGTATTTTGATGGGGATTGCATTGAATCTGTAGATTGCTTTTGGCAAGATGGCCATTTTTACTATAATGATCCTGCCAATACAGGAGCAAGAAATATTTTTCCATCTTCTGAGGTCTTCTTCGATTTCTTTCTTCAAGGACTTGAAGTTCCTGTCATACAGATCTTTCGCCGCCAAGATACTTTATGTTGTTTGTGGCTATTTTAAAGGGTGTTATTTCCCTAACTTCTTTCTCAGCCTGCTTGTCCTTTGAGTACAAGAAGGCTACTGATTTGCTTGAGTTAATTTTATAACCAGCCACTTTGCTGAAGTTGTTTATCGGCTGTAGAAGTTCTCTGGTGGAGTTTGTTGGGTCGCTTAAGTAGACTATCATATTGTCTGCAAATAATGATACTTTGACTTCTTCCTTTCCAATTTGTATCCCGGTGACTTCCTTATGTTCTCTAATTGCTCTCTCTAGAACTTCAAGTACTATATTGAAAAGATATGGAGAGAGAGGGCAGCCTTGTCTAGTCCCTGATTTTTTAGTGGGATTGCTTCAAGTTTCTCTCCATTTATTTTGATGTTGGCTACTGGTTTGCTGTAGATTGCTTTTACTATATTTAGGTATGGGCCTCTGGCTCTTTGTCTTGTCCACCATGGCACTTCTATTAAAATGAATACTATCAAGTTGTGATAGGAGAAGTTATACCACATGATATCTTAACCAATTCCAGTGAACTGGGTGAGTGTTGACTCACCAAAGACAAGTAGAATGGAGATGAGAAAAACAATCTGTTTTGGTCTTAATAAACCCATTTGTGGTTAAAAATAATAAAGCATGAAATACCAGTATGAAATAAACATAATCAGTATTGACCTAATTAGAGTGACATCACTTAACCTTTTATTTTCTTCTTCTATTTTCACGTCATCTAGAGTAGCAGTATACAAGATCCTAAAGCCTTCCATTGTGGTGCCCCACATCTTTACTCTCTCCTTGAGGACTTCTAAGGAGACTTACCAAAACTTGATGGCTTCTCAGTTTGTCCACAGCAGGTGTGATCTCTCTGTCCTTGGGTCTTGCCAAAAGTTGCAGAGCAAATAAATTGTTCTACAATACAAAAACCCCAGAATCTTAATTTTACCAGGGAAGTCTCAGGAGTGAGATGGGGGGTGGTGAAATCCTGCCAGGAGAGAGAGTCTATTAAAGCACTCAGCTGTCCTTTCTATCCCATTGCCCTCCCAGAAGAAGAGCATTTCACCACTTCTTCAATATGCTTCAATTCAAAGACTTTCCATTTGTTTAGTTATATTCATTCCCTTTCAACTTGTTCCATGTTATGCTCTTGAGCTGGAGTGGACTTTTAAAGCATCGCAGTAGGGCTGAACCACACTACAAGAAAGTCCTTGTGTACAGAAAGCAGAAAGCTCTTAGGTTAAAGGTCTGTGCCAGAGATGAACAATACCACATTAAAATTTTTCAGTAAATAACACATTCTTAGAGTTCACAATGTGATCAAATATCCACAATCTAGGCTCAAGCAGTCCAGCCAGGTAAGCTCCGGTCCTGCAAGGAATCCCGTGGTTGGACAGAGCCCCTAGACCTGCCTCCATCTTGGAGATTGTAGCCTAACCAGGCAAACCAGGAGGAGACTGCTGGAGGCCAGTTATGCACCCAGCAGCAAGTCGAGAAGAGACTTGAGTCCAGTGCAGCAGAGCTGAGGAGGTAATTCGGAGCCCAGTGGTGGAAAACTTCTGAAAGTCCTCTGTAACAGCAGCACCAAAAGCCAGGCTCACAGGAGCTTCAAACACCAACCAGTAACATGACCAACTCACTCCAGAGATAAACAGGTGGCAAAAGGCAAACATACTAACAGAAACCAAGGGAATATGGCAATATGGCAGAATCTGAACCCAATTCTCCAAACACAGCAAGTCCTGTATACCACAACACAGCAGAAAAACAAGATTTGGATTTAAAATCACTGGTCATGATGCTACTAGAGGAACACAAAAAAGACATGAACAAATCTCTTAAAGAAATGTAGGGGAACATGAATAGGTTAGAAGCCCTTACAATGGAAACACAAAAATCACTTAAAGAATTCCAGGAGAATATGGGTTAACAGAAAGAAGCCCATAAAGAGGAAATGAAAAATCACTTAAAGAAATGTAGGAGAAATTGAGTCAACAGGCAGAAGTCATGAAAGAGGAAACACAAAAATCTCTTAAAGAATTGAAGGAAAACACAAACAAGTGAAGGAACTGACCAAAATCATCCAGGATCTAAGTACAACTAAGAAATCACAAAGGGAGACAACTTTGGAGATAGAAAACCTTGAGAAGAAATCAGGGGTCGTAGATGCAAATATCAACAACATAATACAAGAGATAGAAGTAAGAATCTCAAGTGCTACATCATTAGTCATCAGAGAAATGCAAATCAAAACAACGCTGAGATTCCACCTCACACTAGTCAGAATGGCTAAGATTAAAAACTTAAGAGACAACAGGTGCTGGTGAGGATGTGGAGAACAAGTAACACTCCTCCACTGATGGTAGGATTGCAAGATGGTACACCTGCTCTGGAAATCAGTCTGGCGGTTCCTCAGAAAATTGGGCATGACACTTCCAGAGGACCCTGTTATACCACTCCTGGGCATATACACAGAGAATTCCCCTGCATACAATAAAGACATATACTCCACTATGTTCATAGCAGCCTTATTTATAATAGCCAGAAGTTGGAAGGACCCCAGATGTCCCTCAAAGTAGGAGTGGATACAGAAAATGTGGTATATTTATACAATGGAATACTACTCAGCAATTAAAAATAATGAATTCATGCAATTAGTAGGTAAATGGTTGGATCAGGACAATATCATCTTAAGTGAGTTAACTCAATCACAAAAGAATACACATGAAATGCAATCACTGATAAGTGGATATTAATGAGTCCAGAAGCTCTGAATACTCAAGGCACAATTATCAAATCAAAATATTCCCAAGAAGAAGGAAGGAGAGGACCCTGGTCCTGAAAGGAGTGGATCCAGGTTTGTAGGAGAGTACCAGAACATAGAAATGGTGGGGGATTGATTGGAAAATGGGGGGAGAGGACTTATGGGACATATGGTGAGGGGAAAACTGGGAAAGGGAAAAGCCTTTGGAATGTAAAAAAAGAATATAGAAAATAAAAAAATCATAAAAAATCATAAAATTAAAAAATAGAATCTCAGTTGCTGAAGATACCATAGAAACCATTGACACCACAGTCAAAGAAAATGCAAACTGCAAAAGACATGTGACCCAAAACATCCAGGAAATCCAGGACACAATGAGAAGACCAAACCTAAGAATTATAGGTAGAGATGAGAGTGAAGATATACGACTTAAAGGGCCAGCAAATATCTTCAACAAAATTATGGTGAAAACTTCCCTAACCTAAAGAGAGAGATGCCCATGAATATACATGAAACCTACAGAACTCCAAACAGACTGGACCAGAACAGAAATACCTCCTGTCACATAATAATCATAACCCCCAAACATACTAAACAAAGAATATTAAAGGCAATAAGAGAAAAAGACCAAGTAACATATAAAGGAAGACCTATCAGAATCACACCAGACTTCTCACCAGAGACCATGAAAGCTAGAAGATCCTGGGCAGATCTCATGCAGACTCTAAGAGAACACAAATGTCAGCCAAAACTACTATACACAGCAAAAATCTCAATCAACATAGATGGAGAAACCAAAATATTCCATGACAAGACCAAATTTAGACAATATATTTCCACAAACCCAGCCCTACAAAGGATAATAGGGGGGAAACACCAATACAAGGAGGAAAACTACACCCAGGAAAAAGCAAGATAGTAAACTTCTTTCATCACGCCAAAAAGAAGATAACCACTCAAATATAAAAATAACATAAAAAATAACAGGAAGTAATAATCACTACTCCTCAATATCACTTAACTTCAATGGATTCAATTCCCCAATAAAAAGACTTAGACTACCAGACTGGATACATAAACAGGACCCTACATTTTGCTGCTTACAGGAAAACACCTCAGGATCAAAGACAAACACTACCTAAGAGAAAAAGGCTGGAAAACAATTTTACAAGGAAATGGTCTTTGGAAACAAGGCAGTGTAGCAATCCTAATATCAGATAAAATTGACTTTCAACCTAAAGTCATCAAAAGAAACATGGCAGGACACTTCTTAGTGGTCAAAGGAAAAATCTACCAAGAAGAACTCTCCATTCTGAACATCTATGTTCCAAATGCAAGGGCATACTCATTTGTAAAAGAAGCTTTACTAAACCTCAAAGCACACATTACACCTAACACAATAATTGTGGGCAACTTCAACACTCCAAACTCCTCAATACAAAGATCAGGAAAACAGAAATTAATCAGGGACACAGTGAAACTAATTGATTCATTGGACCTATTGGATTTAACAGATATATACAAACATTTCATCCTAAAGCAAAATAATATACCTTTTTCTCAGCACCCCATGGTATATTCTCAAAAATCAATCATATAACTGGTCACAAGACAGACATCAACAAATTTAAGAAGATAAAAAAGAACCCATGCTTCCTATCAGATCACTATGGAATAAGAGTGGTCTAAAATATATTTAAAAAAATGAAACAAAACAAAAACAGAAAGCCCACATATACATGGAGACTGAGCAATGCTCTACTCAATGATAACTTGGCCAAAGAAGAAATAAAGAAAGAAATTAAAGACTTTTTAGAATTTAATGAAAATGAATGGACAACATACACAAATCTATGGGACACAATGAAAGCTCTGCTAAGAGGAAAAGTCATAGCCCTGAGGATCTCCAAAAAGAAACTGGAGAGAGCATACACTAACTACTTAATGGCACACCTGAAAATCCTGGAACAAAATGAATCTAATTCACCCAGGAGGAGTAGAAGACAGGAAATCATCAAACTTAGGGATGAAATCAATCAAGTGGAAACAAAGAGGGCCATACAAAGAATCATCAAAACCAGGAGCTGGATCTTTGAGAAAATCAAAAAGATAGATAAACCCTTAGCCAGACTAACCAAAGGGCACAGAGACAGTATCCAAATTAACAAAATTAGAAATGAAAAGGGAGATAAAACTACAGAAATTGAGGAAATTAAAAAAATCATCACATCCTACAATAAAAGTCTATAGTCAACACAACTGGGAAATCTGGAGGAAATTGACAATTTCCTAGACAGATACCAAATACCAAAATTAAATCCGGATCAAATAGATCAACTAAACAGTCCCATAACCCCTAAAGTAATAGAAGTGGTTATAGAAAGTCTCCCAACCAAAAACAGCACAGGACCAGAAGGTTTCAGTGCAGAATTCTATCAAACCTTTCAAAGAAGAACTAACATCAATGCTGTTCAAATTATTCCACAAAATATAAACAGAAGGAACCCTACACAACTCGTTCTATGAAGCCACAATTACGGTGATACCAAAACCACACAAAGATGCAACTAAGAGGAGAACTACAGGCCAATATCCCCTATGAATATCTACGCAAAAATACCTAATAAAATTCTTGCCAATCAAATCCAAGAACATGTCAAAACCATTATTCACCATGATCAAGTAGGCTTCATCCCAGGGATACAGGGATGGTTCAGTATATGGAAATCCATCCACGTAATCCACTACATAAACAAACTCAAAGAAAAAACCATATGGTCATCTCATTGGATGCTGAAAAAGCATTTGAAAAAAATTCAGCATCCTTTCATGCTAAAAGTCTTGGAAAGAAGAGGAATTCAATGCCCATAGCTAAACATAGTAAAAGCAAACCAGTAGCCAACATCAAATTAAATGGAGAGAAATGAAGCAATCCCACTAAAATCAAGGACTAGGCAAGGCTGGCCCCTCTCTATATATCTTTTCAATATAGTGCTTGAAAGTCTAGCTGGAGCAATTAGACAAAAGACGGAGGTCAAGGGGATACAAATTGGAAAGAATGAAGTCAAACTATCACTATTTGCAGATGATATGATAGTATACTTAAGTGACCCCCCAAAAAACACCAGAGAACTCCTACAGCTGATATACAACTTCAGCAAAGTGGCTGGCTATAAAATCAACTCAAGCAAATCAGTAGCCTTCCTATACTCAAAGGATAAACAGGCTGAGAAAGAAATTAGGGAAATGACACCCTTTTAATAGCCACAAACAATATAAAGTAACTCGGGGTGACTCTAACCAAACAAGTGAAAGATCTGTATGACAAGAACTTCAGGTCTCTGAAGAAGGAAATCGAAGAATACCTCAGAAAATGGAAAAATCTTCCATGATCATGGATTGTCAGGATTAATATAGTAAAAATGGCCATCTTACCAAAAGCAATATACAGATTCAATGCAATGCCCATCAAAATCCCAACTCAGTTCTTCACAGAGGTAGAAAGAGCAATTTTCAAATTCATCTGGAATAACAAAAAACCCAGGATAGCTTAAACGATTCTCTACAGTAAAAGAACTTCTGGGGGAATCAATATCCCAGACCTCAAGCAGTACTACAAAGCAATAGTGTTAAAAACTGCATGGAATTGGTACAGTGACAGACACGTAGATCAATGGAATAGGATTGAAGACCCAGAAATGAACCCACACACCTATGGTCACCTGATCTTTGAAAAAGGAGCTGAAACCATCCAGTGGAAAAAAGATAGCCTTTTCAACAAATGGTGGTGGCTCAACTGGAGGTCAGCTTGCAGATGAATGTGCATTGATCTATTCTTATCTCCTTGTACTAAGCTGAACTCCAAGTGGATCAAGGACCTCCACATAAAACAAGACACACTGAAACTAATAGAAAAGAAACTGGGGAAGACCCTTGAGGACATGGACACAGGGGAAAAGTTCCTGAATAGAACACCAATAGCTTATGCTCTAAGATCAAGAATTGACAAATAGGACCTCATAAAATTACAAAGATTCTGTAAGGCAAAGGACACTGTCAAACGGACAAAAGCAACCAACAAATTGGGAAAGGATCTTCACCAACCCTACACCTAACAGAAGGCTAATATCCAATATATACAATGAACTAAAGACATTTGACTCCAGAGAGCCAAACAACCCTATTAAAAATGGGATACAGAGCTAAACAAAGAATTTTCACCTGAAGAAGTTTGGATGACTGAGAAGCATCTTAAGAAATGTTCAACATCATTAGTCATTAGAGAAATGCAAATCAAAACAACCCTGAGATTTCAGCTCTGATACCAGTCAGAATGGCTAAGATTAAAAACTCAGGAGACAGCAGGTGTTGGTAAGGATGTGGAGAGAGAGGAACACTCCTCCACTGCTGGTGGCATTGCAAGTTGGTACAACCACTCTGGAAATCAGAAACCTGGGCATGACACTTCCAGAGGACCCTGCTATACCACTCCTGGGTATATACCCAGAGGATTCCCCAGCATGCAATAAGAATACATGCTCCACTATGTTCATAGCAGCCCTATTTATAATAGCCAGAATCTGGAAAGAAACCAGATATCCCTCAATGGAGGAATGGATACAAAAAATATGATATATATATATATATATATATATATATATATATACACACACACAATGGAGTACTATTCAGCCATTAGAAACAATTAATTCATAAACTTCTTAGGGAAATGGATGGAGCTGGAGAACATCTTCCTAAGTGATGTAATCCAATCTCAAAAGAACACCTACGATATGCACTCACTGATAAGCAGATATTAGCCTAGAAAACTGGACCTAAGTCACAATCCATATATCAAATGATGTCCAAGAAGAAGGAAGGAAGCATCCATGACTATGGAAATGCTTAATGCAGCAATGTAGGGAAATACCAGAACAGAGAAGAGGGAAGGGGTGAGTGGGGGAACAGGGGGAGGGAAGAGGGTTTATGGGACTTGCGGGGAGGAGGGAGCCTGGAAGGGGGGAAGTTATATGAAATGTAAATTAATATATTGAATAAAAAATTAAAAACGGAAAGATTACTTTCTTGTTTTTATGTTTTTTGTTTGTTTGTTTTAAGAAAGAACTTATAACCCAGTCTCAAAACAATACCCATGGTATGCACTCACTGATAAGTAGATATTAGCCTAGAATCTTGGGACACCAAAAACAATCCACATACCAAATGATGTCTGACAAGAAGGAAGGAATGGTCCCTGGTGCTGGAAAGGCTCAAAGCATCAGTGTAGGGGAATACCAGAACAAGGAAGTGGGAAGGGATGGATGAGGGAACAGGGGGAGGGAAAAGGGCATGTGAGCCCTTTGGGGGACAAGGAACCAGGAAAAGGAAAAGGAAATGTAAATATAGTATATATCCAATTAAAATATTAAAAAAATAAAAAAGAACTATTCAAAAAAAGAAAGATCTTGTAAACAACAACAAAAAAATCACACAGCTGGATTACCTTAAGCAATCGGGCAAGCATTTCATGGGATCCAACACATCTCGATGAAGCACTTACACAAATACACACACACACACACACACACACACACACATACACACACATTTTTACATACATACATGCACATATTATTGCTTAGTTTATTTTGGTTTTGATTAGTGTGAAGTCTATTTTTAGAGTCAACTTGAATACACCTGGAACAAACTGAAAAACAAACAGCTGTCTACACTGGGAGGGCTTTTTCTTTTTTATTTATCTGCATTTTTAATAATATATTTGAAAATGTATTCATAAGACAATGGTTTATTCACAGATCCCCTTAATTGTTATTTACCTCGACAGGTAAATCTATGTCAGGAATCATTCAACATAGCACCACCATAAGGGCATTGATTTCTTTACTGTGTAACAATTTACTCAGAATTTAAACAGCCCATCCTAAGGAAAGGCTCTTTAATGTTCATGAGTGTCTAGTTGAACTAGTGAAAATCAGTTTCACTCATAAAGGAAGGTGAAGGCTCCTTTGATTATGTAAATCAAGAACTCATAATTCTGAAATAATCCTGAAAGTGAAAATGTTACACAAGGCCAGGTTATGCAAGCTTTACCTGCTGGGAGGAGAGACATCAGGACCCGATGTACAGCTGGAAATATCTGCAAGTCACACTACTGGGAATCATAAAAAAAAGCTTTACAGTGCAATTTCCAGAGGGGTTCATGGCACACTTTGTAGAGTCAGCTACCTTTAAGTCTTCACTGTAATTGTAAATAATCCTCACCTACACTATTTTAATTAATCAACAGTACTCATTGATTCATTTTTATTAAATACATTCTTTATTTACATTTAAAATGTTTTCCAATTTTCTGGTCCCTCCAGCCCTGCCAAAAATCCTCTATCCCATTCCCCTGACCCTGCTCACCAATCCACCCAAGCCCTCTTCCCTGTCCAGACATTCCCCTACACTGGGGCATATAGCATTCTCAGGACCAAGGGCATCTCCTCCATTTGATGTCCAACAAGCCCATCTTCTGCTGATTATGCATATGGAGCCATGGGTTCTTTCATGGTTGGGGGTTTAATCCCTGGGAACTCTGGGGGAACTGTGTGGTTCAAACTGTTCTTTCTTCTATGGTGCTGCAAACGCCTTCAGCTCAGAAAATTAGGCATGACACTGCTGGAGGACCCTGCTATACCAATCTTGAGCATATACTCAGAGGATTTCCCAGAATGTAATAAGGACACATGCTCCACTATGTTAATGGCAGCCACATTTATAATAGCCAGAAACTGGAAAGAACTCAGATGTCCCTCAAAAAAGGAATGGACACAGAAAATGTAGTACATTTACATAATGGAATACTACTCAGCTATTAAAAATAATGAATTCATGAAATTCTTAGACAAATGGGTAGAACTGGGAAATATCATCATGAATGAGGTAACCCAATCACAAAAAGACACACATCACATGTACTAACTGATAAGTTGGTATTAGCTCAAAAGCTCGAAATAAACAAGTTACAATTCACAGACCACAGGAAGATCAAGAAGAAAGAAGAGCAAAGTGTGGATGCTTTGGTTTTTTTGAGAAAGGGAACAAAATACTCATAGGAACAATTATGGAGACAAAGTGTGGAGCAGAGACAGAACACCCAGAGACTCTCCTACCTGGGGATTCATTCTATAAAAAGTCACCAAACCCTGACACTATTATGGATGATAAGAAGTACTTGCTGAAAGGAGCCAATTATGCTTGTCTCCTGAGGGGTCCTGCCACAGTCTTACAGATACAGAAGCATATGCTATCAGCCAACAATTGGACCAAGCACAGGGTTCCCAATGGAGGAGTTGGAGAAAGGACTGGAGATGAAGTGGTTTGCAGCCCCATGGGAAGAACAAGGATGTGATGTAGGCCAACCAGACACTCTAGGGTTCCCAGGGCTAAGACATCAACCAAGCAGTATCCATGGTTCCCCTCAAAGCTGTGGTAGAGGAATATCTTGTCAGGCATCAATAGGAGGAGAGTCCTTTGTCTTATGAAGGCACAATACATACCCCAGCTTGGGGAAATCTTAGAGCGGGGAGGTGGGAGTTAGTTGGGTGAAAGGGCATCTTTTGGGAGACAGAGGGTGGGAGGATGGATTGGGGCTTTTATAGGAAGGGGGAAACAGGAAAAGGGTATAACATTTGAAATATAAATGAAGAATATATTCAATAAAAAACTTTAAAAAATCATATGCATGATTAATCTGAATTTATTAGCAAAATCCTTAATTAAAAAAATCTCACTGGCAGTGGTGGCACACTCCTTTAATCCCAGCTCATGGTAGCCAGAGGCAGGCAAATTTCTGAGTTTGAGACCAACCTGGTCTACAGAGTGAGTTCCAGGGCCGCAAGGGCTACACAGAGAAACACTGTCTAAAAAAAACCAAAAAATAAAAATAATAAAATAAAATAAATGATAAAAAAGCTTCAGAACTTAAAAAAAATCATCATGACTGAGGTAACCCAGACACAAAGGAACACAAATGGTATGTGTTTACTGATAAGTGAACATTTGCCCTAAATGTCACAATGCCCATGGTACAGCCTACAGACCATATGGAGCTTAAAAGAAGGGAGACCAGGGTTTGTAAGCTTCAGTCCAGCACTGAGGGTGGAACAGGATGATTGTGGGAGGTGGGGGAAAGGAAGAGAGTGGGAGGAGAAATGGCTCAGTATAAGGTAATGGAGAGGATAGGCAAGAGGTACAGATATTACCAGGAAATGGAACAAAAATATGTAGCGGAGGGAATGAGAAACTGGGGATTGCTACATGAGTTTCCCACACAAGTGAAACAAGAGGCTGTCTAGGCACAAAAGAGATGACGTTAGGCAAAGTGCACAAAGAAGGGGGAGATAGAACCTGTAGAGACAACCTCCAGTGGATAGATAAGCCTCCCACGGATCCCCCTGCAACCCCTGCCATCAAAGAAGGATGCCATCCACACATCTAATAGCTTTTAGACTATAAATGCACTGGAACAAAGGAAGAACAAGGAAAACAAATGGAGCAGAGACTGAAGGGAGGGACATCCAGAGATATCCAGTGGCCATCCAGTGGTGATCCATCACATGCAGACACCAAAGCAGACACTGTTGCTGTGGTCAAGAAACCCTCGCTGACAGTAACCTCAGGCATGGCTCTTTGGAAGGTCTGGCCATCATCTGACGATTGGAGTCAGTCAGTAGACTGAGCTCAGGGAACCTGGTGGGTGAATTTGTAGAGAACCTGGGAGGAACAGAAGGGAATTGCATCCCTACAGGAAGAACATCTGCTGGCAGGGACAACTAGTATTAAAAAGCCCGGTCTGAGTTCATGTGATCCTAAAAGTACATGTTCATGGAGTCTATCTTCCTTGAGACAGGCCATACTACATGCCAAATCCATTCTATAAAAAATTGAAGGAGAAGGAGGTCATTTTACACACCTTAGAGAAGGAGAATATTGAGGCCTGACAGAACTCCCAGGAGTTCCAGAAGAGATTAACTTCTATTGGTAAGTACTGTTCAGGGAGGCCACCAGGTGTGGAATGGACATTTCTGACTTCCTTGGTTTCTGGACTGGAGAAACTACAGGTTTGATTCTATCCCGTCGGCCTTTTAGCCATCAGTGTGCCTTGGGACTTTTGATGTCAGTGTTCAAAGTCCTGTAACAGACTGCTACTCCTCTAAACATTGTACAGGCATCGTCAGGAGCCTCTTATTAGAAGAGTGACTCAGATCATGAGAGGGTTAGAGTATAATACTAGGTCTCTGGGTTCAGGCATGGTTTAATAGAGCTAACTGTGATTTAACATAAGAATCAAATGCCTTATCCAACCATTTGCCTACAAATTGCATAAATTCATTATTTTTAATTGTTGAGTAGTATTCCATTGTATAAATATACCACATTTTCTGTATCCATTCCTCCTTTGAGTGACATCTGGGGTCCTTCCAACTTCTGGCTATTATAAAAAAGGCTGCTATGAACATAGTGGAGCATGTGTCTTTTTTGAATGCCATGGAATCCTCTGGGTATATCCCCAGGAGTGGGATGACAGGGTCCTCCGAAGTGTCATGCCCAATTTTCTGAGGAACCGCCAGACTGATTTCCAGAGCGGTTGTACGATCTTGCAATCCCATCAACAGTGGAGGAGTGTTTCTCTTTCTCCACATCCTCGCCAGCACCTGTTGTCTCTTGAGTTTTTAATCTTAGCCATTCAGACTGGTGTGAGGTGGAATCTCAGGGTTGTTTTGATTTGCATTTCCCTGATGACTAATGATATTTAACATCTGTAAAATATCATCCAAAGTGAGTTTACCCAATCACAAAAGAATACACATGAATTGCAATCACTGATAAGTGGACATTAATGAGGCCAGAAGCTCTGAATACTCAAGGCACAATTAGGAAATCAAAAGATTTCCAAGAAGAAGGAAGGAGAAGACCATGGTCCTGAAAAGACTGGATCCAGTTTTGTAGGAGAGTACCAGAACAGAGAAATCTTGGGGGTGTGTGTACTGGGGAGGGAGAGGACTAATGGGACATATGTTGAGGGGGGAACTGGGAAAAGAGAAAGACTTTGGAATATAAATAAAGATTATAGAAAATAGAAATGAAAAACAAAACAAACCAAAACAAACAAACAAACAAAAAGAATCAAATGCTTTCTGCATGATTCTACTGACCTTCATGGAGGGTATCAGCAACATAATTGATGTTGGTGAAATGGATTGGGCTGTGATGGATAGTTTGAGATCCCTCGTACTTTTGGAGAGACATGGAAAGTTATTGGTGTTTGGGCTGCAGCAAACTTTTTTCTTCCCTCAAGTAGCTATTTGCTGTTTGTGCATCTCACAAGAATGTATTGAGATGTATTGTGTTCGGTCTTCAGAGGAACCTAGGTGCTGGTTGGGTTAATGGGACCTGGATGTAGGAATGGGAGGAGGAGCCTGCAGGATCTTATCATGAAGATTGTTTCCAGCAACCTGCACAGCTTGCTCCTGATGCAGAAGAACCTTATGAATAAGAGGTTAATCATACTGAAGCAGGAGAACAAGGAAGCACATGCTGATTGGACCATCATTCAGCAATACCTGGTGGACTTGAACGTGAATGATAAACAGGAGCTGTCCAGGATCCTCCAGTGCCAACAACATCAGGTAAGCACAAGCAGCTCAGCCGGGCTTATACTGACTGATAACCTTTTCCTATTGCATCCATCTTTGCTTTCAGCCAGCACCTTTCTAATGCACACTCCCAAGCAGCCACCCACCTCATGGAATGTAGTTGTCAATTGCTTGCTCTATGCAAAAGTATTTTGGATTGTGAACCTCTTGTGATAAGCTGAAGTATGGCAAGTATACCTTTCTACTCCTCCTTAATCTGAACACTAGTATGGGTGATAGATCAATAACATGCCACATTCTTTTTTTTTTTTTTTGGTTTTTTCGAGACAGGGTTTCTCTGTGTAGCCCTGGCTGTCCTGGAACTCACTTTGTAGACCAGGCTGACCTCGAACTCAGAAATCCGCCTGCCTCTGCCTCCCAAGTGCTGGGATTACAGGCGTGTGCCACCACCGCCCGGCTAACATGCCACATTCTTACACATGCTCATAATAGGTGGGATGCTTTGCAGAGCGTTGAGTAAGTTCTAGGTCCTGTAACAGAGGACGTGCAAGGATCAATGTGACTTATTAATTGGGAAGCATCTTCCAGGGTTAAAATCCAAACACTAATACCAAATATGTTCTACTCCTTATCATTGATTCGTATGGCATGTGGCATTTTCCTTTCTTCATGTAACCCAATGAGGTCACGTCCAATTTCCCAGTTCATGGTGTACAGTTATAGAAGTCTGAGTAGCAGCTTGTCAGCCCATGTATTGGGTGAATGTTGCTGGATATTTTGCTGTGCCTGCAGTTCTAACAGAAATGGTGTCAGTTAAAAGATCAATGATGGTAGTTCCTGTTGAACTGGTGGAAGGCAACAACCTGACAGCTGATTTTTAGTTTTCCAATGAGCC
Source organism: Apodemus agrarius (assembly GCA_964023405.1). NCBI lineage: Eukaryota > Metazoa > Chordata > Mammalia > Rodentia > Muridae > Apodemus > Apodemus agrarius. Next base: position 27,253,331 of record OZ030006.1, read on the forward strand.
TCTATCTTAAAAACTGCCTTCCTCTTCTAGGACACAGAAAGTATAGCAAGAGCTGAAATCTCCCCAGCCCAGGAAGAGGGCCTTCTGCAGAATGAGTTGCCACTGCAGGAAGGCCCTGGCTGAGCTCCATCTTCAACAGCCACAAAATTGCTTGGATGAGTCTTCTACACATAATTCAATTCCACAGGTGGTATAGGCACTAACTCCCTAGCCTGTGAGCTATGTTATTCTCTTTCCTATACAAACAACACCCCTTGGGAGAGAACTGAGGTGATGGCCCTGCCACAATAGGTCCAAGAGAAGTACTGGCTGTATGTCTCTGTTGCTAAAAGTGCGATGAGAGAACTCTGGTTCATATAATTAACTGTCAGAGTTTTGGTTGATGTTTTGCTTTTTGTTGTTTTGTTACTTGTTGTGTTATTGGATATCATATGTTATTGTTATTGCTTTTATTTTTGCTTAATCTTTTCACTATTTATAGTAATTATCATTTAAACCCTGCTTTTTCATGTACTTCTGATGAATAAAATGTATTTGTAACTCATTGTTTTGAGACCCTGTTCTTTATTCAGGTTTTCTGTTGTATCCTGTAGACAAATACCTCACAACCAGAGATGGATCTCTATAAGATCTAGGAAGCTTGGGTTATGAGTTGAATTCAAAGCTCAGTAGGGTATACAAGTCTTTTGTATGGATATTGTGGCTTCTCACATGGATACACACTTTAGGATGTAATTCCTGCCATACTCTATACATTCTGTCATGTATTCTCCTACTCCTAAAATATAGCACTGTTTTAGAATTGAGACTTCAGCTCCTATCTATTCAATATAGTCCATGAATTTATACCTAGAGCAATCAATGTCAAATATTGCTATTTGCACATATGATAGTATACATAAGTGATGCCTAAAGATGTACCAGAAACCTACAGCTGATAAACACCTACAGGAAAGTCTCTAGACACAAAATAAACTTTAAGGAGTCACAAGCTGTCCTTATTGAAAAGACAAAGAAGCTGAAAAGAATTAGGAAAGTCACAACTTACAATACCCAGAATTAATAATAAGTACCTTGGTACAATGAAAGACCTATAGGACAACATTTTCAAATATCTCTGGAAAAAATATAATGAGAACGAAAGCATTCCCAAGGTCATATTTAACAAGGATTAAAAAAGAGAAAATGGACCTCTGAGGGAAAGCAACTTACAGATACAATGCATTCCTATCAAAATCCCAACACAATTGATTATAGGTCTTGATAGAGCCCTTATTATGTACATATGGATAAACAAAAATTACAGTGTCTTATTTAGGTTTTCCATTACTGTGTTATAATAGATAACATTTAATGGAGGGTGGGTTACAGGTTCTGAGGTTGAATACATTATTATCATTGAGAGTAGAGCAGAGTCCAAAATTGTATGGCACTTGAGGAGCTATGAGAAGGAGCTGTGTCTTCTTTATGCAAACAGGAGAAGACTGTCTAGTGTATAGCTCTGAGGAGGGTTTCAGAGGCCAACCCAACTGTAACAAACCTACTCCAAGGAGGTCACATCTTTTAACAATGCTATTGCCTTGGTCAAGCTTATTGAAAACAAACATTCCACTCCCTGGCTAACATAAGCTTCTTCAAATGGATGAGTCTATTGTGGTCATAACTATCTGTAGCATAACAGAAAATATACTTAATCCAACTCATAGGTGCCATAGACCATTAGATTTTCAACACCATTAAAATGAAAAAAATTCAAAGTCTTTTCTTACATACACAAAATCTCTAAAATCTAATCCTCTATAAAATCAAAAGGTGTAGATCACATATGTCTAAAATCACAAGATATATACTGCTATTTAGAATTGTCATACTGAGAAAGTACCAGACTAAAGCAAAATAAAAGCACAGATTCTCAAACTGCAATTCTAAGTTTGCATTTCTGAACATCTATGTTACAAATGAAAGGGTACCCACATTTATAAAATAAACTTTACTAAGGCTCAAAGCATGCATTGTATCTCACACAATAATACTGGGAGACTTCCACCACATTAACACCATTGGACAGATCATGGAAACCCAAACTTAACAGATATATAATGAAAATAACAGCAGTTATTGACCTAGGAATAACAGATATCAAAAGAATATTTCATCCTAAAACAGAAGAATATACCTTCTTCTCAGCACCTCATGGTACATGCTCCAAAGTTGGCTATCCTCTTGATCACAAAACAAGCTTCAACTGATACAGGAAAATTGGAATAATTTGATGCATCCTATTGGATGACCACAGACTAAAGGTGGTCTTAAATTGCAACAAAAAGAAGAAATCCCACATACACATGGAAGCTGAATAATACCTACTCAATGATTACTTGGTCAAGGAAGAAATAAGAAAACACTGTAAAATTTAATGAAGATGAAGGCACAACATGCCCAAAGTTATGGGACACAATGAATGCAGTGCTAAAATGAACATTCAAAGCTCTGAGTACCTTCATAAAGAAACTGGAAAGAGCATACACTAGAAGCTTGGCAGTGCACCTGAAAGCTCTAGAACAAAACGAAGCAAATACATACATGAAGAGTTGTTGGCAAGATCACACTTGAATTAACAAAAGGCTCATTCTCAGTGAATATCTTTTGTCCCCCATCCCTTGCCATTTATTGCCAACTTGTTTTGTTTTGGAGGCAGGGATCAATACATTGTATAGCCCTGTCTGGCCTGGAGCATTGATATCTATTGCCTCTGCCTCACAAGTGCTGGAATTTAAAACCCGCTGCCCCCCCATCAGAAAGACACTCATTCTAGTCTCAGGATAAGATGACACCCCAAAATTTCATGAGAGACCATTCTTGATGCAAGCAGGTGAGGTGTATTTAGGGAGAGCCAGTGCACTGGGGTCATACTTGAATCCTGTGCAGGGGCATAGCAGATCGACTTCGAGCAGCTGCAGTCTGGAGTTATTAAGGAAAATACTACAAAGAAAAGGGGAGTAGGGAGGGATTCATGTCATAGGGAAGGGGGGGGTCAGGTGGCAGTTTATAGCTCAGCAGAAGATTACAGGTTATCTCAGGAAAACCTAGTTAAACTTTGAGCAAATGTGGTGAGCTAGTTCTTGGAGTAGGGAGTACTATATCACACCAGATGTCTCAGGAATGTGGGAGCTAGTTCTTGGAGCAGGGAGTGCTTATGTCAAGGTTAACACTTTCTTGGGCTGAGAGCAGAAAAATAAACTTCTCTGTGTTAGGCTAATTGATAGATGTCTAGAAATATCAAGTTAGGGTCTCTCAGAATCATAGGCATGTGCCACCATGCCCAGCTCAAAGTTTTATTGCTATTCCTACATTTTATGTGGATGAATGTTTGCCTGTAACTATGCATGCACACTACATATGGGGCCTTAGTTCCCACAAAGATCAGACGAGGAAAGAGATTCCCTGAAACTGGTTCGGGGAACTAAACTCATGTCCTCTGCTAGAGCAACCTGTGCACTTAGCAGCTAAGCTGTTCCTCAAGCCTACTCCAACATGAATTTTTAGAATTTAATAATAGGATAAATAGGAACTTTAAGGACTTTAAGACAAGCAAAGTGGAAAACTCATAGCCCTGAGTGCCTCCACAAAGAAACTGGATAGATCTTACTCTAGCAGCTTAACTGCTCCTCTGAAAGCTCTACAACAAAAAGAAGCAAGCACACCCAAGAGGAGTAGATGGCAGGAAATAATCAAATTCAGGACTCAAACCAACCAAGTAGAAAGAAAATTATACAAAGAATCATTGAAACCAAGAGCTGATTCTATGAGAAAATCAACAAAAGTGAGATAAACCCTTAGCCAAACTAACTAGACAGCACAGAAACAGTATCCAAATTAAACAAAATCAGGAATGAAATGGAAGAAAAAACAACAGAAAGTAATGAAATACCAAAAAAAAAACTCTACTCAGATTCTCCTAAAAAGGAATGCATGCAACAAAGGTGGAAAATCAGGATGAAATAGATTTTTTTGACAAATACCAGGTACTAAAATTAAATCAGGATAAACCATCTATATAGCACCATAATCCCCAAGGAAATAGAAGCAGTCAGTAGAAGTTTTCCAAACAAAAATATCCAGGGCCAGATAGTTTTAGTGCAGAATTCTATCAGAACTTCAAAGAAGATACCAGTACTTCTCAAATGCTTTCAAAATATAGAAACAGAAGGAAAACCACCCAATTTGGTGTATGAATACACATTTATACTGATGCATAAACCATAAACAGAAACAACAAAGAAAGAGAACTTCAGACCGATTTCCCTTATGAATATCAATGCAAAATAATATAATTCTAACAAATGAATCCAAGAACACATCAAAACAATCGCTCATCTTGATTAAGTAGGCTTCACCCCGGAATGCGGGTATGGTATAATGTATGGAAATACATCAATGTAATCCACTCTATAAACAAACTCAACGATGGTAACCACATGATTATCTTATTACATGCTGAAAAAGCACTGGACAAAAGACAACACATATTCATGTTAAAAGTTTTGGAGTGTTCAGGTATTCAAGCTTCATATGTAAACATAAGAAAAGCAAGCTAGAGCAAACCAATAGTAATCATCAAACTAAATAGAGAAAACTCCCATTAAAATCAGGGACAAGACAAGACCCTACTTAGTCAAAATAGTACTCGAAGTTCTACCTAGAGCAATAAGACAACAAAAGTAGGTCAAAATGATACAAATTGGAAAGGAAGAAGTAAAAAATATCACTCTTTTCAGTTGATATATGATAGTATACTTAAGGGAACCACAAAAATTCTACCAGACAGATCCTGCAACTTCAGCAAAGTGGCTGGATGTAAAATTAACTCTCCCAAATCAGCAACCATTCCTCTACACAAAGTATAAGTGGGCTAAGATACTAGGGAAATGACACCTTTCACAATAGTCAAAAATAATATAAAATATCTTGTTATGACTCTAACCAAGCAAGCGAAAAATCTGTTTGACAAGAACTTCAAATCCCTGAAAAAAGAAATCAAAGAACTAAGATGGGAAAATGTCCCAAGCTCAGAGATCAGCATGATTAACAGGGTAAAAAAGTCATCTCACAATCTTGCAATCTACAGGTTCAATGCAAACTCCATTAAAATACCAACACAATTCTTCATAGAGTTAGAAAGAACAATTTTCAAATTCATTTGGAATAACAAAAAAACCCCAAGATAGCAAAAACTATTCTCAAAAATAATAGAAATTATGGTGGAATCACCATCCCTGAACTCAAACTATAATATAGAGCAATATTGGCAAAAATGCATAGTATTGGAACAGGGACAGGTAAGTAGTTCAGGTGAATGGAATTGAAGCTCCAGAATTGAACCAACACACCTATGGTCATTTGATTTTTGACAAAGAAGCTAAAACCATCCATTTGAAAAATTACAGCATTTTCATGAAATAGTGCTGTTTCCAGTGGAGGTCAGGCTAATGCACAGAGGAAGAACACAGGATGAAGACATGGGCCACTGATTTAAAGAATCTCACCAACATGAGAAATGAGGACAGACAGACTCTTTACTAGTTCTATCCTGATAATAATTGTTTAATGTGTATTTCAAAGCATTAAACAGTTATCACTGGGAGCCTGGGTGTCACTAATTTTTAGAGGGTGGTCCAGTCCACAGCTGTTCACATGCAGGCATTTTAAGGGTTGACCACACCCACTTTTGCATTTCTTCTAGACTAATTGGAATGCTGCTGCATTGAAGATTCCACCAGCCCATCTTAACAGCTCTCACAGCAACCCAAGATCTTGTATATATTTAGTCTTTATAATTTTCCATGTTTTTTATTAGATATATTCATTAACATTTCAAATGTTGTACCCTTTCCTGGTTACCCCCTCCCCCTGCCAGAAAGTCTTATAACCCATTTCCTCTCCCGTTGTTCCCTGACCAACCCACTGCAGCTTCCCTGTCCCAGCATTCCCCCACACTGCTGCATCCAGCCTTTCCAGGCCCAATGGCCTCTCCTTCCATTGATGTCCAACAAGGCTATCCTCTGCTGTCTTTGTGTCTGGAGCGTAACTTCATATGCATTCTCTGGTTTATTGTTTTGTCCCTGAGAGCTCTAAAAATACTGGGTGGATCATAATGTTGTTCCTCCTATGGTGCTGCAATCCCCTTCAGCTCCTTGGTCCTTTTGTTGGGGACCCTGTGCTCAGTTCAAGGGCTGGCTGAGAGTGTCCCCCTCTGTATTTGTCATTCACTAGCAGAACTTCCTAGGTGACAGCTATATCCAGATGTGGTCATCAAGTACTTGTTGGCATCAATAGTAGTGTCTGCATATTTTAACTGTATATGGGATGGATCACTAGGTGGGCCAGTCTCTGGTTGGTCCTTCCCTCAGTCTCTGCTGCACACTACATCTCTGTGTCTCCTTCTGTGGGTGTTTTGTTCCCCATTATAAGAAGGAACAGAGTATTTGTTCTTCCTTCTTCTTGAGCATCATTTGAAATGTAAGTCATGTGTTGGGCATTGCAAGATCCTGAGCTAATATCCACTTATCAGTGAGTGCCTACCGTGTGTGTTCTTTTATGATTTGGTTACCTCACTCAGGATGATATTTTCTAATTTTACCCATTTGCCCAGAAATTTGTGAATTCATTGTTTTTAATACGGACTAGTATTCCATTGTGTAAATATACCTCAATTTCTGTATCCATTCCTCTGTTGAGTGACATGTGGGTTCTTTTCAGCTTCTGGCTATTATAAATAGGGCTACAAAACCATACTGGAGCATGTGTGTGGATGACATGGTGGAGAATACTCGGGGTATTTATCTGGGAGTGGTATATCAGGGTCCTCCAGTAGTATTTTGCCCAGTTATCTGAGGAATGTTCTCCAGTATTATTATGCCCAGTTTTTGGAGGAACTGCCAAAGAGATATCCAGAGTGGTTGTACCAGCTTGCAATCCCACCAGCAGTGGATGGGTGTATGTCTTCCTCCACATCCTCGCCAGCACCTGCTGTCTCCCAAGTTTTTGATCTTAGTCATTTTGACTGGTGTGTGGTAAAATATCAGAGTTGTTTTGAAATGCATTTCCCTGATGACTAAGGTTGTTGAACATTTCTTTAGGTGCTTTTTGGCCATTTGATATTCCTCAGTTGAATTTTCTTTGTTTAGGTCTGTACCCCATTTTTTAAATAGTGTTATTTGGTTCTCTGAAGTCTAACTTCTTGAGTCTTTTGTATATATTGGATATTAGCCCTCTGTGGGATGTAGGGCTGGTAAAGATCTTTTCCCAACTTGTTCGTTGCCATTTTGTCCTATTGACAGTGCCTTTTGCCTTACAGAAACTGTAATTTTATGAGGTCCCATTTGTCAAATCTTGATCTTAGAGCATAAGCTGTTGGTGTTCTGTTCAGGGAATTTTCCCCTGTGTCCATGTGCTCAAGGCTCTTGCCCAGTTTCTTTTCTAATAGTTTCAGTGTGTCTGGTTTCCTGACAAGGTCCTTGATTCACTTGGACCTGATTTTTGTATGAGGAGATAAAAGTGGTCCAATTTGCACTCTTCTGCATGGTAGCCATCAGCTGAACCAGCACCATTTGTTAAAAATTCTATTATTTTTCCAATGAATGGTTTTAGCTCCTTTGTCAAATATCAAGTCAAATACCATAAGAGTGTGGGTTCATTTCTGGGTCTTCAATTATATTCCATTGATCTAATTGCCTATCACTCTACAAAGCTCAAGTCCTAGTGATCCAAGAAACTCAACATTAAGCTAGATACACTGCACCTAATAGAAGAGAAAGTGTGGAAGAGCCTCAAACACATAGGCAAAAGAGAAACCTTCATGGACAGAACACACAGGGCTTATGCTTTATGATCAATGACAGACAAATTGCACCTCACAAAATTTCAAAGCTTCTGTAGGGCAAAGTACACTGTCAATAGGACAAAATGTCAACCTACAAATTGAGTAATTTTTTTTTTTACCAACCCTATATCTAATAGAGGGCATATATCTAAAATATACAGAGAACTCAAAAATTTAGACTCCAGAGAACCAAATAGCCCTATTAAAAAGAGGACTACTGAGCTAAACAAAAAATTCTCATAGAATGACTGAGAAGTACTAAAATGTTCAACATTCTTAGTTAACAGGGAGATACAAATCAAAACAACCTGAGATTCCACCCTCACAGGTGACAGCAGATGATAGCAATGATGTAGGTAAAAAGGAAAAATCCTCCATTGTTGTTGGGACTACAATATGGTAAAACAACTTTGGAAATGAATCTGGCAGTTCCTAAGAAAATTGGAAATGGTTTAACCTGAAGAGCCAGCTCTACCACTACTGGGCATATACCAAAAAAATATTCCAATATATAACAAGGATACATTTTCCACGATGTTCATAGAAGCCATATTTATAATATCCAGAAGCTGGAAAGAACACAGATGACCCTCTACAGAAGAATGGATACAGAAAATGTTACAGAATGAAGTACTATTAAACAATTAAAAACAATGACTTCATACAATTTGAAAGCAAATGGAAGATCTAAAAAATGTCATGGTGAGTGAGGTAACCCAGACACAAAGGAACATACATGATATGTGTTCACTGATAAGTGGATAGTTTTGCTCTAAAGTTCACAATGCCTATGATACAAACCACAGACATTATGACCTTAGAAAGAAGGGAGACAAGGGTATGGTTGCTTCAGTCATGCATTTAGAGGCAAACAGGATGACCTTGGGAGGTGGAGGTAGAGGAAACCTGGGAGGAAGAGAGGAGGGGGAGGAAATAAGGGGGCAATATCAGGTACCAGTAAGGATAGGAGGGAGGTACAGAGGGTATGGAAATCAAACAAAAATATGTAGCAGGGAGGATGAGGAACTGGGGATGGCCACCTGATGGACACAGACACTAGGTAAACATGAGGCTCCCAGGACCCAAAGGGGATGACTTTAGTTGAAATGCACAGAGAAGGGGGAGATAGAAACTGTAGAGGCCACCTCCTGTGAAAAGGTACACCTCCCCACACCCCCACACACCCCTGGGACTGTCCTCCTTTGAGGGACCAACACATTTCAAAATTTGTAACCTAGAAAAGTTCCTGAGCAAAAGAAGAACAGGGATTACAAATAGTCTAGAGACTGTAGGACTGGCCATCCAGGGACTGCCCTACCTGGGGATACATCATGTCTGTAGACATCAAACCAGACTCTTGGTGTGGTCATCAGGTGCTTGCTGACAATATCCTCTTGTGAAGGTTCTTTGGGAAGTCCATCCAGCAACTGACCATTGGAGCCAACCATTAGACTGAGCTAAGGGAACCTGGTGGTGGAGCCAACTGAAAAGCTGGAGCAGCAGAGGGGAACTGAAACACTGTTGGAAAAAAATCTGCTGCCAGGACTGCCCAGTACTCCCAGTGACTAGACCAAAAACCCAGGAGGGTAAAGGGAGAGATATATACTTCGAGATACATTGTAGCCAATGATGGCCTTGCCTGACAGCAATAGAGGAGATGTACTTAGTCCTGAGGAGGTTTGATGCCCCAGGGCAGGATGCTGAAGCAGTAGGGCAGGAGAGGGTTGGTGAATGTGGAGTGCCCTCATACAGGCAAAGGGGAGAGAAAGGGCAGATGTTGTTTGAGTGGTTGTTGGAGGGGTAACCAGGAAGTGGTATATCATTTGAGATGTAATCGAATGGAATGATTAATAAATAAGTTTTTAAAAATGCACATATGCCAGCCATTTAATTTTAACAATGAAGACTTAGGAGCCAGATGCTGGGGCGAGAACCTGCCAGCTCAAAGAAGCAGGGAAAGCCCTCAGCTGACCTTCCTATTACACACTGCCCTCAATATCTTGAAACTTAAAGACCTTCCTTTGGTTTACTTCTATTCATTCCCTTCCTAGGGTTACTTGCTCTGCCTCTTGACCTGGAGTTGACCTTCTTTTGCTTTGCAATGCAGGTGTGTGCTAGGGCTGAGCCACAGGACAAGAAAGTACAGTAAACAGAAAGCTCTTGGGTTAAAGGTCAGTGCTCTGGCTGAGCTACACTGTAAAATGTTTTGTTTGCTTGTTTTTTCAGTAAATAACACAGTCAGTTTACAATCTGAACAAATATCCTGCAACTTAAGTTAGCAAGTTACATTCATTGTAGAAATCCAGTTCTCTGTCAATTGTTCTGGTTGTTTCCAGGCATGTCTGAGTGAATCATCATGGGAACAAAATGATCCCAAGGAAGATCAGAACTGGGCTCTGAAGGTTTTCCACATGGACAATAGGGACCGGAAAAAGCACCAAGGACACCCCTGGTCCTTATCACAAGGAACAAATTTCCCATCCTTTTGTCACATAATTTATTGCAAGATGTCACCATTCCTGACCTTGGCTCATTGTCCTAAGTGCTGCTGAAAGGAAGGATTCATAACCAGGTATCACCCAACAAATTATAGGAACACTAAATTCAGTTAAACAGGGATGGTTTATTGAATGCATACCTCAAGACTGACTAATCAGGGCAACAGATCAATAATATGCACTAGCTCTTTCTCATGGCCAGCTCCATGTAAAAAACACAAAGAGCTCATGCACAAGGGCTATAAATGCTGCCCTATGTGGGCCCTGACTCAAGCTATTTTAGACATAATAGTGCATACTGACCTTAAATTTGATGGGTCCTATGAGAAGTGTATGTATGTGGAAATTAAAGAAATTATTAAACATCACAACATACAAAACATACCATGGTATGTGGTCAGTATGAACCTGTTCTGAATCAAGATGTGGCCATGGATAAGCTCACAAAACCTGAGACATGGTTCTGTTCAATCAGTATTAGTGTCTGCATTCATTAATCCATGCATGTTTGATTGAGAGAGGTGTTTATCTGGTTTTTGGGACTGATCATGAACCCTAACACAAAATATTAGCCCCTTCCTCTATGCACAAACCTACATCTATTATATTTTCATACACCCTTACCTATTTTTACTATTTTGTTTTGTTCTGACAGAATCACATTTTATAGCTTACAGTGTGCTGTAAGCAATCCTCCTTTTTGACCCTGGCACAGAGATGAGACCCTCATAGACTGCCTGAAGGCCTTTACATTGGTGGCTCCAATATTTTACTTTCCTCTGCCAACTGGTCTCCAGACTCTTGCCAGGACCGTCATGAAGGCAACTATCTCTCTGCTAAGGCATCTTGGGTCAACTTTCAAATGCTAAACACAACTTCATGAGTGTAGCCCCTAACATTCATCCACATATTAATTTGCCCTACAGTCTCTGTCGGAATATGGTTTCATGCACCTGTACATTAGACATGAGAACTTTTGACTGCATATTAAAACTGGAGTGGTTTTTCAGTAGATTTTAATGGCTCAGATTGCTGATTGAGGGAAATTTGAGGTAGGATGAGACATTTCTGAGATGTGGTGGAAAAGGAAACCCTCAGTTAGATACAGAGTGTTACTGAGGTGATGGCAATCAAGCCTAGAGCAAACCCTGGCATTGGAAGGAGGATGGGCTCAATGGCTATGCCCCAGGAGAGACGGCAGTAAGGGTACCTCAGCTTCCTGTTCATTCCCAGAACATTAGCAGGGAGCCAAATGCTATAAACCATGACATCAGCAGGCCCTTCTTGAACATTCTATTGTCTCCAGGGTGTTCTTGGCATGAGCTGTGATGCCACCAGTGTTGTAGCAACAGCACAAACACTGAGTTTTCTCAGTCTGTGTCTAGAGGATACATTGATAGACATGTTTGCCCAACTCAGAAAACTTTTTCGGAGACCAAATGTGGATGATAGAGACTAGAGAAAGGAGGAAGGAAGGTGGCGTTTCATCTGAGAGTAATGAAGGAAGAAGAAGGTGGTCTTGGAGAATGTGGAGTAAGTCCTGGGAAGTGGATATTGAGCTTCCTGCAAGGGTGGCCTGAGCTAGCCTTTCTAGGAAAAAAGAAAGGAATTGAAGCTTCTTGGAAGCAAAGGAAATTCCAGGACTTTCACAACTCTTGAACATCAAAGATATCAGAACATTATTTTTTTTCACCCCTTAAAGCAGGATATAGCAAGGCCAAAGCAGTTATGCTGTGAACTCCAATTCTTCACTTTCACTGTGTATTATGGTTCTTTCTTGGGGACAGAATGAGACCATCAGGAGTCATAGAGGATCTAACCTACACCAATTTGGGGAAGAGCATCACTGCTTCCAATTCCATGCTTCTTTTAGCTTCAGCTTCTCTCTCACTGTAGTACCAAGGAGAGAGTTGTGCCCCTGGCGATGACCTCTTCTTCTCACAATTACTCTGACCTCCTCTCCCTCAAATTTCCCACCTTAGCTTTAACACTGGTTTTGGGTGGCAGGAATTATTGTACTGTAATCAAAGACCTGTCAGAGTTGTTAAACCCAGACAGAGAATCCATCCTCTGGCCACTTCTGGAGTGTTTTGTGTTTCAGGAGAGTAAGCTGATCAGTGTGTTGGATATGTTGTCCCCCTGCAGGATCTTTTAAGGCCATAACCTGAGCCTAGAGTAACAGGGTAGGAGACCTGAACATCGTACAGCACTCATGTACTTGTGGACAGTGAATTAATCATGTAACTTGTGAAATCACAGGACAGAGGATGCTGAAGCCAAGTTGCACTCTGTGGATTTTGTTAATAAGCGAGGAGAAGCCATCTCTGTGTTCCTCATAAGAATATATAGGGATACAGAGGACAAACCTGGCTGCTTACATATCCTAGTCTCTATATAGAGATGGGTGAACTGAAATCGACTGAGGATGCATATAAAGCCTGGATGAAACTCTGTATGGTGTCACTTGGTTCACGGCCTGTTGTCCTAATTTATGGGCCTCAGAAAAGTCTGTCTACACTCTAAACATTCCCACCGTGGAAGTTCACTTGTGTTCTTTTACCTACAAGGGGGCAGGCAGACATCAACCATTGCAACTTTCCTAAGCAAGAAGCAGGCCAAGGAGGAAGAGGAGAGTTTGACCAGAGATTTGAAGCTGGTTACACAAGAGAGAAATGAGCTGAGATATTGTCTGATCTATGTCACAGAGGGAGCCATGAACAAGAGATATGCATTGCTCCAAATGCTATGGTTTTGTCTGGAGTCGAAAATATCACACTTGTCTTTTTAAGGTGGTGGATCATAGGAAGGTGTATCTTCATGATTTCCCCGGGCCAAAGCTCATGCCCCAAATACTTCTTAAAGGAGAGGCAGATCCTGAAGCTTGGTCAGGAATAAGATGGGAAATGGACTCTTCTGCTTCCTTCTTGTCAAAATTGGCACTTGTGATCTGAGTGAAGAATTCAGGGATAGAGGTGATGGAGAGAGAGTTCCCAGAGTGCATTTGGAAATCCCTTAAAAGGGGGTGCATATATGAGGTTCCAGGAGCTTAGAGTTTGTTGTGAGTGTTTATACTGCACTGGCAGGTAACTGAGTGCTGAAAACTGCTAGATGCTGCTTGAGGTGAATGGTCCCACATTATTCATCTCAGTGCTTTACTAGACGCCCGAGGTTCTGCCTTTTCATCTTTCTCTGTGTGACATACTCTGAGACGGTAATGTTGCATGCATTTCTTGTGCATCCCATTGTGTTTTCTCTGCTTCTGTCTCTTTCACTCTCTCTCATCCCATGACTATCTCCTTTTCTCACTCTCATATGTGTACACTTGAGTGTATGTCTGTTTCTGTTTGTTTGTATATGTGTGTGTGCACATGATTGTGTTATATCCTTTGAATGAACTTTTGCATGTATATATTTCTCTCCACTTTTTGAAATTCAGGAATCTTTATAATACAGGATACTCTGAGACAGTAATTTTGCATACACTTCAGATTCTCATTCTTCTCTCTCTGGTTCTGTCTCTGTCTCTATTTCTCATTCTCTGGGTCGGTGTCCTTTTCTCCTAATTTGTGCATGCCAGTCTATGTTTGCTTCCACGTATACATACATGTGCTCCCATTTTGTATGTTTATATTTATCTCCACACTTTGGAATCTTATGGTCTCTGTTTTGTACTGAGGATTTATATGCAGTTTCAAGGTGATGTGAGTCATGATGTCAGGAAGCCCCGACTTTCACTAGCACTGTCCCTTCCCTTCATGGGCACATTTATGTATACAGTTGCATCTCTTGGGAAGATTATAAAGCTGTGGTGATGTCTGGTCTCATCTCAAGAATTATGTGTAATGTCTTCCTCTGAAGTATTAGTTATCCAGGAATTAGAATCCCTGTTGACAATAAAGGGAAAATATAATAACAGGTGTTTAGTGGGAAAAGACCAGTGACCTAGCCTCTTTAGAGCATAAGGGGCTAGACTACCCCTCCAGCCCTAATGAGTAAACACAAGGAGCCAGGGCACCCTCCATCTAGATGCCTAGATTATGCTCCCCTTGGGACAGGATAGAAAGTTTCCACAGATGAAGAAGATCCCAGCATCCTGAATCCAGGAATTGACCGTCCTGGGCTGGGGTATACAAGACCCAGTCTGTGTTCAAATGTTCTTAAAAGCACATGTTCATGGAGTACTGTCTTCCGGGGGACAGGCCATACTATACACCAAATCCATTCTATGAAAAACTGAAGTTAAAGGAGAAGGAGATCATGTCATTTCTAAACATCTTAGAGAAGGAGAATAATGAGGCCCGACAGAACTCCCAGGAGCTCAAGAAAGAGAATAACTTCTATCGGTAAGTACTGTTCAGGGAGGCCACCAGGTGTGGAATGTCCATTGCTGACTTCCTTTGTTTCTGAACTGGAGAGTCTGCAGGTCTGATTCTATCCCTTCTGCCTTTTAGCCATCAGTGTGACTTAAGACTTTTGGTGTCAGTTTTCAAAGTCTGTAAGAGATTGTTACTCCTCCAACATTGTACAGGAGCCTCTCATTATAAGAGTGATTCAGATCAGGAGAGTGTTATAGTACAGTCCTAGATCTGTGGGGCTCAGGCATGGTTTTACAGAGTTAAATGTGATGTAACAAAAGGATACAATGCCCTCCTCTTGGTTCTACTCTCCTGCATTGAGAGTATCTGCAACCTACTAATTGATGTTGCTGAAATGCATTGGGCTGTCATGGATAGTTTGAGATCCTTCTTTGTTTTGGAGAGACATGGAACCTTATTGGTGTATGGGCTGTGGCAATCACTTTTTCTTCCCTCAAGTTGCTATTTGCTGTTTGTGCAGATTACAAGAATGTATTGAGATGGATTGTATTATGTCTTGATGGGACCCTAGGTCCTGGTGGGGTTAATGGGACATGGATGTAAGAATGGGAGGAGGAGCCTGCAGGATCTTACCATGAAGATTGTGTTTCCAGCAACCTTCACAGCCGGCTCCTGATGCAGAAGTACCTTATACATAAGAGGTTAGTCACACTGAAGCAGGAGAACAAGGAAGTATATGCTGACTGGACCATCATTCAGCAATACCTGGATGACTTGAACCTGAATGATAAAGATGAAGAGGAGAAGTCCAGCATCCTCCAGGGCCAACAACATCATGTAGGTATGAGCAGCTTAGTCAGGCTTATACTGACTGATAACATTTTCCCATTTCATTCATCTTTGCTTTCACACAGCACCATTCTAATGCACGCCCAAGCATCCACACACCTCATGGAATGTAATTGTTCATTGCTAGGTCTATTCACAAGTATTCTGGGTTGTGAACCTCTTGTGATAAGCTGAGGTCTGACAAGTATATCTTTCTACTCCTCTTTAATCTGAAGACTAGTAAGGCTGATAGATCAATAACATGCCACATTCCTACACCCACTCATGATAGGTGGAATGCTTTGCAGAGAGCTATGAGTAAGATCTAGGTCCTGTGACAGAGTTTGTGCAATGATCATGTGACTGCCAAGTGTGAAGCATATTGCAGGGTTAAAATTCAAACACTAATATGAAATATGTTCTTCTCCTTGTCTTTGATATATGTGTGATGTGGCATTTTCCTTTCTTCCTGTAACCCAATAAGGTCTCTTCCAATTGCTCATTTCTTGGTGTGCACTTATACAAGTCTTAGTAGCAGCTTGTTAGCCCATGTATTGGGTAAATGTTGCTGGATATTTTGCTGTGCCTGCAGTTATAACAGCAATGGTGTCTGTTAAAAGATCAATAACATTCCTGCTGAGTTGGTGGAAGGCAGCTACCTGACAGCTGACATTTAAGTTCCCAACAAGCCTTTGTCTTAATAACTGCCTTCCTCTTCTAGGATGCAGGAAGTGTAGCAAGACCTGAAATTTCCACAGTCCAGGAAGAGGGCCTCCTGCAGAATGAGTTGCAACTTCAGGAAGGCCCTGCTGAGCTCCATCCTCAACAGCCACAAATTTCCTTGGATCAGTCTTCAATACATAATTCAGTTACTCAGGTTGAATAGGTCCTAACTACCTAGCCAGTGAGGCAACCAATTCAGGATTTTAATCCTTTTCCTTTACAAACAACACCCCTTGGGAGAGAACTGAGGTAACTGCCTTGACACCATGTGTCCAAGAGACAAAACAGACTGTATGTCCCTGTTGCTAAAAGTGCAGTGAGAGAACTCTGGTTCATATAATTTAGTGTTAGAGTTTTGATTGCTGTTTTGTTATTTGCTGTTTTCTTACTTATGTTATTGGATATTATATATTATTGTTATTGTGTTTTTCTCATACTTTTCATTGTTTATAGTAATTATCATTGAAAGCCTGTTTTTTAAATGTATTTCTGATGAATAAAAATTTATTAGTAACTCATCACTTTTGAGACCACATTATTTATTCAGGTTTTCTGTCCTATCCTGTAGATCTAGTCCTCACAACCAGAGATGGATCTCTATAAGCTCCAAGAAGCCTGAGCTACACACTGGTTTCAAAGCCCACTAGGTTATACAAGATAATAGTCTTTTGTATGAATAACGTGGCTTCTCCCATTGATACACACTTTAGAATGTAATCACTGCCATACTCTATCAATGTGTCATGTACTCTCCTAGTCCGAAAATATATAACTCTATGAGGAAGGAGACTGCAGTTCCTATCTATTCAATATAGTCCATGAATTTCTACTTAGAGTAATCAAACAACAAAATGACATCAAGACATATGAAAGGTAAAAGAAAATGTCAAAGTATTGCTATTTGCACATGATATGATAGTATATATAAGTGGTTCATAAAGATAGCTGATAAAAACCTACAGGAAAGGCTCTTGATACATAATGAACTTTAAAAAGTCAGTAGCTGTCTTTATTGAAATGATAAAGAAGCTGAAAAGAATTAGGAAAGCCACGACTTACTATACCGAGGATTAATAAAATGTATCTTGATAAAATTTTATGCAAGCAATGAAAGACCTATAGGACAAGATTTTCAAAGTTATGCTCCAAATGCAGGGGCACCCTCATTCATAAAAGAAACTTTACTAAAGCTCAAGGCACACATTGCAAATAACACAATAACTGTGGGTGTCTTCCACACTCCTCAATTGACAAATCAGGAAAACAAAAACTAAACAGGGACACGGTAAAACTAATTGAAGGTTTGGACCAATTGTATTTTACAGATAGGTTTAGAACATTTCATCCTAAAGCAAAAGAATATACCTTTTCTTCAGCATCTCAGGATACCTTCTCCAAAGTCGACCATATAATTGGTCACAAGTCAGACATAGACAGATATAAGTAGATCAAACTAATCCCATGCCTCCTATCAGATCACTATGTAGTTCGAGTGGTCTTCAATAGCAACAAAAACAATAGAAATCCCAATACACATAGAAGCTGAACAATACTGTACTCAAGGACAGTGTGATCAAGGAAGACATTAAGAGAAAAATCAAAGACTTTTTAGAATTTAAAGAAAATGAATGCACAACATACATAAATTTATGGGACACAATTAAAGCAGTGCTAAGAGGAAAACTCATAGCCCTGAGTTCCTCCAAAAGGAAATGGGAGAGAGCAAACACTAGCCACTTAAGGGCACACCTGAAAGCCCTGGAACAAAAAGAAGCTAATTCACCCAGGAGGAGGAAAAGACACGAAATCATCAAACTCAGGGCTGAAATCAATCAAGTAGAAATAAAGAGAACCATACAAAGAAGGAATCTGTAAAAAAAAAAATCATAATGAAAGAGCTCCCATGGTCAGAGTTAAAAAGGATTAACAGAGAAAATGGACATCTGAGGGAAAACAACTTATAGACACAATGGATTTCTATCAAAATTCCACCACAATTACTTTCATGTCTTGATAGAGCCTTTCATATGTTCCTATGGATAAACAAAATCCCAGTGTCTTCATTAGGTTTTCATTACTGTGAAAAGACACAATGACCAAAGCAATTTTGTTATAAGAAACAACATTTAATTGGGTCAGAGTGACAGGTTCCAAGGTTCATTCCATTATTATCATGGAGAATAGAGCAGAATTCAAGATGGCATGGCACTGGAGGAGCTGTGAGAAGGAGCTGTGTCTCCTCTGCATGCACACAGGAGAAGACTATCTAATAGTTATAGCTACAAGAAGGGTCTCAAAGTCCAACCCCACTGTCACACACCTACTCCAAGGAGGTTACAACTTTTAACAGTTCTATTGCCTTGGTAAAGCTTATTGAAACCACACATTCCACTCCCTGGCTTGCATAAACTTGTTCAAATGAATGAGTCTATTGTGGCTATACCTATCCATAACATAACAGAAAATATACTTAATCCAACTTAGAAGTCTCATAGATCATAAGAGGTACAACAATGTTAAAAGTCCAAAATTCAAAGTCCCTTCTTACATATTCACAATCTCTAAAGTGTAATCCCCTATAAAATCAAAACATGTAGATCACAGACATCTAAAATCACAAGATATATACTGCCATTGAAACATGTCATACTGAGAAAATGCAAGACTAAAGCAAGACAAAAACTCAGCTTCTCAAACTGCAGCTCTAAGTTTCCATGTCTGAACATCTATTTTCCAAATGCAGGGCACCCACATTCACAAAATAAACTTTATTAAAGTTCAAATCATGCATTGCATCTCAGACAATAATAGTAGGTGACTTCAACACCACATTTTGATCATTGAACAGAGCATGGAAACCCAAACTAAATAGATACAGAATGAAACTAGCAGCAGTTATTGATCATGGAATAACCTATATCAAAAGAATATTTCATCCTAAAACAGAAGAATACACCTTCTTCACAGCACAGCATGGTACCTGCTCCAAAGTTGAACATCCTCTTGATCACAAAATAAGCTTCAACTGATACAAAAAAACTGAAATAATCAGATGTGTTTTATTGAATCACCACAGATAAAGTCTGGTCTTCAATAGCAACAATAACAACAGAAAGACCTCATACACACGGAAGCTGAACAATACACTACTCAATGATAACTTGGTCAAGGAAGAAATAAAACATTTTAGAATCTAATGATGATGAATTCACAACATCCCCAAACTTATGGAACACAATGAATTCAGTGGTAAGATAAGCACTCAAAGCTCTGAGTGCATCCCTAAAGAAACTGGAGAGGGCAAACACTAGAAGTTTGACAATACACCTGAAAGCTCTAGAACAAAAGGAAGCAAATATATCCATTAGGAGTAGATAGCAAGATCACACTTGAATTAACAAATGGCTCATTATCAGTGAGCATCTTTTATTTCTCACTCCCTTGCCTTTTATCCCCAACTTGTTTTGTTTTGGAGGCAGGGTCTCAATACACTATAGCCCTGGCTGGCCTGGAGTACTGAGATCCATTGCCTCTGCCTCACAAGTGCTGGAATCATTGGCATGTGCCACAGTGCCCAGCTCCAAGTTCTACTTCAATTTTTACTTTTTATGTGGATGAGTGTTTGCCTGTATGTATGTATGTATGTATGTATGTATGTATGTACACTACATTTAGTTCCTAGTGCCCACAAAAATCAGAAGTGGCACCAGATTCCCTGAAACTGCTTCTCGGGACTAAAGTCATGTCTTCTGTTAGACCAACCTGTGCTCTTAGCAGCTAAGCTGCTCCTTAAGCCCACTCCAACATGAATTTTTATAACTCAGTAGTAGGATAAATAGGAACTTTAAGTACTTGAAGACATTATAGCAGGTCTTCACCCCAAATTTAATCTTCTCTAGAGAAGCATTCAGAGATAAACACAAAGTTATGTCTCTTAATATCCTCTGTTTCTTAATACAGACAAACTGACATTAAACATTAATTATGACATCTGGATCTTGTTTTATGTCAGTGATGACATAGCATATTAGGAACAAGCTGCAAACTAGCAACCTCACTCCTAGGCAGTTTCACCCTTCACAGATCTCTTGCTTTCAGATTCTGTCTATCTGTGCCAATACTATACTTTATTCTGTTTGATTTTTTTTACCCAGTTAATTATTTGCATTTTGTTGTGGCTTTATTTATTTCATGACCAACCACAGTGGCAAATCATAATTGGAAAAACCAGCCCCTCAAGTTTCTTGATATTAAACTATGGTTGATAAATGGTTATGTAAGTGTTATCTTCACAATTATTTTTAAAGTTCACACATATAAGCACAATATTAGCATGTATGTTATATAATTTGAAATGTTATAAAAGTTTAACAGAAACTCATCTTGACATCTCCCATCAAAATGCCATCTCCATGTCTCCCCTCCACTTTATGACACCTTTTCCTTCAAAACATGGTCATGTTCTCTGACTTTGTTACTTTAATTCTCCTGTGAAAGCATCTACAGCACTACCACACTGACGACAGTACTGGAATTTTAGTTTCTTCTCCAGAGCACTGAAGGGAGCTGTCCATGCCCACTTCCTAACATACTTACTCCATTGAGGTTTCTAAAACATTTCACTTTTCATTTTTTTCCAACATCACTGGCTATCTGTTCTTCATTTATTTTTATGATTTTGCCCTATCCTTATCTACATATAATGATAGAGTGACATTTACAAATCCAATGTATCCAAATGATGGTAAGTGTATGTGGACATATGCTGTATGTTCCATACTAAGACCAAGAAGCCATCCTTCCCAAGTCCTGAGTTTGAATCCTTCAACTGTCGCAAGATCTGGGTCTTACCTCTTCTCTTTGTTACTTATACTCATCATGTAATTCTTGACTTTCATGCAATCTAAGTGTGTATGGTACATCTTTGTTTCTGTATTCTGACTTTCTCCCCTGCATTTGTTCATTGATGTCACTAAAATATGCAGTAAGCATTACAAAGCTCTGTTGCATCCAAACTCAACTTCTGAGTGTTTCCAAATGTATTCCTCTCACAGTTCCACAAATCTTCACAATTCCACTCTACCAGTCTGTCAAACCATAAATTCTTCTCTTGTATACATCATGTGTTTTTATATTCTGCATCTTATCCTATATTTCATCTGTGAGATATTTTCAGAGAAAATCAAATGGAGGGCAAAGACAACAAAAAATCCCCATACGCTTGGAGGCTGAACAATATTCTACTCAATGATACCTTAGTCCAGGAAGAAATAAAGAAAGAAATCAAAGAATTCTTAGAACTTAATGAAAATTAAGGCACAACATACCCAAATCTATGGGACACAATGAAAGCAGTGCTTAGAGGAAAACTCATAGCCCTGAGTGTCTACAAAAAGAAACAGGAGAGAGCATATACTAGCAACTTAATGGCGCACTTGAAAGCTCTGGAACAAAAAGAAGCAATTTAACCCAGGAGGAGTAGAAGACAGGAAATCATCAAACTCAGGGCTGAAATCAATCAAGTTGAAACAAAGAGAACCATACAAAGAATCAACAAAACCAGGAGCTGGTTCTTTGAGAAGATCAACAAGATAGATAAACCACTAGCCAGACTTACTAAAGGGCACAGAGACAGTATTCAAATTAACAAAATTAGAAATGAAAAGGGAGATATAACAACAGAAACTGAGGAAATTCAAAAAATCATCAGATCCTACTACAAAAGCCTATACTCAACACAACTGGAGAATCTGGAGGAAATGGACAATTTCCTCGACAGTTACCAAATACCAAAATTAAACCAGGATCAAATAGATCGTCTAAACAGACCCATAACCCCCAAAGAAATAGAAGGGGTCATAGACAGTCTTCCAACCAAAAAGAGCACAGGACCATACGGTTTTAGTGCAGAATTCTATCAGACCTTCAAAGAAGTCCTGATACCGATACTCTTCAAATTATTCCACAAAATAGAAACAGAAGGAACACTACCCAACTCATTCTATGAAGCCACAATTACCCTGATACCAAAACCACACAAAGATCCAACTAAGAAAGAGAACTACAGGCCAATTTCTCTTATGAATATCGATGCAAAAATACTAAACAAAATACTTGCCAACCGAATCCAAGAACACATCAAAACCATCATTCACCATGATCAAGTTGGCTTCATCCCAGGGATGCAGGGATGGTTCAATATATGGAAATCCATCAACGTAATCCACTACATAAACAAACTCAAAGAAAAAAACCACATGGTCATCTCATTGGATGCTGAAAAAGCATTTGACAAAATTCAGCATCCTTTCATGCTAAAGGTCCTAGAAAGAACAGGAATTCAAGGCCCATATCTAAACATAGTAAAAGCAATATACAGCAGACCAGTAGCCAACATCAAGGTAAATGGAGAAAAACTTGAAGCAATCCCTCTAAAATCAGGGACTAGACAACGCTGTCCCCTCTCGCCATATCTCTTCAATATAGTACTTGAGGTACTAGCTAGAGCAATTCGACAACAGAGGGAAGTCAAAGGGATACAAATTGGAAAGGAAGAAGTCAAACTATCACTATTTGCAGATGATATGATAGTTTACTTAAGTGACCCAAAAACCTCCACCAGAGAACTCCTGCAACTGATAAACAACTTCAGAAAGTGGCTGGCTATAAAATCAACTCAAGTAAATCAGTAGCCTTCCTATACGCGAAGGATAAGCAGGCCGAGAAAGAAATTAGGGAAATGACACCCTTCACAATAGCCACAAATGATATAAAGTATCTTGGAGTGACGCTAACCAAACATGTGAAAGATTTATACTACAAAAACTTCAGGTCTCTGAAGAGGGAAATTGAAGAAGACATCAGAAAATGGGAAAATCTTCCATGCTCGTGGGTTGGCAGGACTAATATAGTCAAAATGGCAATCTTGCCCAAAGCAATATACAGATTCAATGCAATTCCCATCAAAATCCCAACTCAGTTCTTCATAGAGCTAGAAAGAGCAATTCTCAAATTCATCTGGAATAACAAAAAACCCAGGATAGCTAAAACTATCATCAACAGCAAAAGAACTTCTGGGGGAATCAATATCCCGGACCTCAAGCAATATTACAGAGCAGTGGTATTAAAAACTGCATGGTATTGGTTCAGTGACAGGGAAGCGGATCAATGGAATAGGATCAAAGACCCAGAATTGAACCCACACATCTATGGCCAATTGATCTTCGACAAAGGAGCTGAAAACATCCAGTGGAAAAAAGATAGCCTTTTCAACAGATGGTGCTGGCTCAACTGGAGGTCAACATGCAGAAGAATGAGAATTGATCCACTCTTATCTCCTTGCACTAAGCTCAACTCCAAGTGGATCAAAGACCTCCACATAAAACCAGACACACTAAAACTAATAGAAAAGAAACTGGGGAAGACCCTTGAGGACATTGGCTCAGGGGAAAAATTCCTGAACAGAACACCAATTGCTTATGCTCTAAGAGCAAGAATAGACAAATGGGACCTCATAAAACTACAAAGTTTCTGTAAGGCAAAAGACACTGTCAAAAGGATAAATCGGCAACCAACAAATTGGGAAAAAATCTTCACCAACCCCACATCCAACAGAGGGCTAATCTCCAATGTATACAAAGAACTCAAGAGGTTAGACCCCAGAAAACCAAATAACCCTATCCGAAAATGGGGTACAGAGCTAAACAGAGACTTTTCACCTGAAGAAATCCGGATGGCTGAGAAACACCTTAAAAAATGTTCAACATCACTAGCCATTAGGGAAATGCAAATTAAAACAACCCTGAGATTTCACCTCACACCAGTCAGAATGGCTAAGATTAAAAACTCAGAAGACATCAGGTGTTGGCGAGGATATGGAGAAAGAGGAACACTCATCCACTGCTGGTGGGAATGCAAGTTGGTACAACCACTCTGGAAATCAGTATGGCGGTTCCTCAGAAAACTGGGCGTGATACTTCTGGAGGACCCAGCCATACCACTCCTGGGAATATACCCAGAAGATTCACCAGCATGCAATAAGGATACATGCTCCACTATGTTCATAGCAGCCTTATATATAATAGCCAGAAGCTGGAAAGAACCCAGATGTCCCTCAACAGAGGAATGGATACAAAAAATATGGTATATATACACAATGGAGTACTATTCAGCCATTAGAAACAATGAATTCATGAAATTCTTAGAGAAATGGATGTGCTGGAGAATGTCATACTAAGTGAGGTGACCCAGTCTCAAAAGAATACCCATGGTATACAGTCACTGATAAGTGGATATTAGCCTAGAAGCTTGGAACACCAAAGACACAAATCACATATCAAGTGATGTCTCACAAGAAGAAAGGAGTGGACACTGGTGCTAGAATGGACCAAAGCATCATTGTGGGAGAGTACAAGAACAGTAAAGTGGGAGGGGGTGGATGCGGGAGCAGGGGGAGGGAAAAGGACATGTGGGACCTTTGGGGGTGGGGGACCAGAAAAAGGGAAATGAATTGTAAATATAGAATATATACAATAAAAAAATCAAAAAAAATTGCTTGATCTTTCCAGTATCCATCTACACACAAGTATCTTCCCAGTAACCCACTGCTGCGAGCATGCTCTGTACCTTTTCTGCTCCTCTCCTTAGGATTTACTTCCATTCTTCTTTCATTTTTGCCTGTTCTCCATATATTCAAGGAATTTATGTGAACTCAAGTTAGCCTGCAATGCTCATCCTCAAATTGGTCACTGGCTTTGCAACTGACCCGAGTAAGATCACAGTCCTTACTGTGACACTCTAGGTCCTGTGGATTCCGAGTTCACATTACCTTATCTTTTGTGCAAATGTGGACCAATCCTACTTCAAATACCATGCCTGCTACCACTGGTAATAACCAAGGGGAGAAGATTAGAGATGGGGGTGGCATGAAAGAAAGGGCAAGAATTATAATTCTTGGCAGAAGAGGAGTGATGTGTATTAGATACCAAAGTAAGGGTGCTGAGTTTGCAGAATAAAAGACTCCAGAGCCTGGTGGGGAAGGTCTGAAAGCTGGAGCTTGGGAACCACCAGTTTCCAGTATTGATTCTATTAAAAATTTTAAATATAAAGAAAAGACAAAAATAGATAAAGGCAAAAGAGATAAACAATCTATGAGAAGGGGACCTGAATAACCAATTAATATAGAGATATGGTCAAGATAACCCAAGAAGAAAATACAAATCTGAATATTACATAAATGTAGGTTAAACACACTAGATTGGGAGAAAGTACTCTTACATGTGAAGATTTTCAAAGCTACAGAACAGCCAAGAATTGCCCACCAGTAGGAAACCTGGAATCAAGGCACTCCCAAGCATCCAGCATTCATCCTTAAAGAGGAAATATAGGTGCTAGAGACCAGTCATTGCTCTCCCTCAGTACACATTCCAGATTCCATTTATGGTTTGGAAAGATGTGCCAGTACACAGGTCATACAAAGACATGGAGGAAAAAAGTACAAAAGTGACAGGTGGAGAAGTACCCACTGTTGACTCAAAGGATCACACAGTTTGACCTTTGCTTCCTCTCATCTCACCCCCCCACACACATCTCAATGCACAGAGCACTGAATTCCAAGAGCTTCTAGGGATCTTTTCCCTTCACAGTAACTGGCAATGCCCAGGCTGCAGATCAGCCAGCTTTCCAGAGGGGGACAAAGTTAAGTCGTCAGCCAAGCCAAGGTGACACTCAGGATCAGACCCAAATTCATATATGTTCAAGCAATGTTATATGGACTAGGAAGGTCTCATTCATATATCCAGAAACTCAAACACACACACACACACACACACACACACACACACACACACACTCGCACACAGACACACACATGAAAAATGTGCTGACCGATACAAAGACATGCCTCTGCCTATTACTACAGTGCCTGACGCTACATATAAAACCTTCTGGTTGTTGAATATTGGGCCAATTTGATAGCTTCTTTTCCTTTTTATAATTAATCAATAATCTATTGCAGCAGAATTTCCCCCTAACTGATTAAATGATGAAGACAACAATAAAGCCAATCACTGGGGAGAAGGAGGAGGGCTTTCTGAGTCTAGGAGAGGAAGAGGGAAGAAAGGAGGGTACTTCTTTTTGGACAGTGTGAGCAAAATGGACATGATGTAGGCTGGGGACTGTTAGATTTCATGGCAGAATCCACAAGGATCTGTCACTGGAAGGTTTCTAACAATATTCGTGAATTTAAGACAATGGATTCTACATCCTGTGATTGTGTTATTTGTTGATTCTAAACTAAGATGGTCTTGTGTTTTCCATTTCACAGCGATTCAACTGAGCTCCAAGGAAAAGTAGAGAAGCTTGGGTTGGCAAGAATGCAAACCCACCTAGCTGTGGAAATTTGGGAGTGCCAAGGTGGATTGGCAGCAGCCAGCAGTGGGGAGGAAAGAAGTGATTTCCAAGCTCTGGAGGGGCAGATGCTGGTTTGGTGGTACAAGCTTTGGAAAAGGAAAACATGTAATCTTGGTACTGGAAACAGACCAGTCTTAAGAGGAAAGAAAACAGTGTAGTATTTCAGACTCCTCTGAAGGTGTGTCTTCACTGTTCTTCCTGTTAGTGGGAGCTCTTCTCACCCTGTCTTGACATTTGAATGACTGCATCTTGGAATGATGATGTTTATAAGACAAAAGGGAAATAACTTAGCATTTCAAATTCAAACAAACTTTTGGATATACTTTTAAGTGTTTGTGTGTGCCCTATTGTCCAAGATGATGTAAGTGAAGATAAATAAAAAATTACTTGGGAGATTCTCACATGTGGGCACATGGAGGAATGTAAAAGACTGGAGTCTAGCCTCACTTGAAATAAGAACTAAGGATCTATAGACAGGAGAATGAGTAGAGCTCACATACTCAAAAATCATAAAGCATGGGCCTACTTGCCAAAATGGCTTAGCAGTTGAGAATGTTTGCTACTTTTCCAGAGGACCTAAGTTTAGTTCCCAACACCCACATAGGTGGCTCACAACTAAATCTAGCTCTGAGGAGCCTGATGCCCTCCTCTGAACTCCATGTACATCTGCACCCATGTGGCAAATGCACACAGGGACACAAAAAAATTCTTTACACACACACACACACACACACACACACACACACACGATAATGGAGAAGAACCTCTGAACATGGCTTAAAGGTTCAGAGGTTTATATCCATTATCATCATGGCAGGACACCTGCCATCTTCCAGATAAAAATGTCATTGGAGGACCTAAGAGTTCTACATCCTGTTCTGAATGTGAATAGAAGACAGCTTGTGGTAGGGATTCAATACCACCAATATAGTAACACACTTCCACTAACAAAACATATTAAATTACACAAGGCCTCATCTCCTAGTGCCACTCATTGAGCTAAGCATATTTAAACAACAACACCCAGAACAGCTAAGACAATTTGAGACAATAAAAGAACTCGTGGAGGTATCATTATCCACCATTGTAAATTACAATGCAGAGCAACAGTAAGATCTTTCAAATGTCCATGGTTATCACAATGACAACATTTCTCATTTTGATTTTTCTTAATACTTTTAGAAGTTCCTTCTATCCAATTCTTATATTCATGATAGAATATCATGAATATAAGATCCAATATCAGTTGTATTTCTCATCAATTCCTCTATTAGTTCTCATCTTTGGGCCTGGAATAACTTTAGTAAATGAGTTGGACCTCTTTTCTAAGCAATTATCCCATTTATCTAATGAATTTAAAGCTGATTAATGACAGAGAGCCTAGGGTTGATCATCCAATTCAATCTGACTACATAACACAGAATATTTACCTTTACTTTGCCATACATCCCGGGAAATATTAATGCCTCTTTCTTTATTTCTTTATTTTGTTGTCCTAGGTAACCCTTTCCACCATGTTTACCATGAACCTGAAGACTAGCTTCCAATATTGCTGTTTCCGATCTTTACTTTCTTGTGGTATAATTCTCTTCTGAACTGTCCATGAATTTAGCATATACTTTACATAGAATGAACGCATACTACAGGAAAAGAAGGCCTCCTAAAGTCTATGAAAATCTAACATACCTAAAGGAGTCCATTAAAGTTTTCCATAACCTTCAACATACTTAATTGTTGGCTGGTATATCATAACTGGATTAACTAAGGTTGGTTTTCTAACAATTTTGAGGAACCACTTATAGGTTCATTATAAGGTGATGTGTTAGGCCCTTGTCTAAATTCTTCTGGGTGTGTCTGAGTACTTTTCAGATTCTTTTTTACTAGTATCTCTAATTTTCATCTAAGGCTTTTATCTTATCATATTGAGCTGGTATAGTGAGACATTATTGATAATAAGAATAAAGTGGAAAATACTGACGAAATAATCATAATGAAAATTGAGGTAATTACGTTAAAGTCATTTAGCATTTCATTTTCAGATGCTATTTTCAAGCCATCCAGATTAGCACTGTATAATATTCTAAAGCCTCCTCTTGTGGTGCTTACCTTCATTTACTCTCTCTTTGAAGACTTATCAAGTAACTTACTAACATCTGATGGCATTTCAGTTTGCCCACAGCAGATGTGAACTTTCTGCCCATTGGTCTTGCCAAAAATTGCACAGCCAATCTGTCATTTTACCATACAAAAATCTCAGCCATTTAAATTTACTAATGAAGACTCAGGAGCCAGTAGCTGGGGTGAAAATCTGCCAGCTCAGAGAGTCAGGCTAAGCACCCACCTATCCTTCCTAATTCACTGATCTCTCAGAAGAACAGCATTCATTTTCCCCTCTCCACTTAGTCTTAAATATTCATCAACTCAAAGACTTTCCATTGCATTAGTTATGTTCATTCCCTCTCAACTTGTTTCTTGCTCTGCACTTGACCTGAAGTTGACTTTTGTATATTTATAGAAAACGTGTGTGCTAAGGCTGAGACACACCACAACAAAGTCCTCATTCATAGTAAACAAAAAGCTCTTGTGTTAAAGGCCTGTCAGTGCTGAGCAATACCACACTATTATTTTTCAATAAATAACACATCTTAGAGTTCACAGTGAGATGCAACATGTTAGTAATGTACACTCTAATGTATAAACCAAGCTCTCTTACAAATATTCTGTTTGTTTCAAGGCATATCTGAGTGCATCATTATGGAAATCCCCCAAAATATCAGCTTTTCAAACTGATGCCTATGGCCAACAGGGACCCAAAACCACCTAGGAGACACCTGATATTTGACACAAATATTTTCCCCTCCCTCTTTTCAAATAATTTATGGAAAGAAGGCACCATTAAGGAACTTGTCTAATTGACCAAATTCTTCT
This sequence comes from Apodemus agrarius, assembly GCA_964023405.1. Taxonomy (NCBI): domain Eukaryota; kingdom Metazoa; phylum Chordata; class Mammalia; order Rodentia; family Muridae; genus Apodemus; species Apodemus agrarius. The sequence goes on from OZ030006.1 coordinate 27,282,916, forward strand.
GAGTGGAAGTGTTGGGGTCCAAGAATCACCCCATGAACACCAAAAAACACATCTAAGTAAAACAGGGATGGTTTATTTTATTGAAAATATCCAGGAAATTCAGCACACAATGAAAAGACAAACCCTCAGAATAATAGTCATAGAGGAGAGGAAAGATTCCCAATTCAAAGGGCCACTGAACATTTTTAAGAAAAGCTTAGAAAAAAAAATTTCTAACCTGAAGGAAAAAAAGAGCATGAAAGTACAACAAGCCCGTGGAACACCAAATTGAACCCCTTCAAATGATAATAAAATCACCAAATAAAATAAAAGAACCTTCAAAGCAGTAAGGGAAAAGGCTATGTAACACATAAAGCAATACCTATGAGAATTACACCAGTCTTTTCAACATAGACTCTGAAAGCCAGAAGACCTTTGGCAGATGTAATGGGGACCCTAAGAAAACAAAAATGTCAGCCCAAGCTACTATACCCAGCAATACTCTCAGTCACTATAATTTAAACAATATCTTTCCACTAATAGAAGACTATAGATGATAAGAGATGGGAAACTACAAAACAGCAAGCAAAATGTCACCAAAAATCCAACAAATTAATCATCTTTCAATGAACACAAAAGAGGGAACCGCAAAATCATAATTCAAATTCTAACAATAAAAATAACAGGAAACAACACACATTGGTCTTTAATAGCAAACTGGACTCCCCCGGAGCTCACAGCAACCAAACAGCCAACCAAAGTGTATAAAGTATGGGTCTACAGTTCTGACAACGTAGCAGAGGATTGCCTTGTCTGGAATCAGTGGGAAATCAGCCCTTTTTTTGTTGAGAACTTTTGCCCCAGCAAAGGGAGATGATAGAGGTGTGAGGTGGGAGTTTATGCATCTGTGGGGAAGCACTGTCTTAGAGGAAAAGGGAACAATGAATGGGATGAAGTGTTTGAGAGGTCAGTTTGTTGGAAAGGGGAACAACATAGAAAATGTAAATAAATAAAATAACCAATTAAGAAAAACTAGCCACAATCTGTGCTCCTATGACTGTATGGAGGGGTAGACTGGTAGGCAGGGATCACCAGAGTAGAAGATTGCTTGAGACATCACTCTCCAGAACTCTACCTGCACCTAGGGGCTCTGCAGGACCACAGCAAACTGTGTCAGGGGAAATCTGGTCACCCAGGGTTACTGAGATGGGCTTGCAGGCACACAGGAGGGGCAACATGGCCAACTAACACCAGAGGTAACCAGATGGCAAAAGGCAAATATAGGAAAATTGCTAACAGAAATCAAGACAATATGACACCATCTGAAACCAATTCTCCCACAACAGCAAGTCCTAGATACCCCAACATGCCAGGAAATCAAGATTTAGAATTAAAATCACAGGTCATGATGCTGATGGGTGACTTCATGGAGGGCTTCAAGAAGTACATAAATAAATCCCTTAAAGAAATACAAGAGAACACAAGTAAACAGGGAGAAGCCCTTGAAGAATAAATGGAAAACACATCAAAACATGTGAAGGAATTGCACAAAGCCATCCAGCATCTAATGATGGAGATAGAAACAATAACTACATCACAAAGGAAAACAACTCAGGACATAGAAAATCTAGAAAAGAAGTTAGGAATCATGGATCCAAGCATAAACAACAAATACAAGAGATAGAAGAGAGAATCTCAGATGCAGAAGATAACATAGTAAGCATTGATACAACAGTCAAAGAAAATGAAAAGGTCCTGACAAAAAAATATCCAGGAAATCCAGGACAAAATGAGAAGCCTAAACCTAAGGATTGTAGATATAGAAGAGAGTGAGGATTTCCAATTTAAAGGGCAAGTAAATGTCTTCAACAAAATTATAGAAGAAAACTTCCCTAACCTAAAGAAAGAGATGCCCATGAAAAAACAAGAAGCCTAAAGTACTCCAAATAAATTGGACCAGGAAGAAATTCCTCCTGTCACATAATAACTAAAACACCAAATATACTAAACAAAGAAAGAATATTAAAAGCAGTAAAGGAAAAAGGTCAAGTAATTGTCAGAATTACACTGTACTTCTCACCAGAGACTATGAAAGCCAGAAAAGTGTGGGGAGACATCATGCAGACCTTAAGGGAAAACAAATGCCAACCCAGACTGCTATATCCAGCAAATATATCAATTACCGATGGAGAAACCAAGATATTTCATGACAAAAACAAATTGACACAATAGCTTTCCACAAAGGATAATGAATGGAAAACATGAACGAAAGGAGGGAAACTACACACTAGAAAAGGTAGGAAATTAATCTTCTTTCAACAAACCCAAAAGAAGATAATCACACAAACATACAAATTACATTGAAAATTACAAGAAGCAACAATAACTATTCTTTAATATCTCTTAACATCAAAGGACTCAATTCCCCAATAAAAAGACATAGATTAACAGACTAGATACATAAACAAGAACCAATATTTTGCTGCAAACAGGAAACACATCTCAGTGACAAGAACAAACACTACCTCAGAGTAAAAGGCTGTAAAACACTGTTCCAAGCAAATGGTCCCAGGAGACAAACTGAAGTAGCCATTCTAATATTCAATAAAATAGACTTTCAACCAAAAGTCATCAAAAAGGACACAGGACACTTTATACTCACTGCAGGAAAAATCTACCAGGAAGAACTCTCACTTTTGAACATCTATGATCCAAATACACTTCTGAACATCTATGGTCCAAATACAAGGGCAACCTCATTACAAAAGAAAACTTTACTAAAGCTAAAAGCACACATCACACACCACACAATAATGGTGGGTAACTTTAACACCCCACTCTACTCAATGGACAGATCAGGGAAACACAAACTAAACAGAGACACAGTGAAACAGAAGTTTTGAACCAAATGGATTTAATAGATATCTATAGAACATTTCATCCTAAAACAAAAGAATATACATTCTTCTCAGCACCTCATGGTACATTCTCCAAAGTTGACCATATAATTGGTCACAAAACAAACCTCAACAAATATAAGATCAAAATAATTCCCTGCCTCCTATCAGATCACTATGGAGAAAGGGAGGTCTTCAATAGCAACAAAAACAACAGGAAGCCCACATACACATGGAGGCTGAACAATACTCTACTCAATGATAACTTGGTCAAGGAAGAAATAAGGAAAGAAATCAAAATCTTTTTAGAATTTAATGAAAATGAAGGCACAACATACCCAAATTTATAGGACACAAAGAAAGCAATGCTAAGAGAAAAACTCATAGCTGAGTGCCTCCAAAAAGAAGCTGGAGAGAACATACACTAGCAGCTTAATAACCCACCTGAAAGCTTTAGACTAGAAAGAAGCTAATACACCCAAGAAGAGCAGAAGGCAGGAAATCATCAAACTCAGGGCCAAAATCAACCAAGTTGAAACAAAAAGAACTATACAAAGAATCAACAAAACCAGGAACTGAGTCTTTGAGAAAATCAACAAGATAGATAAACCTTTAGCCAGACTCACCAGAGGGCACAGAGACAGTATCCAAATTAACAAAATCAGAAATGAAAGGAAGAAATAACACAAATTGAGGAAATTCAAAATATTATCAGATCCTACTATAAAAGCCTATACAAATCATAACTGAAAAATCTGGATGAAAGACACAATTTCCTAGACAGTTACCAAGTACCAAAGTTTAATCAGAATCAGATAGACCATCTAAATGGTCCCATAAACCCTAAAGAAATAGCAGTGGTCATTGACAGTCTCCCAACCATAAAAAGCAGAGGACCAGATGGTTTTAGTGCAGAAATCTATCAAACCATCAAAGAAGACCTAACACCAATACTCTTCAAACTATTCCATAAAATAGGAATAGAAGGAACACTAACCAACTGGTTCTAAGAAGCCACAATTTTGCTGATACCAAAACCACACAAAAGTGAAACAAAGAAAGAGAACTTTAGACCAATTTCCCTTATAAATATTGATGTAAAATTACTCAATAAAATTCTTGCCAAGTGAATCTAAGAACACATCAAAACAAACATTCACCATGATGAAGTAGGCTGCATCCCAGGGATGCAGGGGTGGTTCAATATACAAAAATCCCTCAATGCAATCCACTACATAAACTCAAAGAAAGAAACCACATGGTCATTTTATTAGGTGCTGAAAAGGCATTTGACAAATTTCATCATCCTTTCATGTTAAAGGTCTTGAAAGAATAGGAATTCAATGCTCATACCTAAACATAATATAAAATTAAATCAAACAAATTAGTAGCCTTGCTATACTCTAAGGATAAACTGGCTGGGACATAAATTAGGGAAAGGACACCCTTCACAATACTCACAAACAATATAAAGTGTCTTGGTGTGACTCTAACCAAACAAGATAAGATCTGTATAACAAGAACTTCAAGTCTCTGAAGAAAGAAATCAAAGAAGACCTCAGAAGATGGAAAGATCTCCCATGCTCATTGATTGGCAGGATTAATATAGTAAAAATGGCCATCTTGCCAAATGCAATATACAGATTCAATGCAATCCCCATCAAAATCCTAACTCAATTTTTCATAGAGTTAGAAAGAGCAATTCTCAAATTCTTCTGGAATAAAAATATACCCTGGAGAGCTAAAACTATTTTCAACAGTTAATGACCTTATGTGGTAATCAGTATCCCCTACCTCAAGCAGTACTACAGAGCAATAGTGTTAAAAACAGTATTAACATGAAAACAGTTACACAGCGATGGTTTAATGAATACACACACTAAGACTGAACAACAAGGATAACAGCTCATAACTATGAACTTGCCATTTCTCAGGGCCAGCTCAGTGCAAAACTCACAAAGAACTCATGCCCAACAGCTGGAAATGCTGCTCTATAATACCTGACTCAACCCATTTTTGACATAGTTGTTCATACTGTCCTTTAATTTGTTGGTTCCTATGTGAAGCTTATAGTTGTAGAAATTCATAACATTAACAAACCTCATGACATACAATACATAACAGGATATGTGGTTAGCCTCACCTTGCTCTGAGTCAAGGCCTTTTTTTGGTTGGTTGGTTGGTTGGTTGGTTGGTTGCTTAGGTTTTGTTTGCTGTTTTTTGTTTTGTTTTGATTTTTGGCATCTGTGATTGGAGGCATGTTATAACAACAGTATGAAATAGCTGGTTGACATATAATAAATTTCCTACAGTTATTCTGGAGGGACAAGCCTTATCAGGAAGAACTTTGTATCATTAGGAAATATGTCTGCATACCCTTACCATTGTTAAACAAGGACCATGACCTCAACAGTTGCTCCAAAGTTGGGGAAAAGGCAAGGTGATTTTACCTGAAGTGAGGGCCCCCAGCCATGTTGATCAGCCTGCTCAGTGCCCATTCTACCTTACTCTGTCCCTGCACTGGAGAAGCGATCTCTGTGGTCATTATAATCATGTGTAGGGAGAGAGGACACACCTGTCTGCTTACATCTCCTTGTCTCTATAGAGGGATGGGACTGAGGAGGCATTTCGAACCTCGACCAAACTGTATGGTGTCACTGAGTTCAAGATTGTGTCCTTCCCTATGGGCCTAAGGGTCATCTGTCTATACTCTATGTGTGCCTACCATACAAGTTCACTTGTGTTCTTCTACCTTCCGAGGCTGACAGACATTGCATCCCCTGAAACTGTCATAAGAAAGAAGCAGGCCAAGAATGAAGAAGAGATGCTGACCAGATCTATGTCACAAAGGGAGCCATGAACAAGAGGTATGCATTGCTCCAAATGCTGTGGTGTTTGTCTGGGGTTTGCAATGTCACCCTCAGCCCTTTCAGGTAGTAGATCCTATAAAGATGTAAAAGATTCATATTGTACCTATGCCCAGCCTCTTGTCCCTAAATTCTTCTTAGAGGAGAGGCATAAGCTGGAGCTTGGACAAGAGTGAGATGTGAAATGGACTCTTATGCTTCCTCCAATGGAAAAGAGGGGCTTGTGATCTGAGTGAAGAATTCAAGGATAGAGGAAGTGAGGAGTGAGTTCCCAGAGTGCATTTGGAAGGCTCTTCAAAGGAGGTGGCTTTGGGAAGTTGTAGGAGCTCTGAGTTTGTAGTGAGTGTTTGTACATGCCTGGCAGGTGACTGAGTGTTGGAAGCTCCTGGAAGCAGCTGGAAAGGCCTGGTACCACATTGTTCATCTCAGTGCTTGACTAGAAGGCCTGCTCCTCATGCCTGTTCCTCTTTGTCTGTGTGCCTTATACTCTGAGACAGTAATGTTGCATGCATTTCTTTTGCAACTCATTGTGTTCTCTGCTTCTATCTATGACTCTGACTCTCATTCTCTGACTCTATCTACTTTTGACCCTCTCAGGTGTGTACCCAAGTCTGTGTGTATGTGTCTCTCTGTGTGTGAGTATGTATGTGTGCACATGCTTGTGTTTTTTCCTCTGCACTGATTTTTGCATGTTGATATTTCTCTAGTCTTTAAAATTCAGGGATATTTGAAATCCAGAATACTCTGAGACAGTAATGTTGCATGCATTTCTTCTGATTCTCATTGTATTCTCTCTGTTTCTGTCTCTCTTTCTCTATTTCTCATTCTCTGGATCTGTGTCCTTTTCTCCAGTTTTGTGCATGCCAGTCTGATTTTGTGTGTGTACACATGATCAAACATGTGCTTATGTTTTGGATGTTGATATTTCTCTCCACACTTTGGAATCTTGAGGTCTGTGTTTTGGTCTGAGGATTTACATGTATAACAGATTCAAGGTGATGTGAGTCCAGATGTCTGGGAGCCCCCACTTTATATATATAGTACTGTTCCTTGCCTTCATGGTACCATTTATTTATACAGTTTTACCCCTAGAGCAGTGGTGACATCTGGTCTCATCTTAAGAATTGGGAGTTATGTCTGCCTATGTAGGATTAGGTATCCAGTATTTAAAATCTCTGTTGTGAAAACATGGAAAATTTGCTCACAGGTGTCTAGTTGGCAAAGACCTGTAGCCTAGGCTCTAGAAAGCACAGGAGGGATTACACTGCCCCTCCTGCCCTACAGAGCAAATACAGAGAGCCAGAGCACCATTCATCTCGATGACTAGTTTCTACTGTGCTGTGGACAGGATAAAATGTTTCCAAATCTGAAGAAGATCCCAGCATGTAGAATCCAGGAATTGACCTCCCTAGGCTGGAGTAGTTCAAGACACAGTCTGAGTACATGTGTTGCTAAAAGCACATGTTCATGGAGTTTTGTCTTCCTGGGGACAGGCCCTATTACACACCAAATCCATTCTATGAATACCTCATGTTAAAGGAGAAGGAGGTCAGGCATGCCTATACCCCTTAGAGAAGGAGAACATTGAGGACTGAGAACTTCAAGAAGCTCAAGAAGGAGATTAACTTCTATTGGTAAGTAACAGCCAGGGAGGCAACTAGTTTAGTATGGCCATTTCTGCCTTCCATTGTTTCTGGACTACAGTCTGCAGGTCTGATCCTATCCTTTCTGCTTTTTAGCCATCAGTGTGCCTTGGGATTTTGGACTCAGTATTCATAAGTCTCTAAGAGTGTGCTACTGCTCTAAGCATTGTCCAGGCATGCTCAGGAGCTTCTCAAAAGAAGAATGATTGAGATCATGAGAGGGTTATTATGGAGTACTAGGTCTCTGGAGCACAGGCATGGTTTTACAGAGCTGAATGTTACATAACACAAGGATAGAATGCACTCCTCTTGGTTCTACTGACCTGCATTGTGGGTATTTGTCCCCTAATTATTGATGTTGTAACAATGCATTGGGTTGTCATGGATAGTTTGTGATCCCTTTTTCATGGTACCTTCTCCAAAAGTGACCATATAATCCATCACAAAGCAGGTCTCAAAAGATACAAGAAAATTGAAATAATCCCATGCATCCTGTCAGATCACCATAGACCAAGGCTGGTCATCAACAGCAAAAAAAGCAACAGAAAGCTCACATGCATATGGAAGCTGAACAACTCTCTATTCAATAATAATTAGGTGAAGAAAGAAATAAAGAAAGAAATTAAAGACATTTTAGAATTTAATGAAAAGGAAGGCACAACATACCCAAACTTATGGGACACAATGAAAGCTACTATGGTAAATTGTTATGAATAATTAAGAAATGCAAGTTAGAATTTACATACCTATCAATAATCAGACTTTTAGTCATGTTAGGTAGTACTTTAGTTAATTACAGAAATAAGGTTTATTTGTTTTCAAAGTTAAACAGAAAGTAAATTACTAGAAACAAGCAATATTCATCTACTTAGATAGACTTTAGATAGAAAGTACTCAAATACTTGAGAAATCTGTAGAATATGACATTTAGGATGTTTTAATAATAAAAGGCTTTTCTGACAGAGAGACACATCAGCTCCTGGCAGTACCTCCAATCTATTCTGAAGAAGTTGATGGCTAGTGAAGAACATCTACCTGGAATTTCCTTCAAATGTGACAGAGCTGGCTTTTGGGCAAAAAACAACCCACTTGCTTCTACTGCTGACAGAATCCTGTCCAGACTTTAGATAAAGTGGGCCACTGGGAAGTTGATTGTCACACTTTGTTGAGACAAAACAGGACAGTTCTTCAAAACAGTCCTGCTTTACAGGAATATCTGTCAGAGCTTCTGGCCTGACAGCTGAAGGTAGATAAGACATTGACATAGAGCAATGTTTGGTGACTGACTGGGTAGCCAACAATCTCTCTCATTTATTTAGATTTTGAGGCTGCTTGCTGTACACTTCTGTTTATTCAGGCAATATTTCTCCTGAGGTCACTGATGGGATTGAAGAGTGGATAGTTTAGTCTTACATTTTTCTTGTTATCAGAATCAGAAAGAAAACTTGTTCACAAAAGAGGTATAAATTTATAAAGATGAAAGACATAAATGCTTAAGTTGTTTACGATCAAAGAAGCTATTTTAGGTCTAAGAAGATATTTTAAGGTTGATAAATGCAAGTTATAAAAGGTAGAGGAATGAAAGCTTTAATAGTGATAAAAGGTCATTTAGGTACAAAACTTCAGGCTCACTAAGATAGGGGAGAGAATTGAGTACCTTCTTCTAGTTTGCCAACAACAAATGGACTAAATATTGTCTCCGTAATTCTTATCTGATAGATCTCATAATGTTTCTTATTGTACATGGTTTATTAATGTTAAAGACAAAGCTGTTTCTTGGACTAAAGGCGAAATGAAGGGATGACCTCCCTTTGTATTATGGTGTGTCTATCTTCATTTGTTTATTCTGTGCTAGCAGAGAGCTAATTGCTGGCAGGATTTTAGTATTGTCATTTCTATGGCCCATTTTTAGGATTTTTACTTTGTAAACATTAGTCCTTCTCACCTGCTAAAGTCAATCTAAGAGATGCATCAGGTATTCTCTCACTGCTAATTGAATGTAATAAAGACCTGAGGGACAACAACAGGGGCAGAAAGTGTGTGGGCAGAACTTACAGGCATAGAGACTAACATAGGGTGAGGCAAGATGAAGCAGGAGATTCAAAAGTGATGTGTAAGAAAATAGATATGAACCAGAACAGGGAATAGAGGTAGAGAGCTAGCCACTGTGTAGGTCTCAATGCTAGAATAGTGTGGTTAAGGTTAGAGTAGATGAGAGACTGCTCCAGGAAAAGGCCTAAGCTATAAATTATGTTAGAAGTCTCCATGTCCCATTTATTCCTCAGGCAGCTCTGTGAAAATCCCACAATAATAGCAATGTTTGAGCCTGGGGTATGGATATTACTGGTTACTCTTTTTTTGATTTTTTTTATTGTATATATTCTATATTTACAATTCATTTCCCTTTTTCTGGTTCCCACCCCCAAAGGTCCCACATGTCCTTTTCCCTCCCCCTGCTCCCGCATCCACCCCCTCCCACTTTACTGTTCTTGTACTCTCCCACAATGATGTTTTGGTCCATTCTAGCACCAGTGTCCACTCCTTTCTTCTTGTGAGACATCACTTGATATGTGATTTATGTCTTTGGTGTTCCAAGCTTCTAGGCTAATATCCACTTATCAGTGACTGTATACCGAGGATGTGGAGAAAGAGGAACACTCCTCCACTGCTGGTGGGAATGCAAGCTGGTACAACCACTCTGGAAATCAGTATGGCGGTTCCTCAGAAAACTGGGCGTGATACTTCCGGAGGACCCAGCCATACCACTCCTGGGAATATACCCAGAAGATTCACCAGCATGCAATAAGGATACATGCTCCACTATGTTCATAGCAGCTTTATATATAATAGCCAGAAGCTGGAAAGAACCCAGATGTCCCTCAACAGAGGAATGGATACAAAAAATGTGGTATATATACACAATGGAGTACTATACAGCCATTAGAAACAATGAATTCATGAAATTCTTAGAGAAATGGATGGAGCTGGAGAATGTCATACTGGTTACTCTTAATCAAGACTGCAATGAGAAGGAACAACACAAAAGGCAAAAAACATGGGAAAATGTGCAGCTTAGAGGGTAAAAGAACACTAAGAAGTTTAATGTTACAGCAAACTCAAGTTCTGAAAGGAGGCTGATATAGTTAAGGGAACAAATGTTAATAAAGAGAAGCCACCTGCCTCTGTACTGCAGAGATGGGGAAGGTGTCCCAAGGACAAAACTCTAACTAACTAAAGCTCCAACTTGTAAAAGAGAGCTCAGTGGATTTCTTGCTCCTCCAAGGAAACTGCATAAAGAAGCTGGTGTTCAGCCTAGGTAGCTAGAATTGTCAGGGTAACTCATGTGCCACTCAATTTGGAGAACACAAAAGGGTATAAGATTCAGGGTAACAAGAAAAGGACCAGATGAGTCTTACATTTTTTTTCATTATATGAGACTTGAATTAGAATGACTCCTGTTGGTGAACTCTTTGGAGAGATTAGGAGGTCTTCCTCCTAAAGATTTGGTATTGCCAAATCTTTCCAGTCTTGAGGAATAATTCTATTCTGAGTTGGAATAGACATGTCCTTTTGGGAGGAAGTGTGCCATTTGGGGTGGGCTTTGACTTTTCAACAGCACATGCCAAACCACCAGTCTCTCTCTCTCTCTCTCTCTCTCTCTCTCTCTCTCTCTCTCTCTCTCTCCCTCTCTCTCCCTCCCTCTCTCTCCTCCTCCTCCTTTCTTCTTCTTCTTCTTCTTCTTCTTCTTCTTCTTCTTCTTCTTCTTCTTCTTCTTCTTCTTTCTCTCTCTCTGTCTCTCTCTCTCTCTATCTCTCTCTCTCTCTCTCTCTTCCTCTCACTCTGCCCATAGATCAGGTTGTAGCTCTCAGCTACTGCTTGAGCACTTAACTGAGTGCTTCCCACTATGATGACTACAGTATAAACTTCTGAAACTATAAGCAAGACCCCAATTAAATGATTTCTTTTATTAGAGTGACGTGTTTATTGGTGTGAAGAGTCACAGCAATAGAACAGTGACTGACAGGTTATATCATAGAAAAAGAACATGAGCCTTCCTAATGGATTCCTTCATAAGCTTCCTAGAAGGGATGCTGCATGCTTCAAATCTGTCAGTATGTTTTTGAAAAGGCAAATTTTAAACAAGAAGTCTTTGCTATAAGTGAGATAACCCAATCACAAAAGAATACACATGAAATGCAATTACTGATAAGTGGATATTAATTAGCCCAGAAGCGCTGAATACTCAAGGCACAATTAGCAAATCAAAAGATTCCCAAAAAGAAGGAAGGAGAGGGCCCTGGTCCAGAAAAGACTTGATCCAGTATTGTAGGAGTGTACCAGAACAGAGAAATGGTGAGGGGATTATTGGGGAATGGGAGGAGGGAAGAGGACTTACAGGATATATGGTGAGGGGGCAACTGGGAAAGGGGAAAGCCTTTGGAATGTAAACAAATAACATAGAAAATAAAAAAATACAGAGATACAAAGTATTAATGGGAAAAATACTCCTGGAATAATTGCTTTATGTTTTTGTTCAACAAATTTCAAATCTTCCAATATGATTATGGGCCTTTATATACCCCAAAGCTCATGGCTTTGTCCCCAATGTAGCAGTGTTCAGAGATTGGGTCCTTTGAGAAGTGAGTGAATTGTGAGGGGTATGACCTCATGAATGGATTCACCCATTCATCTACAGCTTAGTCGGTTATTGGGAGGTCATAGAAACTTTAAAAGGAAGCATCTATATGGAAGGAGGAGGTTACTGGAGAAGAGGTTTCAGAAGTATATTGCAATCTTCTAATAAACATGAACTCTTGTTTTGCTGCTGTCATAGCTGAGCATTTCATTCTACTCTGTATTCCATCATTATGAACTACCTCAGTGTGCCCTGGGACCACCAGAGCAAATAACCAAGACTGAAACCTCTGAAAATATAGCCAGAGTTAAAGAACAAAGCAAAGCAAAGTAAAGCAAAGCAAACAAATGCTTTCCACTAAGTCAATTTCCCTCATGTATTTTGTTGTGGCAATGGTGTTACCTTCACTATTGTTATGCCAGTTTTTATTGTACAACAAATAGTTAAAGGCATTTTATAATTGTCTGTAATTAGTGGAGGCTGGAGCCTAGCACACCTCTGGGGGGAGGAGAGAAGAGGAGCAGAGTCTGTGGGAGCCCCAGCCCAAGTAATGCTGCCACCCCAGAGCTGTGCTGGAGGCCTTACTTCCCATTAAGTGTCTCTTTGCATAGCACCAACCCCACCCCCATGCTCACTGATACTACTACAGAGCAGTGTGCCATGGTGGGTCCAGTAGGTGCAGCATGACCTAGTGGACCAGGTGCTGGGAACAAGATCTGTCAGTTTAAGCTGGTTCTCTTGGGCAAGTCTGCAGTGTGCAAATCCTGCCTGGCCCTCTGCTTTTAAAGGGGCAATTCTACAAGTACCGGGCAAGGACAATTTGAATGGCTTTCCTCACTCAGACTGTCTGCTTAGACAATGCAATGTTCAAGTTTGAGATCTGGGACACAGCTGGGCAAGAGTGATATCACAGCCTGGCCCTGATGTACAATCATGGGGCCCAAGCAGCCATTGTGGTCTATGACATCACCAACACAGATACATTTCCATAGGCTAAGAATTGGGTGAAGGAGTTACAGAGGCAGGAGAGCCCAATATCGTCATTGCACTAGCAGGTAACAAAGCAGACCTGGCCAGCAAGAGAGCCATGGAGTCAGGAAGCACAAGCTTACACAGATGACAACAGTTTGCTGTTCATGGAGATGTCCAAGAAGACTGAAGTTCCCCAGTGTAGGGGAATATCAGGACAGGGAAGTGGGAGTGGGTGGATTGGTGAGCAGGGCGAGGGTGGATGGTGTGGAGGGGACCAGGAAAGGGGACATTTGAAATGTAAATGAAGAATATATCTAATAAAAAGAAATATGAAATATTGGGTAACCTAGATATCTTTATTCGTAATCACTCAAATTTCATTCCCAATAAATTACTCTTATCTCTTTAAAAGAAAAAGTGATTTTACAATGTTATTACAACATTTTCATTAGTACTCGTTTGTTCTTCAAGACCTAAGATACCATCTGGCATATAGATGGTTCTTAGATTTAATGTAGGAATACAATGGATAGGACAGAGTGATTTAGCTGGAGATACACAGAATTCATTCAGGAATCAAATCTCACCATAGGCACTTGACAGTAGAATGAATTGCAAGTTTTATTTAAACTTTTCTTTTCTTTAGTTTTTTTTAATTTTCTTTGCATCCCAATTGCTGTCCCTTCCTCTGTTCCCTTCCTTCCACAGTCCCTCCCCAATGTCCTCTCTCCTTCACTTATGAGAGAGTACAGTAATATCCCCCTGTCTATTCCACCACAGTAACATATTAAATTTCAACAGGGCTAGGTGCTTCTTTTCCCACAGATTTCAGACAAGACAGCTGAGATAGGGGATAAGTTTCTATAGACAGGTAACAGCTTTTGAGGTAGCCCCTATTCCATTTTCTCAGGACACATATGAAGACCTGGCTGCATATCTGCTACATATGTGCATATACTAGGGAGCCTAAGTCCAGGCCCAGTATGTTCTTTGGTTGATGATGGAGACTCTGAGGGTCCCATGGATCCAAGTTCACTGACTCTGTTCTTCCTATGGAGTTCATAGACCATGCAGGACCCTCAATTATCCCCCACTCTTCCATACGAGTCCCCAAGCTCCATACAAAGTTTGGTTGTTAGTCTTCATATTTGTCCAAGTGGTCTTATTTTTAGAAGTTACTTCTCCTAAGCAGTTAAGAGTAACTCTAATCCATTCCTCTATTCATGGAGATCTTGCATGGAAGGTCTAATCTCCATTTTGCATTATAGATTAGCATTTTGAAAAGCCAAAGATTCAATCTATATTTTTCAGATTTCTGGGTTTGATATCTATTTATAGCTGAATTCAGTCTTTGCAAAATATGAGGGAAGGCTTTCTTTGGGCCTTGGATAATTGTAGTAAGTGTTTGAGACCTCTTTCCTAAGCGTGTTTCCTATTTGTCCCAAATATTTAAAGCTGCTAAATGACAAAGTGCCAAGGTATGATCATATAATTCAAGCTGGCTTTATCACAGTGTATTTGCCTTTCCCTAGCAGCTCATCCTGGGAAATATCAATAATTTTGTCCTGTATCCAAAGTCCTTCTTGGTTCTTACCCCTATCTTTCTATTTCCTCCATGTTTACCACTTTAATGGAAGAGCAGCTTCCAAAATTACTGTTGCCAAATCGTTCTAGTCTTAGGGGATATCTATTCTGAGTTGTGCATAAAATTAATATCTTCATCACATATGTTATAAGCATGCTGCAGGAAACAATTGTCTCCTTAATTCTACTAAGATCTAATATGTCAAAAGGATTCCATTTAAATGCTCCATAATCTAGGAGGTACATATTATAGGCTACTATGTAGTCACTGGATGAACTAAGCTTGGTTTTCTGGCAACCTTGAGACTCCCTCTTTTAGTGTCAGTGTGTGGTGGAGTGGAAGGCTGTTGTATAAATTCCTTTGGCTGTACCAGCTTACAACCCCACCAGCAGTGGAGGAGTGTTCCTCTTTCTCCACATCCTGGCCAACACCTGTTGTCTCCTGAGTTTTTAATCTTAGCCATTCTGACTGGTGTGAGGTGAAATCTCAGGGTTGTTTTGATTTGCATTTCCCTGATGACTAATTATGCTGCACATTTCTTAAGGTGCTTCTCCACCATTCGAAGTTCTTCAGGTGAAAAATTTTGTTTAGCTCTGCACACCATTTTATAGGGTTATTTGGCTCTCTGTAGTCTAAACTTCTTGAGGTTTTGTATATCTTGGATATTAGCCTTCTATTGGATCAGTCTGGGGGTTCCTCAGAAAACTGGGCACGATACTACCTGAAGACCCCACTATACCACTTCTGGGCATATATCCAGAGGATTTCTCAGCATGGACACATGCTCCAGTATGTTTATAGCAGCCCTATTTATAATAGCCAGAAGCTGCAAAGAACCCAGATGTCTCTCAATGGAGGAATGGATACAGAAAATGTGGTTCATTTACACTATGAAATACTACTCAGCTATTAAAAACAATGAATTCATG
Organism: Apodemus agrarius; assembly: GCA_964023405.1. Classification (NCBI taxonomy): domain Eukaryota; kingdom Metazoa; phylum Chordata; class Mammalia; order Rodentia; family Muridae; genus Apodemus; species Apodemus agrarius. The sequence goes on from OZ030006.1 coordinate 27,298,424, forward strand.
AAATTCTTAGGCAAGTGGGTGGAACTGGAGAATGTCATCCTGAGTGAGGTGACCCAGTCACAAATGAATATACATGGTATGCACTCACTGATAAGTGGATATTAACCCAGAAGCTCAGAATACCCGAGAAACAATTCACATATCAAATGATGCCCAAGAAGAAGGAAGGAGAGGCCCCCGTTCCTGGAAAGGCTCAGTGCAGCAGTGTAGGAGAATACTAGGACAGGTAAGTGGGAAGGGGTTGATTGGGGAACAGGAGGAGGGAAGAGGGATTATGGGACTTTCAGGGAGGGAGGATCCAGGAAAGGGGAAATTAATTGAAATGTAAATAAAGAATATACTGAATAAATATAAATAAATAAATAAATAAATAAATAAATAAATTCCTTTGGCTTTGTCTGAGTATATTGTTGAGGTTTCTCTAAGGCTTGTCTACATTTTTCTGTCTGTATATGCTGATTTCATTTAGGACTTTCTAAGGCTTGTCTAAATTCTTCTGTCTAAGTTAGAAGATTTTTCTTATTCTTGTTTTTAAGTCTTTCTAATTTTCCTTCTACATCTTGTATCTTATCAATTCACATTTTCTTTGACCAGGTAAAGAAAGCCGTTATGGTTATTAAGGAGAAAATAGAAAATATCCAAAGGATTATAATCATAGTTGATATTACACATCTTTTCATTTTCTGCTTCTATTTTCATGCCTTCTATAGCAGCACTGTACAGGATCCTAATGCCCTCTAGTATGGTGCTTCCCATCCTTTAATCGTTCCTTGAAGACTTCTCTGGTGACTTATCAAAATCTGATGGCCTCTCAGTTCTTCCTCAACAGGAGTGATCTCTCTGTCCATGGGCTCTTGCAAAAAAAATTCAAGCACCCACATTTTTTTAAATACACATGGGCTGGGCAGTGGTGGCACACACCTTTAATCCCAGCACTTGGGAGGCAGAGGCAGGCAGATTTTGAGTTTGAGGCCAGCCTGTTCTTTAGAGTAAATTCCAGGACAGCCAGGGCTACGCAGAGAAACCCTATCTTGGAAAAATAGAACAATAAAATAAAAATAAAATAAAATACACTTGGGAATGCAAGTTGGTACAACCACTCTGGAAATCAGTCTGGCTGTTCCTCAGAAAACTGGGCATGACACTTCCAGAGGACCCTGTCCTACCACTCCTGGGCATATACCCAGAGGATTCCTCGGCATGGACACATGCTCCAGTATGTTTATAGCAGCCCTATTTATAATAGTCAGAAGCTGCAAAGAACCCAGATGTCCCTCAATGGAGGAATGCATACAGAAAATGTGGTATATTTACACTATAGAATACTACTCAGCAATTAAAAACAATGAATTCATGAAATTCTTAGGCAAACGGTTGGATCTGGAAAATATCTTCCTAACTGAGGTAACCCAATCACAAAAGAACACAGATGGAATGCAGTCACTGAGAGGTGGATATTATCCCAGAAGCTCTGAATACCCAAGACAAAATTCACATATCAAATGATTCCCAAGAAGGAAGGAGAGGGGAGCTCTGGTCCTGGAAAGGCTTGATGCAGCATTGTAGGGGATTACCAATACAGAGAAATAGGATGGGGTTGGACGGGCAGAGGGAAGAGGGCTTATGGGACTTGTGGGGATGGGAGAACCGGGATAGGGAAAATCACTTGGAATTTAAACAAAGAATATAGAAAAAAATTTTAAAAGGACAAAACAAACATCAATGGACTCAATTCTCCAATAAAAAGACATAGACTAACAGAAATAATTTTATGTACATCTTCAATTTTATCAGAAAATGTTTGTAATTCCTCTTTCAATCAACTTACAATTATTTTATGCCTACCATTTATTTCTGTATAATTTACCATGATAGTCTTCAATTTTAACATGTTTTTCTATATATTTCTTCTATTTTATCAGAAATATTTCCACATAAATCTTCAATTCAATAATAAAATGTTTCTACTTCCTTCTTCAATTAATTTAGCAATGTTTTTGTCTACCACTTTACTTTTTAATTTTTACATGAAAATCATCAAATTAAACATGTTTTTTCTATATATCTCTTCTATTTTATCAGAAATATTTTCCTTATAAATCTTCAATTTTATCATAAAATATTTTTACTTTCTTTTTCTATAAGAGAACATGCTTTTCAATGAATAAATAAATAAATAAATAAATAAATAAAATACACATATGGGGCTCTCTATTCAAACTTTCACAGGCTACATGCCAGTCTCAGCTTGACTCCCCAAGTATTCTGACCCATCCAGGATCACTGGTGACAACCCAAAAGCAGCCCCAATACCTGGCATAATAAGGATACAGATAAAATATCCAGACAAAGTTCAATACCCTTTCAGGTTTCCACCTCTATTGAGACCAGAGCCTCTGCTCTGGATCCCCACCCACTCAGCCAATATACCAGTTGCACCTCAATACCCCATGGCTTCTATAACATTAAGGATCACAGGCTCACAGTCTCACAGGCTCACAGGCTCACAGGCTCACAGGCTCACAGAAAGGAGAGACTCCATTTGGAGACAGCAAGGCCAGATAACATCAGAGATAACCAGATAGCAAGAGTTAAGCACAAGAACATAAGCAACAGAAACCAATTGGACTTGGCAATATCAGAAGCCAGTTCTCCAACCACAGAAAGCCCTGGCTACCTGAGGAGACGTATAAAGCAAGATGCTGATCATAATTGTCTTTTCATGAAGATGATAGAGGACATTAAGGAGGACATAATTAACTCCCTTAAAGAAACACAGGAGAACACAGGTAAACAAATGGAAGCCCTTAAAGAGGAAACATAAATCCCTTAAAGAAATAGAATGGGTGGAGGGAAGAGGACTTATGGGACATATGGTGATGGGGGAACTGGGAAAGGGGAAAGCCTTTGGAATGCAAACAAAGAATATAGAAAATATAAAAAATACAAGAGAGTACATTCAAACAGGTGAACAAATTGAACAAAATCATCCAAGATTTAAAAAGGGAAACATTAAAGAAACCATAAAGTGTGACAGCCATGGAGATGGAAAACTTAGGAAGAACAGGAGTTACGGATATAAGCATTACCAACAGAATACAAATGATAGAAGAAAGAATCCCAGTTATCAAATATAACATAGAAGACATTGACACAACAGCTAAGGAAAATACAAAGACAAGAAGCTCTTAATTCAAAACATCCAAGAAATCCAGGACAAAATGAAAAGACCATGCCTACAAATAATAGGCATAGAAGAAAGTGAAGATTCTGAACTCAAAATGCCAGCAAACATCTTCAACAAAGTTATACAAGCTTCCTTAGCCTAAAATAAGAGATGCCCATAAACATACAAGACACCCACAGAACAACAAATGGGTGGGGTCAGAAAAGAAATTCCTCCCATCACATAATAATTAAAACACCAAATGTACAAAACAAAGAAAGAATATTAAAAGTGGTAAGGGAAAAACCTCAAGCAACCTGTAAATGCAAACCTATCAAAACTGAATTTGACTTTTTAACAGAGACTCTAAAAGCTAGGAGATCATGAGCACATATCATAAACACCCTAAGCGAATGGAAATGCCAGTTCAGGCTAAAATGTTCAGCAAATCTATCAACTACATATGTGGAGAATTGAAGGTACTCCAAGACAAATCCAAATTTAAACAATATCTTTCTATTAATCTAGCACTCCATGGGATAAAGGAAAAGTCCATCATGAAAAGGAAAACTACACCCAAGAAAAACCAAGAAATTTATCTTTTCCAAAAAATCCAAAAGAAGAGGACACAGAAAATTAATTTCACCTGTAACAACAAAAATAACAGGAAGCAGCAATCATTGGTCCCTAATATCTCTCAACATCAATGAACTCAATTCCCCAATACAAAGACATAGACTAACAGGCCGGATATATAAACAGGATCCAGCATTTTGCTACATACAGGAAACAATTTTCCAAGCAAATGGTCTCAAGAAACAAGCTGGGGTAGCCATTCTAATATTCAATAAAATCGACTTTCAATCAAAAGTTATCAAGAAAGGTGGGGAAGGACACTAACACAAGTTGGAGTAGGCATTCTAATATTCAATAAAATCGACTTTCAACCAAAAGTTATCAAAAAAAGATGAGGAAGAACACTATATATACATCAAAGGAAAAATGTACCAGAATGAACTTTCAATTCTGAAAATCTATGCAGCAAACAGAAGAGCACACAGATTAAAAAAAAACAATGCTGAAGTTCAAAGCACACATTTAACCTCACACAATAATAATAGGATATTTCAAAATCCCACACTCACCAATGGACAGATCATGAAAACAAACTAAACAGAGACACAGTGAAACTAAAAGTTATGAAGCAAATGGATTTAACAGATATCTATAGAACATTTTATACTAAATGTAGTAGAACACAAAACGAACCTCAACAGATACAAGAATATTGAATTAATACCATGTATTCTATCAGACCACCCCAGACTGAGAATAGTCTTCAATAACAAGGAAACAACATACACGAGGAAACTGAACAACCTATTCAATGATAACTTGGTGAGGGAAAAAAATGAATTAAAGACTTTTCGAAATTTAATAAACACGAAGATACAACATATCCAAACTTATGGGACACAATGAAAGCAGTGCTAAGAGGAAAACTCATAGCCCTGAGTGCTTCCATAAAGAAATTGTAGAGATCTTACACTAGCAGCTTAACAGCTAATTCAAAAGTTCTTAAAGAAAAAGAAGCAAATAACCCAAGAGGAGTAGATTGCAGGAAATATTCAAACTCATGGCTGAAATCAAGGCAGTGGTGGCACATGCCTTTAATCCCAGCACTTGGAAGGCAGAGGCAGGAGGATTTCTGAGTTTGAGGCCAGCCTGGTTTACAGAGTTAGTTTCAGGACAGCCAGAGCTACACAGAGGAAATCCTGTCTCAAAAATAATCAAAAACAAACAAAAACGATTCTTGAAAGGGCTGAAATCAAACAAGGAGAAACAAATAGAACTATACAGAGAACAAAACTAGGAGTTGGTTCTTTCAGAAATTAAACTATCTATCTATCTATCTATCTATCTATCTATCTATCTATACCCTTAGGTATTCTAACCAGAGGGCACAGAATCAGTATCCATATTTACAAAATCACAGATGAAAAGGGAAACATAAAAATAGAAACTGAGGACATTTAAAAAATCAAATCCTACTACAAAATAATATATGCAACAAAACTAGATAATCTAGATAATATGAAAATTTTCTCTAGACAGATACCAGGTACTAAAGTTAAATCAGTATCATATACCCCAACTAAACAACCCCATACTCTCCAGGGAAATAGAAGCAGTCATTAGAAATCTCCCAACCAAAAAAGCCCAAGGCCATATGGTTTTAGTGCAGAGTTCTATTGGACCTTCAAGGCTCATCTAATACCAATTCTTCTCAAACTCTTTCATAAAATAGAAACAGAAGGATCACCACTCAGTTCTAGGAAGCCACAGGTATATTGATACCTAAACCATAAAAAGACCCAACAAAGGAAGAGAACTTCAGACCAATTTCCCTTATGAATATAGATTAAAATATATTCGATGAAATACTAGCAAACCAAATCCAAGAACATATCAAAACAATCATTCACCATGATCAAGTAGGCTTCATCGAGGAATGGAAATTGTTTAATGTATGGAAATCCATCAATGTAATCCACTCTATAAACAAACCCAAAGAAGAAAACCACATGATCATCTCATTATATACTGAAAAAATATTTGACAAAATACAACGTTCATTCATTTTAAAAGTATTGGAGAGATCAGGGATTCAAGCTCCATCATAAATATAAGGACAGCAACATACAGCAAACTAATAGCCAATGTCAAACTAAATGGAGAGAAATTCAAAGCAATCCCTGTACTCAATAATCTAGGTAGAGCAATAAGACAACAAAGAGAAACAAATTCAAAAGGAAGAATTAAAAATATCATTATTTTGACTTTTTGGTTTTTTGGGGTTTTTTTTGGGGGGGGAGACAGGGTTTCTCTGTATACTCCTTGCTGTCCTGGAACTCATTTTGTAGACTAGGCTGGCCTCGAACTCAGAAATCCACCTGCCTCTGCCTCCCAAGTGCTGGGATTACAGGCGTGCACCACCAACTCCCAGCCAGTCTTGGAAAGAGCAGGAATTCAAGGCCCATATCTAAACATAGTAAAAGCAATTTACAGCAGACCAGTAGACAACATCAAGGTAAATGGAGAGAAACTTGAAGCAATCCCACTAAAATCAGGGACTAGACAAGGCTGCCCCCTCTTACCATATATCTTCAATATAGTACTTGAGATACTAGCTAGAGCAATTCGACAACATAAGGAAGTCAAAAGGATACAAATTGGAAAGGAAGAAGTCAAACTATCGCTATTTGCAGATGATATGATAGTATACTTAAGTGACCCAAAAAACTCCACCAGAGAACTCCTACAACTGATAAACAACTACAGCAAAGTGGCTGATTATAAAATCAACTCAAGCAAATCAGTAGCCTTCCTATACGCGAAAGATAAGCAGTCCAAGAAAGAAATTAGGGAAATGACACCCTTCACAATAGCCACAAACAATATAAAGTATCTGGGTGTGACTCTAACCAAACAAGTGAAAGATTTATATGACAAAAACTTCAGGTCACTGAAGAGGAAAATTGAAGACATCAGAAAATGGAAAAATCTTCCATACTCGTGGGTTGGCAGGATTACTATAATTAAAATGGCAATCTTGCCAAAAGCAATATATAGATTCTATGCAATCCCCATCAAAATCCCAACTCAGTTCTTCATAGAGTAAGAAAGAGCAATTCTCAAATTCATCTGGAATAACAAAAAACCCAGAATAGCTAAAACTATCATCAACAGTAAAGGAACTTCTGGGGGAATAAATATCCCGGACCTCAAGCAATGCTACAGAGCATTAGTGTTAAAAACTGCATGGTATTGGTACAGTGACAGGGAGGTGGATCAATGGAATAGGATCGAAGACCCAGAATTGAACCCACGCATCTATGGCCAATTGATCTTCCACAAAGGAGCCAAAAAACATCCAGTGGAAAAAAGATAGCCCTTTCAACAAATGGTGTTGGTTCAACTGGAGGTCAACATGCAGAAGAATTGATCCCCTCTTATCTCCTTGCACTAAGCTAAACTCCAAGTGGATCAAGGACCTCCACATAAAACCAGACACACTAAAACTAATAGAAAAGAACTGGGGAAGACCCTTGAGGACATTGGTTCAGGGGGAAAATTCCTGAACAGAACACCAATTGCTTATGCTCTAAGATCAAGAATAGACAAATGCAACCTCATAAAATTACAAAGTTTCTGTAAGGCAAAAGACACTGTCAAAAGGATAAATCGGCAACCAACAAATTGGCAAAAGATCTTCACCAACCCTACATCTGACAGGGGGCTAATATCCGATGTATACAAAGAACTCAAGAAGTTAGAACTCAGAAAACCAAATAACCCTATCTGAAAATGGGGTACAGAGCTAAACAAAGACTTTTCACCTGAAGAAATTCAGATAGCTGTGAAACACCTTAAAAAATGTTCAACATCATTAGTCATTAGAGAAATGCAAATCAAAACAACCCTGAGATTTCACCTCATACCAGTCAGAATGACTAAGATTAAAAACTCAGACGACATCAGTTTTTGGGAGGATGTGGAGAAAGAGGAACACTCCTCCACTGCTGGTGAAACTTCAAGCTGGTATAACTGCTCTGGAAATCAGTCTGGCAGTTCCTCAGAAAACTGGACGTGATAGGTCCGGAGGACCCAGCCATACCACTCCTGGAAATATACCCAGAAGATTCCCCAGCATGCAATAAGGATACATGCTCCACTATGTTCATAGCAGCCTTATTTATAATAGCCAGAAGCTGGAAAGAACCCAGATGTCCCTCAACGGAGGAATGGATACAAAAAATGTGGTATATATACACAATGGAGTACTGTTCAGCCATTAGAAACAATGAATTCATGAAATTCTTAGAGAAATGGATGGAGCTGGAGAACATCATACTAAGTGAGGTAACCTAGTCTCAAAAGAATACCCATGGTATGCAGTCACTGATAAGTGGTTATTAGCCTAGAATCTTGGAACACCAAAGACATAATTCACATACCAAATGATGTCTGACAAGAAGAAAGGAGTGGTCACTGGTGCTGGAAAGGATCAAAGCATCAGTGTAGGGGAATACAAGTACAGGGAAATGGGAAGGGGTGGATGAGGGAGCAGGGGGAGGGAAAAGGGCATGTGGGATCTTTGGGGGAGGGGAACCAGAAAAAGGGAAATGAATTGTAAATATAGAATATATCCAATAATAAAAAATAAAATAAAAATATTATTTACAGATGATATGATAGTATACATAAGAGATCCCAAAAATTTTACCAGAGAGCTCCTACACTGATAAATACATTCAGCAAAGTGACTAGATATATAATTAACTCTAAAAAGCAATAGCCTTCCTCTACTCAGTATAAATGGGATGAGAATGATATTAATATTAGGGAAACAATACCCTTTACAATATTCACAAATATAATATATCTTCATGTGACTCTAACAAAAAGTGAAAAATGACAAGAACTTCAAATCCCTGAAGAAAGAAATCAAAGAACTAAGAAGATTGAAAAATCTCCCAAGTCATAGATCAGCATGATTAACATAGTAAAAATGGCCATCTTATAATCTTGCAATCTACAGATTCAATACAATTCCTATCAAAGTACCAACTTATTTCTTCGTCGAGTTAGAAAGAATAATTCTCAAATTCATTTGAAATAACAACAACAACAACAAAAAAAAACACCCCAGAATAGCAAAAGCTATTCTCAACAATAAATAACTTCTGGTACAATAACCATCCCTGACCTCAAGCTATACTATAGAGCAATACTGATAAAAACTTCATAGTATTTGTAAAGGGACAGGCAAGTCGATGAATGGAACAGAACTGATGTCCCAGAAATGAACCCATCCACCTACTGTCACTTGATCTTTGACAAAGAAGCTAAAACCATCCAGTGGAAAAGATAGCATTTTCAACAAATGGCGCTGCTTCAACAGGTGTTCAGCATGTAGAAGAGTGCAAATTGATCCTTTCTTATCTCCTTGTACAAAGCCCATGTCCAAATGGATCAAGGATCACCACATAAAACCAGATATGCTGCATCTAATAAAAGAGAAATTAGGAAGAGCCTTAAATACATGGACAAATGCCATGGACTGACCCAGTTGGGTTTCCTCCCATGGCAGAGGCTGGGTCCTGCTACTCAGGTAGGTAAGGATTCAGTAAGTGACAGAGAGACACAACACACTAAAGAGAGGTTTGAATCTGCTGGAATTTTACTTCTGCAAACATCTTAGATATATACACATGATTTAGGAACTACTTTTACACTTCATGCCAGGTTACATCAGGTTATGACCAGATAGGGGATACATGTTTGCAACCTAACTTGAAACTAAAAAGGACAGAGCAGGAAGTGTTTTTTGGGAACTTTTTGTCACCCAGACAGTGGTTAATCATCCCAGACTTGAGGTCACTCTATTCTAAGCATTCTGCCAAGCTGCAGTCTGAGCAAATTTATTGTCGCTAGTAAATATTATTAATATTTTATGGCCAGACAGTCCAATTTGGAATACTGTGTGAACTCCTGCATATGGCATTGGAGGGGCTGTTGTCTGTCCTGGGCCTTTGTGAAGTTTCCTTATTTACTGGAGGAGCCCACCAACATCCTCTGAGTAAGTAATGCTTCCTACCATAAATTATAGTTGTTGAAATTCCCAGACTATTCTCCCTAACTTCTGACATACCATACTGGTTTTTCCCTACCAGATGTTGAACTTTTATCCTTTTACTGTCCATTATATCTGGATTTTTCACAAACAACTCTTCCTGTTATAACTGATTCATTAAATCTCCAAATATCACTTAAAAAAAAAACAAGGCACAGAACTCAAAACCACAGAATTTGATCAATGCACTGGAACAGCTTATAGAAGCAGGATGCTAGGGACCTTTAGGAGGCCAAGTTCCGAGGAACACACACCTCTGGCCATGTCACACAGACTCCACTGGAGTTGGTGTGGCAGACAAACTGGAAAGCTTCCATAAAAGAACACCAATGGCTTATGCTTTAAGATCAAATATTGGAAAATGGCACCTCATAAAAGTTCAAAGCTCCTGTAAGGCAAAGCACACTGTCAAGAGTACAAAAAGGCAACACACAGACTGGGAAATGTTCTTTACCAACCTTATATCTGATAGAGGGCTTATATCTAAAATATGCAAGGAACTCAACAAGCTAGACTCCAGAGAGCCACAAAACCCTGCTTAGAAAGGGGAGTATAGCATTAAAGAGAGAATTGTAAACCAAGGAATCTCAAATAGCTGAGAAGCACTGGAAGAAATGTTCAACATCCTTAGTCATTAGGGAAATGTGAATCAAAACAACCTTGAGATTCCACCTCACACCAATCAGAATGGCTAAGTTCAAAAATGCAGGTGACAGCAGATATTGGCTTGGCTGAGGTTAAAAAGGAACACTCTTCCATTGCTGGTGGAACTGCAAGCTAGTAAAACCACTTTGGAAATCAATCTGGTGATTCCTGAGAAAATTGGAAATAGTTTTACCTGAAGACCCAGATATACTAATACTGGGCATATGCCAAAAAAATGTTCCAACATATAACATGTTGGACATATGTTCCAATATGTTCACAGCAACCTTATTTACAATAGCCAGAAGCTGGAACGAACCCAGATGTCCCTCAGAGAGAAAAATGTGGTTAAAGAGTGTACTACTACTCAAGAGTTAAAAACAAAGACTTCATACAATTCACAGGCAAATGGATGGAACTAGAATATATCCTGAGTGAGGTAACCCAGACACAAAGGAACACATATGGTGTGTTTTTACTGATAAGTGGATATTTGCCCTAAAGTTTGCAATGCCCATGATATAAACCACAGATGTTATTGAGCTTATTAGGAAGGAAGACCAGGGTGTGGATGCTTCACTCCTGCACTAAGGGGGGAACAGGATGATCATAGGAGGTGGAGGTAGAAGGGACCTGGGAGCGAGGGAGGAGGGGGGAATAACGGGAACAGTATCTGTCACTGGAGTGAATGGGAAAGAGGACAGAGGTTCAGAAAATCTGAACAAAAATATGTAGTGGAGGGGGGGATAGGGGGACGGGCGGGGGATGAGGAACTGGGGAGCCCTACCTAAGTTTCCCAAACACCAGGGAAATGTGAGGCTCCCAGGACCCACAGGGGATGACTTTAGTTGAAATGTGCAGAACAGGGGGGAAATAGTACCTGTAAGAGCACATCCAGTGGAGGGGTGCTCCTTCAACAACCCCCACCCGCCCGCGACGCCCTCCATCAAAGGATGGTACCACCCACCCATCTTAAAGTATTTAACCTAGAAATGTTCCTGGGTAAAGGAAGAACAGGGATAACAAATGGATCAAAAACTGAAGGAAGGGACTGCCCTACCTGGGCATCCATCTTGACTGCAGACAACAAACCAGAAACTGTTACTGTGGTCAACAGCCACTTGCTGACAGGAACGTCTCTGACAGTTCCTTCGGAGGTCCAGCCAGCAACTGACCTTTAGAGCCAACTATTATGCTGAGCTCAGGGAATCTGGTGGGGGAGCTTGGGGAAGAGCTGGAGCAGCAGAAGGAAATTAGAACCCCACAGGAAGAACGTGTGCTGTCAAGACCACCCAGGGTTTCCAGTGAATATACCACAAACCCATGAGGGATCTCTAGCTTCAGATACATTGTAGCAGAGGATGGACTTGCCTAGCAGCAAAGGAAGAGAGGCCCTTAGTTCTGGAAGTTTGATGTCCCAGTGTAAGGGGATGCTGAAGAATTTGTAAGGAAAGGAGAGGGTGTGTGTGTAGGGGAGCACCCTCATATAAGTAAAGGGGAGGGGGAGAAGGCAGATGTGGACTGAGGGGTTGGTGTAGGATAACCAGGAAGTAGTATATCATTTGAGATGTAATCGAATAGAATGATTGATAAATACATTTTCAAAAATACACATTTATCAGCTATTTAATTTTAATAATGAAGACTCAGGAGCCAGACACTGGGATGAAAACCTGGCAGGTCAGAGAGGCAGGGAAAGCCCTCAGCTGACGTTCCTACTCCACTGACCACCCAGAAGAGCGTTCTTTATCCCTCCCCACACTGTTTTAAAAATAATTCAACTTAAAGACCTTCCTTTAGTTTTATTCACTCCCTTTCAAGGGTTCTTTGCTCTGCTGCCTGACCTGGAGGTTTTTGTTGTTGTTGTTGTTTGCTTTGGAATAAAGGTGTGTGCTAGGAATGAGCCACAGGACTAGAAAGTACAATAAACAGAAAGTTCTTGCTTTAAAGGTCTGTGGTATGGCTGAGCTACACCATAACAAGTTTTTTTTTCTTTTTTTTATCAGTAAATATCACAATCATGAGGTTTACAATATGAGCAAATATCATACAACATAAGTTTTTAATGTTCCCTCTGCTATAGAAATAAAGCTGTCAGTTGTTCTGGTTGTTTCCAAGCATGTCTGAGTGCATCACCATGGGAACATGATGACCCCAAGGAAGAGAAGAACTGGGCTCTTGAAGCTGTTGCACAATAAGGACCTACAAGCACCAAGGACACCCCCTCTCCTTATTACAAGGGATGAATTCCCCATCCCTCTTGTCACATAATTTATTGCAAGATGTCACCATTCCTGACCTTGGCTCATTGTCCTAGGTGCTGCTGAATGGAAGGGTTCATGTCCAGGCGTCACCCAACAAACCACAGAAATACTGAATTCACTTAAGCAGGGATGGTTTATTGAATGTGCACCTCAAACCTGACCAACCAGGGCAACAGATCAAAATTGTCCATTAGATATTTCTCATGGCCAGATCCATGCTTAACCACAAAGAGCTCATGCACAACCGCTGGACATGCTGCCCTATGAGGGCCCTGACTCAAGCCATTTTAGACTTAATAGTTATACTGACCTTGAATTTGATGGGTCCTATATGAAGCATATAGATATAGAATTTGAACACATTAGCAATGCTCATAACATGCAGAATATAAAACATAACATGGTACATAGACATCATGACCTTGATCTGAATCAAGAATATTTTCATTGTTTTAAAATCATGACTGGGAGGCATATTAGAGCAACAGTATGAAAGAGGCAGCTGGATGTAACAAATCTGCTACAGTTATGCTATGGGGGAAGCCTTATCAGGAAGAACTTTGTATCACTAGGAAAGATGTCTGCATGTCCTTACTATTGTTAAAAAATGTTCCATGGCCTGAATAGGAGCAACTAAGATGGAGAACAGAAAATGTGACTGTTACCTGAAGTGAGGGACATCAGCAGTGTTGTGCAGCCTTCTCAGTGTCCATTCCTCCTCACGTTGTCCCTTCAGGGGATCCCAAAGTGTCCATCCACCTTCCCTCTGAACCATGTCTAAGCACACATAAGACAGGACACAGTGCTGGTGTCCCATTCATCAACTGTGCTCCATTATCCACGAATGTACTTGTGTAAACAAATACAGTATGGTCACTTATTGTTGATAGTCTTAACATCTTAATGAGGGCAGTAATTGGTTGATTACACCCAATTATATAAACAATCTGGGCCCAGGGGAAATATCTCAAGATAAAACTTGGAAAGAGGTGCATGAACTCTGCCCTGTACTCAACTCAGAAACATGAGAGTAGGAGAAAGAAGTATGGTTAAATAATCAACTAGGTTCACATTGTGTCTGCTTGATTTAATCTCAGGACATGGACGTGGAGAATAACCAATGGCTTCAGTCTAGCCCCTTGAAAGGTTCACTATGCTGTATCCTCAGAACTTAATACTTCTTGCTGGGCAACAACACTCAGGGAAGCTAGAGACTGCTATATTGGCACAGTATCATGCTAGCAGAAGTGGCTATTACTCAGTTGGTCAGATAGTGATACCCACTTTCATTTGTTGTTAATGAGGACACAGGGAAAGAGAGTAAAAGGTCCTTAGAATAGATAGGTCATTTCCACTTCATCTTCCCAGCAAGAGAGAATTGTAAAGAGAGAATGTAAGGTTTTTGGGGGTTTTTTTGTTTTTGTTTTTTGTTTTTGTTTTTGTTTTTGACATTTTTTATTTTTTATTTTACAATTTGTCTGCTTTACTTTTTTCTTTTTTATTAAATATCATGATCATTGTATTTCTTTTTTTAATTTTTATTTTCTATATTCTGTTTACATTCCAAAGGCTTTCCCCTTTCCCAGTTCCCTCCCACCATACATCCCATAATTCCTCTCCCCCCAACTATTCCCCAATCATTCCCCCTCCCAAAAGGTTTCTCCATTCTGGGTCTAAAAAACTGGATCCAATATTTACAGACCCAGGGTCCTCTCCTTTCTTCTTCTTGGGAATCATTTGACTTGCTAATTGTGCCTTGAGTGCCAGATGGTTTTAGTGCAGAATTTTACCAGACCTTCAAAGTAGACTTAACACCAATACTTTTCAAACTATTCCGCAAAATAGAGACAGAAGGGACACTGCCCAACTCATTCTTCGAAGCCACAATTACGCTAATACCTAAACCACAAAAGGATCCAACAAAGAAACAGAACTACAGGCCAATTTCTCTTATAACTATTGATGCAATAATACTAAATAAAATTCTTGCCAACCGAATCCAAGAGCATATCAAAACGATCATTCACCATGATCAAGTAGGCTTCATTCCAGGGATGCAGGGATGGTTCAATATATGGAAATCCATCAATGTAATCCACTACATAAACAAACTAAAAGAAAAAAAGCCACATGGTCATCTCATTAGATGCTGAAAAAGCATTTGACAAAATTCAGCATTCTTTCATGCTAAAAGTCTTGGAAAGAGCAGGAATTCAAGGCCCATACTTAACATAGTAAAAGCAATCTACAGCAAACCAGTAGCCAACATCAAAATAAATGGAGAGAAACTTGAAGCAATCCCACTAAAATCAGGGACTAGATAAGGCTGCCCTCTCTCTCCCTATCTTTTCAATATAGTACTTGAAGTTCTAGCGAGAGCAATTAGACAACATAATGAAGTCAAAGGGATACAAATTGGAAAGGAAGAAGTCAAACTATCATTATTTGCAGATGATATGATAGTTTACTTAAGTGACCCAAAAAACTACACCAGAGAACTTCTACAGCTGATAAACCACTTCAGCAAAGTGGCTGGTTATACAATTGACTTGGCATAACTCTAACCAAAAAAGCGAAAGATCTGTATGGCAGGAACTTCAAGTCCTTGAAGAAAGAAATCGAAGAAGACCTCAGAAGATGGAAAAATATTTCTTGCTCCCGGATCGGCAGGATAAACATAGTAAAAATGGCCATCTTGGAAAAGCAATCTACAGATTCAATGCAATCCCCATCAAAATCCCAAATCAATTCTTCATAGATCTAGAAAGATCAATTCTCAAATTCATCTGGAGCAACAAAAAACCCAGGAGAGCTAAAACTATTCTGAACAATAAAAGAACTTCTGGGGGAATCAATATCCCTGACCTCAAGCAGTACTACAGAGCAATTGTGTTAAAAACTGCATGGTATTGGGACAGCAACAGGCAAGTAGATCAATGGAATAGGATCGAAGACACAGAAATTAACCCACAGACTTATGGGCACTTAATCTTTGATAAAGGAGCCACAACCATCCAGTGGAAAAAAGATAGCCTTTTCAACAAATGGTGCTGGTTCAACTGGAGGGTAACGTGCAGAACAATGTGAATTGACCAACTCTTATCTCCTTGCACTAGGATCAACTCCAAGTGGATCAAGGACCTCCACATAAAACAAGACAACCTTAAACTGTTAGAAAAGAAACTTGGGAAGACCCTGGAGGACATGGGCACAGGGGAAAAGTTCCTGAACAGAACACCAATAGCTTACCCACTAAGATCAAGAATTGACAAGTGGGACCTCATAAAATTACAAAGTTTCTGCAAGGCAAAGGACACTGTCAGAAGAACAAAACGGCAACCAACAAAGTGGGAAAAGATCTTCACCAACCCCACATCCAACAGAGGGCTAATTTCCAATATATACAAAGAAGTCAAGAAGTTAGACCACAAAGAATCAAATAACCCTATCAAAAAATGGGGTACAGAGCTAAACAAAGAATTTTCACCAGAAGAAATTTGGATGGCCAAGAAACACCTTAAGAGATGTTCAACATCATTAGTCATCAGGGAAATGCAAATCAAAACAACCCTGACATTCCACCTCACATCAGTCAGAATGGCTAAGATTAAAAATTCAAGAGACAACAAGTGCTGGTGAGGATGTGGAGAAAGAGGAACATTCCTCCACTGTTGGCGGGATTGCAAAATGGTAAAACCACTCTGGAAATCAGTTTGGCGGTTACTCAGAAAATTGGGCATGCCACTTCCAGAGGACCCTGGCATACCACTCCTGGGCATATACCCAGAGGATTCCCATGCATACAATAAAGACACATGCTCCACTATGTTTATAGAAGCCTTGTTTATAATAGCCAGAAATTGGAAGAAGCCCAAATATCCCTCAAAGTAGGAATGGATACAGAAAATGTGGTATATTTATACAATGGAATACTACTCAGCAATTAAAAATAATGAATTCATGCATTTTGTAGGTAAATGGTTACACCTGGAAAATATCATTCTGAATGAGTTAACCCAATCACAAAAGAATACACATGAAATGCTATCACTGATAAGTGGATATTAATGAGCCCAGAAGCCCTAAATACTCAAGGCACAATTAGCAAGTCAAAGACTCCCAAGAAGAAGAAAGGAGAGGACCCTGGGCCTGTAAAGATTGGATCCAATTTTTTAGACCCAGAATGGAGAAACCGTGGGGGAGGGAGAATGATTGGGGAATAGTTGGGGGGAGAGGAATTATGGGACATATGGTGGGGGGGCAACTGGGAAAGGGTAAAGCCTTTGGAATGTAAACATAGAATATAGAAAATAAAAATTAAAAAAAAGAAATCAAGCTCACTGTAAATTGTTCTGGTTGCTCCCAGGCATATCCGAGTGCATCACCATGGGAACAAAATGATCCCAAGGAAGATCAGAACTGGGCTCTTGGAGTTAGGATCAGACATTTCTGAGACAGTTTTTAATAATAAACACTGAGAAAGATACATAGTGATCACTTAAGTGTTGCCAATCAAGCCTAGAGCAAACCCTGTCCTTGGAAGGAGGATGTGCTCAATGGCTAGGCCCCAGGAGAGTCTCTAGGAAAGGGAAAGTTAGCTTTCTGTCAATATGGGGAGAACATTACCAGGGAGCCAAAGGCAGTACCCCATGACATCAGTAATCATTTCTTGAACATTCTATTGTTTCCTAGAGAGTTCTTGGCATCCTCTGTGATGTCACCAGTGTTGTAGCAACAACACGTGCACTGAGGTTTCTCAGTCAGTGTCCAGAGGATAAGTCCATAGACATGTTTGCCCGACTGAGAAAACTTTTTGCTAGAGCAAGGGTAGATGTGAGAGAGACTAGAGAGAGGAGGAAGGAAACTGCTCTTTCTTATGAGAATAATGAAGGACGAAGGAGGTTGTCTTGGGGAATGTAGAGTAAGTTTGGGGGAATGGATATGCATTGGTGGCCTGAGCTGGCCTTTCTAACAATGGGGCACATGAACTGGAGCCTCTGGGAAGCAAAAGAATTTTCATGATTATCATGATTCTTGAAATCCAAGGATTTCAGAACATTAATTTCTCCAGTCCTTAAGGCAGAAGAAGGCAAGGCTAAAGCTGTTGTGCTGTGAACTCCAAGTCTGTACTTTCAATGGGTATGGTGGGTGTTACAAGGGACAGAATAAGACAATGAGGAGTCACAGAGGGTCTATGCCAATTTACGTGAGGCCATCACTGCACTTCACTCTCATGGCTTCTTTTAGCTTCAGTTTCTATCTGACAGTAGTACCAGGGAGAGAACTGTGCTCCAGGCCATGAACTTATGTTCTCCTCTCCCTGACAGTTCCCACCCTGACTTTATTATCACCAGCTGTGGGTGGCAGGCAATTCTGTACTATATACAATAACCTGTCACAGGAAATACACCCAGAGAAAGATGTAATCCACTTGATACTTCTGGTGGGTTTGGTGTTTCAGTAGGGGGAATGGTTGACCCTTTTCTCCTACAGCATGACGTTTTAAAGCCATCTCTTGGGCATAGAGTAACAGAGTAGGAAATTTGAACATCTCCAAATACTCATGCACTTGTGGATAGTGAATTTTTCATCTCACTTTTGAAATCACAAGACTGATGACTAGGACACCAAGATGCACCTTGTGTAGAAGCAAATAAGCCAGGAAAGACATATATGTGGTCCTCATAAGCATGTATAGGGAGACAGAGGACACACCCATCTGCTTACATCTTCTGGTCTACAGAATGATAGGAGAGCTGAGACACACTGAAGATGAATCTCAAACCTGGACCAATCTCTGTGTGGTGTCACTGGGTTCTAGGCCTGTTGTCCTTCTGTATGTGTCTCAGGGTCATCTGTCTACACTCTATGTGTCCCCTCTAGGCAAGATCACTAGTGTTATTCTACCTACAGGGGCTGGCAGGCAGTCATCATCCCCTGAAAATGTCCTAAGCAAGAAGCAGGCCAGGAAGGAAGAGGAGAAGCTGACCACAGAGCTGCAGCTCATTACCCAGGAGAGAAACGAGGTGAATGATCTCCTGATCTCCATCACAGAGGGAGCCATGAACAAGAGGTATGCATTGCTCCAAACACAGTGGTGTCAGTCTGGGGTCAGCAATGTCACCCTCACCTTAACCTATTAAGGTGGGGTTTTCTAGGAAGCTGTACCACCAGAACTTCCCTGTCCCTAAATAATTATTAGAGGAGAGGCAGAACCTGAAGCTTGAGTGAGATGGGAATGGACTCTTCTCATCACTCCAATTGAAGAGAGGGATTTGTTTTTAGAATGAAGAATTCGGAGATAGAAATAGTGGAAACTGAGTTCCCAGGGCACATTTGGAAAGCCCTTGACATGAGGTGGTTTTGTGAGTTTGTAGGAGCTGTGAGTTTGTGGAGATTGTGAATACTTGCCTGGCATGTGACTGAGTGCTGGAAGCTCCTGGAAGCAGCTCGAGAGGCCTGGTCCTGCATTGTCCATCTCAGTGCTTGACTAGATGCCTGATGCTCTGCCTGTTCCTCTTTGTAGGCCTTATACTCTGAGACAGTAATGTTGCATGCATTTCTTCTGCATCTCTTTATGCTCTTTCAGTTTCTATCTCTATCTCTCACATTCTCTGACTCTGTTTCCTTTTCTCTTTCTTTTATGTGTGTCCTATTCAGTGTGTCCGTGTGTGTGCACATGCAACACTGGTGCATGCATTTTATATGTTTATGTTTCCCTCCACAATTTGGAATCTAGCAGTATCTGTTTTGTCTTGAGGATTTACCTATAAAAGAGTTTCTAGGGGATGTAAGTACTGAAATCTCATATCCCCCACTTTAATCAACACTATTCTGTTGCTATGGGTCACAATTGTCCGTACATTTGTATCCTTTAGGCAGCTTATAAAGATGTGGTGTTGTCTGGTATCATCTCCACAATTATGTGTACTGTCTATCTCTAAGGTATGACTTTTTCTGGTTTTAGAATCCCTGTTGTGGAACAGGAAATATATAATCACAGGTTTCTGGTGGGCAAAGATCTGTAACCTAGGCTCATGAGATTATAACTTGTTAGACTGCACCTCCAGCCTTACTGAGTGAACTCAGTAAGCCATGTTGCCCTCCACCTGGATGCCTAGCTTCTGCTCTCCTGAAGACAGGATAGCAAGTTTCCAATGCTAAAGAAGATCCAAGTACATAGAATCTAGTATGTGGTTTTCTGGGCCTGGGGTAGTTAAGGACCCAGCCTAACTTCATGTATTCTTAAAAGTCCACATTCATGGAGTTCTGTTTTCCTGAGAACAGGCCCTTCGAGAGGTTGAATCCAATGTATGAACAATGGAAGTTAAAGGAGAAGGAGGTCATGACATTTCTTCACAACTTAGAGATGGAGAAGATTGAGGCCCAAGAGAACATCCAGGAGCTCAAGAAAGAGATTAACTTCTATAGGTAAGTACCAGTCAAGGAGGCCACTAGTTGTAGAAAGGCCATTTCAGCCTTCCTTCCTTTCTGGACTGTAGACTCTAAAGATCTGCTTCTATCCCTTCTGATATTTAGGTAACAGTGTGCCTTGGAATTTTGGACTCCCTTTTTATAAGTATGTCAGAGACTGTTATCCCTCCCAGTATTATCCAGGTATACCCAGGAGCCTCTAGATAGAAAAGTGATTCAGTTCTTGAGAGTGTTTAACTGCAGTACTAGGCCACTGGAGCTCAGGCTGGGTTTTATAGAACTGAGTGTGTTATAATCCAAGAACAGAATGCCTTCCTCTTGCTTCTACTGACCTTCTTCGATGCTATTTGCCCCCTACTAATAGATGTAGCCCCATTGCATTGGGCTGTCATGGATAGTTAGAGACCTTCTTTCTTTGGGAGAGACATGCAACCTTATTGGTGTTTGGGCTGCAGTAAACCTTATTTCCTACTTCAAGTTGCTGTTTGCTGTATGTGCAGTGGTGATGGATGTATTGAGATGTATTGAATTAAATCATCATGGGAACCAGGGTCCTGGTGGGCTTAATGGGACCTGCAAGTAGGAATGGGAGGAGGAGGCTGCAGGATCTTACTATGCAGAGTGTGCTTACAGAAACCTGCATAGCCGGATCCTGATGGAGAAAATGCTTGTGAAGAAGAGAAGGGTCATCCTGAAGAAGGAGAGCAAGGAAGTACATGTTGACTGGTCTCTCATAGAGAAATATTTGGTTGGCTTGAACATGAATGGTATAGATGAACAGGAGAAGACCAGCAACCTCCAGACCCAGCATCAGGTAGGGACAAGCAGCTCAATCAGTCTATTACTGTTTGATACCATTTTTTCCATAAGATCCATCTTTGCTTTCATCCAGCACCTTTCTAATCTACAATCCCAAGCAGCCACAAACATCAGGTAATGTAGTTGTTTATTGCTCTGTATATGTGCAAGTATTTTGGGATGTTAGGCTTTTGTGAGATACTTAATTATTGGCAAGTATACTTTGCTGCTCTGTTTGAAGCTACAGTCCAATTAGGGTGACAGGTGAATAACCTGCCCCATTCCTGCATGTGTTCATGATAGATGGGATGCCATGAAGAGCTTTGAGCAACTTCTATGTCCTGTGACAGAGGTCATGAAAGGGTCATGTGATTTCCCAGGTGGGAAACATTTGCAGGAATAAAATTCAAATAGAAATATCATGGAGTGCTTCTCATTTTCATTGATCCGGGAGGCATGTGGCCTTCTGCTTTCTATGGGAAACCCAATGATGTCTCTTTCCATTGGCCATTTATTGCTTTGTAGTGATAGAAGTCTGAGTGGCAGGTTGTCAGGCCATACATTTGGTGAATGTTGCCAGAAATTTTACCTTGCCTACATTTATAACAGCAATGGTGTCAGTTCAAAGGTCAATGATAACTTTCCTGTTGACTTGGTAGGAGGCAGCAGCCTGACAGCTGACATTTAGTTCCCCACCAATCCTCTATCTTAATAGCTGCCTTCCTCTTCCAGGTACCAGCTACTGTATTAGGAGCTGAAATTTCAACAGCCCAAGAAGAGGGCCTCCTGCAGAATGATTTTCTACCTCAGGAGCACCCTGCTGAGCTCTATCCTCAACAGCAACAAAATTCCTTGGATGAATCCTCTTCCACATAATTATTCAGGGGTAATAGGCCCTATCTACCTAGCCAATATGCCAGCTGATTCAGGAGGTCATTACCTTTCCTGTTCTGACAACAGCCCTTGAGAGAGAACTGAGGTGACTGCCCTGCCACCAAGTGTCCAAGAGGAGACACAGGCTGTACATCTGTGTTCCTAAGAGTGCACTGAGATAACTCTGCTTCATATAATTTACTGTTAGACTTTTGGTTAAAATTTTGTTTTTCATTGTTTTGCTATTTGCTGTTATTGGGATGTTATATGTTCTTGTTATTACTTTTCATTTTTGGTATTTCTTTTTACTGTTTTTATTAACTGTCCTATTAAAGCCTGTTATTTTAAATTTATTTATGAATGATAAATTGATTTGTAATTCTTGACTCCTTTTTCTTCATAGCCACTTTGTGCAATTTTTCATTAATGAGTTATTTTTATACAGTCCATATTTTATTCCCCACCCCACCATCCCCTGTCTTCTCCTCCAACTGATCTAAATCCTGTCCCTCATCCTCTACCCCACCGGCCCACCATGTCTCCACGTGGATGTCCCCACACCCCACAAAACCTGACCTCTAGGCTCCCTGGAGCCTCTTGTCTCGGAAAACTGGAAACAATACTTCCAGAGGACCCAGCCATACCACCCCTTGGCATATACCCAGAAGATTCCCCAGCATGCAATAAGGATACATGTTCATAGCAGCCTTATTTATAATAGCCAGATGCTGGAAAGAACCCAGATGTCCCTCAACGGAGGAATGGATACAAAAAATGTGGTATATATACACAATGGAGTACTGTTCAGCCATTAGAAACACTGAATTCATGAAATTCTTAGAGAAATGGATGGAGCTGGAGAACATCAAACATAGTGAAGTAACCCAGTCTCAAAAGAGTACCCATGGTATGCACTCGCTGATAAGTGGATATCAGCCTAGAGTCTTGGAACACCAAATACACAATCCACATACCAAATGATTTCCGACAAGAAGGAAGGAGTGGACACTGGTTCTGAAAAGGTTCAATGCATCAGGGTAGGGGAATACCAGAACATGGAAGTGGGAAGTGGTGGATGGGGGAACAGGAGGAGGAAAAATCGCATGTGGGACCTATGGGGGGTGGGAACCAGGAAAAGGGAAATGAAATGTAAATAAAGAATATATCCAATAAAAGAAAGAAAATTAATAAGAAATAAAGAAAAAAAGAAAAAAGAAATTGGAGGGAGCATATACTATCACCTTTAAAGCACACCTGAAAGCTCTTGAACAAAAAGAAGCAAATATGCCCTAGAGAAGAAGATGGCATGATCACACTTAAATTAACAAGAGCTCATTATCAGCAATCATCCTTTGTCTGACACTCTTGCCTTTTATCCCCACCTTGTTTTGTTATGGAGACAGGGTCTCACTACACTATAGCCCTGGCTGGCCTGGTACACTGAGATCCATTCCCTCTGCCTTAAAAGTGCTGAAATCATATGCATGTGCCTCTATGCCCATGTGAAAGTTGTATTTCTATTTTTACTTTTTATGTGTTTGAATGTTTGCCTGTATGTATGTATATACTACATAAGGGGCCTAGAGCCCATGAAGATCAGAAGTGACACAAGATCCCCTGAAATTGGTGCTGGGAACCAAAGTGAAATTGGTGCAGGGAACCCCTGCTAGAGCAATATGTACTCTTAGCAGCTGAGCTGTTCCTCCAGCCTGCTGTATTTTGGCAACTTAGTAGTAGAATTAATAGGAAACTTTCCAGTGTTCATGCTAAATGCTGATTATTTTACAATTGATATGGGAACATAAACTGTAACCTGGCCCATTTTAACAAGTGAACTTTAACATGTTCAGTATTTACACCATTTAAGCAAGGAAATATGGTAGATTTTCTGTGAAGTAAATTCACTAGTGGCCTTTTAAAACTTCTATTGTAAACGGGATATCATAGCACGGGACTATAACCCCAGAATACTGGGAGATCTGAGGAAGGGGAAAGGTTTTAGACCAGGCTGTGCTACATGAGACCCTGCAAAATTTGGACAGATGTTGGAGCACAAATGTCCATGTGCTCACAGACTAGCATTAGGGAAACCAGTAATGTTAAGTGGTGTATAAAACTGTCTCTTTCATGTATGTATAACTATTCTTTGCCCAGAAGGCGGGGAAGGGAGGTGACTAATAATCTCAATGACCTCTGTATTATCTAGATGTCTGAGAACACACCAGATGCTCCACTTAGGCCCATAAGATAACACATGTAACCTATCTTTAGAACCCATCTTCATGGAAGAAGGGACATATACTTTGAGTAGAGTTTTGATGTAATTATGCCTGCTTATGCACAGAGAATTGTGTTATATCAGAAACTGGTTTTCCAAATTGTACTGTATTTAAATATGCATGAAATAACCTGACATGGGTCAGGAAAAAAGGGGGAAAAAAAGAAGGTCCAATCAGAACAGGGCCTAGGTACATATTTTCTAAGTAGCTGCCCAGTAAGCAGGGCAGCCTCACAATCAATAGTAGCAAGGTTAAGAAACACAGGCTTTTTGTTGGTTTGCCCTCAGGGTTCACTTCCAAGAACTTCTCAGTTACCTTTTGTGCATTTGAAAACAGTCCTCTTCAATCAGAAAATGTGATTTTTTCCTGAAATCACCACAAGAAAGTCCTTATAAACAGTAATCAGCATGAGATTTCCACACCAAGTTGCATTTACATGGTAAACTGTGATTTTCAATGTCCAGGTTCACTAGTTTCTGACTATCTTTATGTCAAGTAGCCTCTGGCTCTTTGTCTTACCTACCATGGCACTTCTATTCACAATTGCCACTCTTAAGTTATTGTGATGGGAAAAGTTATACCATATGCTGTCTTAACCAATTCCAGTAAACTGGGTGGGTGTTGACTCACCAAAGGCAAGTAGAATGGATATGAGAAAAATGATCTGTTTTGGTCTTAATAAACTCCTACTTTGTGATTAAAAACATAATAAAGCATAAAATACCAGTATAAAATAATCATAATCAGTATTGACCTAATTATAGTGACATCATTTAACATTTTATTTTCTGCTACTATTTTCACGTCATCTAGAGTGGCACTATACAATATCCTAAAGCCTTCCATTGTGGTGATCCCCATCCTTTCCCCTCTCCTTGTGGAATTCTAGAGTGACTTACCAAAATCTGATGGATTCTCAGTTTTTCCACAGCATATGTAATCTCTCTGGTTTTGGGTCTTGCCAAAAGTTTCAGAGACAATAAATTGTTCTACAATATAAAAACCCCAGAAACAATTTTATCAGTGAAGTCTCAGGAGTCAGATAAGGGGGTGAAAACCTTCCACCAGAGTCTCTGAAAGCACCCAGCTGTCCTTTCTAACTCACTGCCCTCCCAGAAGAAGAGGATTCCCTCTCTACCACTTCTTCAAAATTCTACAATTCAAAGACTTTCCATTTGTTTAGATATATTCGTTCCCTTTCAGCTTGTTCCTTGTTCTGTTCTGGAGCTGGAGTGGACTTTTAGAGATTTTAAGTAAAGGTGTGTCCTGTAGCTGAGCTATAACACAAAAAAGTCCTTGTGTACAGTAAGATGAAAGCTCTTGGGTTAAAGGTCTGAGCCAGAGCTGAACTATACCAAGTTAAAATATTTCAGTAGATAACACATTCTTAGAGTCCACAATGTAATCACATATCCTGGAACATAAGTTAGTAATATTTCCAGTGTCATGTAAATTAACCTCTCTGACAATTTTCCTGGTTGTTTCAAGGCATGGCTGTGTGCATCACCATGAGAATCCCAAGGAACATCACAACTGGGCTATTCAAGCTGTTGCATGTGGTCAAAAGGGAATGAAATTCTCCAAGGAGACCCATTCTTTGACACATGGAATTGTTCTCTCTCTTTACATATAGTGTATGGCAAGAAGTCACCATTCCTGCCCTTGTCCTGCTGTCCAAAGTGCTGATGAATGGAAGTGTTGGGGTCCAGGGTCACCCCACAAACCACAATAACACAGATCTCAGTTAATCAGGAATGGTTTATTTTATACAAAACCTCCAGGAAATTAAGGACACAATGAAAGACCAAAACTAAGAAAAATAGTTATGGTAGAGTATGAAGATTCTCACATCAAAGGGACTGTAAACATCTACAACAAAATTCTAGAAGAAAACTTCCTTAACCTAAAGAAAGAGCACACCATAAAAGTACAGAAAGTCTGCAGAACACCAAACTAATTGGACCTGAAAAATTTCCTCTATTCAAATAATAATCTAAACAAAAAATTCAGAGAACAAAGAAAAAACATTAAAACTTGTAAGGAAAAAGCCAGGTAACATATAAGGTCAGACCTATCCAATTTACAACATACTTCTCAAGAGAAAGGAAAAACCAGAAGATCTTGGCCAGAGGTAATCTAGACAGTAAAAGAAGAAAAATGTCATGCTAGGCTACTATAGACAGCCAAACTCTTAATCATTATGGATGGAGAAACCAAGCTATTCCATGAAAAGACCAAATTTAAACAATATTTTTCCTCAAATACAGCACTGAAGAGGATAACAGAAGGAAAACTCAGAGTCAACGGGTGAAACTAATGAATTAATCACCTCTCAACAACTACAAAAAGAGAACCACATGATCATATTTCCACCTCTGACAACAAAAATAACAGGGAGCAAAAATCATTGATCTTCATTGTCAATCTGGACTCCTGCAGAGCTCCCAGGTTCTAAACAGCCAACTAGAGTGTATGAAGGATGGATCTATGGTGCTAGATCCTATGTAGTACAAGTCTGCCTTATCTGCCATCAATGGTAATGAAGGGAGACACTGGCTCCTTTTCAAATCTATTACCTAAGCTAAGAGGGATGTTAGGTGACAGGAGAGTGGGTACATAGGTGGCAGATCACCATCTTATAGGCTAAGATGACAGAGGTGGGGTGGAGTGAGTCCAGGAAGGGGAACAACATTTGAAATGCAAATAAATAAAATAGCCAATTAATAAATGAGTAGTGGAAAATGAAATTTAAAAAATGCAAACAGGTAAAAAAAATTGGCACAAGTCATACCACCAAAAAAAATCAATCAATAAATAAAAAATCTCAAATGGCCTAAAGCTGCTTGTATTCTAATACTAATTTGTAGACCCTAATACTTGTTACCCCAAAGAAGAGTGATGCTGCCCCCAGTTAATTGTGATGTATAAATAAAGATGCCAATAGCCATTAGCTAAGCAGAAGAAACATAGTTAGGTGGTTGTTTTCATGGGCTTTGGGAGAGAGTATCATGTGGAGAGAAGGAGAAAGAATCAATCAAGGAATTGAGGAGGAATGTGAAAGAAAACATAGTGGAGAAAAGACAGCAGGCATGGTATAATATAGAGAAGAGCCTGTTCCTGGGGGCTGTCCAATTGAAACAAAGAACAACCAAGCTGAAACATAGTATGTAATAATTCAGGGTTATTGTTAGGAAAGTTGCAGAGAACCAGATACTGTCTTAGACCTGTATCAGGAACAACACCTATACTCAGAAATTAATAAAATCCATTTTTCTTTTTTGTAACATATATTCTTTGTTTACATTTCAAATGTTTTACCCTTTCCTGGTTACCCCCTCCCCCCCAAATTCCATAAGCCATCTCCCCTTCCCCTCTCAACCCTCTCCTGCTTCCCTAAACTGGTATTCCTCTACACTATGGCATCAAGTCTTTCCAGGATGAAGGGCCTTTACTCACTTTGGAGTCTAACATGACCATCCTATGATGCCTATTAGTCTGTAGCCATGGGTAAATACATGTGTACTCTTTGGTTGATGATTTTGTCCCTGGGAGCTCTGGGAGTACTGGATGACTCATATTGTTGGTCCTTCTGTGGCATTGCAAACCCCTTCAGGTACGTGGGTCATTTAGGCCCCCAATTGGGAACACTGTGTTCAGTTCAATGGCTGTTGAGAGTATCCCCCTCTGAACATTAGCAGGGAGTCAAAGGCTGTACCCCATGACATCATCATACCTTCTTGGACATTCTATTGTCTCCTAGAGAGTTCTAGGCATCCTCTGTGATGTCACCAGTATTGTAGCAACAACACATGCACCGAGGTTTCTCAGTCAGTGTCTAGAGGATATTTCCATAGACATGTTTGCCCAACTGAGCAAACTTTTTAGGAGAGAAAGAGAGTAGATGGAAGAGAGACTAGAGAGAAGGAGAAGTAAACTAGCATTTCTTCTGACAGTAATGAAGGACAAAGGAAGTGGACTTGGAGTATGCAGAGTGAGTTGGGGAAGTGGATGTGCAGGAATGGCCTGAGCTGGACTTTCTAACAATGGGGCACAGGAACTGGAGCCTCTGGGAAGCAAAAGAATTTTCATGATTATCACAATTCTTGAAAACAAGGATTTCAGAACATTACCTTCTCCATCCCTTAATGCAATAGATGACAAGTCCACAGCTGTTATGCTATGAACTCCAAGTCTTTACGTTCAATGCATATTCTGGTTGTTACTTGAGCACACAATGAGACCATCAGGAGTGATAGAGGGTCTAACATATGGCAATTTGGGGCAGTGCTTCTTTTAGCTTCAGTGGCTATCTGACAGTAGTACCAGAGAGAGGATTGTGCTCCAGGACATGAACTCATGTTCTCAGAACTACTCTACCTCCTTTCCCTGACAGTTCCCACCATACCTCTCTTTATCATCAACTGTGGGTGGCAGACATTTCTATACTGTAAACAAAAACCTGTCACAGGGGATACACCCAGACAGAGATGGGATGCCATTCATAATTTTGAGGTGGGCGTGTTCAGTGTATCAGTAGGGGAACTGATCAGAATTTTAACTGTGTTCTCCCACTGAATGACATTTTAATCCCATTCCCTGGGCCTAGAGTAACAGGGTAGGAGATCTCAACATCTCCAAGCATTTATGTACTTGTGGCTAGTGAATTTATCATCTGACATGTGAAATCATAGAATTGAAGGCCTGGAAGCAAAGGTGCACCCTGTGTGGTTGTTAATAAGTCAGGAGAAACCATCTCTCTGATCATATAAGCATGTGTAGGGAGACAGAAAACACACCTATCTACTTCTATCTCATGGTCTCTATAGATTGATGGGAGAGCAGAGGTCCATTGAGGAGGCATTCAAGCCTGGAGCAAAGTCTGTGTGGTGCCACTGGGTTCTAAGCCTTTTGTCCTTCTGTACGTCTGTCTACACTCTGTGTCCCCACCATGCAAGTTCAATTGTATTATTCTACCTATAGGGGCTGGCAGGCAGACATCATTCCCTGCAACTATGCTAAGCAAGAAGCAGG
This sequence comes from Apodemus agrarius, assembly GCA_964023405.1. NCBI lineage: Eukaryota > Metazoa > Chordata > Mammalia > Rodentia > Muridae > Apodemus > Apodemus agrarius. The sequence continues at coordinate 27,327,611 of OZ030006.1, forward strand.
CCAAGAAGGAAGAGGAGAAGCTGACACAGAGCTACAGTTCATTACCCAGGAGAGAAAGGAGGTGATTGATTTCCTGATCTCCATCACAGAGGAAGCCATGAACAAGAGGTATGAATTGCTTCAAACACAGGGGTGTCAGTCTGGGGTCAGCAATGTTACCCTCATCTTACCCTTTTAGGTGGGGTTTTCTAGGAAACTGCACCACCAGAACATCCCTGTGCCCAACCTCATGTCCCTAAATATTTCTTCAGGGAGAGGCAAAACCTGAAGTTTGGTCAGGAGTGAGAATGGACTGTTCTGCTTCCACCAATTGAAAAGAGGATCTTGTTGTCTCATTGAAGAATTCAGGGATAGAGGCAGTGGAGAGTGAATTCCCAGAGTACATTTAGAAAGCCCTTGACAGGAGATGGATTTGTTGTGTTGTAAGATCTGTGAGTTGTGGTGAGGGTTTGTACTTGCCTGGCAGGTAACTAAGTGCTGGATGCTCCTGGAAGCAGCTTAAGAGGCTTGCTCTCCTATTGTGCATCTCAGCACTTGACTAGAAGGCCTGAGGCTCATGGCTGTTCCTCTTTGTGTGCCTTCTTCTCTGAGACAGCAATGTTGCATGCATTTCTTCTGCATCTCATTGTGCTATCTAAGTTTATGTCGCTATCTCTCTCATTCTGTGACTGTTTTTTTCTCCTTCTTCTACGTGTGTCCCAGTCTGTGTGTCTCTGTGTGTACAAATGCATCTACCTGTGTATGTTTATTATATGTTTATATTTCCTTCCACACTTTGTAATATGGGGGTCTGTGTTTTGTCTTTAGGATTAACCTGTATAACAGATTCAAGGTGATGGTAGTGCTGAAATCGGGAAGCCCAAATGTTAGTCAACATTGTTCTTAGCCTATTTGGTCACAATTGACAATATATTTGTATCCTCTGGGCAGATTATAGTAATAGTGATTTGTGGTCTCATCTTTATGTGTAATGTCTTTCCCTAAGGTATAAGTTATTTAGGATTTAGAATTCCTTTTGTGAAAACAGGAAATATATAATCACATGTTTCTGGTGGGCAAAGATCTGTGGCCGAGGCTCTTGAGAGTATAATTGGTTACACTGCCCCTCCAGCACTGAGTGAACACAGGGAGCCAGGACACATTCCACTGAGATGCCTAGCATCTGCTGTCACAATTACAGGATAACAAGATTCCAAACCTGAAGAAGATCCTTATATATAGAATCCAAAATATGGTTTCCTGGGCCAGAGATGATGTGTTCTTAAAAGCCCATGTTCATGGAATTCTATCTTCATGGGGACAGGCCCTTTGAGAAGCCGAATCTGATGTATGAACAATTGGAGTTAAAGGAGATCATGTCATTTCTGCACAACTTAGAGATGGAGAAAATTGAGGCTCAAGAAAGCATCCAGGAGCTCAAGAAGGAGATTAACTTCTATAGGTAAGTACCATTCAGGGAGGCCACCAGGTGTGGAATGGCCATTTTGGCCTTCTTTGTTTCTGGGCTGGAGATTCTGCACGTCTGGTTCTATCTCTTGTGATGTTTAGCCAACAGTATGCCTTGAGTTATCTGTACTCACTTTTCATAAGTCTGTAAGAGACTGTTACCACTCCGAGTATGGTACAGATGCCCACAGGAGTTTCTACATAGAAAAATTATTCCATTCATGTGTGGGTTATTATGCAGTGCTAAGCCTCTAGAGCTGAGGCAGGGCTTTACAGAGCTGAGTGCGAAGTAATACAAGGATATGCAGGTATTTGCACCCTACTAACTGAGTCTTCCACAATACATTGGGCTGCCATGCACAGTGGAGATTCCTTTCTTTTGGGGAGGCATCAACCCTTATTGGTGTTTTGAATGCAGCAATCCTTTTTCCTTCCCTCAAGTTACTGTTTGCTCTTTGTGCAGCTGTATTAGATGCATTGAGGTGTATTGTATTAGGTCTTCATGGGAACCTGGGTCCTGGTGGGCTTAATGGGACATATAAGTAGGAATGAAGGGAGGAGGCTTCAGAATCTTACTATGCAGACTGTGTTTCCAGTAACCTGAAGAGCCGGCTCCTCATGGAAAAGACACTTGTCCAGAAGAGATTGTTCACACCGAGGCAGGAGAGCAAGGAAGTACATGTTGATTGGGCTCTCATAGAGAAATATTTGGTAAAATTAAATGTGAATGGTAAAGATGAACAGGAGAAGATCAGCAACCTCCAGACCCAACTTCAGGTAAGAACGAGCAACTCAATCAGGCTAATACTGTTTGATACCATTTTCCATTAGATCCATCTTTGCTTTCACCCAGCTGTAATCCACACTTCCACGCAGCCACACATCTCAGCGAATGTAGTTGTTCATTTCTCTGTCTATGTGCAAATATTTTGGGATGTTAGTCCCTTGTGAAAAACTGAAGTATTGGCAAGTATACCTTGCTACTTGTCTTTACTCTGAAGACAAGTAAAGGTGAAAGATCAATAATATGCCAGTTTCCTCCATGTGGTCATGACAGGTGGGATGCATTGCAGAGCTTTGAGCAAGTTAGTTCTAGGTCCTGTGACAGAGGTCATGAAAGGGTCATGTGACTTCCCCAATGGAAGCATCTTACAGTGTTAAAAATTAAAATGAAAATCTAAATCCAAAATATTTGCCTCTCATTGTCATTGTTCTGGGTGGCATGTGGCATTTTACTTCCTACAACCCAATCAGTTCCCTTCCAATTGCCCATTTCTTGTTATGCACTGATAAAAGTCTGAGTAGCAGCATGTCAGCCCGTGTATTTGGTAAATGTTGCTGGATATATTGCCCTGCCTGCACTTATAACGCCAATGGTGTCAGTTAAAAGGTCAATGATAACATTCCTGTTGAGTTGCTAGGAGGCAGCAGCCTGGCAGCTGACATATAGGTTCTGACAAAGCATGTGTCTTAATAACAACCTTCCTCTTCTAGGTCTCCAAAACTGAAGCAAAAGCTGAAATTTCCACAGCTCAGGATGAAGGCCTCCTGCAGAATGAGTTGCCAACTCAGGACCCCCTGATGAGCTCCATCCTTAACTGCCACAAATTTCCTCACAGAAATCTTCTACATAATTCAATTCCTCAGGGTGAATAGGCCCTAACTACTTAGCCAGTGAGCTTCCCAATTCACAAGTTATTCCCTTTTCTGTTCTGACAACACCCCTTGAGGGAGAACTGAGGTGACTGCCCTGCCACCATGTGTTCAAGATGAGAAACTGGCTGTACATTTGTGTTGCTAAAAGTGCAGTGAGAGAACTTTGCTTCACATAGTAGTTGTCATTTAAAGCCTGTTTTCTTTCAAATGAATTTCTGTGGAATAAAAATTTATTTCTGACTTTGGACTCCTAAGATAATGTTCCTTATTCAGGTGTTCTGTCCTCTTCTGTAGACCCAGATCTCACAATCAGAGATGGATCTCTGTAAGCTCCAGGCAGCCTTGGGAACAGAGTGAATTTAAACCCAACTAGGGTATACAAGGCAATGTCTGTATATGGATAATGTATTTTTCCCCCATTGATACACACTTAATTGTACAATTACTGCCATAATGGATCATGTATGCTCCTACTCCTAAAATATAGCATACTAAAACACACATTCCTTATTGACCCTGTGGACCTGTTACTGTATAATATACTCTCATTGATCTACAGATGCTGGGGAAATAACCACATTCACAAAGGTATGTAGAAGGAATCAGGAATCCCAGAGCTATGTGCCTCAGTTTTTGTTGCAAGATAGCATCAGTGTTAACCACAGAAGAGAGAAAACCATTCAGGGAAATAGCTTATAATAGGTGTTAATGCCATTGACCATGCATTTTCTGTTTGTTTAGTTTTTTTGGTGGCTGTTTAGATTCATATTTATTATTAATGACAATAATAATTATTATTGTTTTCCTATTGTATGCCTGTGACTTGCCTGTGTGCAGTCGCCTCAGTAGAAGCAAGGCAAGTGGTGATTTAGACCAAACTACCAGGTTACTATTGTATTTGTGGGGTCTCCTTGAACATCTTAGAACCTGAAAGTGGTCAGGGTCTTGCTAAGCCTCTTCACATATGGGTTTTCACAACAGTTTTTGGTTTGTTTGATAAACACTAGGAGAAGCATGCATTAACCTGGATCTTTCAACTAACATTTGTGACATGAGATGATATTTCATGTCAATTCTAACAAGACTAAATTGTCCTTAATACACAGTGTGAAATGCACTGCTGTATTTCGTTTCCCAGATAACTAAACTGTTCCCATGCTTGAGAGCATTCTGTCACCCATTCGGATTGTCCTATGACAGTGTTGTTTACAGGCCTCTGTTACTGTCTCATGGCACCTTGCAGGTAAAGGTGACATGATAGCATAGTTCAATACATTCTGAAAGCTAGAATATAGTGTGTTCAGTAAAGATGTGGTATACATCATCTACACACAGAACTGCAAAAGCTTCATTTATTGCGTGCTCTAGTTCCCAATGTCAGGCAAAACCTCAAACCATCAAGTGATAGGTAGGATTTGATGGCAGGAAATAAATCTGTGCTAAAAAAAAAGGAGAATGGTATTAATAGTCAAGGAAACAAAGAGCTGGTTCTTTGAGAACATCAAGAACGTAGCAACACCTTCTGCAAACTAATCAAAAGGCAGAAATGCAATATGCAAATTATCAAAATCAGTATTGAAAAGGGAGATATAGCAATAGACACTGAATGCATGAAAACAATCAGTAGGTCTGATTTCAGAATCCTGTACTCCAGAAAATTGGATAACCTAAATGGTTTTCTAGACAGATATCAATTATCCAAGTACAATCCAGACTGAAAATAATCTTGTAGCCCCTAAGGAAATAGAAACAGTCATCAAAAGACACCCAATAAAAACAGCAAAAGTTCGAATGGTTTTAGAGCAGAATTCTTCCAGGGTTTTAAAAAAGTGCTAAAACAAACAACTTCAAACAGTTCCAGTGAATGAAAGAACCAGGCTGCCTTAATGCTGCCCAGCTCCCTAGTGCAGAAGGCACACAGGCAGGCTATACTCTGGGTAGTCCTTCACTCTGGTGACCACTGTACCTTGCTCAGTTACCCACTCGAAGATTGTGGCCAGTCTCTGGGCTCTGTCTAACTACAGGATTCCCTGCAGGCCCGGGGCTTCCTGGCTGGGCTGCTGAAGCCCAGGCAGCGGCTCTCCTAGTCGAAGGGCTCTGCCTGGTTGACCTTTTCTCCCCAGGATAGTGTCAGACCACACAGCTCTGTCACACTGGGGGTTCCCTGTGGATCCAGAGCTCTCCCCAGTTGGGCTGCAGGGTCCAAGATGGTGCGGATCCTGATCCTTGGATCTCCATCTATCTTGCTGGGTTACCCGCTCCAAGATGGTGGCCAGTCTCTGGGCTCTGTCTAACCGCAAGATTCCCTGCAGGCCCGGGGCTTCCTAGCTGGGCTGCTGAAACCTAGGCAGCGGCGCTCCCAGTCTTGGGCATGACATTTTCAGAGGACCTTGTCATACCATTCCTGGGCATACACACAGAGGATTCTGCTGCATGCAACAAAGACACATGCTCCACTATGTTCATAGCAGCCTTATTTATAATACCCAGAAGCTGGAATGAACCCAGATGTCCCCCTACAGAAGGATGGGTACAGAAAATGTTGGTACAGAATGGAGTACTACCAAGCAATTAAAAACAATTACTCCATACAATTTGTAGGCAAATGGAAGATCTAGAAAATAGCATCTTGAGGTAACACAGACACAAAGGAACACACATGGCATGTGTTTACTGATAAGTGCATATTTGCCCTAAAGTTCACAATGTCCATGATACAACCCACAGACATTTTGGAGCTTATAAGGAAGAGAGACCAGGGCATAGCTCCATCAGTCCTGCATTGAGGGGCGAACGGGCTGACCGTGGAAAGTGGAGGTAGAGGAGACCTAGAAGGGAGAGAGTAGGAGGAGGAAATAAGGGGGCAATTTCAGGTACTGGTGAGGATAGAAGGGAGGTGCAAGGGGGAGATAGAACCTGTAGAGACCACCTCAGTGGATAGGTATACCTCCTCACACCCTCACACACCCCTGGGACAACCCTCCTTCAAGGCATTGTGTGAACCAATCCTTCAAAAATTTTCACCCAGAAATGTTCCTGAGCAAAAGAAGAGCAAGGACAACAAATAGTCCAGAGACTGAGGGAAGGGCCATCCATGGACTGCCCTACCTGGGGATCCACCAGAACTGCAGACACCAAACCAGACACTGTTGATGTGGTCAAGAGGTGCTTACTGACAGTAAAATCTTATGAAGCTTCTTAGGGAAGTCAGGTCAGCAACTGACCATGGGAGCCAACCATTATACCGAGCTCAGGGAACCTGGTGGGGGAACTGGCAGAAAAGCTGGAGCAGGAGACTGGATTGTAACCCCATTGGAAGAACAACATCAGATGTCAGGACCACCCAGTGCTCCCAGTGACCAGACCACAATCTGAAGAATGTACAGGGAGGGATCTATAGCTCCAGACACATTGGAACAGAAGATGGCTTTGCCTGACAGCAATGGAGGAGAGACCCTTAGTCCTGTGAAGATTTGATGCCCCAAGGTAGGATGCTGAAGCTGTTGAGCAGAAGAGGGTTGGTGAGTGTGGAGTGCCCTCATACAGGCAAAGGGGAGTGGGAAAAGGCAGATGCTGTTTGATGGATTGTTGAAGGGGTAACCAGAAAATGGTATATAATTTGAGATGTACTCAAAAAGAATGATTAATAAATAAATATAAGGGCTGAAGAGATGGCAACAAGTAAGAGCACTGACTGCTCTTCCAAAGTTCCATAGTTCAAATCCCAGCAAACACATGCTGGATCACAACCATCGGTAATATGATCTAACTCCCTCTTTTAGACTGTCTGAAGACAACTACGGTGTATGTAATATAATAAATTAACAAATCTTTAAATAAATAAATAAATAAATAAATAAATAAATAAATAAGTTTAAAATATACATATGGCACCCATTCAATTTTAATAATGAAGACTCAGGAGCCAGATGCTGGGGTGAAAACCTGCCAGCTCAAAGGGACAGGGAAAGCACTCAGCTGACTTTCCTACTCCACACTGTCCTAAATATCTTGCTACTTAAAGACTTTCCTTTGGTTTACTTATATTAATTCACTTCCAAGGGGTACTTTCTCTGCCTGTTGACCAGGAGTTGACCTTTTTTTGTTCTGCAATACAGGTGGGAATCAGGACTGAGCCACAGGACAAGAAAGCATAATAAACAAAAAGCTCTTAGGTTAAAGGTCTGTTCTAGTGCTGTGCTACACTGTAAAACGTTTTCTTTCTTTCTTTGTTTTCAGTAAATAACACAATTTTGCAGATTGCAATCTGAACAAATAACCTGCAACATAAGTTAGCAATGTTACCTTCATTATATAAATCAGGCTCACTGTCAATTATTCTGGTTGTTCCCCAGCATATCTAAGTGCATCATCATGGGAACAAAATGATCCCACGGAAGATCAGAACTGGGATCTTGGAGGTAGGATGAGATATTTCTGAGAAGGTTTTTAAAATAAACACTCAGAAAGATACATAGGACTGACTTAGGGGTTGCCAATCAAGCCTAGAGCAAACCCTGGCTTTGGAAGGAGGATGTGCTGAATATCTAGGCCCCAGGACAGTCTCTAGGAAAGTGCAACTGAGCTTCCTGTCAATACAGGGAAAACATTAGCAGGGAGCCAAAGGCTGTACCACATGACATCAGCAGTCCTTTCTTGAACATTCTACTGTTTCCTAGAGAGTTCTTGGCATCCTCTGTGATGTCACCAGTGTTGTAGCAACAACAGGTGCACTAAGGTTTCTCTGTTAGTGTCTAGAAGTTAAGTACATAGACATGTTTGCACGACTGAGAAAACTGTTTGGGAGAGCGAGGGTAGATGTGAGAGAGACTAGAGAGTGGAGGAAGGAATCTGCCCTTTCTTCTGAGAGTAATGAAGGAGGAAGAAGGTGGTCTTGGGGAATGCAGAGTAAGTTGGGGGAAGTGGATGTCCAGGGGTGGCCTGAGCTGGGATTTCTAACAATGTGGCATAGGAACTGTAGCCTCTGGGAAGCAAAAGACTTTTCATGATTATCACGATTCTTGAAAATCAAGGATTTCAGAACATTACTTTCTCCAGGCCTTAAGGCAGGAAATGGCAAGGCCAAAGGTGTTATGCTGTGAACTCCAAGTCTTTACTTTCAGTGGGTAAGGTGGGTGTTAAAAGGGACAGAATAAGACAATCAGGAGTCATAGGGGGTCTAACCTATGCCAATTTAGGGTAGGGCATCACTGCACTTCACTCTCATGGCTTCTTTAATCTTAATGTGCTATCTGACAGTAGTACCAGGGAGAGAATTGTTCTCTAGGCCATGAACTTATGTTCTCCTCTCCCTGACAGCTTCCACCATAACTTTCTTATCACCAGCTTTGGGTGGCAGGCATTTCTATACTATATAGAATAACCTTTCACAGGAACTACACCCCGAGAGATATGTGATCCAATTGATACTTGTGGCGTGTTTGGTGTTTCAGTAGAGGGAACTGATCAGTGTGTTGACCACGTTCTTCTACTGCATGAGGTTTTAATCCCATCTCCTAGGCACTGAGTAACAGGCTAGGAGATTTGAGCATCTCCAAACACTCTTGAGGATTGGACTTGTGAAATCACACAACTGAGGGCTCAGAAGCCAAGATGCACCCTGTGCAGATGTTAATAAGCCAGGAAAGCCATCTATGTGGTCATTGTAAACACGTGTAGGGAAACAGAAGACACACCACTCTGCTTACATCTTCTGGTCTCTAGCGTGATGGGAGAGCTGAGATCTACTGAGGAGGAATCTCAAACCTGGACCAAACTCTGTGTGGTGTCACTGGGTTCTAGGACTGTTGTCCTTCTGTACGAGTCTCAGGGTCATCTGTCTACACTCTGTACCCCACCATGCAAGTTCACTTGTGTTATTCTACCTACAGGGGCTGGTAGGCAGACATCATCCCTGGAAACTGTCCTAAGCAAGAAGCAGGCCAAGAAGGAAGAGGAGAAGCTGACCACAGAGCTGCAGCTCATTACCCAGGAGAGAAACGAGGTGAATGATCGCCTGATTTCCATCACAGAGGAAGCCAAGAACAAGAGGTATACATTGCTCCAAACACAGTGGTGTTAGTATTGGGTCAGCAATGTCACCCCCATCTTACCCTTTTAAGGTAGTTTTCTAGGAAGCTGGACCACCAGAACTTCCCTGTGCTCAACTTCATGTCCCTAAATACTTATTAGTGGAGAGGCAGAACCTGAAGCTTGGTCACGAGTGAGATGGGAAATGGACTCTTCTCATCACTTCAATTGAAAAGAGGGACTTGTTGTCAGAACGAAGATTTCAGGGATAGAATGAGCGGAAAATGAGTACCCAGAGCACATTAGGAAAGCCCTTGACATGAGGTGGATTTTTGAATTTCTAGGAGCTGTGAGTTTGTTGTGAGTGTGAGTACTTGCCTGGCATGTGACTAAGAGCCTAGGATAGTACATGACCCAGCCTGACTTCGTATTCTTTAAGAATGTATTCTTAAAAGTCTACATTCATGGAGTTATGTCTTCCTGGGAACAGGTCCTTCCAGAGGCTAAATCCAATGTATGAACAATTGAAGAAAGAGGAGAAGGAGGTCATGACATTTCTGCACAACTTAGAGATGGAGAAGATTGAGGCCCAAGAAAACATCCAGGAGCTCAAGAAAGAGATTGACTTCTATAGGTAAGTACCAGTCAGGGAGGCCACCAGTAGTGGAAAGGTCACTTAAGCCTTTCTTTCTGGACCCTTGTTGGTGTTTGGGCTGCAGCAATCCTCATTTCTTCCATCAAATTGCGGTTTGCTGTTTGTGCAGCTGTGATGGATGTATTTGAGATGTATTGTATTAGGTCTTCATGGGAGCCTGGGTCCTGGTGGGCTTAATGGGATCTGTAAGTAAGAATGGGAGGCAGAGGATACAGGATCTTACTATGCAGAATGTGCTTCCAGCAACCTGCAGAGCCGACTCCTGATAGAGAAGATGCTAGTGAAGAAGAGAACGGTCATGCTGAAGCAGGAGGGCAAGGAAGTACGTGTCGACTGGTCTCTCATAGAGTAATATTTGGTTCGCTCGAACATGAATGGTAAAGACGAACAGGAGAAGACCAGCAACCCCCAGACACATCATCAGGTAGGAACAATCAACTTAATCAGGCTAATATTGCTTGAAACTTTTTCCATTGGATCTATGTTTGCTTTCCCCCAGTACCTTTCAAATCCTCACTCCCAAGGAGCCACCGACCTCAAGGAATGCAGTTCCTCATTGCTCAGTCTTTGTGCAAGTGTTCTGGGAAGTTAGGTACTTGGGAGAAGCTGAATTATTGGCAAGTGTACCATTTTGATCTGCTTGAAGCTGCAGTCCAATAAGGGTGACAGATGAATAACATGTCACATTCCTGTATGTACTCATGATAGGTGGGATGCCATGCAGAGCTTTGAGCAACTTCTAGGTCATGTGGCAGAAATCATGCAAGGGCCATGTGACAGAAGGGAAAAAAACTTTCAGGGATAAAAGCCAAATGCAAATATCAAATGAGTACTTCTCATTGTCATTGATCTGGGTGGCATGTGTCCTTCAGCTTCCTTCTGGCAACCCAATGAAGTCTCTTTGCATTGCTCACTTCTTGGTTTGCACTGATAGAAATTTGAGTGGCAACTTGTCAGCCCATGAATTTGTGAGTATTGTTGGATATTTTGCCCTGCCTGCAGATATAACAGCCATGGTTTCAGTTAAAGAATCAATGGCAAGTGTCCTGTAGAGGTGGTCAAAGACACCAGCCTAACAGGTGACATCCAGGTCCTATCCTCTGCCTTAATAACTGTCTTCCTCTTCCAGGTTCCAGTAACTGTAGCAAAAGCTGAAATTTCTACAGCCTAGTAAGAAGGCCTCCTGCAGAATGAGTTGCCACCTCAGAAGCACCTTGCTGAGCTCCATCCTCAACAGCCACAACATTCCTTGGATGAATCTTCTTCTACATTATTCAATTCTTCAGAGGAAATAGGCCCTAACTAACTAGCCAATGAGCCAGCTGATTCAGGATGTCATTACAGTTCCTGTCCTGACAACAACCTTTGAGAGAGAACTGAGGTGACTGCCCTGCCACCAAGTGTCCAAGAGAAACAGGCTGTGCTCTGTCTTGCTAAAAAAAGCAGTGAGAGACCTCTGCTTTATATAATTTACCGTTAGACTTTTGGTTGAAGTTTTGGGGATTTTTATTGTTGTTTTGCTATTTGTTATGTTATTGGGATGTTATATATTCTTGTTATTATTTTTCCTTTTTGCTAAAGCTTTTTACTGTTTTAACTGTCATTTTAAAGCCTGTTTTTTTAAATTTATTTATGAATGAAAAATTGATTTGTAACCCTTGACTCCTTTTTCTTCGAAGCCAGTTTGTGCAATTTTTAATTAATGAGTTATTTTTATACACTCCATATTTTATTCCCCACCTCACCACCCCCTGACCACCCTCCAACTGATCCATATCCCATATCTCCTCCTCTCCCCTATATCAACATGGATGTCCCCACCCCCATGCCACCTGACCTCTAAACTCCTTGGAACCTCTTTTCTCTTGAGGGTTATGTGCATCATATCTAAATGAACACAGACCAGGAAGTCCTCTACTGTATGTGTGCTAGGGTATTCAAAAGAATACCCATGGTATGCAGTCACTGATAAGTGGATATAAGCCTAGAATCTTGGAACACCAAAAACACAATTCATGTACCAAATGATGTCTGACAAGAAGAAAGGAGTGGACACTGGTGCTGGAAAGGATCAAAGCATCAGTGTAGGGGAATATAAGAACAGGGAAGAGGGAAGGGTTGGAAGATGGAGCAGAGGGAGGGAAAAGGGCATGTGGGAACTTTTGGGGGGTGGGGAACCAGAAAAAAGTGAAATAAATTGTAAATATAGAATATATCCAATAAAAAATAAAAATAAATAAATAAATAAATAAATAAATAAATAAATAAATAAAAGTCTTCCTGACTGATGTAACCCACACACAAAGGAACACAAATGGTATGTGTTTACTTATAAATGGATATTTGCCCTAAAGGTCACAATGCCCATGATACAACCTACAGACCATATGGAGCTTAAAGGAAAGGAGACCAGGGTTTGTAGGCTTCAGTCCTGCATTGAGGGTGGAACAGGATAATCATGGGAGGTGGAGTGGAAAGGTAGAGAGGTGGGAGTAGAAATGGGTCAGTATCAGGTAATAGAGAGGATAGGCAAGAGGTACACAGGGTAAGGAAATGGAACAAAAATATGTAGGTGTGGATGAGGAACTGGGGATTCCTACATGAGTTTCCCACACAAGGGAAACGAGAGGCTACCTAGGCCCAAAAGGAATGACTTTAGGCAAAGTGAACAGAGAAGGGGGAGATAGAACCTGTAGAAACCACCTCCGGTGGATAGGTAAGCCTCCCACAAATGCCCCTGCACCCCCCACCCCCACCCCCACCCCCACCCCACCATCAAGGAAGGGTGCCATGCACACATCTCATAGCTTTTAGACCATAATTGTGCTAGAGCAAAGGAAGAACAGGGAAAACAAATGACACAGAGACTGAAGGAAGGGACATCCAGAGACATCCAGTAGCCATCCAGTGGTGATCCATCACATGCAGACACCAAAGTAGACACTGCTGCTGTGGTCAAGAAACCCTTGCTGACAGTAACCTCGGACATGGCTCTATGGAAGGTCTGGCCAACATCTGATGATTGAAGCAAGTCAGCAGATTGAGCTCAGGGAACCTGGTGGGTGAATTTGTAGAGAACCTGGAGGAACAGAAGGGAATTGCATCCGTATAGGAAGAACATCTGCTGGCAGGGCCAACCAGTGCTCCCAGAAACTAGTCAGCAAACTGGGCAGTATACAGGGAGGAATCTATAGATCTAGATACGATGTAGCAGAGGATGACCTTAACTGACAGCAGTGGGAGGGGAGGTCATTATCCCTGTGGAGGGTTAAGACCCCAGTGTAGTGTTATGCTGAAGCAATATGACAGGAAGAGTGAAGGTGGGTGGGGGAAACACCATTATACAGGAAAAGGGGAGGGAAAGAAGGCAGATGTGGTTTGAGGGATTGGTGTGGGTTAATCAGGAAATGGTATGTTATTTCATACCACATGCTGGGGTGAAAACCTGCCAGCTCAGAGAGGCAGGGAAAGCACCCAGCTGAAATTTCTACTCCCCTGACCTCCCAGGAGAGCAGTTTTTATCCCTCCCCCACACTGTCTTAAATATCATTCAGCTTAGACACCTTCCTTTGGTGTAGCTATGTTCATTCCCTTTCAACTGGTTCCTTGCTCTGCCTCTTGACCTGGAGTTGACCTTATTTAGATTTGCAATAAAGGTGTGTGCTAGGGCTGAGCAACAAAATAAGAAAGTACAGTAAACAGGAAGCTCTTGGGTTAAAGTTCTGTGGCAGGGCTGAGCTACACCATAAAATATTTTTTCAGTAAATAACAATCTTGGGGTTTACAATGTGAACAAGTATCCTGCAACCTAACTTAGCAATGTTCCCTCCAGTATAGAAATCAAGCTCTGCCAATTGTTCTGCTTGTTTCCAAGCATGTCTGAGTGCATCATCATGGGAACACAAGGATCGCAAGGAAGATCAGAACTGGGCTCTTAAAGCTATTGCACATGTCCAATAGGGATCAAAAAAACACCAAGGAAACCCCTGATCCTTATCACAAGGAATAAATCATCCATCCCTATTGTCACATATTTTTTTTCAAAATGTTACCATTCCTGACCTTGGCTCATTGTCCTACATGCTGCTGAATTAACAGGTTCATATCCAGGTATCACTCAGCAAACCATAGAAACACTGAATTCAGTTATACATGGATGGTTTATTGAATGCACACCTCAAGATTGAGCAATTTGGGCAATGAATCAAAACTGTGCACTAAATATTTCTCAGGTACCGTTTCATGCAAAAAAAAAAAATAAAACCACAAAGAACTCATGAAAAAGTACTGGAAATGCTGTATTTTGAGGGCCCTCTCTCAAGCTATTTGAGATATACTATTATATACTGGCCTTGAATTTGATGGGTTCTATGGGAAGCATATAGATGAGGAATTTTGTAAGATTAGCTAACCTCACAACATACAGAACATAACAAGGTCAAGATGACCCTGTTCTGAATCATGATGTTTTTCTTTGGATTTACATCTATGACTGGGAGTCATATTATAGTAACAGTATGAAATAGAAGTCTGGCATATGATAAATATGCTATAGTTATGTAACGGGGCAAGCATTATCAAGAAAAACTGTAACATTAGGAAAGGTATCTGTGTTACCTTACCATGTTTAGACAAGTTCTGTGGCCTCAATAGGACCTCCTTGGAAGGAGAAGAGAGAATGTGTTTGTTACCTGAATGGAGGGGCCTGAGCAGTATTTCTCAGCCTTCTCAGTGCACATTTCACCACACTCTGTCCCTGCCAGGAATCCCAAAGTGTCCTTCCACCTTTCCTGTGAACCAAGTCTAAGCATACAAAGGCCAGGACACAGTGCTGGTGTCCCACTCCTCACTTATGCTCCATTTTCCACAAATGTACATGTGTAAGCAAATACAGTGTGCTCACTTGCCATTGATACTCTTCACATCTTACTGAGCGAAGCAATTGCTTGACGAGACCCAAATTTTAAAATATGTCAGTCCTCAGCAAGTGTATCAAGATAAATCTGGGATAGAGGTGCATGAACTTTGCCCTGGACTGAACTCAGAAATGTGGGATGGGAGAAAGATGTATAGTTAAGTTTACATTGTATCTGCTTAATTTACTCTCAAGAAAAGAAAGAGGAGATCTCTGATGGCTTCTATCTAGCCACTTGAAAGATTCACTGGGTTTTGGCCTTAGCACTTGGTACTTCGTGATTGGACAGCAGCACACAGGGAAGCTAGAGACTGTCATGATATTATGTATCATGATAGGAGCAGTAGATATTACTCAGTTGTTACAATGGTGATACCCACTCTAATTTGTTCCTAATGTGAACCCAGGGAAAGTGAGAACAAGGTCCTTAGAATAAAAAGATCATTTCCACTTCTCTATCTTCCCAACAAGAAACACTTGTAGAAAGAGAACGGTCTATTCATTAAAATAGACAAAGATTGGTAGGTGAGGCCTTGGATGTAGGGTGAGTTTCAGTATTTTTTCAGGGTCTCAAATGTTCCATGTTGTCCTCTACCTGGCTTCCCAGGTTAACATTCACGTCGGATAATCTTGTTACCAAATTACTGTTACAACTTAGAATAGGGGCTCCTAGGAATGTTAGTACAGAACTAGTCACTGAGACAGACCTGGGTTTTCTAATGCTGAGGTGTATACCCACCAGCATAACTACAGCCATTTTGTTCTATGTCTGCTCCCTAGTTTAGACTATTGCTATAATATGCCTGCCAATCATTGACACAGAAAAATAACTTGTCTCAAAGCAAGTTCATGTTGATAACATACTCTTATGTTCTTTATGATGCTTATTAAACTTATAATGTTCCACAAAATTTACATAGGACCCATCAAATTAACAGTCAATGTACACTGTCACATTTAAAATATCCTGATCACAAATGAACACAGGACACTACCTGCAACTGCATATGACCTACTTGTACTTTTGGTTTTTTGTTTTTTGCTTTATAAGTTGATGAATATAGATGTTTGGGTACATGGCTCAGCTCCAAAAATCTGGCATATGGTTCTGTTCAATCAGTATTAGGTTCTGCATTCATCAATCCTTCCATGTTTGATTGAGATAGGTGTTTATCAGGTTAGTGGGGCCAATCATGAACCCAAACACAAGACATTAGGCCATGGCTCTGTACACTAAACTATGTCTATTATATAGTATATTTTAATATGCCTTTACCTATTTTAACTATTTTATTTTTCCCTGACAGAAACTCATTTATAGCTTACAGAGCACTCTAAGTTATCTTCCTTTGGTGACACTGGTACATAGATGAGAGCTTCATACTCTGCCTGAGGGCCTTTACATTACTGGCTCCAATAATTTACTTTTCTCTGCCAACTCATCTCCAGACTCTTGCCAGAACCATGGTGAATGCAACTCTGTCTCTGCTAAAAAATCTTGGGGCAACATTCAAATGCTAAGCATAAGACTTCATGAGTATAGCCCCTAACACACATTCACACATGCACCAGCCCTGAAAGTTCTGCCTGCATGTGATTCCGTGCACCTGTATACAAGACAGGAGAACTTTTGACTGCATTTTAAAACTGGAGTGATTCCTCAGTACATGTTACTATCTCAGATTGCTGATTGAGGAAATTTGAGGTAGGATGAGACATTTCTGAGAAGAGTTGGAAAAGGAAACCTTCAGTTAGATACACAGGGATTACTGTGGTGATGGCAATAAAGCCTAGAGCAAACCTTGGCATTGGAAGGAGGATGGGCTCAATGGATATGCCCCAGGAGAGTCTCCAGAAAAGGGTACCCCAGCTTCCTGTTCAGTCCCAGGAGAACATTAGCAGGGAGCCAAATGCTGTAAGCCATGACATCAGCAGTCCCTTCTTGAGCATTCTATTATCTCCTGGAGAGTTCTTGGCATGAGCTGTGATGTCACCAGTTTTGGAGCACAGGACAACCACTGGGACTTTTTAGTCAGTGTATAGAGGAAACCTCACTGAACATGTTTGCCTGACTCAGAAAACATTTTCTGAGAAGTAATGTGGATGGGAGAGAGAATAGAGAGAGGAGGAAGGAAACTGGCCTTTCATCTGAGAGTAATGAAGGATGAAAAAGGTGGTCTTGGAGAATGTGGAGTAAGTACTGGGATGTGGATATTGAGCTTCCTGCCAGGGTTGCCTGAGCTAGCCTTTCTAGCAAAGAGGCAAAGGAATTGAAGCTTCTTGGAAGCAAAAGAAATTCCAGGATTTGCACAACTCTTGAACATCAAGGATGTTAGAATATTATTTTCTCCATCCCTTAAAGCAGAAGGTGGCAAGGCCAAAGCTGTTATGCTGTGAACTCCAATTGTTCATTTTCACTGCATATTGATTGTGGTTGTTACTTGGGGACAGAATGAGATCATCAGAAGTCACAGAGGATCGAATTGAAGCCAATTTAGGGCAGGGCATCACTGCCTACACTACCATGCTTCCTGTATCTTCAGCTTCTCACTCACAGTAGTACCAGGGAGAGAACTATGCCCCTGGCAATGAGCTCTTGTTTTAAGAACTACTCTGACCTCTTCTCCCTCAAAGTTTCCACCTTAGATTTAATACTTGTTGTGTGTGACAGAAATTATTGGACTGTAAACATAGACCTGTTAGAGTTGATACACCCAGACAGAGTCTATATCCTCTGGAATTTATCATGTGACTTGTGAAAACATAGAACTGAGGGCTCTGAAGCTAAGTTGCACCCTGTGCAGTTGTTAATAAACCAGGAGAATGCATCTCTGTGGTCATCATAAGAAAGTATAGGGACACAGGTGGCTGCTTACATCTCCTGGTCTCTATAGAGTCATGGGAAAACTGAGATCCATGAGGAGGCATCTCAAGACTGGATGAAACTCTGTGTGGTGTCACTGGGTTCTAGGCCTATTGTCTTATTTATGTGTCTCAGAGTAGTCTTTCTACACTCTGCATTCCCACCATGGAAGTTCACTTGTGTTCTTTTACCTACAGGGGCTGGCAGGCAGACATCATCACCTGTATTTGTTCTAAGCAAAAAGCAGGCAAAGAAGGAAGAGGAGATGCTGACCAGAGAGCTGTATCTCATTACCCAAGAGAGAAACGAGCTGAGAGATCGCTTGATCTCTGTCACAGAGAGAGCCATGAACAAGAGGTATGCATTGCTCCAAATGCTGTGGTTTTGTCTGTAGTCCACAATGTCACACTTGTCTTTTTAAGGTGGTGGATCATAGGAAGGTGTATCTTCATGATATCCCTGGGCCCAACCTCATGTCCCTAAATACTTCTTAGAGGAGAGGCAGAACCTGAAGCTTGGTCGGAGTAAAATGGGAACTGGACTCTTCTGATTCCTCCAGGTCAAAAGTGGAACTTGTAATCTGAGTGAAGAATTCAGGGATAGAGGCAATGGAGAGTGAGTTCCCAGAGTTCATTGGGAAAGCCCTTGAAAGGAGGTGCTTTTGTGAGATTCCAGGAGCTGAGAGTTTATGGTGAGTTTTTATACTGCACTGGTAGATGACTGAGTGCTGGAAATGCCTAGATGCATCTGAATGGGCCTGGTCTCTCTGCTTGACTAGACCCCTGATGTTCTGGCTGTTCCACTTTTTCTGTGTGACTTATACTCTGAGACATAATGTTGCCTGTATTTCTTCTGCTTCTCATTGTGTTCTCTCTGCTTCTATCTCTGATTCACACTCATTCTGTGACTCCGTCTCCTTTGCTCCTTCTCATGTGTGTACACAACATTGTGTGTATGTTTCTGTGTGTGTGTATGCATGTCTATACATGTGTGCGCACACACACACACACACACACACACACACACGATTGTGTTGTCTCCTGTGAATGAATTTTTGCAAGTTTATCTTTCTCTCCACTCTTTGAAATTCAGGAATCTGTGAAATCCAGAATATTCTGAGACAGTAATGTAGCATATACTTCTTCGGATTCTCATTCTTTTTCTCTGGGTCTGTCTCTGTCTCTATTTCTCATTCTCTGGCTCAGTGTCCTATTCTCTTAATTTGTGTGTGCCAGTTTATGAGTCTGTTTGCTTCCATGTATATATGCATGTGCTTCTGTTTTGTATGTTGACATTTACCTTAACACTTTGGAATCTTGTGGTTTGTGTACTGGTCTGAGGATTTACATGTATTACAGTTTCAAGGTGATGTGAGTCCTGATGTATGGTACACCCACTTTAAATAGTACTGTTCCTAGCCTTCATGGGCACATTTACATATACAGTTGCATTTCTTGGGCAGATTATAAAGTGGTGGTGATGTCTGGCCTCACCTCAAGAATTATGTGTAATGTCTGGTAGGGAAATACCAGAACAGGGAAGAGGGAAGGAGTGGATGGGAGAACAGGATTTGGGAAGGGGGCTTGTGGGACTTTTAGGGAGCAAGGAGCTAGGAAAGGTGGAAATCATATGAAATGTAAATAAAGAATATGTTGAATAATAAAAAGAATTATGTGCAATGTCTGCCTCTAATGAATTAGTTATCCAGGAATTAGAATCCATGATGTCAAAAAAGGAAACATATAATCAGAGGTGTTTATTTGGCAAAGACCTGTGGCCTAGGCTCTTGAGAGCACAAGGGGCTAGACTGCTCCTCCAGTCCTAATGAATAAACACAGACAGCCTGGGCACACTCGATCTGGATACCTAGCTTTTGCTGTCCTTGGAAAAAAGAAAACAAGTTTCTAAAGATGAAGAAGATTCCAGTATGCAGAATCCAGGAATTCACGCTTGGGAGAGAACTGAGGTAATGGCCCTGCCACAATAGGTACAAGAGATGAAACTGGCTGTATGTCTCTGTTGCTAAAAGTGTAATGAGGGAACTCTGGTTCATATAATTTACTGTTAGAGTTTTGGTTGATGTTTTGCTTTTTGTTGTTTCATTACTTGTTATGATATTGGATATCATATATTATTGTTATTGCTTTTATTTTTTGCTTAAGCTTTTTACTGTTTATAGTAATTATCATTTAAACTCTGTTTTTTCATGTACATCTGATGAATAAATTTTATTTGTAACTCATCGTTTTGAGACCATGTTCCTTATTCAGGTTTTCTGTCCTATCCTGTAGACATAGGTCTCACAACCAGAGATGAATCTCTATAAGCTCCAGGAAGCCTGGGTTATGAATTGAATTCAAAGCTCAGTAGGGTATACAAGACAATGGTCTTTTGTATGAATATTGTGGCTTCTCACATGGATACACACTTTAGGATGTAATCACGGCCATACTCTATACATTCTGTCATGTATCCTCCTACTCCTAAAATATAGCACTGTATTAGAATGGAGACTGCAGCTCCTATCTATTCAATATAGTCCATGAATTTCTACCTAGAGCAATCTGACAATAACAACAAAAAAACATCAAGGGCATACAAAAGGTAAAGGAAAATGTCAAAATATTGCTATTTGCACATATGATAGTAGACATAAGTGATTCCTAAAAATGTACCAGAAACCTACAGCTGATAAACACCTACAGGAAAGTCTCTAGATACAAAAGAAACTTTAAAAAATCACTAGCTGTCCTTATTGAAAAGACAAAGAAGCTAAAAAGAATTAGGAAAGTTACAACTTACAATACCCAGAATTAATAAAATGTACCTTGTAACAATGAAAGACCTATAGGACAAGATTTTCAAATACTTCTGGAAAAAATATTATGAGAAGGAAAGTGTTCGCATGGTCAGAGTTAACAAGGATTAACATAGAGTAAATGGACATCTGAGGGAAAGCAACTTACAGATACAATGCATTCCTATCAAAATTCCAACACAATTAATTACAGGTCTTGATAGAGTCCTTATTATGTTCATATGGATAGACAAAATCCCAGTGTCTTAGTTAGGTTTTCCATTACTTCGAAAAGACACAATGACCAAAGCAAATTTGTTATAAGAGACAACATTTAATTGGGGCTGGGTGACAGGTTCTGAGGTTGAGTCCATTATCATCATTGAGAGTAGACCAGAGTCCAAAATTATATAGTACTTGAGGAGATATGAGAAGGAGCTGTGTCTTCTTCATGCAAACCAGAGAAGATGGCTAGTGTATAGCTATGAGGAGGATCTCAGAGACCTACCCAACTGTAACACACCTACTCTAAGGAGGTCAAATCTTTTAACAGTGCTATTGCCTTGGTCAAGATTATTGAAACCACACATTCCACTCCCTGGCTAACATAAGCTTCTTCAAATGGATTTCTCTATTGTGGTCATACCTGTCTATAGCATAACAGAAAATATACTTAATCCACCTCATAGGTCCCATAGACCATTAGATTTTCAACACACTTTTAATGAAAAATTCAAAGTCTCTTCTTACATATACACAATCTCTAAAGTCTAATCCTCTATAAAAACAAAATGTGTAGATCACATATGTGTAAAATCACAAGATATATATTGCCATTTTGAAAAGTCATACTGCGAAAGTACCAGACTAAAGCAAAACAAAAACACAGATTCTCAAAATACAAGTCTAGATTTCCATTTCTGAACATCTATGAGTCAAATGAATGGGCACCCACATTCATAGAATAAACTTTACTGAAGCTGAAAGCATGCATTGCATCTCACACAATAATAGTGGGAGACTTCCACCACAATAACATCATTGGACAGATCATGGAAACCCAAACTAAACAGATACAGAATGAAACTAACAGCAGTTATTGACCAAGGAATAACAGATATCAAAAGAATATTTCATCCTAAAAGAAAAGAATATACCTGCTCCTCAGCACCTCATGGTACATGCTCCAAGGTTGCCATCCTCTTGATCACAAAACAAGCTTCAGCTGATACAGGAAAATTGAAATAATCTGATGCATCCTGTTGGATGACCACAGACTAAGAGTGGTCTTCAATAGCAACAAAAACAACAGAAATCCCACATACACATGGAAGCTGAATAATACCTACTCAATGATAACTTGGTCAAGGAAGAAATAAGAAAACATTGTAGAATTTAATGAAGGTGAGGGTACAACATGCCCAAAGTTATGGGACACAATGAATGCAGTGTTAAGGTGAACATTCAAAGCTCTGAGTGCCTTCATAAAGAAACTGGAGAGAGCATACACTAGAAGCTTGACAGTATACCTGAAAGCTCTAGAACAAAAAGAAGCAAATACATCCAAGAGGAGTTGTTGGCAAGATCACACTTGAATTATCAAAAGGCTCATTATCAGTGAACATCTTTTGTCCCGCATCCCTTGCCATTTATTCCCAACTTCATTTGTTTTGGAGGCAGGGCTCAATACACTGTATAGCCCTGGCTGGCCTGGAGCACTGATATCCATTGCCTCTGCCTCACAAGTGCTGGAATTTAAAGGCCCCCCTCCGAATCTGGGAGACCCTCATTCTAGTCTCGGGATAAGACGAGGCCCCAAAATTTCATGAGAGACCATTCTTTTTTTATTGGATACATTCTTTATTTACATTTCAAAACCAGGAAAAGGGAGAGATCATTCTTGTTGCAAGCACATGAGGTGTATTTTGAGAGAGGCAGTGCACTGGGGTCGCCCTTGTTTCCCGTGCAGGGGCAGAGCATATCGACCTCCAGCAGCTGCAGGTTGGAGTTTTAAGGAAAATACTACAAAGGAAAGGGGAGTCGGGACTGATTCATGTCATAGGGAAGGGGTGGTCAGGTGGCAGTTTATGGCTCAGCAGAAGATTACAGGTTATCTCCGGCAAACATAGTTAAACTTTGAGCAAATGTGGTGAGCTAGTTCTTGGAGTGGGGAGAGCTATCTCACACCAGCTGTCTCAGGAATGTGGGGAGCTAGTTCTTGGAGCAGGGAGAGTCAAGGTTAACAGTTTCTTGGACTGAGAGCAGAAAAAATAAACTTTTCTGTGTTAGGCTCATTGATAGAGGTCTAGAAATATCAAGTTGGGGTCTCTCAGAATCACAGGCATGTGCCACCATGCCCAGCTCCAAGTTGTATTTCTATTCCTACTTTTTATGTGTATGAGTGTTTGTCTGTACCTATGCTTGCACACTACATATGGGGCCTAGTTCCCACAAAGATCAGGAGAGGCAAGAGATTCCCTGAAACTGGTTCTGGGAACTAAACTCATGTCTTCTGCTAGAGCAACCTGTGCTCTTATCAGCTAAGCTGTTCCTCAAGCCTACTCCAACATTAATTTTTATAATTTAATACTATGTTAAATAGGAACTTTAAGAACTTTAAGACGAGCAAAGAGGAAAACTCATAGCCCTGAACGGCTCCATAAAGAGATTGGATAGATCTTACTCTAGCAGCTTAACAGCTCATTGGAAAGCTCTAAAACAAAAAGAAGCAAACACACCCAAGAGGAGTAGATGGCAGGAAATAATCAAATTCAGGACTCAGATCAACCAAGTAGAAAGAAAGAGAATTATACAAAGAATCATTGAAAGCAAGAGCTGGTTCTATGAGAAAATCAACAAGATAGATAAACTCTTAGCCAGAGGGCACAGAAACAGTATCCAATTTAAACAAAATTAGGAATGAAATGGAAGAAAAAAAAACAACAGAAAGTAAGGAAATACAAAAAAAATCTACTCAGATTCAGATTCTCATAAAAAGGAATACATTCAACAAAAGTAGAAAATCTGGATGAAATAGATTTTTTTCTTTTTTTAAATAAATACCAGGTCCTAAAATTAAATCAGGATAAACAAACTATATAGCACTTAGTTAGGGTTTTACCGCTGTGAACAGACACCATGACCAATGCAAGTTTTATAAAAGACAACATTTAATTGGGGTTGGCTTACAGGCTCAGAGGTTCAGTCCATTGTCATCAATGCATAAACATGGCAGCATCCAGGCAGACATGGTGCAGGAGGAGCTGAGAGTTCTATATCTTCATCTGAAGGCTGCTAGTGGAAGACTGACTTCCAGGCAATGAGGATGAGGCTTTTAAGCCCAAACCCACAGTGACACACATACTCCAACAAGGCCACACCTCCTAATAGTGCCACTCCCTGGGAAAAGCACATACAAACCATCACATTCCACCCCTGGCCCCCATAGGCTTGTTCAAACATGAGTCTATGGGGGCCATACTTAAACATAGCATAATGCAAAATACATTTAGTCCAACTTCAAAAGTCCCTGTAGATTATAGCAGTCTCAACAGTGTTAAAAGTCCAAAGTTCAAGGTCTCTTTTGAGATTCATCCAATCACTTAACTGTAATCCCCCAAGCAAGACAGGAAACCAGCTGGGCAAAGTCCAAACTCTGCATCTCTATGTCTGATGGCAAAACAGTCTTCAGATATCCAACTCCTTTTTCGTCTTTGCTGACTTCAAAAAGGTTCTTTCTCCTGGGCTTCTAATGCCCTTAAACCACCAGGCTAAGAAAGGAATAACTGTGTTAGGAGGGGAGATAGATCCAGATTACAGTGGGGAAATTGGATTGCCTCTACACAATGGAGGTAGGCAGGATTATGTCTGGAGAGCAGGAGATCCCTTAGGGCGTCTCTTAGTACTACCATGTCCTGTGATTAAAGTCAATGGGAAACTACAATAGCCTAATCCAAGCAGGATGATGAAGGATGACCCATCAGGAATGAAGGTATGGGTCAATCCTCCAGGAAAAGAGCCAAGAACTGCTGATGTGCTTGCTGAAGTTGAACAAAATACCGAATGGGTAGCAGAGGAAGGTAGTTATAAATACCAGCTAAGGCCACGTAACCAGTTGCAGAAACGAGGATTATAAGTGATAATAATGCTTCTATGTTATTTTGTTAAGGATACATTTGTTTTTCTTCCAATTCCTTTAACATCAATTGGTATTGAGACACTAAAAGAATGTTCCCAAGGGACATTTCCCCATTGTAAATTTACAAATATGTTTGCAATTGTACGAGGAATAGTTATATCATGTTACGCTTATTCACGACCTTGTTATTGTTTCATGTGGACATGAGATATTATCTGTGTCAAGCTGACAAAGGGTGGATTGTAGTGGCTATTCCTGGTTGTCACCTTGACTATATCTGGAATAAACTACAATCTAGAATTGGAAGGCTAACTTATGATCCTAATCTGGAGGCTCAGAGATATAAGTTTTTGACCTGGTCTTAGCATGGAGATCTTGAAGCATGGTGGCTATGGATTCCAGTTCAAGATCATCTGGGATTAAAGGCATGGAAACATACACCTTTAATCTCATATTATGGCTATGGATTCTAGCTCAAGATCATCGGGGATTAAAGGCATGGAAACATACACCTTTAATCCCAGATTATGGCTATGGATTCCAGTTCAAGATCATCTGGGACTAAAGGCATGGATACACACACCTTTTATCTGGGCTACACCCTCTACTGGAGACATATATAAGGACATTGAAAGAAGGAAGACTGACTCCCAGGCAATGAGGATGAGGCTTTTAAGCCCACACCCACAGTGACACACCTACTCCAACAAGGCCACACCTCCTAATAGTGCCACTCCCTGGGAAAAGCATATACAAACCATCACAACACCTTAACCTCTAAGTAAATAGAAGCCATCAGTAGAAGGCCTCCAAACAAAAAAAAATCCAGGGCCAGATGGTTTTAATGAAGAATTCTATCAGAACTTCAAAGAAGATCTACTACCAATACTTCTCAAATGCTTTCGAAATATAGAAACAGAAGTAAAACCAACCAATATGGTGTATGAAGACACAGTCATACTGATGCCAAAACCATAAACAGAAACAACAAAGAAAGAGAACTTCAGACCAATTTCCCTTTTGAATATCAATGCAAAAATAATATAAGTCTCACAAATGAATCCAAGAACACATCAAAATAATCGCTCGACTTGATTAAGTAGGCTTCATCCAGGAATGCAGTGATGGTATAATGTATGGAAATCCATCAATGTAATCCACTTACAAACAAACTCAAAGATGATAGCAACATGATTAAGTTATTACATGCTGAAAAAGCACTGGAGAAAAGACAGCACACATTCATGTTCAAAGTTTTGGAGAGATCAGGAATTCAAGCTTCATATGTAAACATAAGAAAAGCAATATACAGCAAACCAATAGACAACATCACACTAAATGGAGAAAAACTCCCATTAAAATCAGGGACAAGACAAGGACCTACCTAGTCAAAATACTACTTGAAGTTCTACCCAGTGCAATAAGACAAGAAAGGTAGGTCAAAAGGATGCAAATTGCAAAGGAAGAAGTCAAAATATCACTCTTTTCAGTTGATATATGATAGTATACTTAAGGAACCACAAAAATTCTACCAGAGAGAACCTGCCTTCAGCAAAGTGGCTAGATATAAAATTAAATCTACCAAATCAGCAGCCATTCCTCTACTCAAATTATAAATGGGCTGAGTAAGATATTAAGGAAATGTCATGCTTCACAATAGTCACAAATAATATAAAATATTTTGTTATGACACTAGCCAAGCAAGGGAAAAATCTGTTTGACAAGAACTTTGAATACCTAAAGAAAGAAATCAAAGAACTAAGAAGATGGAAAAATGTCCCAAGCTCAGGAATCAGCATGATTAACAGAGTAAAAAATCCATCTCACAATCTTGCAATCTACGGGTTCAATGCAAACCCCATTAAAATTCCAACTCAATTCTTCATAGAGTTAGAAACAGCAATTTTCAAATTCATTTGGAATAAAAAAAAAAAACCCAAGATAGCGAAAACTATTCTCAACAATAATAGAACTTATGGTGGAATCACAATCCCTGACCTCAAACTATACTATAGAGCAATATTGACAAAAACTGCATGGTATAGGAACAGGGACAGGCATGTAGTTCAGTGGAATGGAAACCACAGAATTGAACATACACACCTATGGTTATTTGATTTTTGACAAGGAAGCTAAAACCATCCAGTGGAAAAAAAGACAGCATTTTCATGAAATAGTGCTGGTTCAAGTGGAGGTCCGCATGTAGCAGAATGCAAATGTACCCATTCTTTTTTTTTATTTTTTCCCAATGGAGATTTTTCTTAAACATAAATTACTTGGTTAAGAGTTTGAATCATTAACTGTTCAGATCAGTCCAACTTGCTGCTGAGAGTAGCTATGAGTAGAGGTCAAACACAAAACTGTAAAAATCTTAACTTTCTTTATGGAATTTTGTTCTCCAGAGTGAAGTTAGTAGTTGACAATGTCAAAAGGTTTCACCAGCACCCTCTGCCTGCCTCAATGCCCAGGGCCTAAAGGGACAGGGAGTAGCGTGGAAGCAACAGGGAGCTAGGCTAGGGTCTGGGAACAGTGGCTGATGGTGCCTTCCTGACCTCCTGGTGCTAGGCAGGTCCCTAGGACAGTGGGATTGGGGACAGGGGAGGGTAAAGAGGACAGGACCTGTGTCTTCCTCCAAAGAGACCTGCTGTTGCCTCCTTCTCTGTGCAGCTTACCACGCTGTGGAGGCGCGTAACTCCAGCTGTCCAGTCTGCAGAGTATGATGCATAGGGCACATGCCTGCTGAAAGCTGAGATCCTGGCAGGGGCATGGGAGCCTGGGCATGAGTCATGCCCCTGCAGCTTCCACAGAGCTCCAGGTCCTGCCCATGGCACAGGAGCCAAGGAATCGCTTCTGCACACAGAGCAGCCTGATTGGCTTTTCTCTTTCCACTTTTCCTGGTTGAATTCAAGCTATTTAGTGTGGGAGTACAGTCAGGTTTCCTTAAATAGGTTTCCATGAGAAAAATGGAAATGTTACTATTCCAGTGAGTAGCACCTTTACTCATTGGAATCTGTAATTCTCTTCTACTGCTGTCAAAGAAAGCCATACTCCGCTACATATGCTGCTGCACCCATGGGTCCCTCTCCATGTGTACTCTTGGGTTGTTGGTTTAGTGCCTGAGAACTCTGGGAATACTGGTTGGTTCATACTGATGTTCCTTCTATGGGGTTGCAAAACCCTCTTCAGCTCCTTGGGTCCTTGCTATAGCTCCTCCATTGGGGACCCTGTGAGAAACACTACTTTAGAGAAAAAAGAACTCAGTGGCAACTCTGTCCATGGAGTTGGATATCTCAGCACTGAAGATACAGGACACAAGTCTCCTCCATCTCTCACTCGACTCCCCACAAGAGTCTCTGATCCTGTATATTGAGATCATGTTAGAAGGCTGAACAACTTTGTGTATAATACTTGTGGGGCATTTGAGAGGCAGAGGCAGGAGGATTTCTGAGCTCAAGGCCAGCCTGTTCTACAGAGTGAATTTCGGGACAACCAGGGCTACACAGAGAAACCCTGTCTTGGAAAAAAAACTATTACTGGAGCATGGCAAACGTAATGATAGATGTACTCAAGAAGTGAAGGTGGTTAGGAACACACTGAGTTTTCCTTGACCTTCTCTACATAATTGGCTGCCTGTTAGAAGGTGCTACCGAAACGGAGGATGGACATTCACCTAATCTCTGGAAACATTCTCATAAACACAATCAGAAGTATATTTTTCAGGTCATTCTAGATCCCATTAAGTTGGTAATAGAGACCAACCATCACATATTTTCCCTTTGACACCCAACCACTTATGTTACACTTAATTTCCAAATAAAGACAATAAAAGTATTTAAAATATAGCATAACTAGTAGGTGCTTACCTAGCAGGTATGAAGCTCTGGTTTGAGTCCCAATCTGACATAAGTTGGACATGGTGGTACACAGACATAATACTTAAAGTTTGTATGTTTGTATGTTCAGTAAGCAGATAAAGATTATTCTGAGTTACATACCTACTGACCCCGACTTATATAAAACAAACTAGGTATGTATGAGAACCAGTCTTAAAACAAACAAAAAGACAATGGTGTCATAACTTTACCTAACATGATATAACTATCCCCCATATGACCTAAACACATTAATTATTCTCCAAGGGTAAATAGTGAAGTCCCTTTTTGAATGTTACAGTTTAAATATGCTAATATAGATTAAAAACTTAAGTAGTGATACCAACTCAATGCTATGTTATATAATAAAAGTATTCCACAGCTGGGCGGTGGTGGTGCACGCCTATAATCCCAGCACTTGGGAGGCAGAGGCAGGTGGATTTCTGAGTTTGAGGCCATCCTGGTCTATAGAGTGAGTTCCAGGACAGCCAGAGATACACAGAGAAACCCTGTCTCAAAAAACCAAAAAAAAAAAAAAAGTATTCCATGACAAAACCAAATTTGCACGATATCGATCCACAAAACCAGCCCTCCAAAGGATAATAGGGGAAAAACACCAATACAAGGGGGGAAGCTACACCCCAGAAGAAGCAAGATAGAAACCCCCTCTCATCAAACCCAAAAGAAGAGAACCAGTCAAATATAAAAAATAACGCCCAAAATGTCATGAAGTAATAATTACTATTCCTTAATATCTCTTAACATCAGTGAACTCAGTTCACCAATAAAAAGTCACAGAGTAACAGACTGGATACAGAAACAGGACCCTACATTTTGCTGCATAAAGGAAACACATCTCAATGTCAAAGACAAACACTACCTTAGAGTAAAAGGCTGGAAGGCAATTTTACAAGCAAATGGTCCCAGGAAATAAGCCGGAGTACCCATTCTAAAATCAGATAAAATTGACTTTCAACCTGAAGTCATCAAGAGAGACACGAAAGGTCACTTCTTGCTGGTCAAAGGAAAAATCCAAGAAGAAGAATTCTCAATACTGAAAATCTATGCTCCAAATGTAAGGGCACCATCATTCATAAAAGAAACTACTAAAGCTTAAAGCACACATTGAACCTAACACAATAATTGTAGGTGACTTCAACACTCCACTCTCCTCAATGGACCAAACAGGGGCACAGTGAAACTAATTGAATCTTTGGACCAATTGTATTTAACAGATATATATATAGAACATTTCATCCTAAAGCAAAAGAATATACCTTTTTCTTAGCACTGCATGGTACCTTCTCCAAAATCGATCATATAATTGGTCACAAGACAGACCTCAACAAATACAAGAAGACCGAACTAATCCCATGCCACCTATCAGATCACTATGGAGTAAAAGTGGTCTTCAATAGCAAGAAGAACAATAGAAAGCCCACATACACATGGAAACTGAAAAATACTCTACTCAATGACACCTTGGTCAAGGAAGAACTAAAGAAAGAAATCAAAGACTTTTTAGAATTCAATGAAAATGAAGGTATGACCTACCCAAATCTATGGGACACAATGAAAGCAGTGCTAAGAGGAAAACTCATAGCCCTGAGGGCCTCCAAATAGAAAGTTGAGAGAGCATACACTAGCAACTTAATAGCACACATGAAGGCCCTGGAACAGAAAGAAGCTAATTCACCTAGGAGGAGTAGAAGACAGGAAATCATCAAACTAAGGGCTGAAACCAACCAAGTAGAAACAAAGAGAACCATACAAAGAATCAACAAAACCAAAAGCTGGTTCTTTGAGAAAATCAATAACATAAATAAACCCTTAGCCAGACTAACCAAGGGGCACAGAGACAGTATAAAAATTGACAAAATTAGAAATGAAAAGGGGGACATAACAGAAACTGAGGAAATTCAAAAAATCATCAGATCCTACGATAAAATCTGGAGGAAATAAACAATTTCCTTGACAGATACCAAATACAAAAATTAAATCAGGATCAATTAGATCAGGTAAACAATCCCATAACCCCTAGAGAAATAGAAGGGGTTATAGAAAGTCTCTCAACTAAACAAAGTACAGGACCAGATGGTTTTAGTGCAGAATTCTATCTGCCCTTCAAAGAGGACCTAATACCAATACTCATCAAACTATTCCACAAAACAGAAACAGAAGGAACACTGCCAAGCTCATTCTATGAAGCCACAATTATGCTGATACCAAAAGCACACAAAGATCCAACAAAGAAAGAGAAGAACAGGCCAATTTCCCTTATGAATAGCGATGCAAAAATGCTAAATAAAATTCTTGCCAACCAAATCCAAGAGCACATCAAAACGATCATTCACCATGATCAAGTAGGCTTCATCCAAGGGATGCAGGGATGGTTCAATATACAAAAATCCATCAATGTAATCCACTACATAAACAAACTAAAAGAAAAATAACACATGGTCATCTCATTAGATGCTGAAAAAGCATTTGAAAAAATTCAGCATCCTTTCGTGCTAAAAGTCCTGGAACAAACAGGAATTCAAGGCCCATACATAAATATAGTAAAAGCAATATACAGCAAACCAGTAGCCAACATCAAAATAAAAGGAGAGAAACATGAAGCAATCCCACTAAAATCAGGGACTAGACAAGGCTGCCCTCTCTCTCCATATCTTTTCAATATAGTACTTGAAGTTCTAGCGAGAGCAATAAGACAACAGAAGGAAGTCAAAGGAATGCAAATGGGAAAGGAAGAAGTCAAACTATCACTTTTTGCAGATGATATGATAGTATATGTAAGTGACCCAAAAACTCTGCCAGAGAACTCCTACACCTGAAAAACAACTTCAGCCAAGTAGCTGGTTATAAAATCAACTCAGGCAAATCAGTGTCCTTGTTATACTCAAAGGACAAGCAGAATGAGAAAGAAATTAGGGAAATAACACCCTTCACAATAGCCACAAACACTATAAAGTATCCTTGGCATGACTTTAACCAAACAAGCAAAAGGTCTGTATGACAGGAACTTCAAGTGCTTGAAGAAAGAAATCGAAGAAGACATCAGGAAATGGAAAAATATTCCATGCTCTTGGATTGGCAGGATCAATATAGTAAAAATGGCCATGTTGCCAAAAGCAATCTACAGATTCAATGCAATCCCCATAAAAATCCCAAATCAATTCGTCATAGATCTAGAAAGAGCAATTCTCAAATTCATCTGGAGTAACAAAAAACCCAGGATAGCTAAAACTATTCTCAACAATAAAAGGACTTCTGGGGGAATCAATATCCCTGACCTCAAGCAGTACTACAGAGCAATTCTGCTAAAAACAGCATGGCATTTGTACAGCGACAGGCAAGTAGATCAATGGAATAGAATTGAAGAACCAGAAATGAACCCACAGACTTATGGTCACTTGATCTTTAATAAAGGAGCTACAACCATCCAGTGGAAAAAACATAGCCTTTTCAACAAATGGTGTTGGTTCAACTGGAGGTCACCATGCAGAAGCATATGAATTGAGCCACTCTTATCTCCTTGTACCAAGATCAACTCCAAGTGGATCAAGGACCTCCAAATAAAACCAGACACACTGAAACTAATAGAAAAGAAACTGGGGAAGACCCTGGAGGACATGGGCACAGGGGGAAAGTTTCTGAACAGAACACCAATAGCATATGCTCTAAGATCAAGAATTGACAAATGGGACCTCATAAAATGACAAAGTTTCTGTAAGGCAAAGGACACTGTCAGAATTACAAAACAGCAACCAACAAATTGAGAAAAGGTCTTCACCAACCCCACATCAGACAGATGGCTAATATCCAATATATACAAAGAACACAAGAAGTTAGACCCCAAAGAACCAAATAACCCTATCAAAAAATGGGGTACAGAGCTAAACAAAGAATTTTCACCAGAAGAAATTCAGATAGCTGAGAAGCACCTTAAGAGATGTTCAACATCATTAGTCATCAGGGAAATGTAAATCAAAACAATCCTGAGTTCCACCTCACACCAGTCAGAATGGCTAAGATTAAAAACTCAAGGGACAACAGGTGCTGGCGAGGATGTGGAGAAAAAGGAACACTCCTACACTGTTGGTGGGATTGCAAGATGGTACAACCGCTTTGGAAATTAGTCTGGTGGTTCCTCAGAAAATTGGACATGACACTTCCAGAGGACCCTGTCATAACTCTCCTGGGCATATACCCAGAGGATTCCCCTGCATAAAATATAGACGCATGCTCCACTATGTTCATAGCAGCCTTATTTATAATAGCCAGAAGTTGGAAGGAGCCCAGATGTCCCTCAAAGGATGAATGGATACAGAAAATGTGGTATATTTATACAATGGATTACTACTCAGCAATTAAAAATAATGAATTCATGCAATTTGTAGGCAAATGGTTGGATCTGGAAAATATCATCCTAAGTGAGTTAACCCAATCACAAAAGAATACACATGAAATGCAATCACTGATAAGTGGATATTAGTGAGCCCCAAAGCTCTGAATACTCAAGGCACAATTAGCAAATCAAACGATTCCCAAGAAGAAGTAAGGAAAGGACCTTGGTCCTCAAAAGACTGGATCCAGTTTTGTAAGAAAATATCAGAATGGCTCAGACCCAGCCTGCTGAACCAGGTACCCGAGATATCCCGAGTTTAAGACCTTCAGGGACTCAGGCCTGGAGCTGGAGCTGTGCACAGGGTACCGGTTTGGGGGACACCAGCCGAGCCTGTACTCTGCACTCGCAGGGTGGACTCCAAACTCCCTGCAGTCAGCGCCATCCTCCCAGCTGCTTCCCATCCAGCCTGCAGGGGAGCCAGCCTCAGCCAGCTTCCCAGGAGCTTTGGACCAGCAGGTGGAACCAGATAACTGAGATATCCCAACTTTATGACCTCTGGGGAATCAGGACACCAGAGAGCAAACCCTGAGCAGGAGCAGTGCAGAACAGTTGCCCAACAGGCAGAACCAAGTACCTGGGTTTAAGACCTCGGGGGACTCAGGCCACCTGTCAGCAATCTGTGAGCAGGAGCCCTGCAGGGCAGTGGTTCAGGTGTTCCGGTTGCAGGGAAATAGCCTTACAAGCCCACAGGAGGGTCAAGCACCAGCTAGTAACTACAGGAACAACTAACACCAGAGTTAACCAGATGGCAAAAGGCAAACGTAAGATCTTTACTAACAAAAATCAAGGCAGTATGGCAGCATCCGAACCCAGTTCCCCCGACAGCAATAAATCTTGGATACCCCGAAACAGCAGAAAAACAAGACTCAGATCTAAAATCACTGGTCAGGATGCAGATAGAGGAACACTTAGATAAATCTCTTAAAGTAATACATGAGAAAATAGATCAAAAGCTAGAAGCCCTTATAAGGCAAACACAATTAAATCTCGGATATCTCAACACACCAGAAAAACAAGACTCAGACCTAAAATCACTGGTAAGGATGCTGATAGAGGATCACTTAGATAAATTTCTTAAAGTAATAGAGGAGAAAATAGATCAAAACCTAGAAGCCCATACAAGGCAAACACAAAAATCACTTAAAGAATTCCAGGAGAATATAGAGCAAAAAAGGAATCCCAATAAGGGGTAGAAACAAAAATCACTTAAAGAAATACAAGAGAACATGGGTCAACAAGTAGAAGTCATAAAAGAGGAAACACAAAAATCATTAAAGAATTACAGGAAAACACAAACAAGCAATTGAAAGATCTGAGCAAAACCATACAGAATCTAAAAACAGAGGTAGAAACAACTAAGAAATCGCCAAGGGAGACAACGTTGGAGATAGAAAACCTTGGGAAGAAATCAGGAGTCATAGTTGCAAATATCAACAATAGAATACAAGAGATAGAAGACAGAATCTCAGATGCTGAAGATACCATAGGAACCATGGATTCAACAATTAAAGAAAATGCAAAATGCAAAAAGCTGGTAAACCAAAACATTCAGGAAATCCAGGACACAATGAGAAGACCAAACGTAAGGATTATAGGCATAGATGAGAATAAAGATCTACAACTGAAAGGGCCAGCAAATATCTTCTACAAAATTATGGAAGAAAACTTCCCCAACCTAAAGAGAGAGATGCCCATGAATATACAAGAAGCCTATAGAACCCCAAATAGACTGGACCAGAACAGAAATACTTCCTGTCACATAATAATGAAAACCCCAAATATACTAAACAAAGAAAGAATATTAAAGGCAGTAAGAGAAAAAGGACAAGTAACATATAAAGGAAGACTTATCAGAATTACACCAGACTTCTCAACTGAGACCATGAAAGCTAGAAGATCCTCGGCAGACATCATGCAGATTCTAAGAGAACACAAATTTCAGCCAAAAGTACTATACCCAGCAAAACTCTCAATTGCCATAGGGAAACCAAGGTATTCCACAACAAAACCAAATTTGCACAATATTTATCTACAAATCCAGCCCTACAAAGGATAATAGAAGTAAAATACCAACACAAGGGGGGAAACTACATCCCAGAAGAAACAAGATAGAAACCCCCTCTCATCCAACCCAAAATAAGAAAACCACTCAAAAAAAAGCCCAAAATGTCAGGAAGTAATAATTACTATTCCTTAATATCTCTTAATATCAATGGACTCAATTCACCAATAAAAAGACACAGACTAACAGACTGGATACGGAAACAGGACCCTATATTTTGCTGCATACAGGAAACACATCTCAGTGTCACAGACAAACACCACCTTAGAGTAAAAGGCTGGAAGACAATTTTACAAGAAAATGGTCTCAGGAAACAAGCCGGAGTAGCCATTCTAATATCAGATAAAATTGACTTTCAACTTAAAGTCATCAAAAGAGACTCAGAAGGTCACCTCTTGCTTGTAAAGGGAAAATCCACGAAGAGGAATTCTCAATACTGAACATCTATGCCCCAAATGTAAGGGCACCCTCATTCATAAAAGAAACTTTACTAAAGCTTAAAGCACACATTGCTTCTAACAAAATAATTGTAGGTGACTTCAACACTCCACTCTCCTCAATGGACCGATCAGGAAAGCAGAAACTAAACAGGACACAGTGAAACTCATTGAAGCTTTGGACCAATTGGATTTAACAGATATATATATATATATATATATATATATATATATATATATATATATATATATATATATAACATTCCATCCTAAAGCGAAAGAGTTTACCTTTGTCTCAACACCGCATGATACCTTCTCAAAAACTGATCATATAATTGGTCATAAGACAGACCTCAACAAATACAAGAGGACCAAACTAATCCCATGTTTCCTATCGGATCACTATGGAAAAAAAGTGGTTTTCAATAGCAAGAAGAACAACAGAAAGCCCACATACACATGGAAACTGAACAATACTCTACTCAATGACACCTTGGTCAAGGAAGAAATAAAGAAAGAAATCAAAGACTTTTTAGACTTCAATGAAAATGAAGGAACAACCTACCCAAATCTTTGGGACACAATGAAAGCAGTGCTAAGAGGAAAACTCATAGCCCTGAGTGCCTCCAAAAAGAAACTGGAGAGAGCATACACTAGCAACTTAACAGCACACCTGAAGGCCCTGAAACAAAAAGAAGCTAATTCACCCAGGAGGAGTAGAAGAGAGGAAATAATCAAACTAAGGGCTGAAATCAATCAAGTAGAAACAAAGAGAACCACACAAAGAATCAACAAAACCAAGAGCTGGTTCTTCGAGAAAATCTACAAGATAGATAAACCCTTAGCTAGACTAACCAAAGTGCACAGAGACAGTATCCAAATTAACAAAATTAGAAATGAAAAGGGGGATATAACAACAGAAACTGAGGAAATTCAAAAGATCATCAGATCCTACTACAAAGGCTTATACTCAAAACAACTGGAGAATCTGGAGGAAATGGACAATTTCCTAGACAGATACCAAATACCAAAATTAAATCAGCATCAAGTAGATCAGCTAAACAGTCCCATAACCCCTAAAGAAATAGAAGGGGTTATAGAAAGCCTCCCAACCAAAAAAAGTACGGGATCAGATGGTTTTAGTGCAGAATTCTACCAGACCTTCAAAGAAGACTTAACAGCAATACTCTTCAAACTATTCCACAAAATAGAGACAGAAGGGACACTGCCCAACTCATTCTTCGAAACCACAATTACGCTGATACCTAAACCACAAAAAGATCCAACAAAGAAAGAGAACTACAGGCAAATTTCTCTTATGAATATCGATGCAAAAATACTAAACAAAATTCTTGCCAAACGAATCCAAGAGCATATCAAAACGATCATTCACCATGATCAAGTAGGCTTCATTCCAGGGATGCAGGGATGGTTCAATATATGGAAATCAATCAATGTAATCCACTACATAAACAAACTCAAAGAACAAAAACCACATGGTCATCTAATTAGATGCTGAAAAAGCATTCGACAAAATTTAGCATCCTGTCATGCTAAAAGTCTTGGAAAGAGCAGGATTTCAAGGCCAATACCTAAACATAGTAAAAGCAATCTACAGCAAACCAGTAGCCAACATCAAAATAAATGGAGAGAAACTTGAAGCAATCCCACTAAAATCAGGGACTAGACAAGGCTGTACTCTCTCCCCATATCTTTGCAATATAGTACTTAAAGTTCTAGCGAGAGCAATTAGACAACATAAGGAAGTCAAAGGGATACAAATTGGAAAGGAAGAAGTCAAAGTATCATTATTTGCAGACGATATGATAGTATAGTTAAGCAACCCAAAAAACTCCACCAGAGAACTTCTACAGCTGATAAACAACTTCTGCACAGTCGCTGGTTATAAAATTAACTCAAGCAAATCAGTAGCCTTCTTGTACTCAAAGGACAAGCAGGCTGAGAAAGAAGTTAGGTAAATAACACCCTTCACAATATCCACAAACAACATAAAGTACCTTGGCGTAACTCTAACCAAACAAGCCAAAGATCTGTATGACAGGAACTTCAAGTCCTTGAAGAAAGAAATCGAAGAAGACCTCAAAAGATGGGAAAATATTTCTTGCTCCTGGATTGGCAGGATCAATATAGTAAAAATGGCCATCTTGCCAAAAGCAATCTACAGATTCAATGCAATCCCCATCAAAATCCCAAATTAATTCATCATAGATCTAGAAAGAGCAATTCTCAAAATCATCTGGAGGATTAAAAATCCCAGGATAGCTAAAACTATTCTCAACAATAAAAGGACTTCTGGGGGGAATCAATATCCCTGACCTCAAGCAGTACTACAGAGCAATTGTGTTAAAGACTGCATGGTATTGGTACATCAACAGGCAAGTAGATCAATGGAATAGGATTGAAGACCCAGAAATGAACCCACAGGCTTATGGTCACTTGATCTTTGATAAAGGAGCCACAACCATCCAATGGAAAAAAGATCACCTTTTCAACAAATGGTGCTGTTTCAACTGGAGGTCAACATACAGAAGAATGCAAATTGACCCACTCTTATCTCCTTGTACTAAGATCAACTCCAAGTGGATCATGGACCTCCACATAAAACCAGACACACTGAAACTATTAGAAAAGAAACTTGAGAAGACCCTGGAGGACATGGGCACAGGGGGGAAAGTTCCTGAACAGAACACCAATAGCTTTTGCTCTAAGATCAAGAATTGACAAATGGGACATCATAAAATTACAAAGTTTCTGTAAGGCAAAGGACACTGTCAGAAGGACAATAAGGCAACCAACAAAGTGGGAAATGATCTTCAACAACACCACATCCGACAGAGGCCTAATATCCAATGTATACAAAGAACTCAAGAAGTTAGACCCCAGAGAAACAAATAACCCTATCAAAAAATGGGGTATAGAGCTAAACAAAGAATTTTCACCAGCCGAAATTCGGATGGCCGAGAAACACCTTAAGAGATGTTCAACATCATTAGTCATCAGGGAAATGCAAATCAAAACAACCCTGAGATTCCACCTCACAACAATCAGAATTTCTAAGATTAAAAACTCAAGAGACAACAAGTGCTGGCGAGGATGTGGAGAAAGAGGAACTCTCCTCGACTGTTGGTGGGATTGCAAAATGCTAAAACCGCTCTGGAAATCAGTGTGGCGGTTCCTCAGAACATTGGGCATGTCACTTCCAGAGGACCCTGGCATAACACTCCTGGGCATATACCCAGAGGATTCCCCTGCATACAATAAAGACACATGCTCCACTATGTTTATTGCAGTCTTGTTTATAATAGCCAGAAATTGGAAGGAGCCCAGATATCCCTCAAAAGGGGAATGGATACAGAAAATGTGGTATATTTATACAATGGAGTACTACACAGCAATTAAAAATAATGAACTCATGCAATTTGTAGGTAAATGGTTAGATCTGGAAAATATCATCCTAAGTGAGCTAACCCAATCACAAAAGAATACACATGAAATGCAATCACTGATAAGTGGATATTAACGAGCCCAGAAGCCCTAAATACTCAAGGCACAATTAGCAAGTCAAATGATTCCCAAGAAGAAGAAAGGAGAGGACCCTGGGCCTGTAAAGATTGAGTCCAGTTTTGTAGACCCAGAACAGAGAAATTGTGGGGGGGAATGATTGGGGAATAGTTGGGGGAGAGAGAAATTATGGGTCATATGGTGGGGGGAAACTGGGAAAGGGGAAATCCTTTAAAATGTAAACATAGAATATAGGAAATAAAAATTAAATAAAAAAAGAATATCTGAACAGAGAAATGGGGGAGGGGTGTTTGCGGAATGGGCTGAGGGAAGAGGACTTATGGGACATATGCTAAGGGGGAAACTGGGAAAGAGGAACGCCTTTGGAATCTAAACAAAAAATATAGAAAATAAAAAAAACATATGCCAGCCATTTAATTTTAACAATGAAGACTCAAGAGCCAGATCCTGGGGCGAGAACCTGCCAACAGAAAGAAGCCAGGAAAACCCTCAGCTGACCTTCCTATTACACAATGCCCTCAATATCTTGAAATTTAAAGACCTTCATTTGGTTTACTTCTATTCATTCCTTGCTCTGCCTATTGACCTGGAGTTGACCTTCTTTTGCTTTGCAATATAAGTGTGTGCTAGGCCTGAGCCACAGGACAAGAAAGTACAATAAAGAGAAAGCTCTTGGGTTAAAGGTCAGTGCTCTGGCTGAGCGAAACTGTAAAATATTATTTTTG
This sequence comes from Apodemus agrarius, assembly GCA_964023405.1. NCBI lineage: Eukaryota > Metazoa > Chordata > Mammalia > Rodentia > Muridae > Apodemus > Apodemus agrarius. The sequence continues at coordinate 27,367,161 of OZ030006.1, forward strand.
TTTGTTTTTTCAGTATATAACACAATTTTGGAGTTTACAATCTAAACAAATATCCTGAAACTTTAGTTAGCAAATTACATTCATTGTAGAAATCCAGCTCTCTGTCAATTGTTCTGGTTGTTTCCAGGCATGTCTGAGTGCATCATCATGGGAACAAAATAATCCTCAGGAAGATCAGAACTGGGCTCTGAAGGTGTTGCACATAGCCAATAGGGACCAGAAAAAGCACCAAGCACATCCCTGATCCTTATCACAAGGAACAATTTTCCCATCCTTTTGTCACATAATTTATTGCAAGATGTCACCATTCTTGACCTTGGCTCATTGTCCTAAGTGTTGCTGAAAGGAAGTATTCATATTCAGGTATCACCCAATAAACCACAGGAATACTAAATTCAGTTAAACAGGGATAGTTTATTGAATGCATACCTCAAGGCTGATTAATCGGGGCAACAGAACAATAGTACACACTAGCTTTTTCCCATGGCCAGCTCCGTGTAAAAACCACACAGAGCTCATGCACAAGAGCTGAAAATGCTGCCCTATGTGGGCCCTGACTCAAGCTATCTTAGACATAATAGTACATACTGACCTTAAATTTGATGGGTCCTATGGGAAGTATATGAATGTGGAAATTAATGAAATTATCAAACACTACAACTTACAGAACATACCATGGTACTTGGTCAGTATGACCCTGCTCTGAATCAAGATGTTTTCTTTTGTGTTACATCCATGACTTGGAGGCATATTACAACAACAGTATGAAACAGAGGCTTCCAATACAAAAGGGGACAACATTAGCCAAAATGCACAGAGAAGGAAGAGATAGAATCTGTAGAGACCACCTCTACTAGATAACTATACCTCCACACAACTGCATCCACCCCTGTGACATGCACCATAAGGGACCCACCCATCTCAAAATTTTTAACCCAGAAATGTTCCTGAGCAGGAGAAGAGCAGGGAAAACGAATGGAGCAGGGTCTGAAGGAAGGGCCATCCAGGGATTGCCCTACCTGGGGATACATCATGTCTGCAGTCAGCAAACCAGACACTGTTGGTGTGGTAAAATGGCTCCTGCTTTCAGGAACCTCCCATGAGGATTCTAAAGGAAGGTTGGCCCCAACTGACAGTTGGAGCCAACCATTAGACTGAGTTCAGGGAACCTGGTTGGGGAGCTGGGAGAAAACCTGGAGGAGCAGAAGGGGATGACAACCCCTTGGAAGAACATCTGCTGACAGGACCACCTACTGCTCCCAGTGACTAGACCACAGGGGAGTGTTAAGGGAGGGATATAGAGCTCTAGATACATTGTAGCAGGAGATGGCCTTGCCTGACAGCAATGGTAGGAGAGGCTCTTAGTATTGTGGATGATTGATGTCCCAGTGTAGTGGGATGCTGAAGCAATAGGACAAGAAAGTGTGGCTGACTGGGGGATCAGGGGACAGGAAAGGGCAGACATGGATTGAGGGGTTGTTGGAGGGATAACCAGGGGTAGAATCTCATTACAGATGTAATAGAATGGAATGATTAATAAATAAATTTAAAACAATACACATATGCCAGCCATTTAATTTTAACAAAGAAGGCTCAGGACCCAGATGCTGGGGTGAAAACCTACCAGCACAGAGGCAGGTAAAGTTCTCAGCTGACCTTCCTACTCTGCTGACCTCCCAGAACGAAAGCATTTTTTATCCCTCTCCACACTACACTAAATATCTTTCAACATAAAGACCTTCTTTGGGTTAGTTATATTCATTTACTTTCAACTGGTGTCTTGCTGTGCTTCTTGACCTGGAATTGACTTTCTTTTGCTTTGCAATGAAGGTGTGTGCTTAGGCTGAGCCACAGGACAAGGACGAACTTGTTTACAATAAACAAAGCTCTTGTGTTAAAGGTCTGTGGTAGGGCTGAGCTACAACAAAAGTTTTTTTTTTCTTTCAGTAAAGCACAATTTGTAAACTTATGCCAGTAAGCAAATAAGTGCTGCTTAGTGGACTAGTTCATGTCCAGGTGTCTCCAAACTAACCTCAGACACTCTGAATTCAGTTATAGATGGATGGTTTATTGGATGCACACCTCAAGGCTGGCCAATCAAAGCAACAGATCAAAATTCTGCACTAGGTATTCCTAAGGGTCAGCCCCATGCAAAAACCACAAAGAGCTCATGCACAAGGTCTGGGAATGTTGCCCTGAGAGGGCCCTGACTCAAGCCATTTTAGACATAATAGTACACACTGACCTCGATTTTGATGAGTCCTATGTAAAGCATGTAGGTGTGGAATTTCATATAACAAACCTCACAACATACAGAACATAACATGTTATATTGTCAGCATGCCACTCATCTGAATGAAGATTTTTGTCTTTTTTTTTGTTTTACATCCCTATCAGGGAGACATTTTACAGCAACAGTATGAAATAGATGGCTGGCTTGTGACAAAGTTTCTTCAGTTATGCTGGGTGCGAGGGGCAAGCCTTATCAGGAAGCATTGTATCATTATTAAACATTATTAAACATGACCTTAAAATGTTTAGACAAGACAGAAAGCTCAGCTGCGTGTGCAGACTACTGGCCCGGACCAGCTCTCTGAGCGGACTAGCAGCAAGGGGCCACCGGGCCGCCTCGGGGCACAGCTCGGCACTCTAGCAGCTGGAGTCAGGGGCCTGGACTCAGAACCAGCATAGTCCAGCACAGACAACGCAGCCAGAAGGGAGCAGCAGAGCCGGGTACGAGCAGCTCAGCCAAGGCCACATGGTGCTTTCAGCAGGGGCAGCCATCTTGCCCAGACCCCCACGCGCAAACAGTGGGCACACTGGACGCAGTGAGCAGCTGGGATCAGGTGCGTGGCCAGAGTTATAGCTTAGCTTAGCTCTGCAGGAGATCCGGGCACAGAAAGCTCAGCTGCGGGTGCAGACTACCGGCCGGGACCAGCTCTCTGAGCGGACTAGCAGGGAGGGGCCACCTGGCCCCCTCGGGGCACAGCTAGGAACTCTAGCAGCTGGAGTCAGGGACCTGGACTCAGAGCGAGCATAGTCCAGCACAGACAAACTGAGAGAAGGGATCTGTCTCCTGTGGACAGACGTGCTGTGCTTTCAGCAGGGCACCATCTACAATAAGACCAACTAACACCAGAGATAAAGAGATGGCAAAAGGCAAACGTAGGAACGTTATTAACAGAAATCAAGGCAATATGGCACCATCTGAACCCAATTCGCCAACCACAGCAAGTCCAGGATACCCCAGCACACCAGAAAAACAAGAGTTAGATATAAAAGCACAGGTCATGATGCTCCTAGAGGAACACAAAAAAGACATAAACAAATCTCTTAAAGAAATGCAGGGGAACATCAATAGAGTAGAAGCTCTTACAATCCAAACACAAAAAACACTTAAAGAACTCCAGGAGAATATGGGCCATCAGACAGAAACCAATAAAGAGGAAGTGAGAAAATCAGTTAAAGAAATGCAGGAGAACTTGAAACAACAGGCAGAAGTCATGAAAGAGGGAGCACAAAAATATATTAAAGAATTACATGAAAACACAAACAAACAAATGATGGAACTGAGCAAAACAATCCAAGATCTGAACACAGAGGTAGAAACAACTAAGAAATCACAAAAGAGGGCAACCTTGGAGATAGAAAACCTTGGGAAGAAAACAGGGGTCATAGATGCAAACATAAACAACAGAATACAAGAGATAGAAATAAGAATCTCCGATGCTGAAGATAACATAGTAACCATTGACTCCACAGTCAAAGAAAACGCAAAATCCAAAAGGCTTGTAACCCAAAACATCCAGGAAATCCAGGACACAATGAGAAGACCAAACCTAAGGATTATAGGGATAGATGAGAGTGAAGATCTACAACTTAAAGGGCCAGCAAATATCTTTAACAAAATTATGGAAGAAAACTTTCCTAACTTAAAGAGAGAGATGCCCATGAATGTACAAGAAGCCTACAGAACTCCAAACAGACTGGACCAGATCAGAAACACCTCCCGTCACATAATAATCAAAACCCCAAATGTACTAAACAAAGAAAGAATATTAAAGGCAGTAAGAGAAAAGGGCCAAGTAACATATAAAGGAAGACCTATCAGAATCACTCCAGACTTCTCTCCAGAAACCATGAAAGCTAGAAGATCCTGGGCAGACCTCATGCAGACCCTAAGAGAAAACAAATGTCAGCCAAGACTACTATACCCAGCAAAACTCTCAATCAACATATATGGAGAAATCAAAATATTCCACGACAGGACCAAATTTACACAATATCTTTCCACTAACCCAGCTCTACAAAGGATAATAGGAGGAAAACTCCAACACAAGGAAGGAAATGGCACCCAAGAAAAAGCAAGACAGTAAACTTCTTCCATCAAACTCAAAGGAAGATAACTACTCAAAAACAAAAATAACTTCAAAAATGTCAGGAAGTAATAATCTCTATTCCTTAATATCTCTTAACATCAATGGACTCAACTCCCCAATAAAACGACATAGACTAACAGACTGGATATGGAAACAGGACCCTACATTTTGCTGCTTACAGGAAACACACCTCAGAGTCAAAGACAATCACTACCTTAGAGTAAAAGGATGGAAGACAATTTTGCAAGCAAATGGTCACAGGAAGCAAGCTGGAGTAGCCATTTTAATATCAGATAAAATTGACTTTCAACCCAAAGTCATCAAAAGAGACACAGAAGGTCACTTCCTGCTAGTCAAAGGAAGAATCCACCAAGAGGAACTCACAATTCTAAACATCTACACTCCAAATGTAAGGGCACCCTCATTTGTAAAAGAAACCTTACTAAAGCTCAAAGCACACATTGCACCTAACACAATGATTGTGGGGGACCTCAATACTCCACTATCCACAGTGGACCGACCAGGAAAACAGAAACTAAACAGAGACACGGAGAAACTCATCGAAACTTTGGAGCAATTGGATTTAACAGATATATATAGAACATTTCACCCTAAAGCAAAAGACTATACCTTTTTCTCAGCCCCTCATGGTACCTTCTCCAAAATCGACCATATAATTGGACACAAGACAGATCTCAACAAATATAAAAAGATCGAACTAATCCCATGCCTCTTATCAGATCACCATGGAGTAAGAGTGTTCTTCAATAGCAACAAAAACAACAGAAAATCCCCATACGCTTGGAGGCTGAACAATATTCTACTCAATGATACCTTAGTCCAGGAAGAAATAAAGAAAGAAATCAAAGAATTCTTAGAACTTAATGAAAATGAAGGCACAACATACCCAAATCTATGGGACACAATGAAAGCAGTGCTTAGAGGAAAACTCATAGCCCTGAGTGTCTACAAAAAGAAACAGGAGAGAGCATATACTAGCAACTTAATGGCGCACTTGAAAGCTCTGGAACAAAAAGAAGCAATTTCACCCAGGAGGAGTAGAAGACAGGAAATCATCAAACTCAGGGCTGAAATCAATCAAGTTGAAACAAAGAGAACCATACAAAGAATCAACAAAACCAGGAGCTGGTTCTTTGAGAAGATCAACAAGATAGATAAACCCCTAGCCAGACTTACTAAAAGGCACAGAGACAGTATTCAAATTAACAAAATTAGAAATGAAAAGGGAGATGTAACAACAGAAACTGAGGAAATTCAAAAAATCATCAGATCCTACTACATAAACCTATACTCAACACAACTGGAGAATCTGGAGGAAATGGACAATTTCCTCGACAGTTACCAAATACCAAAATTAAACCAGGATCAAATAGATCGTCTAAACAGACCCATAACCCCCAAAGAAATAGAAGGGGTCATAGACAGTCGTCCAACCAAAAAGAGCACAGGACCAGACGGTTTTAGTGCAGAATTCTATCAGACCTTCAAAGAAGTCCTGATACCAATACTCTTCAAATTATTCCACAAAATAGAAACAGAAGGAACACTACCCAACTCATTCTATGAAGCCACAATTACCCTGATACCAAAACCACACAAAGATCCAACTAAGAAAGAGAACTACAGGCCAATTTCTCTTATGAATATCGATGCAAAAATACTAAACAAAATACTTGCCAACCGAATCCAAGAACACATCAAAACGATCATTCACCATGATCAAGTTGGCTTCATCCCAGGGATGCAGGGATGGTTCAATATACGGAAATCCATCAACGTAATCCTCTACATAAACAAACTCAAAGAAAAAAACCACATGGTCATCTCATTGGATGCTGAAAAAGTATTTGACAAAATTCAGCATCCTTTCATGCTAAATGTCCTAGAAAGAACAGGAATTCAAGGCCCATATCTAAACATAGTAAAAGCAATATACAGCAGACCAGTAGCCAACATCAAGGTAAACGGAGAAAAACTCGAAGCAATCCCTCTAAAATCAGGGACTAGACAAGGCTGTCCCTTCTCGCCATATCTCTTCAATATAGTACTTGAGGTACTAGCTAGAGCAATTCGACAACAGAGGGAAGTCAAAGGGATACAAATCGGAAAGGAAGAAGTCAAACTATCCCTATTTGCAGATGATATGATAGTTTACTTAAGTGACCCAAAAACCTCCACCAGAGAACTCCTGCAACTGATAAACAACTTCAGCAAAGTGGCTGGCTATAAAATCAACTCAAGTAAATCAGTAGCCTTCCTATACGCAAAGGATAAGCAGGCCGAGAAAGAAATTAGGGAAATGACACCCTTCACAATAGCCACAAATGATATAAAGTATCTTGGAGTGACGCTAACCAAACATGTGAAAGATTTATACGACAAAAACTTCAGGTCTCTGAAGAGGGAAATTGAAGAAGACATCAGAAAATGGGAAAATCTTCCATGCTCGTGGGTTGGCAGGACTAATATAGTTAAAATGGCAATCTTGCCCAAAGCAATATACAGATTCAATGCAATTCCCATCAAAATCCCAACTCAGTTCTTCATAGAGCTAGAAAGAGCAATTCTCAAATTCATCTGGAATAACAAAAAACCCAGGATAGCTAAAACTATCATCAACAGCAAAAGAACTTCTGGGGGAATCAATATCCCGGACCTCAAGCAATATTACAGAGCAGTGGTATTAAAAACTGCATGGTATTGGTTCAGTGACAGGGAAGCGGATCAATGGAATAGGATCGAAGACCCAGAATTGAACCCACACATCTATGGCCAATTGATCTTCGACAAAGGAGCTGAAAACATCCAGTGGAAAAAAGATAGCCTTTTCAACAGATGGTGCTGGCTCAACTGGAGGTCAACATGCAGAAGAATGAGAATTGATCCACTCTTATCTCCTTGCACTAAGCTCAACTCCAAGTGGATCAAAGACTTCCACATAAAACCAGACACACTAAAACTAATAGAAAAGAAACTGGGGACGACCCTTGAGGACATTGGCTCAGGGGAAAAATTCCTGAACAGAACACCAATTGCTTATGCTCTAAGAGCAAGAATAGACAAATGGGACCTCATAAAACTACAAAGTTTCTGTAAGGCAAAAGACACTGTCAAAAGGATAAATCGGCAACCAACAAATTGGGAAAAAATCTTCACCAACCCCACATCCAACAGAGGGCTAATCTCCAATGTATACAAAGATCTCAAGAGGTTAGACCCCAGAAAACCAAATAACCCTATCCAAAAATGGGGTACAGAGCTAAACAGAGACTTTTCACCTGAAGAAATTCGGATGGCTGAGAAACACCTTAAAAAATGTTCAACATCACTAGTCATTAGGGAAATGCAAATTAAAACAACCCTGAGATTTCACCTCACACCAGTCAGAATGGCTAAGATTAAAAACTCAGAAGACATCAGGTGTTGGCGAGGATGTGGAGAAAGAGGAACACTCCTCCACTGCTGGTGGGAATGCAAGCTGGTACAACCACTCTGAAATCAGTATGGCGGTTCCTCAGAAAACAGGACATGATACTTCCGGAGGACCCAGCCATACCACTCCTGAGAATATACCCAGAAGATTCACCAGCATGCAATAAGGATACATGCTCCACTATGTTCATAGCAGCCCTATATATAATAGCCAGAAGCTGGAAAGAACCCAGATGTCCCTCAACAGAGGAATGGATACAAAAAAATGTGGTATATATACACAATGGAGTACTATTCAGCCATTAGAAACAATGAATTCATGAAATTCTTAGAGAAATGGATGGAGCTGGAGAATGTCATACTAAATGAGGTGACCCAGTCTCAAAAGAATACCCATGGCATACAGTCACTGATAAGTGGATATTAGCCTAGAAGCTTGGAACACCAAAGACACAAATCACATATCAAGTGATGTCTCACAAGAAGAAAGGAATGGACACTGGTGCTAGAATGGACCAAAACATCATTGTGGGAGAGTACAAGAACAGTAAATTGGGAGGGGGTGGATGCGGAAGCAGGGGGAGGGAAAAGGACATGTGGGACCTATGGGGGTGGGGAACCAGAAAAAGGGAAATGAATTGTAAATATAGAATATATACAATAAAAAAATAAAAAAAATGTTTAGACAAGTTCTGTGTCCACAACATTTGCTCCTTGGAAGGAGAAGGGAGAATGTGTTTGTTTCCTGAAAGGAGGAGCCTGAACAGTGTTGCTCAGCCTTCTCCTTGCCCATTCCACATGATTCTGTCTCTGCAATGATCTGAGAATGCTATGACCTTCCCCCTGAACCAGGTCTAAGCATACAACTGCCAGGAGACAGTGCTAGTGTCCTGCTCATCACTTATGCTCGGTGTTCCATGAATGTACATGTGTGAGCAAATACAGTGTGGTCATTTGTCTGCTCCCTAGTTCAGACTGTTGCTGTAATATGCCTGCCAATCAATGAAACAGAAAAACAACGTGTCTCAGAGCAAAGTCATGTTGATCACTTATTCTTATGTTCTTTATGATGATTGTTAAAATTATAATGTTGCACAAATTTACATAGGACTCATGAAATGTATAGTTGATATTCACGGTTATATCTAAAATAGCCTAGACTGACAGAATCTCATTTTTAGCTTACAGAGAGCTGTAATCCTTCTTTGTTGATGCTGGTGCAGAGATGAGACCCTCATACACTTCCTGAGGGCCTTTACATTGGTGGCTCCAATATTTTACTTTCCTCTGCCAACTGATCTCCAGACTCTTGTCAGAATCCTGATGAAGGCAACTCTCTCTCTCTCTGCTAACACTTCTCGGGTCAGCTTTCAAATGTTAAGCACAAGTCTTTATGAGTGTAGCCCCTAACACACATCGACATAATAATCTGCCCTGCAGTCTCTCTCTGGATATGATTTCATGCACCTGTACATTAGATAGGAGAATTTTAGACTGCATATTTAAACTGGAGTGATTTCTCAGTAGATTTTAATAGCTCAGGTTGCTGACTGAGGTTAAATTTGAGGTAGGATGGGAAATTTCTGAGAAGTGTTGGAAAAGGAAACCCTCAGATACACAAGGAATACTGAGGTGATGGCAATCAAGGCTAGAGAAAACCCTGGAAGAAGGATGGGCTCAATGGCTATGCCTGAGGAGTATCTCCAGAAATGGTACAGCAGCTTCCTGTTCAGTACAGGAGGACATTAGCAGGGAGCCAAAGGCTGTAACCCATGACATCAGCAGGACGTTCTTGAACATTCTATTGTCTCCTGGAAGTTCTGGGCATAAGCTGTGATGTCACCAGTGTTGTAGCAACAGCACAAACACTGAGTTTTCTCAGTCTGTGTCTAGAGGATACATTGATAGACATGTTTGCCCGACTCAGAAAACTTTTTCGGAGAACCAATGTAGATGGGAGAGAGACTAGATAGAGGAGGAAGGAAGGTGGCCTTTCATCTGAGAGTAATGAAGGAAGAAGAAGGTGGTCTTGGAGAAGGTGGAGTAAGTACTCAGAAGTGGATATTGAGTTTCCTGCCAGGGTGGCTTGGGGTGGCCTTTCTAGCAAAGGGGCAAAGGAATTGAAGCTTCTTGGAAGCAAAAGAAACTCCAGCATTTTCACAACTCTTGGACATCAAAGATATCAGAACATTATTTTCTCCACCCCTTAAAGCAGGATATGGCAAGGCCAAAGCAGTTATGCTGTGAACTGCAATTCTTCACTTTCACAGGGTATTATGGTTCTTACTTGGGGACAGAATGAGACCATCAGGAGTCATAGGAGATCTAACCTATGCCAATTTGGGGAAGAGCATCACTGCCTTCACTTCCATGCTTCTTTTATCTTCAGGTTCTCTCTCACAGTAGTGCCAGGGAGACAGTTGTGACCCTGGCGATGACCTCTTTTTCTCACAACTACTCTGACCTCCTCTCCCTTAAAGTTCCCAGTTAGCTTTAACACTGGTTGTGGGTGGCAGGAATTATTGTCCTATAACCTAAAACTTGTAAGATGTGTTACACCCAGAGACTCCATCCTATGGCAACTTCTGGAGTGTTTGGTTTGTTTGTTTTTTTTTTTTTCAGTAGAAAAAACCTGATCCCTGTGTTGAATATGTTGTTCCCTTACAGGAACTTTAAGCCCATGACCTGAGCCTAGAGTAACAGGGTAGGAGAGCTGAACATCACACAGCACTCATGTACTTGTGGATAGTGAATTAATCATGTAACTTGTGAAACCACAGGACTGAGGATGCTGAAGAAAAATTGTACTCTGTGCGTTTTGTTAATAAGCCAGGAGAAGCTATCTCTGTTGTCATAAGAATATATAGGGAGACAGAGGACATAGCTGGTTCCTTACATCTCCTAGTCTCTATAGAGTGATGGGTGAACTGAGAACCATTGAGGATGCATATAAAGCCTGGATGAAACTCTGTATGGTGTCACTGGGTACTAGACCTGTTGTCCTAATGTATGGTCCTCAGAAAAGTATGTCTACATTCTATACATTCCTACCATGGAATTTCTCTTGTGTTCTTTTACCTACAGGGGCTGGCAGGCAGACATCAACCCCTGCAACTGTCCTAAGCAAGAAGCAGGCCAAGGAGGAAGAGGAGAGGCTGACCAGAGAGTTGCAGCTGGTTACACAAGAGAGAAATGAGCTGAGAGATCGCTTGAGCTATGTCACAGAGGGAGCCATGAACAAGAAGTATTCATGGCTCAAAATGCTGTGGTTTTGTCTGGAGTCCACAATATCACACTTGTCTTTTTAAGGTGGTAGATCATAGGAAGGTGTATCTTCATGATATCCCTGGGCCAAACCTCATGTCCCAAAATACTTCTTAGAGGATTGGCAGATCCTGAAGCTTGGTCAGAAATAACATGGGAAATGGACTCTTCTGCTTCCTCCTGGTCATAAGTGGCACTTGTGATCTGAGTTAAGAATACAGGGATAGAGGCGATGGAGAGAGAGTTCCCAGAGTGCATTTGGAAAGCCCTTCAAGGAGGTGCTTATATGAGGTTCTAGGAGCTGGTAGTTTGTTGTGTTTTTACTGCACTGGCAGGAGACTGAGTGCTGGAAACTGCTAGATGCACCTGGAGGGGCCTGGTGCCAAATTGTTCATCTCAGTGCTTGACTATTGACTGGACAACTGAGGCTCTGCCTGTTCCTCTTTCTCAGTGTGACTTATACTCTGAGACAGTAATGTTGCATGCATTTCTTGTGCATCTCATTGAATTCTTTCTGCTTCTGTCTGATTCACTCTCTTTCCCATTCTGTGAATGTTCCTTTTCTCACTATCATGTGTGTACACCTGACTGTATGTCTGTTTCTGTTTCTGTTTGTACATGTGTCTATGCACATGATTGTGTTATATCCTGTGAATGAACTTTAGCATGTTTATATTTCTTTCCACTCTTTGAAATTCAGGAATCTTTATAATACAGGATACTCTGAGACAGTAATGTTGCATACACTTCAGATTCTCATTCTTCTCTCTCTGGTTCTGTTTCTGTCTCTATTTCTCATTCTCTGGGTCTGTGCCCTTTTCTCCTAATTTGTGTGTGCCAATCTATATTTGCTTCCCCGTGTACATAAAGTGCTTCTGTTTTGTATGTTTATATTTATCTCCTCACTTTAGAACCTTGTGGTCTCAGTTTTGGACTCAGGATTTATATGAAGTTTCAAGGCGATGTGAGTCCTGATGTCTGGGAGCCCCCACTTTAAATAGCACTGCTCCTTCCCATCATGGGCACATTTATGTATACAGATGCATCTCTTGGGCAGATTATAAAGCTGTGCTGATGTCTGGTCTCATCTCAAGAATTATGTGTAATGTCTTCCTCTGAAGTATTAGTTATCCAGGAATTAGAATCCCTGTTGATAAAACAGGGAAAATGTAATCATGGGTGTCTAGTTGGAAAAGACCTGTGGCCTAGGCTCTTGAGAGCATAACTACACCTCCAGCCCTAATGAGTAAACACAGGGAGCCAAAGCACCTTACATCTGGATGCCTAGCTTATGCTGTCCTTCGGACAGGATAGAAAGTTTCCACATACGAAGAAGAGCCCAGCATGTAGAATCCAGGAATTGACTTTCCTGTGCTGGGGTATACAAGACCCAGTCTGTGTTCAAGTGTTCTTAAAAGCACATGTTAATGGAGTTCTATCTTCCTGGGGACAGGCCATACTACACGCCAAATCCATCCTATGAAAAATTGAAGTTAAAGGAGAAGGAGATCATGTCATTTCTACACACCTTAGAGAAGGAGAACATTGAGGCCCGACAGAACTTCCAGGAGCTGAAGAAGGAGATTAACTTCTATCGGTAAGTACTGTTCAGGGAAACCAACGGGTGTGGAATGGCCATTTCTGACTTCCTTTGTTTCTGAACTGGAGAGTCTGCAGGTCTGGTTATATCCCTTCTGCCTTTTAGCCATCAGTGTGAATTAAGATTTCTGGTGTAAGTTTTCAAAGTCTAAAAGAGACTCTTACTTCTCCAAACATTATCCAGGCATCATCAAGAGCCTCTCATTAGAAAAGTGATTCACATCATGAGAGGGTTATAGTACAGTCCTAGGTCTGTGGAGCTCAGGCATGGTTTTACAGAGTTAAATGTGATGTAACAAAAGGATACAATGCCCTCCTCTTCGTTCGACTGTCCTGCATTGAGAGTATCTGCAACCTACTAATTGATGTTGCTGAAATGCATTGGGCTGTCATGGATAATTTGAGATACCTCTTTGTTTTGGAGAGGCATGAAACCTTATTGCTCTATGGGCTGTGGCAATCACTTTTTCTTACTTCAAGTTGCTATTTGTTGTTTGTGCAGCTTACAAGAATTTATTGAGATGTGTTGTATTAGGTCTAGATGGGAACCTAAGTCCTGGTGAGGTTAATGGGACCTGGATGTAAGAATGGGAGGAGGAGCCTGCAGGATACTACCATGAATATTGTGTTTCCAGCAACCTGCACAGCCGGCTCCTAATGCAGAAGAACCTTATGATTAAGAAGTTAGTCACACTGAAGCAGGAGAACAAGGAAGTACACGCTGACTGGACCATCATTCAGCAATACCTGGATGACTTGAACCTGAATGATAAAAATGAACAGCAGAAGTCCTGCATCCTCCAGAGCTAACACCATCAGGTAGGTACAAGCAGCTCAGCCAGGCTTATACTGACTGATAACATTTTCCCATTTCATTCATCTTTGCTTTCACACAGCACCATTCTAATGCACACTCCCAAGCAGCCACACACCTCATGGGATGTAGTTGCTCATTGCCAGGTGATAAGCTCTTGTGATAAGCTGAGTTATGGCAAGTATGCCTTACTACTCCTCATTAATCTGAAGACTAATAAGGGTGATAGATCATAACATGCCAAATTCCTAAACCTGTTCATGTTAGGTGGGATGATATGAGTAAGATCTAGGTTCTATGACAGAGGTTATCATGTGACTTCCCAAGTGTGAAGCATCTTGCAGGGTTAAAATTCAAACACTAATGCGAACTATGTTCTCCTTGTCTTTGAACTGTGTGGAATGTGGCATTTTCTTTTCGTCCTATAATCCAATGAGGTCTTTTCCAATTGCCCATTTCTTTGTGTGCACTTATAGACGTCTTAGTAGCAGCTTGTTAGCCCATGTTTTGGGTGAATGCTGCTGGATATTTTGCTGGGCCTGCAGTTATAAGATCAATAACATTCCTTTTGAGTCGGTGGGAGGCAGCAACCTGACAGCTGACATTTAAGTTCCCAACAAGCCTTTATCTTAATAACTGCCTTCCTTTTCTAGGATGCAGAAAGTGTAGCAAGAGCTGAAATTTCTACAGTCCAGGAAGAGGGCCTCCTGCAGAATGAGTTACCACTTCAGGAAGCCCCTGCGGAGCGCCATCCTGAACAGCCACAAAATTCCTTGGATGAGTCTTCTATACATAATTCAATTCCTCCGGTTGAATAGGCCCTAACTACCTAGCCAGTGAGCCAACAAATTCAGGATTTTAATCTCTTTCCTGTGCAAACAACACCCCTTCGAAGAGAACTGAAGTGACTGCCTTGACACCATGTGTCCAAGAGGCAAAACAGACTGTATGTCCCTGTTGCTAAAAGTGCAGTGAGAGAACTCTGGTTCATATAATTTAGTGTTAGAGTTTTGGTAGCTGTTTTGTTTTTTGCTACTTTCTTACTTGTCATGTTATTGGATATAATATATTATTGTTATTGTGGTTTTTCCTTATACTTTTCATTGTTTATAGAAATTATGTTTAAAAGCCTGTTTTTAAATGTATTTCTGATGAATAAAAATTTATTTTTAACTCGTCACTTTTGAGACCATATTATGTATTCTGATTTTCTATCCTATCCTGTAGATCTAGACCTCACAACCAGAGATGGATCTCTGTAAGCTCCAGGAAGCCTGTGCTACACAGTGGTTTCAAAGCCCACTAGGGTATACAAGACAATAGGCTTTGTATGAATAATGTGGCTTCTCCCATGGATACACACTTTAGGATGTAATCACTGTCATACTCTATCCATGCTGTCATATACTCTCCTACTCCTAAAATATATTACTCTATTAGAATGGAGACTGCAGCTCCTATCTATTCAATATAGTCCATGATTTTCCACTTAGAGCAATCAAACAACAAAATGACATCAAGGGTATACTAAAGGTAAAAAAAAAAGTCAAAATATTGCTATTTGCACATGATATGATAGTATACATAAGTGATTCCTAAAGATAGCTGATAAACACTTACAGGAAAGGCTCTTGATAAATAATGAACTTAAGAAAGTCCATAGCCGTCATTTTTGAAATTATAAAGAACCTGAAAAGAATTAGGAAAGCCACAACTTACAATATCGAGGATTAATACAATGTATCTTGATATAAGTTTATGCAAGAAATGACAGAACTAATGGACAAGATTTTCAAATATATGCTCCAAATTCAAGGGCACTCTCATTCATGAAAGAAACTTTACTAAAGCTCAAGGCACACATTGCAAATAACACAATTACTGTGGGTGTCTTCAACATTCCACTCTCGTCGATGGACAGATCAGGAAAACAGAAACTAAACAGAGACACTGAGAAACTAATTGAAGGTTTGGATCAATTGTATTTTACAGATATATATATAGAACATTTCATCCTAAAGCAAAAGAATATACCTTTTTCTCAGCATCTCAGGGTACCTTCTCCAAAGTCGACCATAGAATTCATCACAAGTCAGACATCAACATATAAGAATATCAAACTAAGCCCATGCCTCCTATCTGATCACTATGGGGTAAGAGTGGTCTTCAATAGCAACAAAAACAACAGAAAGCCCAATACACATGGAAGCCGAACAATACTCTACTCACAGTGAGATCAAGGAAGAAATAAAGAGAGAAATCAAAGACTTTTTAGAATTTAAAGAAAATGAATGCACAACAGACCTAAATTCATGGGACACAATAAAAGCAGTGCTAAAAGAAAAACTCTTAGCCCTGAGTTCCTCCAACAGGAAAATGGAGAGAGCAAACACTACCAGCTTAAGGGCACACCTCAAAGCCCTGGAACAAAAAGAAGCTAATTCACCCAGGAGGAGTAGAAGACAGGTAATCATCAAACTCAGGGCTGAAATCAATCAAGTATAAACAAAGGGAACCATACAAAGAAAGAATCTGGAAAAATTATCATAAGGAAAGGGCTCCCATGGTCACAGTAAAAAGGATTAACATAGACAAAATAGACATCTGAGGGAAAGCAACTTACAGACACAATGCATTCTGATCAAAATTCCAACACAATTAATTTCATGTCTTGATAGTGGCCTTCATATGTTCCTATGGATAAACAAAAATCCCAGTGTCTTCGTTAGGTTTTCCATTACTGTGAAAAGACACAGTGACCAAAGCAACTTTGTTATAAGAGACAACATTTAATTGGGGCTGGGTGACAGGTTCTAAAGTTCAGTCCATTATCATCATTGAGAATAGAGCAGAGTCCAAGATGGCATGGCACTGGTGGAGCTGTGAGAAGGAGCTGTGTCTCCTTCTGCATGCACACAGGAGAAGACTCTCTAGTGTATAGCTACAAGGAGGGTCTCAAAGTCCAACCCCACTGTCACACATCTACTCCAAGAGGTTACAACTTTTAACAGTTCTATTGCCTTGGTCAAGCTTATTGAAACCACACATTCCACTCCCTGACTGGCATAAGTTTGTTCAAATGAATGAGTCTATTGTGGCCATTCCTATCCATAACATATCAGAAAATATACTTAATCCAACTAAGAAGTCCCATAGACCATAGGAGGTAAAACAATGTTAAAAGTCCAAAATTCAAAGTCTCTTCTTACATACAAAGAATCTCTAAAGTGTAATCTCCTATAAAATCAAAAGATGTAGATCACAGGTGTCTAAAATCACAAGATATATACTACCATTGAAACATTTCATACTGAGAAAGTACCAGACTAAAGCACGGAAAAAAACACAGCTTCTCAAACTGCAAATGCACATAATAAATTTTACTAAAGCTCAAATCATGCATTGCATCTCAGACAATAATAGTGGGTGACTTCAACACCACATTCTCATCATGGACAGATCATGGAAACCCAAACTAAACAGATACAGAATAAAACTAACAGCAGTTATTGACCATGGAATAACAGATATCAAAAGAATATTTCATCCTAAAACAGAAGAATACACCTTCTTCTCAGCACAACATGGTACCTGCTCCAAAGTTGACAATCCTCTCAATTACAAAACAAGCTTCAACTGACACAAGAAAATTGAAATAATCGAATCATCCTATTGTATCACCACAGACAGAGACTGGTCTTCAATAGCAACAAAAGCAACAGAGAGACCACATAAACACATAGGCTGAACAATACCCTACTCAATGATAACTTGGTCAAGGGAGAAATAAGAAAACATTTTAGAATTTAATGAAGATGAAGGCACAACATCCCCAAACTTATGGAACACAATGAATTCAGTGCTAAGATAAATACTCAAAACTCTGAGTGTATCCATAAAGAAACTGGAGAAAGCAAACACTAGACGTTTGACAGTCCACCTGAAAGGTCTAGAATAATAGGAAACAAATACATCCATGAGGAGTAGATAGCAAGATCACACTTGAATTAACAAAAGGCTCATTATCAGTGAGCATCTTTTGTTCCCCACCCCCTTGCCTTTTATCCCCAACTTGTTTTGTTTTGGAGGCAGGCTCTAAGTACACTATAGTCCTGGCTGGCCTGGAGCACTGATATCCATTGCCTCTGCCTCTCAAGTGCTGGAATCTTTGGCATGTGCCACTGTGCCCAGCTCCAAGTTGTACTTCTATTTTTACATTTTATGTGCATGAGTGTTTGCCTGTATGTATGTATGTATGTATGTATGTATGTACACTACATAGTGGCCTAGTGCCCACAAAGATCACAAGAGGCACCAGATTCCCTGAAACTGCTTCTGGGAACTAAACTTGTGTCTTCTGTTAGAACAACCTGTGCTCTTAGCAGCTAAGCTGTTCCTTAAGCCTGCTCCAACATGAATTTTTATAACTTAGGAGTAGGATAAATAGGAACTTTAAGAACTGTAGGACTTGCAAAGAGGAAAACTCATAGCCCTGAGTGCCTCAATAAAGACATTGGAGAAATCTTGCTCTAGCAGCTTAACTGAAAGCTCTAGAACAAAAAGAAGCAAACATACCCAAGAGGAGTAGATGACAGGAAATAATCAAATTCAGGACTCAAATAAACCAAGTAGAAAGAGAGAATTATAAAAAGAATAAACAAAACCAGAAGCTGGTTCTTTGAGAAAACCATCTAGATACATAAATCCTTAGCCAGACCAACTAGCAGGCACACTAACAGTAGATAAATTAACAAAATCAGGAATGAAATAGAAGAAAAAAACAGAAACTGAGGAAATACAAAAAACATTCTAACAGATTCAGATTCTACTAAAAATGTATTCAACAAAAGTGGAAAATCTGGATGAAATAGATAGAATTTCTAGACAGACAACAGTTACTAAAATTAAATCAGGATAAACTATCTATATAGAACCATAACCACCAAGGAAATAGAAGCAGTCATTAGAAGTCCTCCAAGCAAAAATATCCGGGACCAGTTGGTTTTAGCACAGATTTCTATCAGAACTTCAAAGAAGATCTACTACCAATATTTCTCAAATGCTTTCAAAATATAGAAACTAAAGGAACACCAACCAATTCTATCTATGAAGACAGAGTTATACTGATGCCCAAACTTTAAGCAGAATCAACAGAGAGAACTTCAGACCAAATTCCCTTATGAATATCAATGTATAAATACTCAACAAAATTCTCATAAATTGAATCCAGGAATGCATCAAAACAATCACTCACTTTGATTAAGTAGGCTTCATCCAGGAATGCAGGGATGGTTCAATGTATGGATATCCATAAATGTAATACACTCTGTGAACAATCTAAAGATGATAACCACATGATTATCTCATTACATGCTGAAAAAAACACTGGACAAAAGACAACACCCATTCATGTTAAAAGTATTGGAGAGATCAGGAATTCAAGCTTCATACCTAATTATAAGAAAAGCAATATACAACAAACCAATAGCCAACATCAAACCAAGTTGAAGAAAACCTCAAAGCAATCCAATTAAAATCAGAAACAAGACAAGCCCCTACCTAGTCAAAATAGTACTTGATGTTTTACCTAGAGCAATAAGACAAGAAAAGTAGCTCAAAAGGATACAAAATTGAAAGGACAAAGCCAAAATATTACTCTTCAGTTGGTATGATAGTATACTTAAGGGACCACAAAAATTCTACCAGAGAGATCCTGCAACTTCAGGAAAGTGGCTGACTGTAAAATTGACTCTACCAAATCAGAAAACAATCCTCTACTCAATGTATAAATGGGCTGAGTAAGATAGTATGGAAATGTCACCTTTCTCAAGTCACAAATAATATAAAATATCTTATTATGACTCTAACCAAGCAAGTGAAAAATCTGTTTGACAAGAACTTAAAATTCCTTAAGAATGAAATCAAAGAACTAAGAAGTTGGAAAAATGTCCCAAGCTCAGGGATCAGCATGATTAACAAAGTAAAAATGCAGCAGGGTGTGGTGTCACACCCCTTTAATCCCAGCACTTGGGAGGCAGAGGCAGGCAGATTTCTGAGTCCAAGGTCAGCCTGGTCTACAGAGTGAGTTCCAGGACAGCCAGGACTACACAGAGAAACCCTGCCTCAAAAAACAAACAAGCAACAACAAAATTAAAATGCTGCTCGTCTCCTTAGGATTTGTTGCCATTCTTCTTTCATTTTTGCCTGTTCTCCATATATTCCAGGAATTTACGTGAACTCAAGTCAGCCTGCAATACTCATCCTAAAATCTGTCCCTGGCTTTGCAACTGACTCAAGTAAGATCACAGTCTTTATTGTGACACTCTAGGTCCTGTGGATTCTGAGTTCACATTACCTTATCTTTTGTGCAAATGTGGCCCAATCCTGCTTAAAATACTCAGGATCAGCCCCAAATTCACATATGTTCAAGCAATGTTATATGGACTAGGCTGTTCTCGTTCATGTATTCAGAAACTCACACACACACACACACACACACACACACACACACACACACGCACACACACACACACACATGAACAATGTACTGACTGATACAAAGACATACCTCTGCCTATTACTACAGTGCCTGATGCTACATATAAAACCTTCTGGTTGTCGAATATTGGGCCAATTTGATAGGGCGTTTTCTCTTTTTATAATTAATAATCTATTGTAGCAGAATTTCCCCATAACAGATTAAATGATGCAGACAACAATAAAGCCAATCATTGGGGAGAAGGAGGAGGGCTTTCTGAGTCTGGGAAAGGAAGAGGGAAGAAAGGAGGGGACTTCTTTTTGGACAAGGTGAGCAAAATGGACATGATGTAGGCTGCGGACTGTTAGACCTCATGGCAGAATCCACAAGGATCTGTCACTGGAAGGTTTCTAACAATATTCGTGAATGTAGGACAATGGATTCCACACCCAGCGATTGTATTATTTGTTGATTCTAAACTAAGATTGTCTTGTGTTTTCCATTTCACAGCAATTCAACTGAGCTGCAAGGAAAAGTAGAGGAGCTTGGCTTGGCAGGAATGCAACCCCACCTAGCTGCAGCAATTTGGGAGTGCCTAGGGGGTTTGGCAGCAGCCAGCAGTGGGGAGGAAAGAAGTGATTTCCAAGCTCTGGAGAGGCAGATGCAGGTTCAGGGGGACAAGCTTTGGAAAAGGAAAACATGTAACCTTGGTACTGGGCTGGAAACAGACCAGTCTAAGGGGAAAGAAAACAATGTAATATTTCAGACTCCTCTGAAGGTGTGTGTTCAAGGTTCTTCCTGCTAGAGCGAGCTCTTCTCACCCCTCCTTGACATTTGAATGACTGCATCTTAGAATGATGACATGTATAAGACAAAAAGGAAATAACTTACCATTTCAAATTCAAACAGAAACATTTAGATATACTTTTAAGTGTTTGCATATGCCCTATTTTCCAACATGATGTTAGGGAAGATCAATGAAATTTGTTTGAGAGGTTCTCACATGTGAGCACACTGAGGAATTTAAAAGAGTGGAGTCTAGCCTCGCTTGAAATAAGAACTAAGGATCTATTGACAGGAGAATGAGTAGAGCTCATATACTCAAAAATCATAAAGCATGGACCTGCCTGAAAAAAATGGCTTAGCAGTTGAGAATGTTTGCTACTCTTCCAGAGGAGCTGAGTTCAGTTTCCAGGATCCACATAGATGACTCACAACTAAGTCCAGCTCTGAGGAGCCTGATGCCCACCTCTGAACTCCATGTACAACTGCACCCATGTGCCAAATGCACACAGGGACACAAAAATCTAATTCTTTAAACACACACACACACACACACACACACATACACACACACACACACACACACACACACACACACATGATAATGGAGAAGAACCTCTGAACATGGCTTAAAGATTCAGAGGTTCATATCCATTATCATCATGGCAGGACACCTGCCATCTTCCAGATAAGAATGTCATTGGAGGACCTAACATTTCTATATCCTGTTCTACATGTGAATAGAAGTCAGCTTGTGGTAGGGACTCAATACAACCAATATAGTAACACACTTCCACTAACAAAACATATTGACTTACACAAGGCCTCATCTCCTCCTAGTGTCACTCATTGAGCTAAGCATATATAAACAGCCATGCCCAGAACAGCTAAGACAATTTGAGATAATAAAAGAACTTCTGGAGGTATCATTATCCCCTATTGTAAATTACAATTCAGAGCAACAGTAAGATCTCCTTTCAAATGTCTGTGGTTATCACAATGACAACATCTCTCATTTTGATTTTTCTTAAGACTTTTAGAAGTTCCTTATATCCAAGTAGCATCATGAATATAAGATCCAATATCAGTTGTATTTCTAGTCCATTCCTCTATTAGTTCTAATCTTCAGGCCTGGAATAACTTTAGTTAATGACTTGGACCTCTTTCCTAAGCAATTATCCAATTTATCTAATGAACTTAAAGCTGATTAATGACAGAGAGCATAGGGTTGATCATCCAATTCAATCTGGCTATATAACACAGAATATTTACCTTTACTTTACAGGAGCAATAAAGGAGACAAAGTGTAGAGCAGAGACTGAAGTAAAGGCCACCCAGTGACTGCCCTACCTGGGGATTCATCCTATAAATAGTCACCAAACCCCTGCCTCTTGACCTGGAGTTGACTTTCTTTTGATTTATAATAAAGGTGTGCACTAGGGATGAGCCACCCAACAAGAAAGTAATTGTTCCCATAAATAGAAAACTCTTGGATTAAGGAGACACAATCTTGGAGTGTACAATGTGATCAAAAATCTTGCAACATAAGTTAACAATGTTCCCTCCATGGTAATAATCATGTTCTCTGACAATGTTCTGGTTGTCACTTATATCTCAGTGCATCATCATGGGAATCCCAAGGAACATTAGAACTGGGCTCTTTAAGCTGCTGCACATGTCTAACAGGAACCTAAAAATCACCAAGAAGACCCCTGTTCCTTATCACAAGGGATAAATTCTCCATCCCTTTTGTAATATAGTTTATGCAAGAGGTCACGGATCTTAACTTGACTCATTGTCCTAAGTGCTGCTGAAAGGATGGGTTGGTGGGAGGAGTCACACCAATTGGAGGCAGATTACAACAACATGAAATAGCCGGTTGACATGTAACTAATTTGCTACAGTTATAATGTAAGAAGAAGTCTTATCAGGAAGAACTTTGTGTCACTAGGAAAGATGTCAGCATGTCCATACCATGGTAAAACAAGGTCTATGTCCTGAACAAGAGCTACTAAAATGGGGAACAGACAATGTGAAATTTACCTGAAATGAGGGGCCTCAGCAGTGTTGCTCAGCCTGCTCAGTGCCCATGCAACCTCACTCTGTCGCTGCAGGGGATCCCAAAGTGTTCCCCCACCTGCAAGGGAGCGAGCTCTAGGCACACAAAGGCTAGAACTCAGTGCTGCTTCCCTACTCCTCAGTTATATCAGATTCTCAACTAATGTACTTGTGTACAGAAATACAGTGTGGTCACTTGTTATTGATATGTGTCACCTCTTGTTTAGTTCAGCAAATGCTTGACTACACTCAATTTTATTAAAAAAGTGCACTTTCAGGAAGTATATCTAGATAAATCAGGGATGGAGGTGCATGAGCTCTGCCCAGTACTGAACTCAGAAACGTGATGTGAGAAAGATGTATGGTTAAATAGCTTACCAGGTTCACATTGTGTCAGCATGATTTAATCTCAGGACAAGAAGTGGAGTATCTCTGATGGTTTCTGTCTTGCCCCTTCAATGCATCTCTGGGCTTTGGTCTCAGCACTTGATATTTCCTGATGGGGCAGCAACACTCAGGGAAGCTAGTAATTGTCATAGCCACAGTATCGTGGTAGCAGCAGTGGATATTGTTCAGTTGTTCAGATGGTGATACCAACTTTCACTTGTTCTTAATGTGGACCTAATGAAAGAGAAAACAAGGTCCTTAGAAGAGAAAGAACATTTCCATATTCCAAGATTGAAAGACTTGTAGAGAGAGAATGCTAAGTACTATATAATCGACAAGAATTGGTAGCTGATGCCTTCTATATAGGGTGTGTTTCCATGTTGTTTTCTGATACAGGGTCTCAAGTGTCACAAGCTGTCCTCTACCTTGCTTTCCAGGTTAACCTTCAGCTTAGATAATATTACTCCCATTTTACAAAAGCTAGGCTTAGAAGTGGGGCCTTCCAGGGCTGTTAGGACAGAACTAGTCACTGACACTTGGGTTTTCTAAGGCTGAACCATGTGCCTGTCAATAAAACTACAGCCATCTTGTTCTATGTCTGTCTCCTATTTCAGATTGTTGCCATAATATGCCTGCCAATCATTGACACAGAAAAATAACCTGACTTGAGCAAGGTCATGGTGATCACATCTGGCTATGTTCTGTATGATGTTAGTTAAACTCACAATGGGCCACAAAGCTTTACATAGGACCCATCAAATTACAAGACAATATGCACTATTATATGTAAAATGTCCTGACCAGAACTGACCACTTCATATAAGCTACTTATGCTTTTTTGTTGGTTTTCTGGGGAGGGTTTTTGGTTTTATTTTTTATATTTTTGGTTTATAAGTTGACAATGATAAATATTTGGGGCCATGGCTCAGCTATGATTCTGATCAATCAGTATTAAGGTCTGAGTTCAATAATCCATCCATATTTGACTGACATAGGTGTTTGTATGTTTTGTTTGGCCAATCCTGAACCGAAACACAAGATGCTAGGCCCTTGCTTTATTATATGACTTATGTCTATTGTATTCTCCTATATCTTCTGCCAGCATGCCCCCAACTCTGTTGACTATCTTTTTTTCTGACAGAACCTCATGGTATAGATCCCAGAGGGTTGTGAGCACTAATTGGTGACTTTGGGGCAGACAGGAGAGACCCACACTCAGGTCTTTCATTGCTTGATCCAATATTTTAGTCTCCTCTACCAACAGAACTCCACATTGTTGCCAGCACCATGATGGCTGCACATCTCTCTCCTAAGGCATCTTGGTGAAACTTTCAAACACTAAGCACAAGGTTTCATTAGTGTACCCCCTAAAACACACCCATATTGCAACCATCCCTGCAGTCTCTGCATGGATGCGATATCTTGCTCCTGTATATGATGAGACCTGAGAATTTTTAATGCATTTTCAAAATGGTGTGATTAATCAGTAGACTTTAATGGTTCATATTGCTGATTGAAAATGAAGGATGAAAAACTACTCACATATGCATTCTCACAACAGTTTATAGTTTGTTTCCTAAATGCTACCAGATGCATTAACCTGGATTTTTCAACTAGTACTTGTGACATGAGAAGATTGTTCATGTCAGTCCTTATCAGACTAAATTGTCCTTAATGTACTCGAAAAAATTGGAAAATCTATATGAATGGGTGAATTTCTAGACAGATACCATTTACCCAAGTTAAATCTAGATCTAGTAAAGTAACTAAGTAATCCTATAACCCCTAACAAAATAGAAACTGTCATCAAAATGCTCCCAATCCAAACCAGGCAAGGCCACTTGGTTTTAGTGTAGAATTCTTACAGAGTTTTAAATAAATGCTAATACCAACACTTTTCAAACTATCCCAATGAATAGAAACAGAAGGAACATTGCCAAACTCATTCTCGGGCCACAATGAAACTGATACATAAACCAAATAAAGTCTCAACCTGAAAAGTGAATTCAGAACAATTCCCATTATGAACATTTATGTAAAAATATTGGCATACAGAATCCAAGGACACACTAAAGACATACTCTAACTTGATCAACTAAGTTGCATTTCAGAAATGCAAGCATGATATGATATAGGAAAATCCGTCAATACAATCTACCAAAATAACAAAACTGAAAGATATAACCACATGATAATCTCATTAGATGCTAAAAAAATTCACTGACAAAACAGAAATCCCCTTTGTGGTGAATGTCCTGTAGTACAGGGATGCAAGGCACATACCTAAACATAATACAATCACTGAACAACAAGCCTTTAGAGAACAATGAGTTCAATGGAGAGGAACTTAAATATATTTCACTAAAATCAAGGTCATGAAAACTCTATTCACTCTCTCCCAATCTACTCAACACAGTACTTGAGTGTCTAGCAAGAACAATCAGACACCTAAAATCAGAAACCTGAAATCAGAGGATATAAAAGGTAAAGAAAATGTCAAAGTATCACTATTTGCAAACGATATGATATTAGTATACATAAGTGATTCCAAAAATGTGTGAGAGAACCACAGCTGATAAACACCAACAGCACAGTGTTTAGATACAAAATGAACTAAAAAATAAGTAGGTGTGTTTATTAAAATGATAAAGAGGCTGAAAAATAAATTAGGAAAGTCATATGTTACAGTAGTTACAAATAATGAAAATTATCTTGGTCTAACTCTAAGCAAGTAATGAAAGACCTGAATGACAAGGTTTTATAATCTATCAAAAAGGAAACTGAGGAAAATATCATGAGAAAGAAAAAGCTCCCATAGCCAGGGATAGCTAGGATAAACACAATGAAAATGGACATCTTAGGGAAAGCAACCTACAGATTAAATGCATTCCCATCAAAATTCCAACACAATTAATTACAGCTCTTGATAGGGCCCTACTTATGTTTATATAGAGAAACAAAAAACCCAGTGTCTTCAATTTTACATTACTGTGAAAAGCCATAATGACCAAAGCATCTTTGTTATAAAAGACAACATTAAATTGGACTGGCTTACAGTTTCCAAGCTTCAACTTATTATCATCAATGAGAGAAATACAGCAGAGTCTGGGATGGTATGGCTGTGAGTTTTATATCTTTTCTAAATGCAAATAGGAGAAGACAGTCTTATGGGTAACTAGGAGGAGGGTCTCAAAGCCCAACCCCACGTGACACACTCTCCTAACACTTTGCTCATACATATTCAAATCACACGTTCTATTTCTTTGTTCCCATAGGCTTGTTCAAACAGATGAGTCCATTTTCTGCCTATCTATAGCAAAATGGGAAATACACGTACTCCAACTTCAAAAGTCCCATAGACCATAAGAGTTTCAATAATGTTTAAAGTTTAAAGTGGAAAGTCTCTTTGATACACAGAATCTCTAAAATGTAATCCCCTGAAAAATCAGAATAAGATGTAGATCACATTCATCCAAAATCACAGGATATATACTGCCATTCTAAAAGGTCATCTAGAGGAAATACCAAACTAAAGTAAGACAAAAAAACAGAGATGCTCAAACTGGAACTCAGCATCTCTATGTCAGATGTCCCATTCCTTTCAGCTTTGATAACATGCTTCTTTTTCCTGCTCTGGTTGTTGTGCCTTTCAGAAAAGTCCCTAGCAGGTATCCCATGGCTCTGGCATCACTTCTTGTAGAATCTAAACATATTAGTCAGGGATGTCTAGAGTCTCAGAAGTTATGGAATGTCTCATTGTATTAAAAGAAGACATCGGCTCAGGGGAAAAATTCCTGAACAGAACACCAATTGCTTATACTCTAAGAACAAGAATAGACAAATGGGACCTCATAAAACTACAAAGTTTCTGTAAGGCAAAAGACACTGTCAAAAGGATAAATCGGCAACCAACAAATTGGGAAAAAATCTTCACCAACCCCACATCCGACAGAGAGCTAATCTCCAATGTATACAAAGAACTCAAGAGGTTAGACCCCAGAAAACCAAATAACCCTATCCAAAAATGGGGTACAGAGCTAAACAGAGACTTTTCACCTGAAGAAATTCGGATGGCTGAGAAACACCTTAAAAAATGTTCAATATCACTAGTCATTAGGGAAATGCAAATTAAAACAACCCTGAGATTTCACCTCACACCAGTCAGATTGGCTAAGATTAAAAACTCAGAAGACATCAGGTGTTGGCGAGGATGTGGAGAAAGAGGAACACTCCTCCACTGCTGGTGGGAATGCAAGCTGGTACAACCACTCTGGAAATCAGTATGGCGGTTCCTCAGAAAACTGGGCGTGATACTTCCAGAGGACCCAGCCATACCACTCCTGGGAATATACCCAGAAGATTCCCCAGCATGCAATAAGGATACATGCTCCACTATGTTCATAGCAGCCTTATATATAATAGCCAGAAGCTGGAAAGAACCCAGATGTCCCTCGACAGAGGAATGGATACAAAAAAATGTGGTATATATACACAATGGAGTACTATTCAGCCATTAGAAACAATGAATTCATGAAATTCTTAGAGAAATGGATGGAGCTGGAGAATGTCATACTAAGTGAGGTGACCCAGTCTCAAAAGAATACCCATGGTATACAGTCACTGATAAGTGGATATTAGCCTAGAAGCTTGGAACAACAAAGACACAAATCACATATCAAGTGATGTCTCACAAGAAGAAAGGAGTGGACACTGGTGCTAGAAAGGACCAAAACATCATTGTGGAAGAGTACAAGAACAGTAAAGTGGGAGGGGGTGGATGCAGGAGCAGGGGGAGGGAAAAGGACATGTGGGACCTTTGGGGGTGGGGAACCAGAAAAAGGGAAATGAATTGTAAATATAGAATATATACAATAAAAAAAAGAAAAAAAAATGTATTGTAATGACTTTGGCTTTGTAGTCCAAATAATCTCACAAAGAACAGCTGCTTATAGGATGTCAAATATTCTAGGAGTTGCTTATTTCCAAGAGGATAGCAGTTTTCACTGGTCTATACAAGCTGGAATGCTGAAAAAGTAGGTTTCAGCAGATGTGGTTTCACATAAGTTCAAACAGCTAAAGAACATTGATTTTTCCTTTTCCCAATGTCTTCATTTAGGCCTCCAACAGAGGATGTGGCCCAAATAAAGGTATGAACTACTATACATGGATGTGTGTACTGGATGGTTTTGTTTTTCACCAAACATAGGCTGGAGTTATCACAAAGAAAGAAGTTTCAGCTTGGGATGCGCTAGTTAGTTAGAGCTAAGAAGTTAGCAATAATTAAGAAGAGACCAGCATCACTGAAGTGAAATCTTCAGGGAAGTGTTTTCTAAAAACACAGAGGCTGTGTTACAAAGATAGCCAGAGTTGTGCTGTGTGCTGTGGGGTACTTGGTAATATGTAAGAGTTACCCAGGTGGTACTGGTTTTGAAGGCATGAAGGGGTCATGAAAAGCAGCTGAGGGTCAGCACTGTGAGAGGCTGTGAAAGACCATTGGGGAAGTTGCAGCCTTAGTTATAATTGATGATCCCAGTCTTAGGGCGTCATGCATAGGAGCTGAGGCTTGTCACCAATGAAAGAGCCTAAGAGAGGCTATTGGTGAAGCCTAGTTACGGTGAAAAACAACAGTGTTTTGTAGATGCCAGTACCATGAGATGATGACCAAGAACATGAGAGCAGTGGAGTACAGGCAGCTGGAGCATAGAAGACAAAGTGTGTGCTACATAGTGCAAAGCTAAGAAGTGACCCAAGCCCTTGGAGGAGCCTGGAAGATCATGAGTTGGATCCCAGATATTGAACCATTGGAATGTGAATTTTGCTATTGATTTTGACTGTGCCCTGATATATTTCCCTCTTGAGGGAAGGAAGTATTTTAGTAGAGCCTACAGTTAAGAGAACTTTGAATTTTTAAAAGACTTTGAATTTTAAAAGATATTAGACATTTTAAAGAAATTGACCTTTTAATATGTAAATACTGTGGGACTTTTAAAGTTATTTATATCGTGGGGATGAATAAGAAAATAAGGGTTGAGGCTTAATAGTGATGTGTTTGTGTGTCAAGTTGACAAGGGGTCAATTGAACTGGCTGGTTTTGTGTGTCAACTGATTCTCAAGAGCTGGCAACTAGGCAGGCCAGGTGGAGACTGCGGGAGGCCAATTGGAGGTACAGCAGCAAGCCTGGGGAAGACTTGAATCCTGCCCAGCAGAGCTGAGGAGGTAAATTGGAGCCCAGTAACTGAAACCTCCTGGTCTCCATCTCGGGAGCTCAGGTGCCCTCTACAACAGCAGTGCCAAACACCAGACTCACAGGAGCTTCAAACACCAACCAGTAACAACAAGACCAACTAACTCCAGATATAAACAGATGGCAAAAGGCAAATGTAGGAACATTACTAACAGAAATCAAGGCAATATGGCAGCATCTGAACCCAATTCACTAAGCTCAGCAAGTCCTGGATACCCCAACACACAAGAAAAATGAGAGCTGGATTTAAAAGCACTGGTCATGATGCTGCTAGAGGAACACAAAAAATACATAAACAAATCTCTTCAAGAAATGCAGGGGAACATAAATAGGGTAGAAGCCATTACAATGCAAACACAAAAATCACTCAAAGAATTCCAGGAGAATATGGACCAACAGACACAAGCCAATAAAGAGGAAATGAGAAAATCACTTAAAGAAATGAAGGAAACTTGAACCAACAGGCAGAAATCATGAAAGAGGAAACACAAAAATCTCTTAAAGAATTGCAAGAAAACACAAACAAACAAATGAAGAAACTGAGAAAAACCATCCAAGATCTGAACACAGAGGTAGAAACAACTAAGAAATCACAAAAGGAGGCAACCTTGGAGATAGAAAACCTTGGGAAGAAAACAGGGGATGTGGATGCAAATATCAACAACAGAATACAAGAGACACGGGTAAAATTCTCAGATGCTGAAGATACCATAGTAACCATTGACTCCACAGACAAAGAAAATGCAAAATACAAAAGGCTTCTAACCCAAACATCCATGAAATCCAGGACACAATGAGAAGACCAAACCTTAGGATTATAGGGATAGATAGGAGTGAAGATCTACAATTTAAAGGGCCAGCAAATATCTTCAAAAAAAATTATGGAAGAAAACTTCCCTAACCTAAAGAGAGAGATGCCCATGAATATACAAGAAGCCTACAGAACTCCAAACAGACTGGACCAGAACAGAAATACCTCCCATCACAGAATAATCAAAATCCCAAACGTACAAAACAAAGAAAGAATATTAAAGGCAGTAAGAGAAAAAGGGCAAGTAACATATAAAGGAAGACCTATCAGAATCACACAAGACTTCTCTTCAGAAACCACGAAAGCTAGAAGATCCTGGGTGGATCTCATGCAGACCCTAAGAGAACACAAATGTCAGTCAAGACTACTATACCCAGCAAAACTCTCAATCAACATAGATGTAGATATCAAAATATTCCATGACAGGACCAAATTTACACAATATCTTTCCACTAACCCAGCTCTACAAAGGATAATAGGAGAAAAACTCCAATACAAGGAGGGAAACTGCACCCAAGAAAAAGCAAGATAGGAACATTCTTCCAACAAACTCAAAAGAAGATAACCACTCAAAAACAAAAATAACATCAAAAATAACAGGAAGAAATAATCATTATTCCTTAATATCTCTTAACATCAATGGACTCAATTCCCCAATAAAAAGACATAGACTAACAGACTGGATATGGAAACAGGACCCTACATTTTGCTGCATACAGTAAACACACCTCAGAGTCAAAGACAAAAACTGCCTTAGAGTAAAAGGCTGGAAGACAATTTTGCAAGCAAATGGTCACAGGAAGCAAGCTGGAATAGCCATTCTAATAACAGATGAAATTGACTTTCAACCCAAAGTCATCAAAAGAGACACAGAAGGTCACTTCTTGCTAGTCAAAGGAAGAATCCACCAAGAAGAACTCACAATTCTAAACATCTATGCTCCAAATGCAAGGGCACCCTCATTTGTAAAAGAAACTTTACTAAAGCTTACTAATTATTGCACCTAACACAATAATTGTGGGGGACCTCAAAACTCCACTATCCTCAATGGACCTATCAGGAAAACAGAAACTAAAGAGGGACATGGAGAAACTCATTGAAACGTTGGACCAATTGGATTTAACAGATATATAGAGAACATTTCATCCTAAAGCAAAAGACTAAACCTTTTTCTCAGCACTTCATGGTACCTTCTCCAAAACCGACCATATAATTGTTCACAAGACAGACCTCAACAAAGATAAAAAGATCAAACTAATCCCATGCCTCTTATTGGATCACCATGGAGTAAGAGTAGTCATCAATAGCAACAAAAACAACAGAAAATCCTCATACATGTGGAGGCTGAACAATATTCTGCTCAATGATACCTTAGTCAAGGTAGAAATAAAGAAAGAAATCAAAGACTTTCCAGAATTTAATGAAAATGAAGTCACAACATACCCAAATCTATGGGACACAATGAAAGCAGTGCTAAGAGGAAAACTCATAGCCCTGGGTGTCTCCAAAAAGCAACAGGAGAGAGCATATACTAGCAACTTAATGGCACACCTGAAAGCTCTGGAACAAAAAGAAGCTATTTCACCAAGGAGTTGTTGAAGAAAGGAAATCATTAAACTCAGGGCTGAAATCAATCAAGTTGAAACAAAGAGAACCATACAAAGAATCAACAAAACCAGGAGCTGGTTCTTTGAGAAAATCAACAAGATACATAAACCCCCAGTCAGACTTACCGAAGGGCACAGAGACAGCATTCAAATTAACAAAATTAGAAATGAAAAGGGAGATATAACAACAGACTGAGGAAATTCAAAAAATCATCAGATCCTACTACTCAATACAACTGGAGAATCTGGAGGAAATGGACAATTTCCTAGACAGATACCAAATAACAAAATTAAATCAGGATCAAATAGATCTTCTAAACAGACCCATAACCCCCCCAAAAATAGAAGGAGTCATAGAAAGTCTTCCAAACAAAAAAAGCACTTGACCAGATGGTTTTAGTGCAGAATTCTATCAGACCTTCAAAGAAGGCCTAATACCAATACTCTTCAAACTATTCCACAAAATAGAAACAGAAGGAACACTACCTAACTCATTCTATGAAGCCACAATTACCCTGATACAAAAACCACACAAAGATCCAACTAAGAAAGAGAACTTCAGACCAATCTCCCTTATGAACATAGATGCAAAAATACTCAATAAAATACTTGCCAACCGAATCCAAGAACACATCAAAATTATAATTCACCATGATCAGGATGGCTTCATCCCAGGGATCCAGGGATGGTTCAATATATGGAAATCCATCAATGTAATCCACTACATAAACAAACTCAAAGAAAAAAAACACATGGTCATCTCATTGGATGCTGAAAAAGCATTTGACAAAATTCAGCATCTTTTCATGCTAAAAGTCTTAGAAAGGACAGGAATTCAAAGGCCTTACCTAAACATAGTAAAAGCAATCTACAGCAGACCAGTAGCCAACATCAAAGTAAATGGACAGAAACTTGAAGCAATCCCACTAAAATCAGGGACTAGACAAGGCTGCCCCCTCTCACCTTATCTCTTCAATATAGTACTTGAGGTACTAGCTAGAGTAATTCGACAACATAAGGAAGTCAAAGGGATACAAATTGGAAAGAAAGAAGTCAAACTATCACTATTCATAGATGATATGATAGTATACTTAAGTGACCCAGAAAACTAAACCAGAGAACTCCTACAGTTGATAAACAACTTCAGCACAGTGGCTGATTGTAAAATCAACTCAAGCAAATCAGTAGCCTTCGTATACTCAAAGGATAAGCAGGTCGAGAAAGAAATTTGAGAAATAACACCCTTCACAATAGCCACAAACAATATAAAGTATCTTGGTGTGACTCTAACCAAACAAGTGAAAGATTTGTATGAGAAAAACTTCAGGTCTCTGAAGAAGGAAATTGAAGAAGACCTCTGAAAATGGGAAAATCTTCCATGCTTGTGAGTTGGCAGGATTAATATAGATAACATGGCAATCTTACCAAAAGCAATATAGAGATTCAACGCAATACCCATCAAAATCCCAACTCAGTTCTTCATAGATTTAGAAAGAGCAAATTCATCGGGAATAACAAAAAACCCAGGATAGCTAAAACTTTCATCAACAGTAAAAGAACTTCTGGGGGAATCAATATCCCGTACCTCAAGCAATGCTACAGAGCAGTAGTGTTAAAAACTGCATGGTATTGGAACAGTGACAGGAAAGTGGATCAATGGAATAGGATTGAATACTCAGAATTGAACTCACACATCTATGGCCAATTGATCTTCGACAAAGGAGCTGAAAACATCCAGTGGAAAAAGATAGCCTTTTCTGTTTGTTGTTGTTGTTGTTGTTGTTGTTGTTGTTGTTTTTTATGTTTTTCATGACAGGGTTTCTCTGTGTAGTCCTGGCTGTCCTGGAACTCAATCTGTAGACCAGGCTGGCCTCGAACTCAGAAATCTGCCTGCCTCTGCCTCCCAAGTGCTGGGATTAAAGGCGTGTGCCACCACCGCCCGGCAAGATAGCCTTTTCAATAAATGGTGCTGGCTCAACTGGAGGTCAACATGCAGAAGAAAGAGAATGGATCCACTCTTTTTTTTAACCTTATAAAGGAAAATATTTAATAGGGGTTAACTTACAGTTTCAGAGGTTTAGTCCATTATTGTCATGGTAGGAAACAAGGCAGCAGAAAACTGCTGGTGGGCAGACATGGTGCTGGAGAAGGAGCTGAGGTTTTAATATGTTGATCAAAGGCACTAGGGAGAGACTCCCATGCTAGGCCTAGCTTAAGTATAGGAAGCCACAAAGCCTGCCTCCACAGTGTGACAGGTCCTCCAACAATGCCACACCTCAAATAAAGCCACACCTCCTAACTGTGCTACGCCCTATGAGCCAATTATTTTTTTATTTAATTTTCATTTTCTATATTCTATGTTTACATTCCAAAGGCTTTCCCTTTTCCCAGTTCCCCCCCCACCATATGTCCTATAATTACTCTCCCCCCCAACTACTCCCCAATCATTTCCCCTCCCCACAATTTCTCTGTTCTGGGTCTACAAAACTGGATCCAATTTTACAGGCCCAGGGTCCTCTACTTTCTTCTTCTTGGGAGTCATTTGACTTGCTAATTGTGCCTTGAGTATTTAGGGCTTCTGGGCTCATTAATATCCACTTATCAGTGATTGCATTTCATGTTTATTCTTTTGTGATTGGGTTAACTCACTTAGGATGATATTTTCCAGATCTAACCATTTACCTACAAATTGCATGAGTTCATTATTTTTAATTGCTGTGTAGTACTCCATTGTATAAATATACCACATTTTCTGTATCCATTCCTCTTTTGAGGGATATCTGGGCTCCTTCCAATTTCTGGCTATTATAAACAAGGCTGCTATAAACATAGTGGAGCATGTGTCTTTATTGTATGCAGGGGAATCCTCTGGGTATATGCCCAGGAGTGGTATGCCAGGGTCCTCTGGAAGTGACATGCCCAATTTTCTGAGGAACCGCCACACTGATTTCAAGAGCGGTTTTACCATTTTGCAATCCCACCAACAGTGGAGGAGTGTTCCTCTTTCTCAAAATCCTCGCCAGCACTAGTTGTCTCTTGAGTTTTGGTGCTGGTTCAACTGGAGGTCAACATGCAGAAGAATGCGAATTGACCCACTCTTATCTCTTTGCACTAAGATCAACTCCAAGTGGATCAAGGACCTCCACATAAAACCAGACACACTGAAACTGTTAGAAAAGAAACTGGGGAAGACCCTGGAGGACATGGGCACAGGGGGAAAGTTCCTGAATAGAACACCAATAGCTTATGCTCTAAGATCAAGAATTGACAAATGGGACCTCATAAAATTACAAAGTTTCTGTAAGGCAAAGGACACTGTCAGAAGGACAAAACGGCAACCAACAAAGTGGGAAATGATCTTCACCAACCCCACATCCGACAGAGGGCTAATATCCAATATATACAAAGAACTCAAGAAATTAGAACCCAAAGAACCAAATAACCCTATCAAAAAATGGGGTACAGAGCTAAAAAAGAATTTTCAGCAGAAGAAATTCGGATGGCCGAGAAACACCTTAAGAGATGTTCAACATCATTAGTCATCAGGGAAATGCAAATCAAAACAACCCTGAGATTCCACCTCACACCAGTTGAATTGATCCACTCTTATCTCCTTGTACTAAGCTCAACTCCACGTGGATCAAGGACCTCCACATAAAACCAGACACACTAAAGCTAATAGAAAAGAAAGTGGGGAAGACCCTAGAGGACATTGGCTGAGGGGGAAAGTTCCTGAACTGAACACCAATTGCCTATGCTCTAAGAGCAAGAATAGACAAATGGGATCTCATAAAATTACAAAGTTTCTGTAAGGCAAAAGACACTGTCAAAAGGACAAATCGGCAACCAACAAATTGGGAAAAGATCTTCACTAACCCCACATCCGACAGAAGGCTAATATCCAATATATACAAAGAACTCAAAAAGTTCCCAACCTAAAGAGAGAGATGCCCATGAATATACAAGAAGCCTATAGAACCCCAAATAGACTGGACCAGAACAGAAATACTTCCCGTCACATAATAATCAAAACCCCAAATGTACTAAACAAAGAAAGAATATTAAAAGCAGTAAGAGAAAAAGGACAAGTAACATACAAAGGAAGACCAATCAGAATTACACCAGACTTCTCACCTGAGACCATGAAAGCTAGAAGATCCTGGGCAGACCTTATGCAGACCCTAAGAGAACACAAACTTCAGCCAAGACTACTATACCCAGTGAAACTCTCAATTGCCATAGATGGGGAAACCAAGATATTCCACGACAAAATCAAATTTGCAAGATACTTATCTACAAACCCAGCCCTACAAAGGATAATAGGGGAAAAATACCAACACAAGGGGGGAAACAACACCCCAGAAGAAACAAGATAGAAACCCCATCTCATCCAACCCAAAAGAAGAGAACCACTCAAATACAAATAATAATAACAATTCCCAAAATGTCAGGAAGTAATAATTACTATTCCTTAATATCTCTTAATATCAATGGACTCAATTCCCCAATCAAAAGACACAGACTAACAGACTGGATACGGAAACAGGACCCTACATTTTGCTGCATACAGGAAACACATCTCAGTGTCAAAGACAAACACCACCTTAGAGTAAAAGGCTGGAAGACAGTTCTACAAGCAAATGGTCCCAGGAAACAAGCTGGAGTAGCCATTCTAATATCAGATAAAATCGACTTTCAACCTAAAGTCATCAAAAGAGACACAGAAGGTCACTTCCTGCTTGTCAAAGGGAAAATCCACCAAGAAGAATTCTCAATACTGAACATCTATGCACCAAATGCAAGGGCACCCTCATTCGTAAAAGAAACTTTACTAAAGCTTAAAGCACACATCGCACCTAACACAATGATTGTAGGTGACTTCAACACTCCACTCTCCTCAATGGACCGATCAGGAAAGCAGAAACTAAACAGGGACACAGTGAAACTAATTGAAGCTATGGACCAATTGGATTTAACAGATATATATAGAACATTCCATCCTAAAACAAAAGAGTATACCTTTTTCTCAGCACCGCACGGTACCTTCTCAAAAATTGATCATATAATTGGTCACAAGACAGACCTCAACAAATACAAGAAGACCGAACTAATCCCATGTCTCCTATCGGATCACTATGGAGTAAAAGTGGTCTTCAATAGCAAGAAGAACTACAGAAAGCCCACATACACATGGAAACTGAAAAATACTCTACTCAATGACACCCTGGTCAAGGAAGAAATAAAGAAAGAAATCAAAGACTTTTTAGACTTCAATGAAAATGAAGGTACGACCAACCCAAATCTCTGGGATACAATGAAAGCAGTGCTAAGAGGAAAACTCATAGCCCTGAGTGCCTCCAAAAAGAAACTGGAAAGAGCATACACTAGCAACTTAACAGCACACCTGAAGGCGCTGGAACAAAAAGAAGCTAACTCACCCAGGAGGAGTAGAAGAGAGGAAATCATCAAACTAAGGGCTGAAATCAATCAAGCAGAAACAAAGAGAACCATACAAAGAATCAACAAAACCAAGAGCTGGTTCTTCGAGAAAATCAACAAGATAGATAAACCCTTAGCTAGACTAACCAAAGGGCACAGAGATAGTATCCAAATTAACAAAATTAAAAATGAAAAGGGGGATATAACAACAGAAACAGAGGAAATTCAAAAGATCATCAGATCCTACTACAAAGGCCTATACTCAAAACAACTGGAGAATCTGGAGGAAATGGACAATTTCCTAGACAGATACCAAATACCAAAATTAAATCAGCATCAAGTAGACCAGCTAAACAGTCCCATAACCCTTAAAGAAATAGAAGGGGTTATAGAAAGCCTCCCAACCAAAAAAAGTACGGGACCAGATGGTTTTAGTGCAGAATTCTACCAGACCTTCAAAGAAGACTTAACACCAATACTCTTCAAACTATTCCACAAAATAGAGACAGAAGGGACACTGCCCAACTCATTCTTCGAAACCACAATTACGCTGATACCTAAACCACAAAAAGATCCAACAAAGAAAGAGAACTACAGGCCAATTTCTCTTATGAATATAGATGCAAAAATACTAAATAAAATTCTTGCCAACCGAATCCAAGAGCATATCAAAACGATCATTCACCATGATCAAGTAGGCTTCATTCCAGGAATGCAGGGATGGTTCAATATACGGAAATCCATCAATGTAATCCACTACATAAACAAACTAAAAGAAAAAAACCACATGGTCATCTCATTAGATGCTGAAAAAGCATTCGACAAAATTCAGCATCCTTTCATGCTAAAAGTCTTGGAAAGAGCAGGAATTCAAGGCCCATACCTAAACATAGTAAAAGCAATCTACAGCAAACCAGTAGCCAACATCAAAATAAATGGAGAGAAACTTGAAGCAATTCCACTAAAATCAGGGACTAGACAAGGCTGTCCTCTCTCTCCATATCTTTTCAATATAGTACTTGAAGTTCTAGCGAGAGCAATCAGACAACATAAGGAAGTCAAAGGGATACAAATTGGAAAGGAAGAAGTCAAAGTATCATTATTTGCAGATGATATGATAGTCTACTTAAGCGATCCAAAAAACTCCACCAGAGAACTTCTACAGCTGATAAACAACTTCAGCAACGTGGCTGGTTATAAAATTAACTCAAGCAAATCAGTAGCCTTCTTGTACTCAAAGGACAAGCAGGCTGAGAAAGAAGTTAGGGAAATAACACCCTTCACAATAGCCACAAACAACATAAAGTACCTTGGCGTAACTCTAACCAAACAAGTGAAAGATCTGTATGACAGGAACTTCAAGTCCCTGAAGAAAGAAATCGAAGAAGACCTCAGGAGATGGAAAAATATTTCTTGCTCCTGGATTGGCAGGATCAATATAGTAAAAATGGCCATCTTGCCAAAAGCAATCTACAGATTCAATGCAATCCCCATCAAAATCCCAAATCAATTCTTCATAGATCTAGAAAGAGCAATTCTCAAATTCATCTGGAGCAACAAAAAACCTAGGATAGCTAAAACTATTCTCAACAATAAAAGGACTTCTGGGGGAATCAATATCCCTGACCTCAAGCAGTACTACAGAGCAATTGTGTTAAAAACTGCATGGTATTGGTACAGCAACAGGCAGGTAGATCAATGGAATAGGATTGAAGACCCAGAAATTAACCCACAGACTTATGGTCACTTGATCTTTGATAAAGGAGCCACAACCATCCGGTGGAAAAAAGATAGCCTTTTCAACAAATGGTGCTGGTTCAACTGGAGGTCAACATGCAGAAGAATGCGAATTGACCCACTCTTATCTCCTTGTACTAAGATCAACTCCAAATGGATCAAGGACCTCCACATAAAACCAGACACACTGAAACTATTAGAAAAGAAACTTGGGAAGACCCTGGAGGACATGGGCACAGGGGTAAAGTTCCTGAACAGAACACCAATAGCTTATGCTCTAAGATCAAGAATGGACAAATGGGACCTCATAAAATTACAAAGTTTCTGTAAGGCAAAGGACACTGTCAGAAAGACAAAACGGCAACCAACAACGTGGGAAATGATCTTCACCAACCCCACATCCGACAGAGGGCTAATATCCAATATATACAAAGAACTCAAGAAGTTAGACCCCAAAGAACCAAATAACCCTATCAAAAAATGGGGCACAGAGCTAAACAAAGAATTTTCACCAGAAGAAATTCGGATGGCCGAGAAACACCTTAAGAGATGTTCAACATCATTAGTCATCAGGGAAATGCAAATCAAAACAACCCTGAGATTCCACCTCACTCCAGTCAGAATGGCTAAGATTAAAAACTCGAGAGACAACAAGTGCTGGCGAGGATGTGGAGAAAGAGGAACACTCCTCCACTGTTGGTGGGATTGCAAAATGGTAAAACCACTCTGGAAATCAGTGTGGCGGTTCCTCAGAAAATTGGGCATGCCACTCCCAGAGGACCCTGGCATACCACTCCTGGGCATATACCCAGAGGATTCCCCTGCATACAACAAAGACACATGCTCCACTATGTTTATAGCAGCCTTGTTTATAATAGCCAGAAATTGGAAGGAGCCCAGATATCCCTCAAAGGAGGAATGGATACAGAAAATGTGGTATATTTATACAATGGAGTACTACTCAGCAATTAAAAATAATGAATTCATGCAATTTGTAGGTAAATGGTTAGATCTGGAAACTATCATCCTAAGTGAGCTAACCCAATCACAAAAGAATACACACGAAATGCAATCACTGATAAGTGGATATTAATGAGCCCAGAAGCCCTAAATACTCAAGGCACAATTAGCAAGTCAAATGACTCTCAAGAAGAAAAAAAGGAGAGAACCCTGGGCCTGTAAAGATTGGATCCAGTATTGTAGACCCAGAACAGAGAAATCGTGTGGGGGGGGAAGAGTGGGGAATAGAATGGGGGGGAGAGGAATTATGGGACATATGGTGGGGGGTACCTGGGAAAGGGGAAAGCCTTTGGAATGTAAACAAAGAATATAGAAAATAAAAAAAATGATAAAAAAAAGTTAGACCCCAGAAAACCAAATAACCCTATCCAAAAATGGGGTACAGGGCTAAACAAAGATTTTTCACCTGAAGAAATTCAGATGGCTGAGAAACACATTAAAAAATGTTCAACATCATTAGTCATTAGAGAAATGCAAATCAAAACAACCCTGAGATTTCACCTCACACCAGTCAGAATGGCTAAGATTAAATACTCAGGAGACATCAGGTGTTGGCAAGGATGAGGAGAAAGAGGAACACTCCTCCACTGCTGGTGGGACTGCAAGCTGGTACAACCACTCTGGAAATCAGTTTGGCGGTTCCTCAGAAAACTGGACATGATATTTCCAGCGGACCCAGCCATACCACTCCTGGGAATATACCCAGAAGATTCCCCTGCATGCAATAAGGATACATGCTCCACTATGTTCACAACAGCCTTATTTATAATAGCCAGAATCTAGAAAGAGCCCAGATGTCCCTCAACAGAGGAATGGATACAAAAAATGTTTTATATATACACAATGGAATACTATTCAGCCAATAAAACAATGAATTTATGAAATTCTTAGAGAAATGGATGGAGCTGGAGAACATCATACTAAGTGAGGTAACCCAGTCTCAAAAGAATACCCATGATATGCACTCACTGAGAAGTGGATATTAGCCTAGAATCTTGAGACACCAAAGACACAATTCACATACCAAATGATGTTCGACAAGAAGAGAGAAGTGGACACTGATGCTGGAAATGATCAAAGCATCAGTATAGTGGAATACCAGAACACGGAAGTGGGAAGGGGTAGATGAGGGAGCAGGGGGAGGGAAAAGGGCATGTGGGACCTTTGGGGGGTGGGGACCAGAAAAAAAGGAAATGAAATGTAAATATAGAATATATCCAATAAAAAAAGAAAAGAGAAAAAAAAGATGAGCATTTCATTCTACTCTGTATTCCATCATGATGATCTTCCTCACTGTGCCCTGGGGGCAACAGAGCAAATAACCAAGACTGAAACCTCTGAAAATATAGCAAGAGTTAAAGAGCAAAGCAAAGCAAAGCAAAGCAAAGCAAAGCAAAGCAAACCAAACCAAACCAAACCAAACCAAACCAAAGAAATGCTTTCCAGTAAGTCACTTTCCTTCAGGTATTTTGTTTCAGCAAAGGTGTTACCTTCACTATTGTTATGCCAGTTTTTTATTTTACAACAAATAGTTAAAGGCATTTTATAATTGTCTGTAATTGGTGGAGGCTGGAGGTTAGGACACCTCCAGGGAGAGGATTGAGGAGGAACAGAGTCTGTAGCAGCCCCAGCCAAAGTAATGCTGCCACCCCAGAGCTGTGCTGGAGGCCTTACTTCCCATTAAGTGCCTCTCTGCATAGCACCAACCCCACCCCCATGCTCACTGGTACTACTACAGAGCAGTGTGCCATGGTGGGTCCAGTTGGTGCAGCATGACCTAATGGACCAGGTGCTGGGAACAAGATCTGTCAGTTTAAGCTGGTTCTCTTGGGCGAGTCTGCACTGTGCAAATCCAGCCTGGTCCTCTGCTTTTAAAGGGGCTGTTCCACAAGTACCAGTCAAGTACAATTGGAGTGTCTTTCCTCACTCAGACTGTCCGCTTAGAAAATGCAATGTTCAAGATCGAGACAAGCTGGGCAAGAGTGATATCACAGCCTGGCCCTGATGTACAATCATGGGGTCCAAGCAGCCATTGTGGTCTATGACATCACCAACACAGATACATTTCCATAGGCTAAGAACTGGGTGAAGGAGTTACAGAGGCAGGAGAGCCCAATATCGTCATTGCACTAGCAGGTAACAAAACAGACCTGGCCAGAAAGAGAGCCTTGGAGTCAGGAAGCACAAGCCTACACAGATGACAACAGTTTGCTGTTCATGGAGATGTCCACCAAGACTGAAGTGCCCCAGTGTAGGGGAATATCAGGACAGGGAAGTGGGAGTGGGTGAATTGGTGAGCAGATCAAGGGTGGATGATTTGGAGGGGACCAGGAAAGGGGACAACATTTGAAATATAAATAAAGAATATATCTAATAAAAAAAAGAAATATGAAATATTGGGTAACCTAGATATCTTTATTCGTGGTCACTCAAATTTCATCCCACAATAAATTACTCTTATCTCTTTAAAAGAAAAAGAGAGATTTTGCAATGTTTTTACAACATTTCCATTAGTACTCATTGGTTCTTCAAGACCTAAGATACCGTCTGGCATATAGATGGTTCTTAGATTTAATGTAAGAAAACAAATGGAAGGACAGAGTGACTTAGCTGGAGATGCACAGAATTCATTCAGGAACCAAATCTCACCATAGAAACTTGACAGAAGAATTATTCTTAAGTTTTATTTAAATTTTTCTTTTCTTTAGTTTTTTTTTAAATTTACTTTGCATCCCAATTGCTGTCCTGTCCCCTGTTCCCTTCCTTCCATAATCCCTCCCCAATGTCCTCTCCCCTTCACCTCTGAGAGAGTACAGGAATATGCCCCTGTCTATTTCACCACAGTGACATATCAAATTTCTACAGGGCTAGGTGCTTCTTTTCCCACAGATTTCAGACAAGACAGCTGAGATAAAGGATAAGATTCTACAGAAAGCAAATAGCTTTTGAGATAGCCCCTATTCCATTTTCTCAGGACACATATGAAGACTTGGCTACACATCTGCTACATAAGTGCATATGCTAGGGAGCCTAAGTCAAGGCCCAGTATGTTCTTTGGTTGGTGGTTGAGACTCTGAGGTTCCCATGGATCCAAGTTCATTGACTCTGTTCCTC
Source organism: Apodemus agrarius (assembly GCA_964023405.1). Classification (NCBI taxonomy): domain Eukaryota; kingdom Metazoa; phylum Chordata; class Mammalia; order Rodentia; family Muridae; genus Apodemus; species Apodemus agrarius. Next base: position 27,410,348 of record OZ030006.1, read on the forward strand.
CTATGGAGTTCCTAGACCATTCAGAACCCTCAAATTCCCCCCCCACTCTTCCATAAGACATCCCAAGCTCCATACAAAATTTGGTTGTTGGTCTTTGTATTTGTCCAAGTGGTCTTAAGATTTTTAGAAGTTACTTCTCCTAAGCAGTTAGCAGTAACTCTAATCCATTCCTCTATTTGTGGTGATCTTGCACTTGAAGGTATAAACTCCATTTTGCATTATAGATTAGCATTTTGAGAAGTCAAAGATTCAATCTATATTTTTCAGATGTCTGAGTCTGATATCTATTTATAGCTGAATTCAGTCTTTGCAAAATATCAGGGAAGGCTTTCTTTGGGTATTGGATAATTGCAGTAATTGACTGAGACCTCTTTCCTGAGTGTGTTTTCTATTTGTCCCAAACATTTAAAGCTGCTAAATGACGAAGTTCAAAGGTATGATCATATAATTCAAGCTGGCTTTATCACAGTGTACTTGCCTTTCCCTAGCAGCTCTTCCTGGAAAATATCAATGATTTTGTCGTTTCTTCTTTGTTCTTATCCCTATCTTTCTCTTTCCTCCATGTTTACCACTTTAATGGAAGAGCAGCTTCCAATATTACTGTTGCCAAATCTTTCTAGTCTCAGAGGATAACTATTCTGAGTTGTAGATAAAATTAATATCTTCTTCACATATGTTATAAGCATACTACAGGAAACAATAAGTCCCCTTAATTCTATTAAGACCTAATATGTCAAAAGGATTCCATTGAAATGCTCCATAATCTAGGAGGTACTTATTGTAGACTACTATGTCATCACTGGATGAACTAAGCTTGGTTTTCTGACAACCTTGAGCCTCCCTCTTTCAGTGTCAGTGTGTGGTGGAGTGTCAGGCTCTTGTATAAATTCCTTTGGTTGTACCAGCTTACAACCCCAGCAGCAGTGGAGGCATGTTCCTCTTTCTCCACACCCTCAACAACACCTGTTGTATCCTGAGTTTAATCTTAGCCATTCTGACTGGTGTGAAGTGAAATCTCAGGGTTGTTTTGATTTGCATTTCCCTGATTATTAATGATGCTGAACATTTCTTTAGGTGCTTCTTCACCATTCGAAGCTCTTCAGGTGAAAATTCTTTGTTTAGCTCTGTACCATTTTTAATAGGGTTATGTGGCTCTCTCTAGTCTAACTTCTTGAGTTCTTTGAATATCTTGGATATTAGTGCTCTATCGGATCAGTCTGGTGGTTCCTCAGAAAACTGGGCATGATACTACCGGAGGACCCCGCTATACCCCACCTCGGCATATACCCAGAGGATTCACCAGCATGGACACATGCTCCAGTATGTTTATAGCAGCCCTATTTATAATAGCCAGAAGCTGCAAAGAACCCAGATTTCCCTCGATGGAGGAATGGATACAGAAAATGTGGTTCATTTACACTATGGAATACTACACAGCTATTAAAAACAATGAATTCATGAAATTCATAGGCAAGTGGGTGGAACTGGAGAATGTCATCCTGAGTGAGGTGACCCAATCACAAATGAACACACATGATATGCACTCACTGATAAGTGGATATTAGCCCAGAAGCTCAGAATATTCAAGAAACAATTCACATATCAAATGATGCCCAAGAAGAAGGAAAAAGAGGCCCCTGGTCCTGGAAAGGCTCAGTGCAGCAGTACAGGGGAATACCAAGACAGGTAAACAGGAAGGGGTTGATTGGGGACTTTCAGGGAGGGAGAATCCAGAAAAGGGGAAGTTATTTGAAATGTAAAAGAATATATTCAATAAAAATATAAATAAATAAATAAATAAATAAATAAACAAACAACAAAACATTCCTTTGGCTTTGTCTGAGTATATTGTTGAGGTCCCTCTAAGGCTTGTCCACATTTTTCTGTTTGTATCTGATGATTTTTCTTAGGACTTTCTAAGGCTTGTCTAAATTCTTCTGTCTATGTTAGAATATTTTTCTTATTCTTGTTTTTAAGTCTTTCTATTTTTCCTTCTAGATCTTATATCTTATCAATTCACATTTTCTTTGACCAGGTAAAGAATGCTGTTATGTTTATTAAGGAGGAAATAGAAAATATAAAAAGGATTATAATCATAGTTGATATTACAGATCTTTTCATGTTCTGCTTCTATTTTCAAGTCCTCTATAGCAGCACTATACAAGATCCTAAAACCTACTATTATGGTGCTTCTCATCCTTAAGTCTCCCCTTGAGGACTTCTCTGGTGACTTATCTGATGGCTTCTCACTTCTTCCTCAGCAGGAGTGATCTCTCTGTCCATGGGGTCTTGCAAAAAAATTCAAGCACCCAAATTTTTTTAAATACACAAAGGCTGGGCAGTGGTTGCACACACCTTTAATCCCAGCACTTGGGAGGCAGAGGAAGGCAGATTTTGAGTCCGAGGCCAGCCTGGTCTTCAGAGTAAATTGCAGGACAGCCAGGGCTACACAGAGAAACCCTGTCTTGAAAAAAAGAAAAAGAAAACAAAAGTAAAAATAAAATAAAATACACGTGGGAATGCAAGTTGGTACAACCACTCTGGAAATCAGTCTGGCAGTTCCTCAGAAAACTGGGCATGACACTTCCAGAGAATCCTGCTATACCACTCCTGGGCATATACCCAGAGAATTCCCCGGCATGCAATAAGGATACATGCTCCACTATGCTCATAGCAGCCTTATTTATAACAGCCAGAAGCTGGAAATTAACCAGATGTCCCTCAATGGAGTAATGGATACAGAAAACGTGGTATATTTACACTATGGAATACTACTCAGCTAAAAACAATGAATTCATGAAATTCTTAGACAAATGGTTGGATCTGGAAAGTATCATTCTAGATGAGGTAACCCAATGACAAAAGAACACACATGGAATGCAGTCACTGATAAGTGGATATTATCCCAGAAGCTCTGAATACCCAAGACACAATTCACATATCAAATGGTTCCCAAGAAGGAAGGAGAGTGCTCTGGTCCTGGAAAGGCTTGATGCAGCATTGTAGGGGATTACCAAGACAGAGAAGTAGGAGGGGGTTGGTTGAAGAAGAGGCAGAGGGAAGAGGGCGTATGGGACTTGTGAGGATGGGGGAACAGGAATAGGGAAAATCATTTGCAATGTGAACAAAGAATATAGAAAAATTTTTAAAAAGGAAAAACAAATAAACATCAATGGACTCAATTCCCCAATAAAAAGACATAGACTAACAGAAATAATTTTTATGTACATCTTCAATTTTATCAGAAAATGTTTGTAATTCGTTTCATTCAACTTACAATAATTTTATGCCTACCATTTATTTCTGTATAATTTACCATGAGAGTCTTCAATTTTAAGATGTTTTTCTATATATTTCTTCAATTTTATCAGAAATATTTCCACATAAATGTTCAATTTTATCATGTTTCTACTTCCTTCTTCAATTAATTTAGCAATGTTTTTATGTCTACCAATTTACTCTTTAATTTTCCCATGAAAATTGTCAATTTAAACGTGTTTTCCATATATTTCTTCTATTTTATCAGAAATATTTTCCATGTAAATCTTCAATTTTATCATAAAATGGTTTTACTTTCTTTTTCTATAAAAGAACATGATTTTCAATAAATAAAAAATAAATAAAAAATAAATAAATAAATAAAATACACATATGGGGCTCTCTATCCAATCCTTCACAGAGTACATCCCAGTCTCAGCTTGACTCCCCAAATATTCTGACCCATCCAGGATCACAGGTGATAACCCAAAAGCAGCCCCAATACCTGACATAATGAGGACACAGATAAAATATCCATACAAAACCCAGCACCCTTTCAGGTTTCCACCTGAATTGAGATCAGAGCCTCTGCTCTGGATCCCCACCCACTCAGCCAATATACCAGTTGCACCTCAATACCGCAAGGCTTCTGACACATCCAGGATCACAGACTCACAGGCTCATGGGCTCACAGAAAGGAGAGTTTCCAGTTGGAGACAGCAAGTCCAGATAACACCAGAGATAACCAAATAGCAAGACTTAAGCACAAGAAAAAAAGCAACAGAAACCAATTGGACTTGGCAACATCAGAAGCCAGTTCTCCAACTGCAGAAAGCCCTGGATACCTGAAGAGACATATAAATCATGATTCAGATCTAAATTGTCTTTTCATGAAGATGATAGAGGACATTAAGGAGGACATAAATATCTCCCTTAAAGAAACACAGGAGAACACAGGTAAACAAGTGGAAGTCCTTAAAGAGGAATCATAAATCCCTTAAAGAAATATGATGGGTGGAGGGAAGAGGACTTATGGGACATATGGTGAGGGGGAAACTGGGAAAGTTGAAAGCCTTTGGAATGTAAACAAAGAATTTAGAAAATTAAAAAAATACAGGAGAGTACATTCAAACAGGTGAACGAATTGAACAAAATCATCCAAGATTTGAAAATGGAAGCAGATATTAAAGAAACCATAAAGGGTGACAGCCGAGTTGTCAAAGATGACATAGAAGACATTGACACAACAGCCAAGGAAAATACAAAGACAAGAAGCTCTTAATTCAAAACATTCAAAAACTCCAGGACAAAATGAAAAGACCAAACCTAACAATAATAAGAATAGAAGAAAGTAAAGATTCTGAACTCAAAAGGCCAGCAAACATCTTCAACAAAGTTATACAAGAAAGCTTCCATAACCTAAAGGAAGAGATGCCCATAAACATACAAGACACATACAGAACAACAAAAGGATGGGATCAGAAAAGAAATTTCTCCCATCACATAATAATTAAAACACCAAATGTACAAAACAAAGAAAGAATATTGAAAGTGGTAAGGGAAAATGTCAAGCAACCTGTAAATGCAAACCTATCAAAACTACATTTGACTTTTTAACAGAGACTCTAAAAGCTAGGAGATCCTGAACACATGTCAGAAACACCCTAAGAGAATGGAAATGGCAGGTCAGGCTAAAATATTCAGCAAATCTATCATCTACATATGTGGAGAATTGAAAGAATTCCAAGACAAAACCAAATTTAAACAATATCTTTCAACTAATCTAGCACTCCAGGGGATAATAGAAGGAAAAGTTCATCATGAAAAGGAAAACTACACCCAAGAAAAACCAAGAAATTAATCTTTTCCAACAAACCCAAAAGAAGAGAACAAACAAACCTAATTTCACCTGTAACAACAAAAATAACAGGAAGCAGCAATCATTGGTCCCTAATATCACTCAACATCAATGGACTCAATTTCACAATACAAGGACATAGACTAACAGACTGGATATGTAAACAGGATCGAGCATTTTGCTGCATACAGTAAACAATTTTCCAATTGGTCTCAAGAAACAAATGGTCTCAAGAATCAAACTGGAGTAGACAGTCTAATATTGAATAAAATCGACTTTCAACCAAAAGTTATCAAAAAAGATGGGGAAGGACACTATATATACATCAAAGGAAAAATCTACCAGAATGAACTCTCAATTCTGAACATCTGTGCAGCAAACAGAAGAGCACACACATTTTAAAAAAAATGCTGAAGTTCAAATCACACATTTAACCTCATACAATAATAAAAGGGTATTTCAAAACGCCACACTCACCAAAGGAGAGATCATGAAAACAAACTAAACAGAGACACAGTGAAACTAAAAGTTATGAAGTAAATGGATTTAACAGATATCTACAGAACATTTTACCTTAAATGTAGTAGAACACAAAACAAACCTTAATGGATACAATAATATTGAATTAATACCATGCATTCTATCAGACCACCACAGACTGAGGATAGTCTTCAATAACAAGGAAACAACATACATGAGGAAACTGAACAACTACCTATTCAATGATAACTTGGTGAGGGAAAAATAAAGAAATTAAAGACTTTTTAAATTTTAATAAAAATGAAGATACAACATATCTAAAGTTATGGTACACAATGAAAGCATTGCTAAGAGGAAAACTCAAAGCCCTGAGTGTTCCATAAAGAAATTGTAGAGATCTTACACTAGCTCATTGGAAAGTTCTTGAAGAAAAAGAAGCAAATACACCCAAGAGGAGTAGATGGCAGGAAATAATCAAACTCAGGGGTGAAATCAGGGCAGTGATGGCACATGCCTTTAATCCCAGTACTTGGAAGGCAGAGGCAGGAGGATTTCTGAGTTTGAGACCAGCCTGGTCTACAGAGTGAGTTCCAAGACAGCCAGAGCTACACAAAGGAAACCCTGTCTCCAAAAAAAAAGACAAAAACAAACAAAAAAGTTTCTTGAAAGGACTGAAATCAACCAAGGAGAAACAAATAGAACTATACAAAATACAAAATTAGGAGTTTGTTCTTTGAGAAATCCAACTATACACACACACACACACACACACACACACACCCTTAGGTATTCTAACCAGAGGGAACAGAATCAGTATCCATATTAATAAAATCACAAATGAAAAGGGAAACATAAAAATATAAACTGAGGAAATTCAAAAAATCAGATCCTACTACAAAATAATATATGCAACAAAACTGGAAAATCTGGATAAAATGAATTTTTTTCTAGACAGATACCAGGTACTAAAGTTAAATCAGTATCATTAAACCATCTAAACAACCCCATACTCTCCAGGGATATAGAATCAATGATTAGAAATCTCCCAACCAAAAAAGCCCAGGGCCAGATGGTTTTAGTGCAGAGTTCTATCAGACCTTCAAAGATCATCAAATACCAATACTTCTCAAACTCTTTCATAAAATAGAAATAGAAGGAACACCACTCAGTTCTAGGAAACCACAGGTATATTGATACCTAAACCATAAAAAGACCCAATAAAGGAAGAGAACTTCAGACCAATTTCCTTTATGAATATAGATTAAAATATATTCAATGAAATAATAGCAAACCAAATCCAAGAAAATATCAAAACAATCATTCACCATCATCAAGTAGGCTTCATGAAGGAATGCAGAGATTGTTCAATGTATGGAAATCCACCAATGTAATCCACTCTATAAACAAACTCAAAGAAGAAAACTAAAGGATCATCTCATTATATACTGAAAAAATATTTGACAAAATACAATACCCATTCATTTTAAACGTATTGGAGAGATCAGGAATTCAAGCTTCATACATAACTATAAGGAAAACATCATAGAGTAAACTAATAGCCAATGTCATACTAAATGGAGAGAAATTCAAAGCAATCCCATTAAAATCAGGGAAGAGACAAGGTCCTACTTATTCAATATAGTACTCGATAATCTAGCTAGAGCAATAAGACCACAAAAGGAGGTCAAAGAGATACAAGTTCAAAAGGAAGAATTCAAAATATCATTATTTACAGATGATATGATAGTATACATGACAGACCCCAAAAATTTTACCAGAGAGCTCCTACAACTGATAAACACATTCAGCAAAGTGACTAGATATATAATTAACTCTAAAAAGCAGTAGCCTTCCTCGACTCAGTATAAATGGGATGAGAAAGATATTAGGGAAACAATACTCTTCACAATATTCACAAATATAAAGTATCTTGGTGTGATTCTAAACAAAAAAAGAAGAATCCGTATGACAAGAACTTCAAATCCCTGAAGAAAGAAATCAAAGAAGAACTCAGAAGTTGGAAAAATCTCCCAAGCTCATAGATCAGCATGATTAACATAGTAAAAATGGCCATCTTATAATCTTGCAATCTACAGATTTAATACAATCCCTATTGAAATACCAACTCATTTCTTCATCGAGTTAGAAAGAATAATTCTCAAATTCATTTGGAATAACAACAACAACAAAAAAAACCAGAATAGCGAAAACTATTCTCAACAATAAATTACTTCTGGCAGAATCACTATCCCTGACCTCAAGCTATACTATAGAGCAATACTGATAAAAACTTCATGGTATTTGTAAAGGGACAGGCAAGTAGATCAATGGAACAGAACTAAAGTTCCAGAAATGAACCCATACTCCTACGGTCACTTGATCTTTGACAAAGGAGCTAAAACCATCCAGTGGGAAAAAAAGATAGCATTTTCAACAAATGGTGCTGCTTCAACAGGTATTCAACATGTAGAGGAGTGCAAATTGATCCCTTCTTATCTCCTTGTACAAAGCTCAAGTCCAAGTGGATCAAGGATCTCCACATAAAACCAGATATGCTGCATCTAATAAAAGATAAACTGGGAAAGAGCCTTAAATAATGGACAAATACCGTGGACTGCCCCAGTAGGGTCTCCTCCTGTGGCAGAAGCAGGGTCCCCAGTACTCAGGTAGGTAAGGATTCAGCAAGTGACAGACACAACACACCAAAGAGCAGTTTGAATCTCCTGCAGTTTTACTTCTGCAAACATCTTAGATATATACACATGATTTAGGAATGAAATACTTTTTGACTTCATGCCAGGTTACATCAGGTTACGATCAGATAGGGGGGTTACATGTTTACAACTTAACTTCAAACTACAAAGGACAGAGCAGGAAGTGGGTTTGGGGAACCTTTTGTCACCCAGACAGTGGTTAATCACTCCAGACTTGAGGTCACTCTATTCTAAGAATTCTGCCAAGCTATAGTCTGAACAAATTTGCTGTAGATACTAAATTTTATTAGTATTTTATGGCCAGTCAGACCAATTTGGAACACTGTGTGAACTCCTGTATATGTCATTGGAGGGGCTTTTGTCTGTCCTAAGCCTTTGTGAAGTTTCCCTATTTACTGGAGGAGCCCACCAACACCCTCTGAGTAAGTAATGCTTCCGACCATATATTATAGTTGTTGGAATTCCCAGACTATTCTTCTTAACTTCTGACACACCATACTGGTCTTTCCCTACCAGATGTTGAACTTTTATCCTTTCACTGTCCACTATATCTGGATTTTTCACAAACAACTCTTCCTGTTATAACTGATTCATTACATCTCCAAATGTCATAAAATAAAAAATAAGGCACAGAACTCAAATCCACAGAATTTGGTCAATGCACTGGAACAGCTTGTAGAAGCAGGATGCCAGGGACCTCCAGGAGGCCAAGTTCCGAGGAACACACACATCTGGCCATGTCACACAGACTCCATTGGAGTTGGTGTGGCAGACAAAGTGGAAAGCTTCCTCAACGGAACACCAATGGCTTATGCTTTAAGATCAAGTATTGGTAAATGGCACCTCATAAAAGTTCAGAGCTCCTGTAAGGCAAAGCACACTGTCAACAGTACAAAATGGCAATGCACAGACTGGGAAATTTTCTTTACCAACCTTACATCTGATAGAGGGCTCATATCTAAAATATACAAAGAACTCAACAAGCTAGACTCCAGAGAACCAAAAAACCCTATTAGAAAGAGGAGTGCAGAGTTAAACAGAGAATTGTAAACCAAGGAATCTCAAATGGCTGAGAAGCACTGAAAGAAATGTTCAACATCCTTAGTCACTAGGGAAATGCAAATCAAAACAATCTTGAGATTCCACCTCACACCAATCAGAATGGCTAAGTCCAAAATTGCAGGTGACAGCAGATGTTGGCCAGGCTGTGGTTAAAATGGAACACTCTTCTAATGCTGGTGGGACTGCAAGCTGGTAAAACCACTTTGGAAATCTGGTGATTCCTGAGAAAATTGGAAATAGTTTTACCTGAAGACCCAGCTATACAAATACTGGACATATGCCCAAAAAATGTTCCAACATATAACAAGGACACATGCTCCACTTGTAAAAGCACATCCAGTCGTGGGGTACTCCTCCACCAACCCCCACCCTCCCGCGACGCCCTCCATCAAAGGATGGTACCACCCACCCCTCTCAAAGTATTTAACCCAGAAATGTTCCTGGGCAATGGAAGAACAAATGGATCAAAGACTGAAGGAACGGACTGTCCTACCTGGGCATCCATCTTGACTGCAGACAACAAACTAGACACTGTTACTGTGGTCAACAGGCACTTGCTGACAGGAATGTCTGTGACAGTTCCTTGGGAGGTCCAGCCAGCAACTGACCGTTGGAGCCAGCACTGAGCTCGGGGAACCTGGTGGGGGGGGAGATTGAGGGAAAGCTGGAGCAGCAGAGGGGAATTTGAACCCCACAGGAAGAACAACGTGTCGTGAAGACCACCCAGTGTTTCCAGAGACTATACCACAAATCCAGGAGGGATCTCTAGCTTCAGATACATTGTAGCAGAGGATGGCCTTGCCTGGCAGCAAAGGAAGAGAGGCCCTTAGCCCTGGTAGTTTGATGTCCCAGTGTAGGGGGATGCTGAAGAATTTGTAAGGATAGGAGAGGGTGTGTGGGTAGGGGAGCACCCTCATATAAGTAAAGGGGAGGGGGAGAAGGCAGATGTTGTTTGAGGGGTTGGTGTGGGTTAACCAGGAAGTGGTATACCATTTGAGATGTAATCGAATGGAATGATTAATACATATATATTTAAAAATACACATATAGATCCTTTCTGGTTCATAAAACATGATGATTGGGTTTTCACGCTATTGTGTGACATGTGAAAGAAAATACACATTTACCAGCCATTTAATTTTAACAACAAAGACTCAGGAGCCAGATGCTGGGGTGAAAACTTGCCAGCTCAGAGAGACAGGGAAAGCACCCAGATGACCTTCCTACTACCCGGACCTCCTAGAAAGAGAGCCTTCCTTATCCCTCCCCACACTGTCTTAAATATCATTCAGCTTAAAGATCTACATTTGGTTTAGTTGTATTCACTCCCTTTCAAGGGTTCTTTGGTCTGCCCCTGACCTGGAGTTTACTTTTTTTTTTTTTTTGCTTTGGAATAAAGGTGTGTGCTAGGGCTGAGCCACAGGACAAGAAAATACAATGAACAGAAACTTCTTGTGTTAAAGGTCTGCAGTATGGCTGAGCTACACCATAATGAGGGTTTTTTTTCTTTTTTTAATCAGTAAATAACAAAATCATGGGGTTTACAATATGAGCAAATATCCTACAACATAAGTTAGTAATGTTCCCTCTGCTATAGAAATAAAGCTGTCAGTTGTTCTGGCTGCATCACCGCGGGAACATGATGGTCCCAAGGAAGAGAAGAACTGGGCTCTTGAAACTGTTGTGCAATAAGGACCTAAAAGCACCAAGGACATCCCTGATCCTTATCACAAGGCATAAATTCCCCATCCCTCTTGTCACATAATTTAATGCAAGATGTCACCATTCCTGCTCTTAGATCATTGTCCTAGGTGCTGCTGAATGGAAGGGTTCATGTCCAGGCGTCACCCAACAAACCACAGAAACACCGAATTCACTTAAGCAGGGATGGTTTATTGAAATCACACCTCAAACCTGACCAACCAGGGCAACAGATCAAAACTGTTCATTAGACATTTCTCATGGCCAGATCCGTGCATAACCACAAAGAGCTCGTGCACGACCGCTGGACTTGCTGCCCTATGATGGCCCTGACTCAAGCCATTTTAGACTTAATAGTTCATACTGACGTTGAATTTGATGGGTCCTATATGAAGCATATAAATACAGAATTTGAATACATTAGCAATGCTCATAACATACAGAATATAGAACATAACATGGTACATAGACATCATGACCTTGATCTGAATCAAGAATATTTTCATTGTTTTACATTCATGACTGGGAGGCATATTAGAGCGACAGTATGAAAGAGGAGGCTGGCATGTAACAAATCTGCTACAGTTATGCTAGGGGGTAAGCCTTATTAGGAAGAACTTTGTATCACTAGGAAAGATGTCTGCATGTCCTTACTATTGTTAAAAAAAGTTCCATGGCCTGAACAGGAGCTACTAAGATCAGGAACAGACAATGTGACTGTTACCTGAAGTGAGGGACATTAGCAGTGTTGTGCAGCCTTCTCATTGTCCATTCCTCCTCACTTTTTCCCTGCAAGGGATCCCAACATGTCTGTCCACCTTCCCTCTGAACCAGGTCTAAGCACACATAAGACAGGACACAGTCCTGGTGTCCATTCATCAACTGTGCTCCATTATCCACGAATGTACTTGTGTAAACACAGTATGGTCACTTATTGTTGATACTCTTAACATCTTAATGAGGGCAGTAATTGGTTGATTATACCCAATTATATAAACAATCTGGGCCCTGGGGAAATATCTCAAGAGAAAACTTGGATAGAGGTGCATGAACTCTGCCCTGTACTCAACTCAGAAACATGAGAGTGGGAGAAAGAAGTATGGTTAAATAGCCAACTAGGTTCACATTGTGTCTGCTTGATTTAATCTCAGGACATGGACGTGGAGTATAACCAATGGCTTGTGTCTAGCCCCTTGAAAGGTTCACTAGGCTGTATCCTCAGAACTTAATACTTCTTGCTGGGCAACAACACTCAGGGAAGTTAGAGACTGCTATATTGGCACAGTATCATGCTAGCAGAAGTGGCTATTACTCAGTTGGTCAGATGGTGATACCCACTTTCATTTGTTGTTAATGAGGACCCAGGGAAAAAGAGTAAAAGGTCCTTAGAATAGATAGGTCATTTCCACTTCATCTTCCCAGGAAGAGGGAATTGTAAAGAGAGACTGTAAGTTTTATTTGTTTTTTTTTTGTTTTTTTGACTTTTTTTATTTTTTATTTTACCATTTGTCTGCTTTACTTTGTTTCTTTTTTATTGAATAAAATCTTCATTATATTTCAAATGGTAAACCTTTCCCTGTTTCCCCCTCTCCAACTGTCCCCAACCCCTCTTCCTACCCCCGGCTTCCAAGTATATGGCCCTCCACGTGACCCACTCCCACCTCCCCCCCCTGAATTTCCCTTTGCTGGGGCATCTATCTAGCCTTCACCTGAGCAAGGACCACCCCTCCCACTGATGCCCGACAAGGCATTCCTCTGCCACATTTTTGGCTGGAACCTTGTGTACCCCTTGGTTCATGGTTTAGTCCTTGGGAGTTTTAAGGCATCTGGGTGGCCAAGATCATTGTTCTTCCCATGGGGCTGTAGACCCCTTCAGCTCCTCCTGACCACCCTCCAACTCTTCCATTGGGGACCCCATTCCCAGACCAATGGCTGGCTTTTAGCATCTGCCTCTGTATGTGTAAGGCTCTGGAAGGGCCCCTCCAGAGACTGCCATGGCATGCTCCTTTTGGTATACACTTCTTGTCATCCATACTAGTGTCAGGAGATTGGTGCCTATAGGATGAGTCCCCAAGGTGGGCACTCTCTGAGTGGCCTTTACTTCAGGCTCTGCTCTACACTTTGTCTCCTTTATTGCTCCTGTGAGTATTTTGCTCAGTTTCTCAGAGGAACCAAAGCACCCTCACTTCAGTCCTCCTTCTTCTTGAGCTTCCTGTGGTCTGTGAATTGTATCTTGCTTATTTGAGCTTTTGGGCTGACATCCACTTATCAGTGGGTGCATACCATGTGCATTCTTTTGTGATTGGGTTACCTTGCTCAGGATGACACTTTCTAGTTCCATTCATTTGCCTAAGAATTTCATAAATTCATTGTCTTTAATAGCTGGATAGTACTCCATTGTGAATATATATCACAGTTTCTGTATCTATTCCTCTATTGAGGGACATCTGGGTTTTTCCAGCTTCTGGCTATTATAAATAAGATAACTATGAACACAGTGGAGCATGTGTCCTTATTACATGTAGGAACATCTTCTAGGTATATGCCCAAGAGTGGTATAGCTGGGTCCTCAGGTAGTACTATGTCTAATTTTCTGAGGATTCACCAAATTGATTTCCAGAGTGGTTTTACCAACTTACAATCCCACCAACAATGGAGAAGTGTTCCTTTTCCCCACATCCTCTCCAGCATCTGCTGTCCCCTGAGTTTTTCATCTTAGCCATTTGGACAGGTGTGAGGTGGAATCTCAGTGTTGTTTTGATTTGCATTTCCCTGATAACTAAGGATGCTGAACATTTCTTTAGGTGCTTTAGAGTCATTTGAGTTTCCTTAGTTGAGAATTCCCTATTTAGCTCTGTACTCCATTTTTAATAGGGTGATTTGACTCTTTGGGTACTAACTTCTTGCTTTGTATACACTGGATATTAGCCCTCTCTCAGATGTAGCATTGGTAAAGATCTTTTCCCAATATGTTGGTTGTTTTGTCCTATTGACTCTGTCCTTTGCCTTACAGAAGCTTTGCAGTTTTATGATGTCGCATTTGCCGATTCTTGTTCTTAGAGCATAAGCATGTGGTGTTCTATTCAGAAACTTTTCCCCTCTGCCCATGTGTTCAAGATTCTTCCCCACTTTCTCCTCCATAAGCTTCAGTATATATGGTTTTATGTGTAGGTCCTTGATCCACTTGGAGTTGAACTTTCTACAAGGAGATAAGAATGGGTCAATTTACATTTTTATGCATGCTGACCTCCAGTTGATCCAGCACCATTTGTTAAAAATGCTGTCTTTTTTCCACTGGATGTTTTTAGCTCCTTTGTCAAATATCAAGTGAAGGTATGTATATGGGTTCTTTTCTGGGTCTTCAATTCTATTCCATTGATCTTCCTGCCTGTCTCCATACCAATACCAAACAGTTTTTTTATCACTATAGCTCTGTAGAAGAGCTGTAAGTTCTTTATAATAGACAAGGATTTGTAGGTGAGGCCTTGGATGTAGGGTGTGTTTCAGTGCTGTTTGCTGAAGCAGGGTCTCAAGTATCCCATGTTGTCCTCTACCTGGCTTCCCAGGTTAACATTCCCCTCAGATCATACTGCTTCCACTTTTCAATAGCTAGGCTTACAAGTGAGGCCTCCTAGGACTCTTGGGTCAGCACTAGTCACTGTGAGAGACCTTGGTATTCTAATATTGAGATTTGTAATGACAGTATAGCTATAGCCATTTGTGAGTTTGTAGGAGCTGTGAGTTTGTGGTGATTGTTTGTAATTGCCTGGCAGATGACTGAGTGCTGGAAGCTCCTGGAATCAGCTCAAGAGGCCTGGTCATACATTGTTCATCTCAGTGCTTGACTAGACAGAGGCCTGATGCTCTGCCTGTTTCTCTTGTAGGCTTTATACTCTGAGACAGTAATGTTGCATGCAATTCTTCTGCATCTCATTATGCTCTTTCAGTTTCTACCTCTTTCTATCTCATTCTCTGACTCTGTTTCCTTTTCTCCTTGTATATGTGCCCAATTCTGTGTGTGTGTGTATGTGTGTGTGTGTGTGTGTGTGTGTGTGTGTGCACATGCACCTACCTGTGCATGCATTTTGTGTGTTCACATTTACTTTCACACTTTGGAATCCAGAGGTCTGTGTTTTGTCTTGAGAATTTACCTGTAAAACAGTTTCAAGGTGATGTTAGTACTGAACTCTGGGAGCCCCCATCAACACTGTTATTTGACTCTGTGGTCACAATTGTTCATACATTTGTATCTTCTGCTCAGATTATAAAGATGTGGTCATGTCTGGTCTCATCTCCACAATTTTGTGTAATGTCCGTCTCTAAGATATAAGTTATTCAGGATTTAGAATCCCTGTTGTGAAAACAGGAAATATATAACCACTGGTTTCTGGTGGGCAACGATCTGTGGCCTAGGCTCATCCCCACCACCCCATCTTCCCCTCCAACTGATCCATATCCTGTACCTCCTCCTTTCCCCCCACCAGCCTACCACATCTCCAGGTGAATGTCCCCACCCACCACGAAACCTAACCTCTAAGCTCCCTGGAGCCTCTTATGTCTTGAGGGTTAGGTACATCATCTCTAAATGAACACAGACCTGGCAGACCTCTACTGTAAGGGTGCTAGGGTCCTCATATCCGCTGGTGTATGCTGCCAGTTTGGTAGGCCAGTGTTTGAGAGATCCTGGAGGTACAGATTAATTGAGAATGCTGATCCTCCTGGGTTGCCATCAGCTTCTTTCAGCCTTCCCTAGTTCATCAACAGGGGTCAGGTGCTTCTGTCATTGACTGGGTACACATATATGCATCTAGTGTTTCAGCTGTTTGTTGGGTCTTTCAGAGTGCTGTCATGCTAGGTCCTTTTTTGTGAGTACTCCATAGACTCAGTAATTGTGTCAGGCTTTGGGGCCACCCCTTGAGCTGGATCCCACTTTGGGCCTGTCACTGAACCCTCTTTTCCTTTGGCTGCTTTCCATTTTCATGCCTGTAATCCTATTTTTATTGGATATATTTTTCATTTACATTTCAATTGTTGTCCCCTTTCCTGGTCCCTCCCAAAGTCTCATCGTCTATCTCCCTTCCCCTTGTTCCTGAATCAACACTCTCCTGCTTCCCTGTCCCAGCATTCCCACACACTGCAGCATCAAGGACCTTTACTTTCCAATAAGGCCATCCTCTACTGCCTATGTGTCTGAAGCCATGGATAACTCCATGTGCACTCTCTGGTTGATGGTTTTTTCCCTGAGAGCTCTGGGAGTACTGGGTGGCTCATATTGTTGTTCCTTCTATGGTGCTGCAAAACCCTTCAGATCTTTGGATCCTTTCTCTAGCTCTCCCATTGAATATCCTGGTCTCAGTTCAGTGGCTTTCTGAGAGTATCGCCTTTGTATTTGTCATGTACTAGCACAGCCTCCCTGGTTATAGCTATATCCTATATCTGGATCCAGTCAGCAAGTACATGTGGGCATCTATAATATTGTCTGGGTTTGTAATGGGATGAATATATATGGGATGGATCACTAGGTAGGGTAGTATCTGGGTGGTCTTTCCATCTGTCTCGGCTCCACACTTTGTCTTTGTATCTCCTTCTGTGGGTATTTTGTTCCCCCTTCTAAAAGGACCAGAGTATCCACACTTTGTTCTTCCTTCTTCTTGAGCATCATTTGATGTGTGAATTGTGTCTTGAGTATTCCTAGAAACCAAGACATAAAATCTTTGTGCTGTCCATACAATGAACTTTTTTTGCAGGTAATGTTGTTTCTAAATATTTACTGATAATAAAAGAGAAAGTAATATTAATTTTATTAATTGATGATGGAAGTTTTATGACATAAAATTTTCCTTGCCTGTTTTTTTTTTTTTTTGGACAGTCTCTAGTGCAACCTTCAGCAACCACACAATGAGTTGTCCTAGAGAAAACAGGTACTTTCTTCAGAGCACTTCAAATCACATGACACATTTCATCATAACAGTACTACTTATCATGAGCTCAAATCACTGACAAAAATAACAAGATATGTGCATTCCATCCCCCAGTCTTGCCAACAAGAGTTCTTAGGAGCTTCAGCTACATTCAGCAGCAGAAGTGGAATGGGCCCATGCTCCCATATTCATAGAACTAAACCACATGAATGTCCAAATGTCAGTTCACAGATAGTTCATCCTGACATGTTTTGAAATTTTTAATATCTAAGAAGTGTTCATGAAAATAATCGCATGGCTTTGGTCAATGTCATAGCTGTAGGAGGAGGTTGGTCTGGTGCTGCTTGTGCTCAAATGCTAAAGTTTATACCTCAAGATCTGGTTGCCCCATGCGGAGATTCTCACCCACACCAAGGGATGCTATGTAACCTTGCTCCACAGGTTCATTGGTCTATAAAAAGCTAAAGCCTGTGATTGAGCAATAGAGATTGTTAGGTTTTTCAGTTATCTGGCTTGGGGCTACAAGGATAAACAGGGGAGAGAGAAGAGAGGAGACCAAATGAGGAGGGAGCTACCATGAGAGGAGATGGAACATGAGCACTTGGCCAGGAGAAACAGCAAGTAAAAAGGGACATAGGAATGGGATGTAGTTTAGAATAGCTCCAAAACCTGCTCAATCTAGGCTGACAGTTTGTAAATAAAGAGTAAAAGAGTAGAGTCTAGCTTCATTTGAAATAAAAAAAATCTATTAACAGGAGATTGAGTAGAGTTCACATACTCAAAAATCATAACGCATATGCTTGCCAGAAGTAATGGCTTAGCAGTTAAGGATGTTTGCTGCTTTTCCAGAGGATGTGAGTTCAGTTCCTAGCACCCACATGGCTAGCTCACAACAAAATCCAGCTCTGAGAGGCCTGACACCCTTTTCTGAATTCCATGTACAACTGCACACATGTGGCAAATGCACACAGGGAAATACACACACACACACACACACACACACACACACACAAGCTAAAAGTGATCCACCAGAGATGCAAGAAGCCACACTAATACAATGTTAAGTTCCTATTTGCTAAAGAACAAATAAGCAGCAGCAAAACTATTCAAATATAGTTTCTGACAAGAGAATGCAGAATAATTTTTAAAACAGGCATGGATTTAACATGGCACACATGATGATGACATCCCTAACGGAGAAGAGACACTGTGGATGCCAAGGGCTTGCTGGCCAGCCAGTCTAGCCAAATTGTCAGGCTACAGCTCCAAAGGGAGACCCTGTGTCCAAAGGGAAAGTGTGGGTTATGGAGGGAGCACAACATGGACAATACCTTCGTGTGTGTGTGTGTGTGTGTGTGTGTGTGTGTGTGTGTGTTTGTGCACACATGCATATTAGACAGAACCAGACAGAGACCAAACAAATTCTTTCCTGAAACAATTGATAAAAGGGAAATTTGTAGTGGATAAAAGAGACCTGAAGGCAGGAGGAATCACTGTAAATACAGGGCCAAAAATGTCAGCACAGTAAGAAGCAATGAATCAAACTTGGGACAAGTCTATGTGGCCTGTGTAAGAAAAATTATGTCAGGGATAAAGGAAACTCATGAGAAGGTGGAGCAACCCAATATTTAAACTTACCCTGTTAGATGGAAACTTACACACTCACACAAATATAAAAAGAAAAAAAAGTAAGTTCATCAAGTGCCCACAGAACTGTGACAAAAACCCACTTCAAAAGGAAGTTTTAATAAACTCCAGAGCGATTTATCACTGGGATCACATTCTGATACCAAGAAGAAATTCAATTAGTAAACAAAAAGTGAAAGGATCCTGTCTAAACACTAGCATCTGTCTGATAGTCTCATTGGCTCCCCTTGGGAACCTCTGATTGGCTCCTAAAGCAGGAAGAATGGACTCTCCCCCTGCCAGGGCTGCTTAACTATTTACAGAGCCTGGGATCAGAGCTGAGGTTCAGCACTGAATCAAATGGTGGCAGTGACACAAATTGGCCACTAGATGGGAATGACACTTCATATTTATCTTCATTTGCCAGCATCATAGTGTCCATCCATAAGCAACATAGACTTTCTTTACAAATTCAATTCTGGGCCCTTCAGGGTTTGTCTCAAATAGCTAATAATGAGAAACTAATATTATTTATGGTCAATCATTTGTTGTCCCATAAACATAATAGTTTGTGTTTTTCTTATTTTGCTAAAGCACTTTTGGAAAATTGAAGCATTCTAAGTTGTTTCTAATTTGAATATACAATAAACTTTCTCATCTTAACAACACAAACATATAAATTCACAAATAGAGTCTTGAAAAAAATCTATCCTGTGTATTTTCATTCAATTTAATGGAAAAAAACAGAAACAAAAACTGACAAATAGGAAGCAACTCTATTTTTAAAGAATACATGGGCAGAGACCTTCACTCAGGAAGTTGCTCCTGTTCCAAATCTCCCTGGTGAAGTGTAATCCCAATTCCATTAGGAAGGGCTTCCAGGGACGATGAAGCCATCTGCAGATGTGGACTGTAACACCCTGGCATCTTGGGGTGTACATCTGAGGATCCCAGTCAGAGAGGTGCAAGCCAACTCAGGTAAACCAATATAATAGTTCCACAGCTGTCAGAGAAAGGATCTCTCAAATAAAAGGCTGATGCACAGACGTGTGAGCGTGTATGAGCTCATGGCTGTGCATGCTCATGTACACATATGTGTGAATGCATAGTCATACATACATACATATATACATACATACATACATACATACATACATATATACATACATACAAAGAGATCCAACCTTGAAGTTCAAAGATAGAACCTTAAGGTAAAGAGATAAAGGTACTGAAAAGAGCTAACAAGGGGATGTTCTGGAATCAACTACTCTGTCTTTCAAAATGAATACTAAGGAACATTGAGGGAGGCAGGATGCTGAAGTCAAGGCCTGGACCAGAAGGTTCCTTGCACCCAGGCCTATGGTGCACTTGCAAGATTAGGATTGTGACTCTGCAGGCCTTTCCTGCTGGCCACTCCCTCCTCTCTCTCTTCTCCCCACCACATCTTCTCTTCCTCCCTATCCCTAAGCAACATTCCCAGACCTTCCCTCTTTCCTTTTTTCTACTGCTTCCTTCCATAGTTTTCTTTGTTCTTTCCTTCGTTCTTGATCTCTTCTCGTCTTTTTTTTTTTTTTTTTTACATCACAACCACTCCTCTATCGAAAAAAAAAAAAGATCAAGCAATACTGGTTAACAAAGTGAAAAGGTGAAAACCTTGCCACTGGCTCTGGCTAGGCAGTAACCATGGGCATCAAAATGGTTCTTTCCTGTGTTTCCTTTTAGAACTTTCTACACACCTCAGAGAAAATGAAAGGACAAGAGCAGAGAAGAAAAGAAAAGAGAGTTGCTTGCACACACCTGGGACAGTTCTGCACACTCTGCCCTGCAGTCTGCTTCTCACACTAAAGCATGGAAGGCAATGTTTTAACCTTTGCACTATTTGTGAGACCAGCATCCCAGGGATTGAACTTGTTTTCACATAGCTGCTCTTTGTGATGGGATATAAAAGAGAGAAGGGGTATGAGAGAGTGTGGCAGGGTGGTTTGGGGGAAGGGAGGTGCCTAGGCAGACCCATGCCCAGGCACCTCTTCCCCCTGAGGGACCATGCACACACAGGCATGGTATAGAATAGAGTTTATTCAGGGAAGAGGATAGGAGTTAATGGTATACTGGAGGCAGAGACAGGCAGAGAGATAAAGAGTAGAGAAGTAGAAAGGAGTAGAGGCTGGCCATGACCAGCTGGAGAGAGGAGGGAGGGAAAGAGAGCACAAGAGGGGCAGAGAGGTGAGAGTGCAGAGACGCAAGAGCAAAGAAAGAGAGAGAGAGGATGGGCAGGCAGCCCCTTTTATAGTGGGCCAGGTCTATGGGCTGGGGCATACCCTGTTGCCAGGTAACTGTGGGGTGGAGCTTGGACAGAGTACTAATACTTTATACTTCATGAACACAGACAAGCTCCCATGAAACAGGATTGCCAAGAGTTTGGGGCTAGCCTTGACTACACAGAAATATTCTGCCTCAAAAACAAAAGCAAGCAAACATTCCCAAGAGTTATTTGGGGAGGTTCTATATGATTGGTTGAATAAGACCAGCACAGTCATAATCTCATTTTGATGAGCACAATAATCAAGGGAGGAATGTCAGGTAAAAGAGTTCATTGACTTGGGAAGTTCAAGGTGTTTCTCTGTGTACTGCAGTATGGAGATTTCTGATTGTAATGGTCCATACCTTGCAGTTCAGGGTGGGCTCCATCTCACACAGGAAACAAGTGTAGACTTCCCTGGGCACCAGCATATTCAGTGTGCACTGGGACGCTCTATCAGCATACCTTCTGCAGGATGTCACTCCCCACACTACAGTGAGGTCTTTGCCCGCCCACATCTCACATGTCATGTATCTTCTGCTAAGTGGATTCCACACCAGATTGTCCTAAGTCTCAAAAAAAATCTACAATCAATTCTACAATCACCTGATTAGCGTTTGTATGCTGATATCACATGAGGTAGGAACCAAGGCTCATACACATTTTACTTCTTTTTTCAGAAGCACTTGTCTCTGTGACCACAGGTATATCAAAGTAAGAAGCCTGCCTCAAGTGTTGTTCCTCAAGTACCAGACACAGTACTTTGTTTGTGTGTGTGTGTGTGTGTGTGTGTGTGTGTGTGTGTGTTTTGCTACTTCAGAGGCATCTTGTCCTGTTTTTTGCTAGCTGATTAGGCTCGGCTGCAGGGCAAGTAAATCACAGGGATGTGCCTGTCTCTGCTCCCAAAGATGGAATTACAGGATCATGGTATCATCCTTCCCTGCTTTGTATGGGTTTTTGGAATCAAACTCAAGTTCTCCTGCTGGCCCAGCAAACACTTTACCAACTAAACATTCCAGGATGGTGTGGTTTACCATCTACATGGTAAATAATCCATAAAAACCTCCCATATCATTTATGGAAATGAGAGAAAACAGGTTTGCTTTCATTTTGATGAGCACTGAACTAATGAAGGGAAGGAATGCCAAATGAAACATTCAGTGGCTTGAGGAGCTGGAGGTGTTTATTTTGTAGACACTGGTTAGGAGATTCCTGGATGGAATGGTCCATACCTTAGAGATCTGCCTGAATGCCACATCAGGAAAAAATTTAGCCTGCCTGGGAGTGAGGTAGAGAGTTGACATTTAGTGTGCATTGTGATGCTTCATCAGCACACTTTCTGCTGGGCTACTGACCTTTACAAGTGCACAGTCATTGCCACTGTGTATAGGCATGACAAGAAGGCAGACAATGACCGAGAAGGAAACACTCACAGAGGAGAAAATGCATTCATTCAAGGGATTTACTGGTCAGGGATGACATGTCTTATGTCCAATTGCAGGATGCATGGGGTAGGCTTTAAGCCATGCATATTTAACCGAATAAATGTAAGGAATGGCTGATATAAAGGTGGGGCATAAACATATCCCTAAGAATAAATGGCTCTTTGGTAGCACAGGCTAATATGTACAAAGCTATTCTTTGCTATGAAGTTTTAAATCAACATTTATAAGATTCAGATCATTAAAACTGGATAGAATGTCAAGAGACTTATTTATTGCAAAGGCTGAAGAGACTCTTGAGGTAACAGAATCACACAGGGGTCTGTAGTCAGGAGACAAATGAACCTGAGTCCTGGGTTCCTCTCAAAGTGGTTGGAGAACAACTGGCCTCTCAAAAGTGGCAACTGCCTCAAAGTACCTAACAACTTGTTGTTGTTGTTGTTGTTGTTGTTGTTGTTGATGATGATGATGATGATGATGATGATGATGTTGTTGTTTTGGGGGAAAGAGGGTACTTCTCCAGTGGCAATTTTAAAAGTAACCAGATTAACTATGATTATGAACTTAAGTCAGGAGAAAGAATAATCATAGGGTGTATAATAAATCTAACTAAACCATGTTTCCAGTTTTGGTCAACCTAGTAATCTTTCACACTGGTTCCTTCTGAACAGCATACACATGCTTCTCTAAATCACAAGGATCCTTCCAAAGTATACAGCAATTTGTGCCTACGAATACGGTAGTAATAATTAGGCAATTTCATAAGACTCAAGAACTTTTAATCCTAGACAGGTTGTCATCGATGTTTGAGTTAATGAGGATGCAATTGAACTTCCCTGCCACAGACTAAGCACCTCCACTGGGCTATAGCCTGGCATATTTGTAGATTAAGATGACAGTCCAGGACAGCCTCCCGTGCATCAGATAAAAACTTTCTTATAGTACTTAAGCCTATATTATTGATGTAACAGTTGCTGTTTACATTCCAAAGACTTCCCCTTTCCCAGTTACCCCCCACCATATGTCCCATAATTCCTCTTCCCCCCCATGCTATTCCCCACTCATTCCCCCCCCACACACACGATTTCTCTGTTCTGGGTCTACAATACTGGATCCAATCTTTACAGGCCCAGGGTCCTCTCCTTTTTTTCTTCTTGAGAGTCATTTGACTTGCTAATTGTGCCTTGAGTATTTAGGGCTTCTGGGCTCATTAATATCCACTTATCAGTGATTGCATTTCGTGTGTATTCTTTTGTGATTGGGTTAGCTCACTTAGGATGATAGTTTCCAGATCTAACCATTTACCTACAAATTGCATGAGTTCATTATTTTTAATTGCTGAGTAGTACTCCATTGTATAAATATACCACATTTTCTGTATCCATTCCTCTTTTGAGGGATATTTGGGCTCCTTCCAATTTCTGGCTATTATAAACAAGGCTGCTATAAACATAGTGGAGCATGTGTCTTTATTGTATGCAGAGGAATCCTCTGGGTATATGCCCAGGAGTGGTATGCCAGGGTTTTCTGGGAGTGGCATGCCCAATTTTCTGAGGAACCACCACACTGATTTCCAGAGCAGTTTTAACATTTTGCAATCCCACCAACAGTGGAGTAGTGTTCCTCTTTGTACACAGCCTCGCCAGCACTTGTTGTCTCTTGAGTTTTTAATCTTAGCCATTCTGACTGGTGTGAGGTGGAATTTCAGGGTTGTTTTGATATGCATTTCCCTGATGACTAATGATGTTGAACACCTCTTAAGGTGTTTCTCTGCCATCCGAATTTCTTCTGGTGAAAATTCTTTGTTTAGCACTGTACCCCATTTTTTGATAGGGTTATTTGGTTCTTTGCGGTCTAACTTCTTGAGTTCTTTGTATATATTGGATATTAGCCCTCTGTCGGATGTGGGGTTGGTGAAGATCTTTTCCCACTTTGTTGGTTGCCGTTTGTCCTTCTGACAGTGTCCTTTGCCTTACAGAAACTTTGTAATTTTATGAGGTCCCATTTGTCAATTCTTGATCTTAGAGCACAAGCTATTGGTGTTCTGTTCAGGAATTTCCCCCCTGTGCCCATGTCCTCCAGGCTCTTCCCAAGTTTCTTTTCTAATAGTTTCAGTGTGTCTGGTTTTATGTGGAGGTCCTTAATACTTGGAGTTGATCTTAGTGCTAAGAGATAAGAGTAGATTAATTCGCATTCTTCTGCATGTTGACCTCCAGTTGAACCAGCACCATTTGTTGAAAAGGCTATCTTTATTCCACTGGATGGTTGTGTCTCCTTTATCAAAGATCAAGTGACCATAAGTCTGTGGGTTAATTTCTGGTTCTTCAATCCTATTCCATTGATCTACTTGCCTATTGCTCTACTAATACAATGCAGTTTTTTATCACAATTGCTCTGTAGTACTGCTTAAGGTCAGGGATATAGAATCCCCCAGAAGTCCTTTCATTGTTGAGAATAGTTTTAGCTATCCTGGGTTTATTGTTGCTCCAGATGAATTTGAGAATTGCTCTTTCTAGATATATGAAGAATTGAGTTGGGATTTTGATGGGAATCACACTGAATCTGTAGATTGCTTTTGGCAAGATGGCCATTTTTACTATATTGATCCTGCCAATCCAGGAGCAAGAAATATTTTTACATCTTCTGAGGTCTTCTTTGATTTCTCTTTTCAAGGACTTGAAGTTCCTGTCGTACAGATCTTTCGCTTGTTTGGTTAGAGTTACGCCAAGGTACTTCATGTTGTTTGTGAAGGGTGTTATTTACCTAACTTCTTACTCAGCCTGCTTGTCCTTCGAGTACAAGAAGGCTACTGATTTGCTTGAGTTAATTTTATAACCTTCCACTTTGCTGAAGTTGTTTATCAGCTGTAGAAGTTCTCTGGTGGAGTTTTTTGGGTCGCTTAAGTAAACTATCATATCATCTGCAAATAATGATACTTTGACTTCTTCTTTTCCACTAGGATCAAGAATTGACAAATGGGACCTCATAAAATTACAAAGTTTCTGCAAGGCAAAGGACACTGTCAGAAGGACAAAACGGCAACCAACAAAGTGGGAAAAAATCTTCACCAACCCCACATCCGACAGAAGGCTAATATCTAATATAAACAAAGAACTCAAGAAGTTAGACCCCAAAGAACCAAATAACCCTATCAAAAAATGGGGTACAGAGCTAAACAAAGAATTTTCACCAGAAGAAATTCGGATGGCCAATAAACACCTTAAGAGATGTTCAACATCATTAGTCATCAGGGAAATGCATATCAAAACAACCCTGATGATTCCCAAGAAGAAAGGAGAGAACCCTGGGCCTGTAAACATTGGATCCAGTTTTGTA
Organism: Apodemus agrarius; assembly: GCA_964023405.1. Classification (NCBI taxonomy): domain Eukaryota; kingdom Metazoa; phylum Chordata; class Mammalia; order Rodentia; family Muridae; genus Apodemus; species Apodemus agrarius. The sequence goes on from OZ030006.1 coordinate 27,436,045, forward strand.
AAGAAACCGTGGGGGGAGGAGGGATGATTTCGGAATACTTGGGGGGAGAGGAACTATGGGATGTATGGTGGGGGGACTGGGAAAGGGGAAAGCCTTTGGAATGTAAACATAGAATATAGAAAATAAAAATTAAAAAAATCGACTCAAGCAAATCAGTAGGCTTCTTGTACTCAAAGGACAAGGAGGCTGAGAAAGAAGTTAGGGAAATAACACCCTTCACAATAGCCACAAACAATATAAAGTACCTTGGTGTAACTCTAACCAAACAAGCAAAAGATCTGTATGACAGGAATTTCAAGTCCTTGAAGAAAGAAATCGAAGAAGAACTCAGAAGATGGAAAAATATTTCTTGCTCCTGGATTGGCAGGATAAATATAGTAAAAATGTCCATCTTGCCAGAAGCAGTCTACAGATTCAATGCGATCCCCATCAAAATCCCAACTCAATTCTTCATAGATCTAGAAATAGCAATTCTCAAATTTATCTGGAGCAACAAAAACCCCAGGATAGCTAAAACTATTCTCAACAATAAAAGGACTTCTGGGGGAATCAATATCCCTGACCTCAAGCAATACTACAGAGCAATTGTGTTAAAAACTGCATGGTATTGGTACAGCAACAGGCAAGTAGATCAATGGAATAGGATAGAAGACCCAGAAATGAACCCACAGACTTATGGTCACTTGATCTTTGATAAAGGAGCCACAACCATCCAGTGGAAAAAGATAGCCTTTTCAACAAATGGTGCTGGTTCAACTGGAGGTCAACATGCAGAAGAATGCGAGTTGACCCACTCTTATCTCCTTGTACTAAGAATAACTGCTGAACCACAGGAGAAGAAAGTACAGTAAACAGGAAGATTTTGGGTTAAAGGTGTGTGCTAGGGTTGAGCCACACCAATAATTTTTTTTATTTTCAGTAAGTAGCACAATCTTGGGTTTAACAATGTGAACAAATATCCTGCAAAATAAGTTAGCGATGTTCACTCCACTATAGAAATCAAGCTCTCTGTCAATTGTTCTGCTTGTTTCCAGGCATGTCTGAGTACATACTCATGAGAACAAATTGATCCCTAGGAAGATCAGAATTGGGCCAAAAGGGACCGAAAAAGCACCATGGACACCCCTGTTCCTTATCACAAGAGATAAACTCTCCATCCCTCTTGCCACATAATATATTGCAAGATGTCACCATTCCTGAACTTGGCTCATTGTCCTAAGTGCTGCTGAATGGAAGGGTTCATGTCCAGCGGTTACCAACAAACCAAAGAAACACTGAATTCAATTATACAATGATGTGTGATTGGATGCACATCTCAAGATTGACCAATCAGGGCAAAGGATCAAAACTGCAGTAGAAATTTCTCAGTTACAGGTTTGTGCAAAAACTGCAGAGTTCATGCAAAAGTGCTGGAAATGCTTACCTATGAGGATCCTTACTCAAGGTATTTTGGACATACTATTGCATGCGGGCATTGAATTTCATGGCTTCTATGGGAAGCATGTAGATGTTGAATTTCATGAGGTTGACAAACCTCACAACATAAAAAACATAAAATGCTCATGATGACCCTGTTCCAATCAAGATGTTTTTCTTTTCATTTATATCTATGACTAGGAGGCATTTCACAGTAACAGTATGAAATAGATGTCTGCATGTAATAAATGTGCTACAGTTATATTATGGGTGTAAGCATTATCAAGAAAAATTCTATCATTACAAAAAGATATCTGTGTTGCCTTACAATGTTTAGACATGTTCTGTGGCCTCAACAGCTGTTGGAAAGAAAACAAAGAATGTGATTGTTGCCTGAAAGGAGGGGCCTAAGCAGTGCTGATGAGCCTTTTCAGTGCCCATTCCACCCCACTCTGTCCCTAAAGAGGATCCCAAATTTTCCTTCCACAGTCTCTGTGAACGGGGTCTAAGCATATAAATGTCAAGAGACAGTGCTGGTGTCCCACTCCTCACCATTGCTCCATTTTCTAGGAATGTACATGTGTAAACAAACACAATGTGCTCCCTTGCCATTGATACTCTTCACATCTTACTGAGGGCAGAAATTGCTTGACTACACCCAAATCTTAAAATATGTCACCCTGGGCAATTATATCAACATAAATCTGGGATGGAGGTGCATGAACTGTGCCTTGGACTGAACTCAGAAATGTGGGATGTGAGAAACATGTATGGTTAAATAGCCCACTAAGTTCACATTGTGTCTGCTTGATTTACTCTCAGGACAAGTAAGTAGACTATCTCTGATGGCTTCTATCTAGTCACTTGAAAGGTTCGCTGGGTTTTGTCCTCAGCATTTGATACTGACTGACTGGACAGCAGCACTCAGGAAAGCAAGAGATTTTCATTGGCACAGTATCATGATAGGAGCTGTGGATATTACTCAACTGTTCCTATGGTGATACCCACTCTCATTTATTCTTAATGTGAACCCAGGGAAAAGAGAACAAGCTCCTTAGAATGGAAAGATCATTTCCACTTCTTCATCTTCCCAGCAAGAAACACTTAAAAAGAGAGAATGTTAAGTTCATTATAATATATAAAGATTGGTAGGCAAGGCCTTGAATGTGTGGTGTGTTTCAGATTTTTTTCTGAAATAGGGTCTTAAATATTCCATGTCATCCTCTACCTGGCTTCCCAGGTTAACCTTCACCTCAGATAATCCTGCTTTCATTTCCCTGTTGATAGGCTTGCAAGTGGGGCTCCTAGGAATGTTAAGATAGAACTAGTCACTGAGAGAGACCTGTGTTTATTAATGCTGAGGTGTGTACCCAGCAGTATAGCTACAGCCATTTTGTTCTATGTCTGCTCCCTAGTTCAGATTGTTGCTGTAATATGCCTGCCAATCATTGACACAGAAAAATAACCTATCTCAGAGGAAAGTCATGTTGATCACTTATTCTTATGTTCTTTATGTTGTTTGTTAAACTTATAATGTTCCACAAAATGTACATAGGACTCATCAATTTACACTCAGTGTATATATCAATATACACTGTTATATCTAAAATAGCCTGATCACAAATGAGCACTGGACACTTCTGCAACTTTATATGAGCTACATGTACTTTGGGGTTTTTTTGTTATATTTTTTTTGTTTTTTGATTTATAAGTTGATGAATACAGATGTTTGGGGCCTTGGATCAGCTCCTAAAATTTGAGACATGGTTATGGTCAATCAGTATTAGGGTCTGCATTCATTAATCCATGCATGTTTGATTGAGAGATATGTTTATCTGGTTTTTGTGGCCAATTATGGACCCAAACCAAGATATTAAGCCCTTCCTCTGTGCACAATCCTACCTCTATTATATTTTCATACGCCTTAACCTATTTGGACTATTTTATTTTGTTCTGACAGAATCTCATTTATAGCTTACAGGGCATTGTAAGCAATCCTCCTTTGGTGACACTGGTGCAGAGATGGGACCCTCATATACTGCCTGAAGGCCTTTACATTGATGGCTCCTATATTTTACTTTCCTCTGCAAACTGATTTTCAGAATCTTTCCAGAACTGTGATGACAGCAACTCTCTCTCTGCTAAGGCATCTTGGGTCAACTTTCAAATGCTAAACACAGTCTTCATTAGTGTAGCCCTAACACACAACCACATATTAATCTGCCCTGCAGGCTCTGTCTGAATACGATTTCATGCACCTGTACATTAGACAGGAGAACTTTTGACTGCATATTAAAATTGGAGTGAAAAAACTGGAGTGATTTCTCAGTAGATTTTAATGGCTCAGATTGCTGATTGAGGGAAATTTGAGGTAGGATGAGAAATTTCTCAGAAGGGTTGGAAAAGGAAACCCTCAGTTGGATACATAGGCATTACTGAGATGATGGCAATCAAAGCTAGAGCAAACCCTGGCATTGGAAGGAGGATGGACTCAATGGCTATGCCCCAGGAGAGTTTCCAGAAAAGGGTACCCCAGCTTCCTGTTCAATCCCAGGAGAACATTAGCAGTGAGCCAAAGGTTATAACCGATGATATCAGCAGTCCCTTCTTGAACATTCTATTGTCTCCTGGGAGTTCTTGGCATGAGCTGTGATGTTACCAGTGTTGTAGCAACAGCACAAGCACTAAGATTTCTCAGTTGGTGTCTAGAGGATACATTGATAGGCATGTTTGCCCAACTCAGAAAAATGTTTCGAAGAACCAATGTGGATGGAAGAGAGACAAGAGAGAGGAGGAAGGAAGGTGGCCTTTCATCTGAGAGTAATGAAGGAAGAAGGAGGTGGTCTTGGAGAATGTGGAGTAAGTACTGGGAAGGGGATACTGAGCTTCCTGCAAGCATGGCCTGAGGTGGCCTTTCTAGCAAAGGGGCAAAGGAATTGAAGCTTCTTGGAAGCAAAAGAAATTCCAGGATTTTCACAACTCTTGAACATCAGAGATATCAGAACATTATTTTCTTCACCCCTTAAAACAGGATATGGCAAGGCCAAAGCAGTTATGCTGTGAACTCCAATTCTTCACTTTCAGTGGTATTATGGTTGTTACTTGGGGAAAGAATGAGACCATCGGGAGTCATATAGGATCTAACCTACACCAGCTTAGGGCATGGCATCACTGCCTCCACTTCCATGCATCTTTTATCTTCAGCTTCTCTCTCACAGTAGTACCAGGGAGAGAGTTGTGCCCCTGGCGATGACCTCTTCTTCTCACAACTACTCTGAGCTCGTCTCCTTCAAAGTTCCCACCTTGGCTTTAACACTGGTTTTGGGTGGCAGGAATTATTGTAGTGTAACCAAAGACCTGTCAGATGTGTTACACCCAGACAGAGACTCCATCCTCTGGCCACTTCTGGAGTGTTTTGTGTTTCAGGAGAGTAAGCTGATCAGTGTGTTGGCCACGTTCTCCCCTGGCAGTACCTTTGAAGGCCATGACCTGAGCCTAGAGTAACAGGGTAGGAGAGCTGAACATCACATAGCACTCATGTACTTGTAGATTGTGAATTAATCATGTAATTGTGAAACCACAGGACTGAGGACTCTGAAGCCAAATTTTACTCTGTGCATTTGTTAATAAGCCAGGAGAAGCCATCTCTGTGGTCATCATAAGAATATATAGGGAGACAGAGTACACACCTGGCTGCTTACATTTCCTAGTCTTTATAGAGTGATGGGAGAACTGAGATCCACTGAAGATACATCTAAAGCCCAGACAAACCTCTGTATGTTTTCACTGGGTTCTAGGGTTGCTGTCCTACTTTATGGCTCAGAATAGTCTGTCTACACTCTATGTGTTCCCAACATGAAAGTTCACTTGTGTTCTTTTACCTACAGGGGCTGGTAGGCAGGCATCAACCCCTGAAACTGTGCTAAGCAAGAAGCAGACCAGGAAGGAAGAGCAGAGGCTGACCAGAGAGCTGCAGCTCGTTACACAAGAGAGAAACGAGTTGAGAGATCACTTGATCTATGTCACAGAGGGAGCCATGAACAAGAGGTTTGCATTGTTCCAAATGCTGTGGTTTTGTCTGGAGTACACAATGTGACATCAAAACAATCACTCACCTTGATTAAGTAGGCTTCATCCAAAAATGCAGGGATGGTTCAATGTATGAAAATCCATGAATGTAATTCACTCTGTAAACAACCCTGAGATTTCACACCACACCAGTCAGAATGGCTAAGATTGAAAACTCAGGAGAGAGCAGGTGTTGGAGAGGATGCGGAGAAAGGGGAACACTCCTCCACTGCTGGTGAGATTGCAAGCTATTACTACCACTCTGGAAATCATTCTGGTGGTTACTAAGAAAACTTGAAAGGACACTTCCGGAGGACCCTGCTATACCACTCCTGAGCATATACCCAGAGGTTTCCCCAGCATGCATTAAGGATACATGCTCCACTCTCTTTATAGCAGCCCTATTTATAATAGCCAAAAGCTGGAAAGAACCCAGATGTTCCTCAATGGAAGAATGGATACTAAAAATGTAGTATATGTACACAATGGAGTACTATTCAACCTTTAGAAACAATGAATTCATGAAATTCATAGACAAATGGATGGAGCTGGAGAACATCATACTAAGTGAGGTAACATAGTCTACCTAGAGACCCAGCTATATGACTATGGGACATATATCCAAAAAATATTCCAACATATAACAAGTACACATTTCTACTATGTTCATAGCAGCCTTATTTGTAATAGCCAGAAGCCGAAAAGAACCCAGATGTCCCCCTACAGAAGTATGGGTACAGAAAATGTTGTTACAGAATGGAGTACTATCAAGCTATTAAAAACAATGATGTCATACAATTTGTAGGCAAATGGAAGATCTAGAAAATATCATCCTGATTGATGTAACCCAGACACAAAGGAACACACATGGTATGTGATTACTGATAAGTGGATATTTGCGGAAAATTTTACAATGACCATGATACAACCGACAGACATGGGGCTTATAAGGGAGCCCAGGGCAAAACTCCTTTATTCCTGCATTGAGGGGATATCAGGATGACTGTGGCAGGTGGAGGTAGGGGAGACCTGGGAGGGAGAGAGGTGGGGGAGGAAATAAGGGAGCAATTTCAGGTACTGGAGAGGATAGGAGGGAGGTAAAAAGGATCTGAAAATTGAACAAAAATATGTAGGTGGACAATCAGGAACTGTGGATAGCCACCTGAGGGACACAGACACCAGGGAAACAGGGGCTCCCAAGACCCAAAGGGGATGGCTTTAGCTTAAATGCACAGAGAAAGGCGAGATAGAACCTGTAGAGACCACCTTCAGTGGATAGGTACACCTGCCCATACTCCCACACACCCCTGTTGCACCTCCTTCAAGGGATGGTGCAACCTACTCACTTCAAAATTTTCACCACGGCCGGGACCAGCTCTCTGAGTGGACTAGCAGCAAGGGGCCATCGGGCCGCCTCGGGGCACAGCTCGGCACTCTAGCAGCTGGAGTCAGGGGCCTGGACTCAGAGCGAGCATAGTCCAGCACAGACAACGCAGCCAGAAGGGAGCAGCAGAGCCGGGTACGAGCAGCTCAGCCAAGGCCACGCGGTGCTTTCAGCAGGGGCAGCCATCTTGCCCCAGACCCCTGCGCGCAAACAGCGGGCACACTGGACGCAGTGAGCGGCTGGAATCAGGTGCGTGGCCAGAGTTATAGCTTAGCTTAGCTCTGCAGGAGATCCGGGCACAGAAAGCTCAGCTGCGGGTGCAGACTACCAGCCGGGACCAGCTCTCTGAGCAGACTAGCAGCGAGGGGCCACCGGGCCACCTCGGGGCACAGCTCGGCACTCTAGCAGCTGGAGTCAGGGGCCTGGACTCAGAACGAGCATAGTCCAGCACAGACAATGCAGCCAGAAGGGAGCAGCAGAGCCGGGTACGAGCAGCTCAGCCAAGGCCACGCGGTGCTTTCAGCAGGGGCAGCCATCTTGCCCCAGACCCCCGCGCGCAAACAGCGGGCACACTGGACACAGTGAGCGGCTGGAATCAGGTGCGTGGCCAGAGTTATAGCTTAGCTTAGCTCTGCAGGAGATTCGGGCACAGAAAGCTCAGCTGTGGGTGCAGACTACCAGCCGGGACCAGCTCTCTGAGCGGACTAGCAGCGAGGGGCCACCGGGCCACCTCGGGGCACAGCTTGGCACTCTAGCAGCTGGAGTCAGGGGCCTGGACTCAGAACGAGCATAGTCCAGCATAGACAACGCAGCCAGAAGGGAGCAGCAGAGCCGGGTACGAGCAGCTCAGCCAAGGCCACCCGGTGCTTTCAGCAGGGGCAGCCATCTTGCCCCAGATCCCCGCGCTCAAACAGCTGGCACACTGGACTCAGTGAGCGGCTGGAATCAGCTGCGTGGCCAGAGTTGTAGCTTAGCTTAGCTCTGCAGGAGATCCGGGCACAGAAAGCTCAGCTGCAGGTGCAGACTACCGGCCAGGACCGGCTCTCTGAGCGGACTAGAAGCGAGGGGCCACCTGGCCTCCTCGGGGCACAGCTCGGAACTCTAGCAGCTGGAGTCAGGGACCTGGACTCAGAGCGAGCATAGTCCAGCACAGACAAGCTGCCAGAAGTGATCTGTCTCCTGGGGACAGGCGTGCTGTGCTTTCAGCAGGGCGCCATCTACAATAAGACCAACTAATGCTGTACAAAGCTGTCCCCTTCATGTATGTATAACTGTTCTTTGCCCAGAAGGATGGGAATGGAGGTGACTAATAGTCTCAATGACCTCTGTATTATCTAAATGTCTGAGAACACACCAGATGCTCCACTTAGGCCCATAAGATAACACCTGTAACCTATCTTTAGAACCCATCTTCCTGGAAGAAGGGACAAGTAATTTGAGTAGAGATTTGATGTAATTATGCCTGCTTATGCACATAGAATTGTGTTATATCAAAAACTGGTTTTCCAAATTGTACTGTATTTAAATATGAATGAAATAACCTGACATGGGTTAGGAAAAAAAAGAAAAAAAGAAGGTCCCATCAGAACAGGGCCTAGGCACCTATTTTCCAAGTAGCTGCCCAGTAGGCAGGGCAGCCTCAATCTATAGTAGCTAGGTTAAGAAACTCGGGCTTTTTGTTGGTTTGCCTTCAGGGTTCACTTCCAAGAACTTCCCAGTTACCTTTTGTGCATTTGAAGACAGTCCTCTTCAAGCAGGAAATGTGATTTTTCCTGAAATCACCACAAGAAAATCCTGATATACAGTAAGCAGCATGAAATTTCCACACCAAGCTGCATTTACATTGTAAATTGTGATTTGTAAAATCCAGGTTCACTAGTTTCTGACTATCTTTATGTCAAGTAGCCTCTGGCTCTTTGTCTTACCCACCATGGCACTTCTATTCACAATTGTCACTATTAAGTTGTTGTGATGGGAAAAGTTACACCACATGCTGTCTTAACGAATTCCAGTAAACTGGGTGGGTGTTGACTCACCAAAGGCAAGTAGAATGGAGATGAGAAAAATGATCTTTTTTGGTCTTAATAAACTCCAACTTTGCGATTAAAAACATAATAAAGCATAAAATACCAGTACGAAATAATCATAATCAGTATTGAGCTAATTACAGTGACATCATTTAATATTTTATTTTCTGCTACTATTTTCAAGTCTTCTAGAGTAGCACTATACAAGATCCTAAAGCCTTCCATTGTGGTGCTCCCCATCCTTTCCCCCTCTCCTTGTGGAATTCTAGGGTGACTTACCAAAATCTGATGGATTCTCAGTTTTTTCCACAGCATATGTAATCTCTCTGGTCTTGGGTCTTGCCAAAAGTTGCAGAGCCAATAAATTGTTTGACACTATAAAAACCCCAGAAACAATTTTATCAGTGAAGTCTCAGGAGTCATATAAGGGGGTGAAAACCTGCCACCAGAGCCTCTGAAAGCACCCAGCTGTCCTTTCTAACTCACTGCCCTCCCAGAAGAAGAGGATTCCCTCTCCACCACTTCTTCAAAATTCTACAATTCAAAGACTTTCCATTTGTTTAGATATATTTGTTCCCTTTCAGCTTGTTTCTTGTTCTGTTCTGGGGCTGGAGTGGACTTTTAGAGCTTTTCAGTAAAGGTGTGTCCTGTGGCTGAGCTATACCACAAAAAAGTCCTTGTATACAGTAAGCAGAAAGCTCTTGGGTTAAAGGTCTGAGCCAGAGCAGAACTATACCAAGTTAAAATTTTTCAGTAGATAACACATTCTGAGAGTACACAATGTAATCACATATCCTGGAACATAAGTTAGTAATACTTCCAGTGTCATGTAAATTAAGCTCTCTGACAATTATTCTGGTTGTTTCAGGGCATGGCTGTGTGCATCACCATGAGAATCCCAAGGAACATCAAAACTGAGCTATTCAAGCTGTTGCATGTGGTCAAAAGGAAATGAAATTGTCCAAGGAGACCCATTCTTTGACACATGGAATTGCTCTCTCTCTTCTCATATAGTGTATGGCAAGAAGTCACCATTCTTGCCCTTGTCCTGCTGTCCAAAGTGCTGATGAATGGAAGTGTTGGGGTCAAGTGGTCACCCCACAAACCACAAAAACACAGATCTCAGTTAATCAGGAATGGTTTATTTTATACAAAACCTCCAGGAAATTAAGGACACAATGAAAGACCAAAACTAACAAAAATAGTTATGGTAGAATATGAAGATTCTCACATCAAAGGGCCAGTAAACATCTTCAACAAAATTCTAGAAGAAAACTTCCCTAACCTAAAGAAATAGCACACCATAAAAATACAGAAAGTCTGCAGAACACCAAACTAATTGGACCTGAAAAATTTCCTCCATTCAAATAATAATATAAACAAAAAATTCAGAGAACAAAGATAAAACATTAAAACTTGTAAGGAAAAAGCCAGGTAACATATAAGGTCAGACCTATCCAATTTACAACATACTTCTCAAGAGAAAGGAAAAATAAGATCTTGGGCATAGGTAATCTAGACAGTAAACAAAGAAAAATGTCAGCCTAGGCTACTATACACAGCCAAACTCTTAATCACTATGGATGGAGAAACTAAGCTATTCCATGAAAAGACCAAATCTAAACACTATTTTTCCACAAATACAGCACTGAAGAGGATAACAGAAGGAAAACTCAGAGTCAACGGGTGAAACTAATAAATTAATCACCTCTCAACAACCACAAAAAGAGAACCACATGATCATAATTCCACCTCTGACAGCAAAAATAACAGGGAGCAAAAATCATTGATCTTTAGTGTCAATCTGGACTCCTGCAGAGCTCCCAGGTTCTAAACATCCAACTAGAGTGTATGAAGGATGGATCTATGGCACTAGATCCTATGTAGTACAAGTCTGCCTTATCTGCCATCAATGGTAATGAAGGGAGACACTGGGTCCTTTTCAAATCTATTACCTAAGCTAAGAGGGATGTTAGGTGACAGGAGAGTGGGTACATAGGTGGCAGATCACCATCTTATAGGCTAAGATGACAGAGGTGGGGTGGAGGGAGTCCAGGAAGGGGAACAACATTTGAAATGCAAATAAATAAAATAGCCAATTAATAAATGAATAGTGGAAAATAAAATTTAAAAAATGCAAACAGGTAAAAAAATAAAAATTGGCATAAGTCATACCACCAAAAATAAAACAAAAAATAAAAAAATCTCAAATGGCCTAATGCTGCTTGTATTCTAATACTAATTTGTAGACCCTAATACTTGTTACCCTAAAGAAGAGTGATGCTATCCCCACTTAATTGTGATGTATAAATAAAGATGCCAACCATCTTTCTTTATTCCCAACCATTAGCTGGGCAGAAGAAAGATTGTTAGGTTTTGTTTTCATGGGGAAGAAGGAGAAAGAATCAACCAAAGAATTGAGGAGGAATGTGAAAGAAAAGAGAGAGAAGAAAAGACAGCAGGCATGGTATAATATAGAGGAAATCCTGGTCCTGGGGGCTGTCCAATTGAAACAAAGGACAGCCAATCTGAAACATAGTATGTAATAATTCAGGGTTATTGTTAGGAAAGTTGCAGAGAACCAGATACTCTCTTAGACCTTCATCAGGAACAACACCAATACTCAGAAATTAATAATAACCAATTTTCTTTTTTATAACATATATTCCTTATTTACATTTCAAATGTTGTACCCTTTCCTGGTTACCCCCTCCCCCCAAAATTCCATAAGCCATCTCCCCTTCCCCTATCAACCCTCTCCCGCTTCCCTGAACTGGTATTCCTCTACACTATGGCATCAAGTCTTTCCAGGATGAAGGGCCTCCAATCCCTTTGGTGTCTAACAAGACCATCCTCTGATGCCTATGAGTACATACATGTATACTCTTTGGTTGATGATTTTGTGCCTGGGAGCTCTGGGAGTACTGGATGACTCATATTGTTGGTCCTTCTGTGGTATTGCAAACCCCATCAGGTCCTTGGGTCCTTTAGCTCCCCAATTGGGAACCCTGTGTTCAGTTCAATGGCTGTTGAGAGTATCCCCCTCTGAACATTAGCAGGGAGTCAAAGGCTGTACCCCATGACATCATCAGTCCCTTCTTGGACATTCTATTGTCTCCTAGAGAGTTCTTGGCATCCTCTGTGATGTCGCCAGTATTGTAGCAACAACACATGCACCGAGGTTTCTCAGTCAGTGTCTAGAGGATATTTCCATAGACATGTTTGCCCAACTGAGCAAACTTTTTAGGAGAGAGAGGGTAGACGGAAGAGAGACTAGGGAGAAAGAGAAGGAAACTGGCATTTCTTCTGAGAGTAATCAAGGACAAAGGAAGTGGACTTGGAGTATGCAGAGTGAGTTGGGGAAGTGGATGTGCAGGAGTGGCCTGAGCTGGCCTTTCTAACAATGGGGCCCAGGAACTGGAGCCGCTGGGAAGCAAAAGACTTTTCATGATTATCACAATTCTTAAAAACAAGGATTTCAGAACATTACCTTCTCCATCCCTGAATGCAATGTCATTCAGTGGGAGAACACAGTTAAAACTCTGATCAGTTCCCCTACTAATACACTGAACACGCCCACCTCAAATGTGTGAATGGCATCCCAACTCTGTCTGGGTGTATCCCCTGTGACAGATTTATGTTTATAGTATAGAAATGTCTGCCACCCACAGTTGATGATAAAGAGAGGTATGGCGGGAACTGTCAGGGAGAGGAGGTAGAGAACTTTGTAGATGTCAAGTCCAAAGCTGTTATGCTGTGAACTCCAAGTCTTTACTTTCAATGCATACTCTGGTTGTTATTTGCACACACAATGAGACCATCAGGAGTGATAGAGGGTCTAACCTATGGCAATTTGGGGCAGTGCATCACTGCACTTCACTCTCATGGCTTCTTTTAGCTTCAGTGGCTATCTGACAGTAGTACCAGAGAGAGAATTGTGCTCCAGGACATGAACTCATGTTCTCAGAACTTCTCTACCTCCTTTCCCTGACAGTTCCCGCCATACCTCTAATTATCATCAACTGTGGGTGGCAGACATTTCTATACTGTAAATATAAATCTGTCACAGTGGATACAGCCAGACAGAGTTGGGATGCCATTCACACATTTGAGGTGGGCGTGTTCAGTGTATTAGTAGGGGAACTGATCAGAGTTTTAACTGTGTTCTCCCACTGAATGACATTTTAATCCCATACCCTGGGCCTAGAGTAACAGAGTAGGAGATCTCAACATCTCCAAGCACTTATGTACTTGTTGTGGCTAGTGAATTTATCATCTGACTTGTGAAATCATAGAACTAAAGACCTGGAAGCAAAGGTACAACCTGTGTGGTTGTTAATAAGTCAGGAGAAACCATCTCTCTGGCCATATATGCATGTGTAGGGAGGCAGAGGACACACCTATCTACTTCCATCTCATGGTCTCTAAAGATTTATGGGAGAGCAGAGATTCATTGAGGAGGCATCTCAAGCCTGGAGCAAAGTCTATGTGGTGCTAAGCCTTTTGTCCTTCTGTACATCTAGCTACACTCTGTGTCCCCACCATGCAAGATCAATTGTATTCTACCTATAGGGGCTGGCAGGCAGACATCATTCCCTGCAACTATCCTAAGCAAGAAGCAGGCCAAGAAGGAAGAGGAGAAGCTGACCACAGAGCTACAGCTCATTACCCTGAAGAGAAACGAGGTGATTGATCAACTGATCGCCATCACAGAGGAAGCCAAGAACAAGAGGTATGCGTTGCTCCAAACACAGGGGTGGCAGTCTGGGTTCAGCAATGCCACCATCACCTTACCCTTTTAGGTGGGGTTTTCTAGGAAACTGTAACACCAGAACATCCCGTGCCCAACCTCATGTCCCTAAATATTTCTTCAGGGAGAGGCAAAACCTGAAGTATGGTCAGGAGTGAGAATGGACTCTTCTGCTTCCACCAATTGAAAAGAGGATCTTGTTGTCTCATTGACAAATTCAGGGATAGAGGCAGTGGAAAGTGAATTCCCAGAGTACATGGGGAAAGCCCTTGACAGGAGGTGGATTTGTTATGTTGTCGGATCTGTGAGTTGTGGTGAGGGTTTGTACTTGCCTGGCAGGTAACTAAGTGCTGGATGCTCCTGGAAGCAGCTTAAGAGGCTTGCTCTCCTATTGTTCATCTCAGCACTTGACTAGAAGGCTTGAGGCTCATGGCTGTTCCTCTTTTGTGCCTTCTTCTCTAAGACAGCAATGTTGCATGCATTTCTTCTGCATCTCATTGTGCTCTCTCAGTTTATGTCTCTATCTCTCCCATTCTGTGACTCTGTTTCCTTTTCTCCTTCTTCTACGTGTCTCCCAGTCTGTGTGTCTCTGTGTGTACATATGCATCTACCTGTGTATGTATATTATATGTTTATATTTCCTTCCACACTTTGGAATATGGGGGTCTATGTTTTGTCTTGAGGATTTACCTGTATAACAGATTCAAGGTGATGGTAGTGCTGAAATCTGGAAGCCCAAAAGTTAATCAGCATTGTTCTTAGCCTATGTGGTCACAATTGACAATATAATTGTATCCTCTGGGCAGATTATAGTAATAGTGATGGGTGGTCTTATCTTTATGTGTAATGTCTGTCCCTAAGGTCTAAGTTATTTAGGACTTAGAATTCCTTTTGTGAAAACAGGAAATATATAATCACAGGTTTCTGGTGGGCAAAGATCTGTGGCCGAGACTCTTGAGAGTAAAACTGGTTTGACTGCCCCTCCAGCACTGAGTGAACACAGGGAGCCAGGACACGATCCACCTAGATGCCTAGCTTCTGCTGTTGCAAGCACAAGATAACAAGTTTCCAAACCTGAAGTAGATCCTTATATATAGAAACCAGAATATGGTTTCCTGGGCCAGAGATGTGTTCTTAAAAGCCCATGTTCATGGAGTTCTGTCTTCATGGGGACAGGCACTTTGAGAAGCCAAATCAGATGTATGAACAATTGGAGTTAAAGGAGATCATGTCATTTCTGCACAACTTAGAGATGGAGAAAATTGAGGCTCAAGAAAGCATCCAGGAGCTCAAGAAGGAGATTAACTTCTATAGGTAAGTACCAGTCAGGGAGGCCACCAGGTGTGGAATGGCCATTTCAGCCTTCTTTGTTTCTGGACTGGAGATTCTGCACATCTGGTTCTATCCCTTGTGATGTTTAGCCAAGAGTGTGCCCTGAGTTATTTGTACTCGCTTTTCATAAGTCTGTAAGAGACCGTTACCACTCCCAGTATGGTACAGACACCCTCTGGAGTTTCTACATAGAAAAATGATTCTGTTCATGTGTGGGTTATTATGCAGTGCTAGGCCTCTAGAGTTGAGGCAGGGCTTTACAGAGCTGAGTGTGAAGTAATACAAGGATATAATAGCCTTAACTTTGTTCTACTAACCTGCATTGAAGGTATTTGCACCCTACAAACTGGGTCTTCAACAATACATTGGGCTGTCATGCACAGTGGAGATTCCTTTCTTTTGGGGAGGCATCAACCCTTATTGGTGTTTTGAATTCAGCAATCCTTTTTCCTTCCCTAAAGTTACTGTTTGCTCTTTGTGCAGCTGTATTAGATGCATTGAGGTGTATTATATTAGGTCTTCATGGGAACCTGGGTCCTGGTGGGCTTAATGGGACATATAAGTAGGAATGAAGGGAGGAGGCTGCAGGATCTTACTATGCACACTGTGTTTCCAGTAACCTGAAGAGCTGGCTCCTGATGGAGAAGACACTTGTCCAGAAGAGATTGTTCACACTGAGGCAGGAGAGCAAGGAAGTACATGTTGATTGGGCTCTCATAGAGAAATATTTGGTAAAATTAAATGTGAATGGTAAAGATGAACAGGAGAAGATCAGCAACCTCCAGACCCAACTTCAGGTAAGAACGAGCAACTCAATCAGGCTAATACTGTTTGATACCATTTTCCATTAGATCCATCTTTCCTTCCACCCAGCTGTAATCCATACTTCCATGCAGCCACACATCTCAGGGAATGTAGTTGTTCATTTCCCTGTCTATGTGCAAATATTTTGGGATGTTAGTCCCTTGTGAAAAACTGAAGTATTGGCAATGTGATGGTTTGTATATGATTGGCCCAGGAAGTGACCCTATTAAGAGGTGTGGCCTTGTTGGAATAGGTGTGTCACTGTGGGTGTGGGCTTAAGACCCTCCCCCTGGCTGCCTGGATGTCAGTCTTCTACTAGCAGCCTTCAGATGAAGATGTAGAATTCTCAGCTCCTCCTGCACCAAGCCTACCTGGATGCTACCATGTTTCTGACTTGATGAAAATGGACTGAACCTCTGAGCCTGTAAGTCAGCCCAAATTAAATGTTGTCTTTTATAAAACTTGCGTTGGTCATGGTGTCTGTTCACAGCAGTAAAACCCTAAGACAGAAGTTGATACCAGGAGTGTGGTATTGCTCTGATAGACCTGACCATGCTTTTGTTTGGAAGAATGTGGATTTGGGGACTTTGGATTTGGAAAGCTATGGAATGCTTTAAGTGGCACTTAATGGGACAGCCTAGTAGGAATATGGAAGACAGTGGTGCTGAGGGTCATCTGAACTGTTTAGGCCTGCTGGCCCAAGATGCTTCAGTGGAGAAGAACTTTAATATATGGCTGAGAGAATGTTTTGGTGATGTTTTAGTGAAGAGTAGGGCTGCTTTTTGCCATTTTCTGAAGAGAATGCTTAGCGCTAAGGTAAAGAGATTTATATTAATTGCATCTGCAAAGGAAGTCTCAAAAAAGCCCAACAAAGACCTGTTCTCTGGTTAAGTCTGATGAAGAGACTTTTGAACAAACATAAGCTGAGAAAGGAAAAGTACAAAACATATAGTTTGAGTATTAAAGAGACTCCAGGAAGTGAAATAGAGCTAAATTCAAGGATATTAAATTGAATTAAAGGAGTGGTAACCTTGGGGGCAAGATTCACCCAGTTAACTTTAGGTCCAGGCATGGTAGTACAAGCCTTTCATCCCAGGAGGCAAAGATAAGCATATCTCTGAGTTCAAGGTCAGTCTAGAAGAGAGCAAATTCTAGGTGAAGAAAAACTTTAATTCAGGCTTGGTGGACCACACCTTTAATCCCAGTGCTTAGGAGACAGGCATGCAGATCTCTTGAGTTCAAAGTCAGTCTAAGGAGCAAGATTCAGGACAGCCAACTTAGGCAGTGAAGGAGCTGGGAAAAAGGAAGCTAGTGATTATGTAATAGAACAAGGGGGGCCAATGTTCCAGCTCCTGCAAGCAGCAGAACTCAGCAGCTTCAGCCATGTGTCTCTGGCTTTATATTCAAGAGGAGAAGATTACTGGGACAATTGATGCTGGTTAGCTGGAGCTAAGAAATTAGTGGTGATTAAGAAAAGAACAGCATCACTGAGATGAAATATGGGAAGTGTTTTCTGAGAGCACAAAGAAGCTGTATTCCAAAGATAGCCGCGTGTTCCTCATGCTAGAACTGTACTTGGTAACGTGTAAGAATCATCCAGGTGGTACTGGTTTTGAAGGCACGAAGGCATCATGAAGAACAGCTGAGGCTTGGTACCTTGAGAGGCCACGGAAGGCCATTGGTGAAAGTGTACCCTCAGTTGTAATTGACAGCCCAGGACTGAAGGGGTCATGCAAAAAAGTTGAGGCTTGGTACCATGAAGAGAGCCTATGAGAGGCTTTGGTGAAGCATAGTTGCAGTGGAAAACCCTAGCATATTGGAGATGCCAGTACCATAAAATGATTACCAAGAACAGTGGTGGCAACAGAGTGGATCAACCTGAACTTAGAGTGCTACAAAGGTAGAGCAGAAGTGACACCAGCTCTTTGGAGAGGCACAGAAGATCAGGTGTGGATCTCAGAAATTGGAACAAGAAACTGTGAAGCAGAAATTGACTTGGGGACCCCAATATGTTAAAGATGCCAGAGCCACAGGATGCCTACCAAGGAAAGCTGCTAACAGGGAGTGGAACAAGCCCAGGAGAAAGAACATTGTTGAAGTCAACAAAGATGAAAAAGGATTTGGATATCTGAAGACTGCTTTGCCATCAGACATGGAGATGCAGAGTTTGGACTTTGCCCAGCTGGTTTCCTGTCTTGCTTGGGGGATTACAGTTAAGTGATTGGATGAATCTCAAAAGAAACCTTGAACTTTGGACTTTTTACATTGTTGTGACTGCTATAGACAATAGGGACTTTTGAAGTTGGACTAAATGTATTTTGCATTATACTATGTTTAAGTATGGCCCCCATAGGCTCATGTTTGAACAAATCTATGGGGACCTGGGAGTGGAATGTGATGGTTTGTATGTGATTGGCCCAGGAAGTGACCCTATTAGAAGATGTGGCCTTGTTGGAGTAGGTGTGTCACTGTGGGTGTGGGCTTAATACCCTCCCCCTGGCTGCGTGGATGTCAGTCTTCTACTAGCAGCCTTCAGATGAAGATGTAGAATTCTCAGCTCCTCCTGCACCAAGCCTGCCTGGATGCTGCCATGTTTCTGCCTTGATGACAATGGACTGAACCTCTGAGACTGTAAGGAAGCCCAAATTAAATGTTATCTTTTATAAAACTTGCATTGGTCAAGGTGTCTGTTCACAGCAGTAAAACCCTAATTAAGACAGGCAAGTATATCTTGCTACTCGTCTTTAATCTGAAGACTAGTAAAGGTGAAAGATCAATAACATGCCAGTTTCCTCCATGTGGTCATGATAGGTGGGATGCTTTGCAGAGCTTTGAGCAAGTTAGTTCTAGGTCCTGTGACAGAGGTCAAGAAAGGGTCATGTGACTTCCCAAATGGAAGCATCTTACAGAGTTAAAATTAAAATGAAAATCTAAGTACAAAATATTGGCCTCTCATTGTCATTTTTCTGGGTGGCATGTGGCATTTTATTTACTTCCTACAACCCAATCAGTTCCCTTCCAATAGCCCATTTCTTTTTATGCACTGATAGAAATCTGAGTAGCAGCTTGTCAGCCCAAGTATTTGGTAAATGTTGCTGGATATATTGCCCTGCCTGCACTTATAACAACAATGTTGTCAGTTAAAAGGTCAATGATAACATTCCTGTTGAGTTGTTGGGAGGCAGCAGCCTGGCAGCTGACATATAGGTCCTGACAAAGCATGTGTCTTAATAACAGCCTTCCTCTTCTAGGTCTCCAAAACTGAAGCAAAAGCTGATATTTCCACAGCCCAGGATGAAGGCCTCCTGCAGAATGAGTTGCCAACTCAGGACCCCCTGATGAGCTCCATCCTTAACTGCCACAAATTTCCTCACAGAAATCTTCTACATAATTCAATTCCTCAGGATGAATAGGCCCTAACTACTTAGCCAGAGAGCCAGCCAATTCACAAGTTATTCCCTTTCCTGTTCTGACAACACCCCTTGAGGGAGAACTGAGGTGACTGCCCTGCCACCATGTGTTCAAGATGAAAAACTGGCTGTACATCTGTGTTGATAAAAGTGCAGTGAGAGAACTTTGCTTCACATAGTAGTTGTCATTTAAAGCCTGGTTTTTTAAATGAATTTCTGAGGAATAAAAATTTATTTCTGACTTTGGACTCCTAAGATAATGTTCCTTATTCAGGTGTTCTGTCCTCTTCTATAGACCCAGATCTCACAATCAGAGATGGATCTCTGTAAGCTCCAGGCAGCCTGGGGTACAGAGAGAATTCAAACCCAACTAGTGTATACAAGGAAATGTCTGCATATGGATAATGTAGTTTCCCCCCATTGGTACAAAGTTTATTGTACAATTACTGCCATAATGGATCATGTGTTCTCCTACTCCTAAAATATAGCACTCTAAAACACACATTCCTATTGACCCTGTGGACCTGTTACTGTATAATATACTCTCATTGATCTACAGATGCTGGGGAATAACCACATTCACAAAAGTATGTAGAAGGAATCAGGAATCCCAGAGCTATGTGCCTCAGTTTTTGTTGCAAGACAGCATCAGTGTTAACCACAGAAGAGAGAAAACCATTCAGGGAAATAGCTTATAATAGGTGTTAATGCCATCGACTATGCATTTTCTGTTTGTTTAGTTTTTTTTGGTGGCTGTTTAGATTCATATTTATTATTAATGACAATAATAATTATTATTGTTTTCCTATTGTATGCCTGTGACTTGCCTGTGTGCAGTCGCCTCAGTAGAAGCAAGGCAAGTGGTGATTTAGACCAAACTACCAGGTTACTATTGTATTTGTGGGGTCTCCTTGAACATCTTAGAACCTGAAAGTGGTCAGGGTCTTGCTAAGCCTCTTCACATATGGGTTTTCACAACAGTTTTTGGTTTGTTTGATAAACACTAGGAGAAGCATGCATTAACCTGGATCTTTCAACTAACATTTGTGACATGAGATGATATTTCATGTCAATTCTAACAAGACTAAATTGTCCTTAATACACAGTGTGAAATGCACTGCTGTATTTCGTCTCCCAGATAACTAAACTGTTCCCATGCTTGAGAGCATTCTGTCACCCATTCAGATTGTCCTATGACAGAGTTGTGTACAGGCCTCTGTTAGAGTCTCATGGCACCTTGCAGGTAAAGGTGACATGATGTGGTAGTTAAATACATTCTGAACGCTAGAATATAGTGTGTTCAATAAAGATGTGGTATACATCATCTACACACAGAACTGCAAGAGCTTCATTTATTGTTTGCTCTAGTTCCCAATGTCAGGCAAAATCTCAAACCATCAAGAGATAGGTAGAATTTGATGGAAGAAAATAAATCTGGGCAAAAAAAGGAGAATGGTATTAATAGTCAAGGAAACAAAGAGCTGGTTCTTTGAGAACATCAAGAACATAGGCAACACCTTTTGCAAACTAATCAAAAGGAAGAAAGACAATATGCAAACTATCAAAATCAGTATTGAAAAGGGAGATATAGCAATAGACACTGAATGCATGCAAACAATGAGTAGGTCTGATTTCAGAAGCCTGTACTCCAGAAAATTGGATAACCTAAATGGTTTTCTAGACAGATATTAATTATCCAAGTTCAATCCAGACCTGAAAATATCAAAGTAATCTTGTAACCCCCTAAGGAAATAGAAACAGTCATCAAGACTCCCAATATTAACAGCAAAAGTTCAAATGGTTTTAGAGCAGAATTCTTCCAGGGTTTTAAAAAAGTGCTAATACCAACATTCTTCAAACAGTTCCAGTGAATAAAAGGAGATGAAATATTGCCAAACTCAATCTCTGATGCCACCGTCAAACTGATACTTAAACCACACAAAGATTCAACATGAAAAAGGCATCCAGACCAATTTACATTATGAATATTGAGGTAAAGGTATTCCATAAAATATTGGCATACAGGATCTAAGAACACACCAAAGGCATCCTCTACCTTGGTGAAGTAGGCTTCATTCCAATAATGCAAGCATGATACATTGTAGGAAATACCTTCAATGCAATCTACCAATTAACCACACATAAAGAAATATAACCAATGATCATCTCAATAGATGGTTAAAATGTCATTGACAAAATCGAGCTCACCTTTATGTTAAAAGTCCTGTAATACAGGGATAAAGGGCAAATAACTAAACATAATAAAAGCAATAAACATCAAGTTTATAGAGATCATCAAATTCAATGGAGAGAAACCTAACGCTCTTTCAAAAAATCAAGGCAAAGGAATGGCTACTCACTCTCTCCCTATATATTCATTAGAGTCAAAAAAGTGCATCAAGAGAATACAATTGGTAAAGGAAAATGTTAAAGTATTGCTATTTTTACAGGATATGATAATATACACAAGTGATTACTGAGATGAACCTGAGAACTACAAGTGATAAAAAACTACAGCAAATTATCTAGAAACAAAATGAACTAAAAAAGTCAGTAAACATCTTTATTGAAATGGTATAGGTTGAAAAATGAATTGGGATAGCAACGTCTTAAGATAGACAGGAATATAATTTTTTGAATTTTCTCAGGTTCTGTCATGATTTCATCATTTTCATTTCTGATTTTTTTTAATTTGGATACTGTCTCTGTGCACTCTGATTAGTCTGGATAAAGGATTATTTATCTTCTTGATTTTCTCAAAGAACCAGCTCCTGGTTTTGTTTATTCTTTGTATAGTTCTTTCTCTTTCAACTTGGTGGGTTTCAGCCCTGAGTTTGATGATTTCCTGCCTTCAACTCCTCTTGAGTGTATTAGCTTCTTTCTGTTCTAAAGATCTCAGGTGTGATATTAAGCTCCTAGTGTATGCTCTCTCTGGTTTCTTTTTGGAGGCACTCAGAGCTATGAGTTTTCCTCTTAGCACCACTTTCATTGCGTCCCATAAATTTGGCTATGTTGTTTTTTCATTTTCATTATTCTAAAAAGGTTTGTATTTCTTTCCTTATTTGTTCATTTACGAAGGTATCATTGAGTAGAGCACTGTTCAGCTTCCATGTGTATTTGGGCTTTTGTTGTTTTTGTTGCTATTGAAGACCAGCCTTATTCCATGGTAATCTAATAGGATGCATCTGATTATTTCAATTTTCTCGTATCAGTTCAAGCTTGTTTTAAGATCAAGAGAATGGTGAACATTGGAGCAGGTACAATGAGGTGCTGAGAAGAAGGTATATTCTTCTGTTTTAGCATGAAATATTCCTTTGATATCTGTTATTCCATGGTCAATAATGGCTGTTAGTTTCATTTTGTCTCTGTTAACTTTGACTTTCCATGAACTGTCCAATGACAAGAATGTTGTGTTGAAGTATCCCCCTATTATTGTGTGAGAGGCAATGCATGATTTTAGATTTAGTAAAGTTTATTTTATGGTTGTGGGTGGCCTTTCATTTGGAACATAGATGTCAGACATGGAAACTTAGAGTTGCAGTTTGAGAAGCTGTTATTTTGTCTTGCTGTAGTCTGGTACTTTCTCAGTATAACATTTTTAAATGGCAGTATATATCCTGTGCTTTTAGATATATGTGATCTACATCTTCTTTTGATTTTATAGGGGATTATACATTACAGTGTGTGTATGTAAGAAGAGACTGAATTTTGGACTTTTAACATTTCAGAACCTCCTAGGTTCTATGGGACTTATGAGCTGGATTAAGCATATTTTCTGTTATGCTATGGATAGGTATAGCCACAATAGACATCCATTTGATCAAGTTTGTGTTATCTAGGGAGTGGAATGTGTAGTTTCGATAAGCTTGACCAAGGCAATAGCATTTTTAAAAGGTGTGACATCATTGGAGTAGATATGTGACAGTGGGCTTGGGCTTTGAGGTCCTCCTTCAAGCTATACACTAGATAGTCTTCTCCTGTTTGTATGCAGAAGATGTCACAGCACCTTCTCACAGCTCTTCAGTGCCATACCATCTTGGACTCTTCTCTACTCTGATGATAATGGACTGAACATCAGAACCTGTCAGCCAGCCCCAATTAAATGTAGTCTCTTATAACGAAGTTGCTTTGGTCATTGTGTCTTTTCACAGTAATGGAAAATGTAAATAATACATTGTTTTGTTTTTCCATATGAATGTAAGAAGGGATCTATCAATAACTGCAATTAACAGTGTTAATATTTTGATGAGAATGCATTGCAACTAATACAATGAAAACTTTAAGACACTGAAAATACTGAATAAGAAACCAGAAAATGGGAAGTCTTTTCATGTTCCAGTATAATAGATTAATATTGTTATATGGAATCATACCAGAATCCATCTAAAAGTTTAAATGCATCCAGTCATAATTCCAAAAAAAGAGCTTCATTGAACTGGGAAAAAAGATTCTAAAAACTAATATGAAAGCACAAATGAGCATAGTGTTCCAGATAATCCTAATAATAAATCAGTAAAACACAGCTGGACCCATCCCCATTCATAATTTCTAGTTGATTACAAGTCATAGTATTAATAACACTTTGTTATTATCTTAACACTTTGTTATTATCTTAACAACAGAAACATTAACAAATGTAGTAATAGTAAGAACCATGATATTAGGCTATGCCTTTACATACATCTGGGTTTTGACAAAGAGGCAAAACAAACAAACAAATCACACACACATACACACACACACACACACACACACACACACACACACATACAGGAGTAACTGTTTTCAACCTCTGTCTTGCAACTCCTTTGAGGAGCTCATATATCAGATATACTATATATCAGATATTAACATTACAATTAATAACAGTATCAAAATTACAGTTATGACTTAGAAACAAAATAATTTTGTAGTTGGATGTTGGTCACCAGAAGGTAAAGAACTGTATTAAAGGGTTGAATTATTGGGCACAAACGGCGGGCACAGCGAGCAGCTGTAGTCAGGTGCGTGGGCAGAGATATAGCTTAGCTTAGCTCTGCAGGAGATCTGGGCACTGACAGCTCAGCTGCGGTTTCAGACCACTGGCCTCTCTGGGCGGGCTGGCAGTGAGGGGCCATCTTGCCTAGAGACACAGCGCAGAAGTCTAGCAGCTGGAGTCGGGGGCTTGGACTGAGAACTAGCATAGTCAAGCACAGACAGTGCCACTAGGCTCTGGCCCACACCCAGAGACAGAAGAGATCTACAGATCCAGGTACCAACAGCTCAGCCAAGGTCACTGTCTCCTGGGGACAGGCGCATTGTGCTTTCAGCGGGGCTGCCATCTACAATAAGACCAACTAACTCCAGAGATAAAGAGATGGCAAAAGGCAAACGTAGGAACGTTATTAACAGAAATCAAGGCAATATGGCACCATCTGAACCCAATTCGCCAACCACAGCAAGTCCAGGATACCCCAGCACACCAGAAAAACAAGAGTTAGATATAAAAGCACAGGTCATGATGCTCCTAGAGGAACACAAAAAAGACATAAACAAATCTCTTAAAGAAATGCAGGGGAACATCAATAGGGTAGAAGCTCTTACAATCCAAACACAAAAAACACTTAAAGAACTCCAGGAGAATATGGGCCATCAGACAGAAACCAATAAAGAGGAAGTGAGAAAATCAGTTAAAGAAATGCAGGAGAACTTGAAACAACAGGCAGAAGTCATGAAAGAGGGAGCACAAAAATATATTAAAGAATTACATGAAAACACAAACAAACAAATGAAGGAACTGAGCAAAACCATCCAAGATCTGAACACAGAGGTAGAAACAACTAAGAAATCACAAAAAGAGGCAACTTTGGAGATAGAAAACCTTGGGAAGAAATCAGGGGTCGTAGATGCAAACATCAACAACAGAATACAAGAGATAGAAATAAGAATCTCAGATGCTGAAGATAACATAGTAACCATTGACTCCACAGTCAAAGAAAACGCAAAATCCAAAAGGCTTGTAACCCAAAACATCCAGGAAATCCAGGACACAATGAGAAGAACAAACCTAAGGATTATAGGGATAGATGAGAGTGAAGATCTACAACTTAAAGGGCCAGCAAATATCTTTAACAAAATTATGGAAGAAAACTTCCCTAACTTAAAGAAGGAGATGCCCATGAATATACAAAAAGCCTACAGAACTCCAAACAGACTGGACCAGAACAGAAACACCTCCTGTCACATAATAATCAAAACCCCACATGTACTAAATAAACAAAGAATATTAAGAGCAGTAAGAGAAAAAGGCCAAGTAACATATAAAGGAAGACCTATCAGAATCACACCAGACTTCTCTCCAGAAATCATGAAAGCTACAAGATCCTGGGCAGACCTCATGCAGACCCTAAGAGAACACAAACTTCAGCCAAGACTACTATACCCAGCAAAACTCTCAATCAACATAGATGGAGAAATCAAAATATTCCATGACAGGACCAAATTTACACAATATCTTTCCACTAACCCAGCTCTGCAAAGGATATTAGGAGGAAAACTCCAATACAAGGAAGGGAACTGTACCCAAGGAAAAGGAAGACAGTAAACTTCTTCCATCAAACTCAAAGGAAGATAACTACTCAAAAACAAAAATAACATCAAAAATGTCAGGAAGTAATTATCTCTATTCCTTAATATCTCTTAACATCAATAGACTCAATTTCCCAATAAAAAGACATAGACTAACAGACTGGATACAGAAACAGGACCCTACATTTTGCTGCTTACAGGAAACACACCTCAGAGTCAAAGACAAACACTACCTTAGAGTAAAAGGATGGAAGACAATTTTGCAAGCAAATGGTCACAGGAAGCAAGCTGGAATAGCCATTTTAATATCAGATAAAATTGACTTTCAACCCAAAGTCATCAAAAGAGTCACAGAAGGTCACTTCTTGCTAGTCAAAGGAAGAATCCACCAAAAAGAACTCACAATTCTAAACATCTACGCTCCAAATGTAAGGGCACCTTCATTCATAAAAGAAACTTTACTAAAGCTCAAAGCACACATTGCACCTAACACAACGATTGTGGGGGACTTCAATACACCACTAGCCACAGTGGACTGACCAGGAAAACAGAAACTAAACGGGGACACAGAGAAACTCATCGAAACTTTGGACCAATTGGATTTAACAGATATATATGGAACATTTCACCCTAAAGCAAAAGACTATACCTTTTTCTCAGCCCCTCATGGAACCTTCTCCAAAATCGACCATATAATTGTACAGAAGACAGACCTCAACAAATATAAAAAGATCAAATTAATCCCATGCCTCTTATCAGATCACCATGGAGTAAGAGTGTTCTTCAATAGCAACAAAAACAACAGAAAATCCTCATACACGTGGAGGCTGAACAATATTCTACTCAATAATAACTTAGTCCAGGAAGAAATAAAGAAAGAAATCAAAGAATTCTTAGAACTTAATGAAAATGAAGGTACAACATACCCAAATCTATGGGACACAATGAAAGCAGTGCTTAGAGGAAAACTCATAGCCCTGAGTGTCTCCAAAAAGAAACAGGAGAGAGCATATACTAGCAACTTAATGGCACACTTGAAAGCTCTGGAACAAAAAGAAGCAATTTCACCCAGGAGGAGTAGAAGACAGGAAATCATCAAACTCAGGGCTGAAATCAATCATGTTGTAACAAAGAGAACCATAGAAAGAATCAACAAAACCAGGAGCTGGTTCTTTGAGAAAATCAACAAGATAGATAAACCCCTAGCCAGACTTACCAAAGGGCACAGAGACAGTATTCAAATTAACAAAATTAGAAATGAAAAGGGAGATATAACAACAGAAACTGAGGAAATTCAAAAAATCATCAGATCCTACTACAAAAACGTATACTCAACACAACTGGAGAATCTGGAGGAAATGGACAATTTCCTAGACAGTTACCAAATACCAAAATTAAACCAGGATCAAATAGATTGTCTAAACAGACCCATAACCCCCAAAGAAATAGAAGGGGTCATAGACAGTCTTCCAACCAAAAAGAGCACAGGACCAGATGGTTTTAGTGTAGAATTCTATCAGACATTCAAAGAAGTCCTGATACAGATACTCTTCAAACTATTCCACAAAATAGAAACAGAAGGAACACTACCCAACTCATTCTATGAAGCCACAATTACCCTGATACCAAAACCACACAAAGATCCAACTAAGAAAGAGAACTACAGGCCAATTTCTCTTATGAATATCGATGCAAAAATACTAAACAAAATAATTGCCATACAAATCCAGGAACACATCAAAACGATCATTCACCATGATCAAGTTGGCTTCATCCCAGGGATGCAGGGATGGTTCAATATACGGAAATCCATCAACGTAATCCACTACATAAACAAACTCAAAGAAAAAAAAACACATGGTCATCTCATTGGATGCTGAAAAAGCATTTGACAAAATTCAGCATCCTTTCATGCTAATGGTCTTAGAAAGAGCAGGAATTCAAGGCCCATATCTAAAAATAGTAAAAGCAATATACAGCAGACCAGTAGCCAACATCAAGGTAAACGGAGAAAAACTTGAAGCAATCCCACTAAAATCAGGGACTAGACAAGGCTGCCCCCTCTCACCATATCTCTTCAATATAATACTTGAGGTACTAGCTAGAGCAATTCGACAACAGAGGGAAGTCAAAGGGATACAAATTGGAAAGGAAGAAGTCAAACAATCACTATTCGCAGATGATATGATAGTATACTTAAGTGACCCAAAAACCTCCACCAGAGAACTCCTGCAACTGATAGCCAACTTCAGCAAAGTGGCAGGCTATAAAATTAACTCAAGCAAATCAGTAGCCTTCCTATACGTGAAGGATAAGCAGGCTGAGAAAGAAATTATGGAAATGACATCCTTCACAATAGCCACAAATGATATAAAGTATCTTGGAGTTATGCTAACCAAACATGTGAAAGATTTATTTATATGACAAAAACTTCAGGTCTTTGTAGAGGGAAATTGAAGAAGACATCAGAAAATGGGAAAATATTCCATGCTCGTGGGTTGGCAAGACTAATATAGTCAAAATGGCAATCTTGCCCAAAGCAATATACAGATTCAAAGCAATCCCCATCAAAATCCCAACTCAGTTCTTCATAGAGTTAGAAAGAGCAATTCTCAAATTCATCTGGAATAACAAAAAACCCAGGATAGCTAAAACTATCCTCAACAGCAAAAGAACTTCTGGGGGAATCAGTATACCGGACCTCAAGCAATATTACAGAGCAGTAGTATTAAAAACTGCATGGTATTGGTTCAGTGACAGGGAGGCAGATCAATGGAATAGGATCGAAGACCCAGAATTGAACCCGCACATCTATGGCCAATTGATCTTCAACAAAGGAGCTGAAAACATCCAGTGGAAAAAAGATAGCCTTTTCAACAGATGGTGCTGGCTCAACTGAAGGTCAACATGCAGAAGAATGAGAATTGATCCACTCTTATCTCCTTGCACTAAGCTCAACTCCAAGTGGATCAAGGACCTCCACATAAAACCAGACAGACTAAAACTAATAGAAAAGAAACTGCGGAAGACCCTTGAGGACACTGGCTCAGGGGAAAAATTCCTTAACAGAACACCAATTGCTTATGCTCTAAGAGCAAGAATAGACAAATGGGACCTCATCAAATTACAAAGTTTCCATAAGGCAAAAGACACTGTCAAAAGGATAAATCAGCAACCAACAAATTGGGAAAAAATCTTCACCAACCCCACATCTGACAGAGGGCTAATTTCCAATGTCTACAAAGAACTCAAGAGGTTAGACCCCAGAAAACCAAATAACCCTATCCAAAAATGGAGTACAGAGCTAAACAGAGACTTTTCACCTGAAGAAATTCGGATGACTGAGAAATACCTTAAAAAATGTTCAACATCATTAGTCATTAGGGAAATGCAAATTAAAACAACCCTGAGATTTCACCTCACACCAGTCAGAATGGCTAAGATTAAAAACTCAGAAGACATCAGGTGTTGGCGAGGATATGGAGAAAGAGGAACACTCCTCCACTGCTGGTGGAAATGCAAGCTGGTACAACCACTCTGGAAATCAGTCTGGCGGTTCCTCAGAAAACTGGACATGATACTTCCGGAGGACCCAGCCATACCACTCCTGGGAATATACCCAGAAGATTCCCCAGCATGCAATAAGGATACATGCTCCACTATGTTCATAGCAGCCTTATATATAATAGCCAGAAGCTGGAAAGAACCCAGATGTCCCTCAACAGAGGAATGGATACAAAAAAATGTGGTATATATACACAATGGACTATTCAGCCATTAGAAACAATGAATTCATGAAATTCTTAGAGAAATGGCTGGAGCTGGAAAACCTCATACTAAGTGAGGTGACCCAGTCTCAAAAGAATACCCATGGTATACAGTCACTGATAAGTGTATATTAGCCTAGAAGCTTGGAACACCAAAGACATAAATCACATATCAAGTGATGTCTTACAAGAAGAAAGGAGTCGACACTGGTGCTAGAATGGACCAAATCATCATTGTGGGGGAGTACAAGAATAGTGACGTGGGAGGGGGTGGATGAGGGAGCAGGGGAGGGAAAAGGGCATGTGGGACCTTTGGGGGTGGGGAACCAGAAAAGGGGAAATGAATTGTAAATATAGAATATATCCAATAAATAAAAAAATAAGTAAAAAAAAAGGGTTGAATTATTAAGAAGGTTAAGAACCCTTGCAAATTAAGTGAAGATAAACTGCAGCAAGAGAACAATAAATTTATAGACACCTGGTCTATGAAATACAAATTCTATCACCAGATTGAGGTTACTTCTTTTGCAGTTTTTTGTCAGTGGTTTTCCATAAACACCTTCCCACTCACAAACATGTACAGACTTGCCATTGCTCTTGGTCACCACCCAGAGCTTGATAGTCAAACCTATTGCTGAAGATATCATATACTTAAATTTAGAAAGCAAGATGATATAAACCTGGAAGTTTCATTAGTGGTGGCTAACTTTTATAATTGTGTTTTTTTAATGTTTGCACTAGGGAATTGCACTATTGGAGGTGTGGTCTCCTTGGAGTAGCTATGGCCTTGTAGGAGGAAGTGAGTCATTATGGGTACGGGCTTTAAGCGCTTCTTCCTAGCTGCTGAGGATATCAGTCCTCTCCTCTTTACCTTCAGAACAAGATATAGAACTATTGGCTTCCCCAGCACCATGCTTGCCTGGATGCTGCCATGCTCCTTGACATGATGATAATGGACTGAACCTCTGAACATGTAAGACAGCCCCAACTAACTTCTATTAGTTTCAATGTGTCTCTGTTTAGTTTCTGTTTCCATGATCTGTCCACTGATGAGAGTGTGGTGTTGAAGTCCCCCACTAATTTCTAATGAGGTGCATTGTGTTCTTTGAGCTTCAGTAAAGTTTCTTTTATGAATGTTGGTTCCTTTGCATTTGAAGCATAGATGTTAAGAATTGACAATTCATCTTGATAGATGTTTCCTTAGACCAGTTCTGTAGGCTTCTTGTATATTCATGGGCATCTCTGTGTTTAGGCTGGGGAAGTTTTTTTCCATAATTTTGTAGAAGATATTTCCTGGCCTTTAAGTTGTAAATCTTCCCTCTCATCTATACCTATAATCATTAGGTTTGGTCTTCTCATTGTGTCCTGGATTTCTTGGATGTTTTGGGTTACAAGCTTTTGGCATTTTTGTATTATCTTTGATTGTTGAGTCCATGGTTCCTATGGTATCTTCGGCATCTGAGATTCTTTCTTCTATCTCTTGTGTTCTATTGTTGATACTTGCATCTATGGCCCCTGGTTTCTTCCCAAGGTTTTCTATCTCCAAAGTTGTCTCCCTTTGAGATTTTTTAGTTTTTTCTACTTCTGTTTTTAGATCCTGGATGGTTTTGCTCAGATCTTTCGCTTGCTTGTTTGTGATTTCATGTAATTCTTTAAGAGATTTTTGTGTTTCCTCTTTCATGACTACTACTTGTGGACACACTTTCTCCTATATTTCTTTAAGTGATTTTTGTATTTCCCCGTTAATGGCTTCTGCTTCTTGATCCATATTCTCCTGAATTTCTTTAGGTGATTTTTGTGTTTGCCTTGTAAGGGCTTCAAACTTTTGATCAATTTTCTCCTGTATTTCTTTAAGAGATTTAACCATGTGTTCTGCTATCAGCATCCTCACCAATGATTTTATATCTGTAACTTGATTTTCTGGAGTGTTGAGGTATTCAGGGCTTTCTGCTTTCGGGGAACCAGGTTCGGATAGTGCCATAATGCCTTGATTTCTGCTAGTAATGTTCCTATGTTTGCCTTTTGCCATTTGTCTATTTCTGGACTTAGTTGGTCTTGTTATTACTGGTTGGTGTTTAAAGCTCCTGAGAGCCTGGCATTTGGTGCTGCTGTCTCAGAGGGCATCTGTGTTCCCGAGGCAGAAACTGGAAGGTTTCCACCGCTGGGCTCCAAATTACCTCCTCAGCTCTGCTGAGCTGGATTCAAGTCTCTTCCCTGCTTGCCTCTGGATACTTAACTGGCCTCCAGTGGTCTCCTCCTGGTTTGCCTGGTTTGTCTACCAGCTCCAAGATGGTGGCCTGTCTCAGGGCTCTGTCTAACTGCAGGATTCCCTGAAGGCCTGGGGCTTCCTGGCAGGGCTGCTGAAGCCTAGGCAGTGGCTCTCCCAGTCGGCAGGGCTCCATCTGGTTGAGCTGTTCTCCCCAGGATAGTGTGGGACCATGGAGCTCATTCTTACTACAGGTTCTCTGTGAATCTGGAACTCCCCCAAGTTGGGCTGCACGCTCCAAGATGGTGTGGATCCTGGTCCTTGGATCTCCATCTATCTTGCTCAGTTACCTGCACCAAGATGGTGGCCTGTCTCTGGGTTCTGCCTAACTGCAGGATTCCCACCAGGCCCGGGGCTTCCTAGCTGGGCTGCTGAAGACTAGGCAGAGGCTCTCCCAATCTTGGGCATGACATTTTCAGAGGACCTTGTCATACCATCCCTGGGCATATACCCAGAAGATTCTGCTGCATGCAACAAAGACACATGCTCCACTATGTTCATAGCAGCCATATTTATAATACCCAGAAGGTGGAATGAACCCAGATGTCCCCCTACAGAAGAATGGGTAGAGAAAATGTTGGTACAGAATGGAGTACTACCAAGAAATTAAAAATAATTACTTCATACAATTTGTAGGCAAATGGAAGATCTAGAAAATATCATCGTGAGGTAACACAGACACAAAGGAACACACATGGCATGTGTTTACTAATAAGTGCATATTTGCCCTAAAGTTCACAATGTCCGTGATACAACCCACAGACATTTTGGAGCGTATAAGGAAGAGAGACCAGGGCATAGCTATTTCAGTCCTGCATTGAGGGGCGAATGGGCTGACCATGGAAAGTGGAGGTAGAGGAGACCTGGAAGAGAAAGAGTAGGGGGAGGAAATAAGGGGGCAATATCAGGTACTGGTGAGGATAGGAGGGAGGTACAGAGGGTCTAAAAATCAAACAAAATATGTAGCAGGGACGATGGTGAACCGTGGTTAGACACCTGACAGACACAGACACCAAGTAAATAGTGACTCCCAAGACCTAAAGGTGAAGACTTTAGCTAAAATGCACAGACAAGGGGGGATAGAACCTGTAGAGACCACCTTCAATGGATAGGTACACCTCCCCACACCCCCATACACCCCTGGGACCACCCTCCTTCAAGGGATGGTGTGAACCAATCCTACAAAAATTTTCACCTGGAAATGTTCCTGAGCAAAAGAAGAACAGGGACAACAAATAGTCCAGAGACTGAGGGAAGGGCCATCCATGGACTGCCCTACCTGGGGATCCACCAGAACTGCAAACACCAAACTAGACACTGTTGGTATGGTCAAGAGGTGCTTGCTTCATAAGACAGTAAAATCTTATGAAGGTTCTTAGGGAAGACAGGTCAGCAACTGACCATGGGAGCCAACCATTATGCCGAACTCAGGGAACCTGGTGGGGGAACTGTCAGAAAAGCTGGAGCAGGCGACTAGATTGTAACCCCATTGGAAGAACAACATCAGCTATCAGGACCACCCAGTGCTCCCAGTGACCAGACCACAATCTGAAGAATGTACAGGGAGGGATCGATAGCTCCAGATACATTGTAGCAGAAGATGGCTTTGCCTGACAGCAATGGAGGAGAGACCCTTAGTCCTGTGGAGATTTGATGCCCCAAGGTAGGATGCTGAAGCAGTTGGGCAGGAGAGGGTTGGTGAGTGTGGAGTGCCCTCATACAGGCAAAGGGGAGTGGGAAAAGGCAGATGCTATTTGACGGATTGTTGAAGGGGTAACCAGAAAGTGGTATATAATTTGAGTTGTACTCGAAAAGAATGATTAATAAATAAATATAAGGGCTGAAAAGATGGCAACAGTTAAGAGCACTTACTGCTCTTCCAAAGTTTCAGAGTTCAAATCCCAGCAAACTCGTGCTGGCTCACAACCATCGGTAATATGATCTAACTCCCTCTTATAGACTGTCCGAAGACAACTACAGTGTATGTAATATAATAAATTAACAAATCTATAAATAAATAAATAAATAAATAAATAAATAAATAAATAAAATTAAAAATATACATATGCCAACAATTCAATTTTAACAATGACTTTCTCTGCCTGTTGACCAGGAGTTTACCTTCTTTTGCTCTGCAATACAGGTGTGAATCAGGACTGAGCCACAGGACAAGAAAGCATAATAAACAAAAAGCTCTTGGGTTAAAGGCCAGTGCTACTGCTGTGCTACACTGTAAAACATTTTCTTTGTTTGTTTGTTTTCAGTAAATAGGACAATCTTGCAGATGGCAATCTGAACAAATACCCTGTAACATAGGTTAGCAATGTTACATTCATTATGTAAATCAAGCTCACTGTCAATTGTTCTGGTTGTTCCCCAGCATATCTGAGTGCATCATCATGGGAACAAAATAATCCCAAGGAAAATCAGAACTGGGATCTTGGAGGTACGATGAGACATTTCTGAGAAGGTTTTGAAAAATAAACACTCAGGAATGACTTAGGTGTTGCCAATCAACCCTAGAGCAAACCCTGGCTTTGGAAGGAGGATGTGCTGAATATCTAGGCCCCAGGACAGTCTCTAGGAAAGTGCAACTGAGCTTCCTGTCAATACAGGGAGAACATTAGCAGGGAGCCAAAGGCTGTACCCCATGACATCACCAGTCCTTTCTTGAACATTCTATTGTTTCCTAGAGAGTTCTTGGCATCCTCTGTAATGTCACCAGCGTTGTAGCAACAACACATGCAATAAGGTTTCTCTGTTAGTGTCTAGAAGTTAAGTCCATAGACATGTTTGCACAACTGAGAAAACTGTTTGGGAGAGCAAGGGTAGATGTGAGAGAGACTAGAGAGTGGAGGAAGGAAACTGCCCTTTCTTCTGAGAGTAATGAAGGAGGAAGAAGGTGGTCTTGGGGAATTCGGAGTAAGTTGGGGAAAGTGGATGTGCAGGGGTGGTCTGAGCTGGGCTTTATAACAATGTGGAACAGGAACTGGAGCCTCTGGGAAGCAAAAGACTTTTCATGATTATCACAATTCTTGAAAATCAAGGATTTCAGAATATTACTTTCTCCAGGCCTTAAGGCAGGAAATGGCAAAGCCAAAGCTGTCATGCTACGAACACCAAGACTTTACTTTCAGTGGGTAAGGTGGGTGTTACAAGGAACAGAATAAGACCATCAGAAGTCACAGAGGGTCTAACCTATGCCAATTTAGGGTAGGGCATCACTGCACTTCACTCTCATGGCTTCTTTAATCTTAATGTGCTATCTGACAGTAGTACCAGGGAGAGAATTGTTCTCTAGGCCATGAACTTATGTTCTCCTCTCCCTGACAGCTTCCACCATAACTTTCTTATCACCAGCTGTGGGTGGCAGGCATTTCTAAACTATATAGAATAACCTGTCACAGGTACTACACCCCGAGACTGATGTGATCCAATTGATACTTGTGGCGTGTTTGGTGTTTCAGTAGAGGGAACTGATCAGTGTGTTGACGATGTTCTTCTACTGCATGACGTTTTAATCCCATCTCCTAGGCACTGAGTAACAGGGTAGGAGATTTGAACATCTCCAAACACTCATGTACTTGTGGATAGTGACTTTATCATTGGACTTGTGAAATCACAGGTCTGAGGTCTCAGAAGCCAAGATGCACCCTGTGCAGATTTTAATAAGCCAGGAAAGCCATCTATGTGCTCATTGTAAACACGTGTAGGGAGACAGAAGGCACACCTATCTGCTTACATCTTCTGGTCTCTAGCGTGATGGGAGAGCTGAGATCCACTGAGGAGTAATCTCAAACCTGGACCAAATTCTGTGTGGTGTCACTGGGTTCTAGGACTGTTGTCCTTCTGTACAAGTCTCAGGGTCATCTGTCTACACTCTGTGCCCCACCATGCAAGTTCACTTGTGTTATTCTACCTACAGGGGCTGGCAGGCAGACATCATCCCTGGAAACTGTCCTAAGCAAGAAGCAGGCCAAGAAGGAAGAGGAGAAGCTGACCACAGAGCTTCAGCTCATTACCCAGGAAAGAAATGAGGTGAATGATCGCCCGATTTCCATCACAGAGGAAACCAAGAACAAGAGGTATACATTTCTCCAAACACAGTGGTGTCAGTATTGGGTCAGCAATGTCACCCCCATCTTAACCTTTTAAGGTAGTTTTCTAGGAAGCTGTACCACCAGAACTTCCCTGTGCCCAACCTCATGTCCCTAAATACTTATTAGAGGAGAGGCAGAACCTGAAGCTTGGTCACGAGTGAGATGGGAAATGGACTCTTCTCATCCCTTCAATTGAAAAGAGGGACTTGCTGTCAGAATGAAGAATTCAGGGATAGAAATAGTGGAAAATGAGTTCCCAGAGCACATTAGGAAAGCCCTTGACATGAGGTGGATTTGTGATTTTGTCGGAGCTGTGAGTTGTGGTGAGTGTGAGTACTTGCCTGGCTAGTGACTGAGTGCTGGAAGCTCCTGGAAGCAGCTTGAGAGGCCTATTCCTACATAGTTCATCTCAATAATTGACTAGACTCCTGAGACTCTGTCTGTTCTTACTTGTAGGCCTTATACTCTGAGACAGTAATGTTGCAGGCATTTCTTCTGTATCTCATTATGCTCTTTCAGTTTCTATCTCTCTCACATTCTCTGACTCTGTTTCCTTTTCTCCTTTTAGATGAGTGCAATTCTGTGCATCTGTGTGTGAGCATATGCAACTAGCCTTGCATGCATTTTACGTTTATGTTTCCCTCTAGACTTTAATCTAGCAGTCTGTCTTTTATCTTGAGGATTTACCTATAAAACAGTATCTAGGTGATGTTAGTACTGAACTCTCAGTGCCCCCATTTAATTATCATTGTTCATTGGCTCTGTGGTCACAAGTGTTCATACATTTATATCCTTTGGCCAGATTATAAAGATGTGGTGATGTCTTGACTGATCTCCACAATTATGTATAATGTCTGTCTTTAAGGTATAATTTATTCAGGATTTAGAATCCCTGCTGTGAAAACAGGAAGTATATAATCACAGGTTTCTGGTGGCCGAAGATCAATAGCCTAGACTCATGAGATTATAACTGTTTAGACTGCACCTCTAGAACTACTAAGTGAACACAGGGACCCATGTCACCCTATACCTGGATACCTAGCTTCTGCTATCCTGGAGACAGGTTAACAAGTTTCCAAAGATAAAGAAGATCCAAGTATATAGAATCTTGAATGTGGTTTTTTGGGCCTAGGATAGTACAGGACCCAGCTTGACTTGGTATCCTTTAAGAATGTATTCTTAAAAGTCCACATTCATGGAGTTATGTCTTCCTGGGAACAGGTCCTTCCAGAGGCTAAATCCAATGTATGAACAATTGAAGTTAGAGGAGAAGGAGGTCATGACATTTCTGCACAATGTAGAGATGGAGAAGATTGAGGCCCAAGAGAACATCCAGGAGCTCAAGAAGGAGATTAACTTCTGTAGGTAAGTACCAGTCAGGGAGGCCACCAGTTGTTGAAAGGTCATTTCAGCCTTTCTTTCTGGACCCTTGTTGTTGTTTGGGCTACAGCAATCCTCATTTCTTCCATCAAGTTGCTGTTTGCTGTTTGTGCAGCTGTGATGGATGCATTTGAGATGCATTATATTAGGTCTTCATGGGAGCCTGGGTCCTGGTGGGCTTAATGGGGCCTTTAAGTAGGAATGGGAAGCAGAGGATACAGGATCTTACTATGCAGAGTGTGTTTCCAGCAACCTGCATAGCCGGCTCCTGATAGAGAAGATGCTTGTGAAGAAGAGAAGAGTCATGCTGAAGCAGGAGGGCAAGGAAGTATGTATCGACTGGTCTCTCATAGAGAAATATTTGATTGGCTCAAACATGAATGGTAAAGACGAACAGGAGAAGACCAGCAACATCCAGACACATCATCAGGTAGAGACAATCAACTTAATCAGGCTAATATTGATTGAAACAATTTTTCCATTGGATCTATCTTTGCTTTCCCCCAGTACCTTTCAAATTCACACTCCCAAGGAGCCACTGACCTCAAGGTATGCAGTTCCTCATTGCTCAGTCTTTGGGCAAGTGTTCTGGGAAGTTAGGCTCTTGTGAGAAGCTGAATTATTGGCAAGTGTACCATTCTGCTCTGCTTGAAGCTGCAGTCCAATAACAGTGACAGATGAATAACATGTCACATTCCTGTATGTACTCATGATAGGTGGGATGCCATGCAGAGCTTTGAACAACTTCTAGGTCATGTGGCAGAAATCATGCAAGGGCCATGTGACAGAAGGGAAAAACCTTTCAGGGATAAAAGCCAAACGCAAATATCAAATGAGTACTTCAAATTGTCATTGATCTGGGTGGCATGTGTCCTTCAGCTTCCTTCTGGAAACCCAATGAAGTCTCTTCCCATTGATCACTTCTTGGTTTGCACTGATAGAAATTTGAGTGGCTACTTGTCACCCCATGAATTTGTGAGTATTGTTGGATATTTTGCCCTGCCTGCTGATGTAACAGCAATGGTTTCAGTTAAAGGATCAATGGCAAGTGTCCTGTAGAGGTGGTCAAAGACAACAGCCTGACAGGTGACATCCAGGTCCTAGCCTCTGCCTTAATAACTGACTTCCTCTTTCAGGTTCCAGTAACTGTAGCAAGAGCTGAAATTTCTACAGCCCAGGAAGAAGGCCTCCTGCAGAATGAGTTGCCACCTCAGAAGCACCTTGCTGAGCTCCATCCTCAACAGCCACAAAATTCCTTGGATGAATCTTCTTCTACATTATTCAATTCTTCAGAGGAAATTGGCCCTAACTACCTACCCAATGAGCCAGCTGATTCAGCATGTCATTCCCTTTCCTGTCCTGACAACACCCTTTGAGAGATAACTGAGGTGACTGCCCTGCCACGAAGTGTCCAAGAGAAGCAGACTGTGCTCTGTCTTGCTAAAAGTGCAGTGAGAGACTTCTGCCTTATATAACTTACTGTTAGACTTTAGGTTGAAGTTTTGGGGTTTTTTATTGTTGTTTTGCTATTTGTTATGTTATTAGGATGTTATATATTCTTGTTATTACTTTTCCTTTCTGCTAAAGCTTTTTACTGTTTTTATTAAATGTCATTTTAAAGCCTGTTTTTTAAATTTATTTATGAATGAAAAATTGATTTGTAACCCTTCACTCCTTTTACTTTGAAGCCAGTTTGTGCAATTTTTAATTATTGAGTTATTTTTATACACTCCATATTTTATTCCCCACCTCACCACCCCCTGACCACCCTCCAACTGATCCATTTCCCATATCTCCTCCT
This sequence comes from Apodemus agrarius, assembly GCA_964023405.1. Taxonomy (NCBI): domain Eukaryota; kingdom Metazoa; phylum Chordata; class Mammalia; order Rodentia; family Muridae; genus Apodemus; species Apodemus agrarius. The sequence continues at coordinate 27,475,117 of OZ030006.1, forward strand.
CTCCCCTGCCTCAACATGGATGTCCCCACCCCCATGCCACCTGACCTGTAAACTCCTTGGATCCTCTTGTCTCTTGAGGGGTATGTGCATCATCTCTAAATGAACACAGACCAGGCAGTCCTCTACTGTATGTGTGCTAGGGACCTCATATCAGCTGGTGTATGCTGCCTGTTTTGTGAGCCAGTGTTTGAGAGATCCTGGAGGTCCAGATTAATTGAGACTGCTGGTACTCCTCCAGGGTTGTCTTCAGCTTGTTTCAGGCTTCCCTTTTTATCAACATGAGTCATCGTTTGGGTGCACATATCTGCATCTGATTGTTTTGGTTGATTGTTTCATCTTTCAGAGTGCTGTCATGCTAGGTCCTGTTTTCTCATTGACCCATAGCCTTAGTAATAGTGTCAGGCCTTGGGGCCTCTCCTTGAGCTGGATCCCATTTTGGGCCTGACATTGAACCTTCATTTCCTTGGGCTCCTCTCCATTCCCTTGCCTGTAATTTTTTCTTTTGTTTTTAATTAGATATATTCTTCATTTATACTTCAATTTTTGTCCCTTTTCATAGTCCCCCACCAAAGTCTCATAGCCCATCTGCCCTCCCCCTGTTCCCCCAAAAACCCTCTGCTGCTTTGCTGTTCCAGTATACCCCCACACTGCTGCATAGAGCATTTCCAGGCACAATGGCCTCTTCTCCCTTTGATGTCCAACAAGGCCATCCTCTGCTGCCTATGTGCCTGGATCCATGGGTAACTCCATGTGCACTGTCTGGTTGATGGTATTGTCCCTAGGAGCTCTGGGAGTACTGGTTGGCTCTTATTGTTGTTACTCCTATGGTGCTACAAACCCCTTCTGCTCCTTGGACCCTTTCTCTGGTTCCCACCTTGGAGAGCCTGTTCTCAGGTCAGTGGCTGGATAAGAGTGCCCCCTTTGTATTTGTCATATACTAGCATACACCTCCCAGGTGACAGTTATAACCTACATCCAGCTCCAATCAGCAAGTACTTGTGGGCATTCATAATAGTGTCTGGGTTTTGTAACTCTACATGGGATGGATCACTAGGTGGGGTAGTCTTTCCCTCAGTCTGATCCACATTTTGTCTCTGTATCTCCTTCTGTGGGTATTTTGTTCCCCCTTCTAAAAAGGACAAGAGTATCCATTCTTTGTTTTTCCTTCTTCTTCGACATCAATTGTTATGTGAATTTTGTCTTGGGTATTCCAAGCTTCTGGGCTAATATCCACTTATCAGTGAGTATATACCATGTGTGTCCATTTGTGATTGGGTTATCTCACTTAGCAGGATATTTTCCAGTTACACCCATTGCCTAAAAAAATTCATGATTTCATTGTTTTTAATAGCTGAGTAGTATTCCATTGTGTCAATATACCACATTTTCTGTATCCATTCCTCCCTTGAGGGATATCTGGGTACTTTCCAGCTTCTGGCTATTATAAATAGGGCTGCTAGTTTGGGCCACCCAGTATGTGCTGGAAACCCAACCCAGGTTCTCTGTAAGAGCTACACAAACTTTTTACTTACTGTGCCTTCTCTCTAGCTCTTCACACCTGTCTATCAAATGAAATCTCATGTCTTCTCTTGCTCCTGTTTCACTCAAAGCACATTTTCCATTTTGTTGTTTCAAATTAAGTAAAGGCTGTGACCATTCTGCTTTATTTTTATTTATTGTATTTTAAGGCTATAAGGTGCACACCATTTGTAAGAGCTGCCTTCTCTTGCCTTCTTTACCTACCCATTTCTAAAAAGCCTGTTTATGTTTTCATTCAGTTTATAATATGCCTGGAAATAACTGTTGATATGTTTACTTGAGTTTTAGACACACCAACCCATTTATCAGGACATTTCAGATCCTAAAGCCTTCCATTGTGGTGTTCCCCATCCTTTACTCTCTCCTTAAGAACTTATAAGGAGACTTACCCAAATCTGATGGCTTCTCAGTTTGTCCACAGCAAGTGTGATCTCTATCCAAGGGTCTTGCCAAAAGTTGCAGAGTTGGCAAGTTTTTCTATAATACAAAAACCCCAGAAACTAAATTTTACCAGTGAAGTCTCAGGATTAAGATGAGGGGGTGAAATCCTGCTATGGAGAGAGAGTCTATTAAAGCACCCAGCTGTCCTTTCTATCTCATTGCCCTCCTAGAAAAGCATTACACCACTTGTTCAATATCCTTCAATTAAAAGACTTTCCATTGTTTAGATATATTCATTCCCTTTCAACTTGTTCCATGTTATGCTCTTGAGCTGGAGTGGACTTTTAAAGCATTGCAGTAAAGGTGTGTGTTAGGGCTGAGCCATACTACAAGAAAGTCCTTGTGTACAGTAAGCAGAAAGCTTCTAGGTTAAAGGTCTGTGCCAGAGATGAACAATACCACATTAACGTTTTTCAGTAAATAACACATTCTTAGAATTCACAATGTAATCAAATATCCTGCAACATATATTAGTAATATTTCCAGTGTCACATAAATTAAGCTCTCTGACAAGTATCCAGGTTGTTTTCATGCATATCTGAGTGCATCTCCATGAGAATCCTAAGGAACATCACAACTGTGCTATTCAAGCTGTTGCATAAGGTGAACAGGGACCCAAAACCACCAAGGAGACTCTGTTATTTGACACAAAGAAATTCCCCTCTCTCTATTCATATAGTGTATGGCAAGAAGTCACCATTCCTGCCATTGTTTCACTGCACAAAGTGCTGCTGAATGGAAGTGTTGGGGTCCAGTAGTGACTCCACAAATCACAAAAACACAGATATCAGTTAATAAGGGATGGTTAATTTTATCAAAAACATCCAGGGAGATTCAGGACACACGGAAAAGACCAAACCTAAGAATAATAGGTATAGTATAGTGTGAAGATTCCCAAATCAAAATGCCAGTAAACATCTTCAACAAAATCATAGAAGAAAACTTCAATATCCTTAAAGAAAAAGAAGACCATAAAAGTACAACAAGCCAGCAGAGCACCAAATTGATTGGACCTGAAAAAATTCCTCCATTCAAATAATAATCAAAACACAAAATACAGAGAGCAAAGAATATTAAAACTTGTATTGAAAAAGGCGAAACTAATAGAAAAGAGCCTGAGGAAGACCCTGGAGGACATGGGCACAGGGGGAAAGTTTCTTAACAGAACACCAATAGCTTATGCTCTAAGATCAAGAATTGACAAATGGGACCTCATAAAATTACAAAGTTTCTGTAAGGCAAAGGACACTTTCAAGCAGACAAAACAGCAACCAACAAACTGGGAAAGGATCTTCAACAACCCTACATCCAACAGAGTGCTAATATCCAATATATACAAAGAATTTAAGAAGTTAGAGCCAAACAATCCTATTAAAAATGGGGTATAAAGCTTAACAAAGAATTTTCACTGGAAGAAATTCAGATGGCTGGAAGCATCTTAAGAGATGTTCAACATCTTTAGTCATCAGTGAAATGCAAATCCAAACAACCCTGAGATTCCACCTCACACCAGTCAGAATGGCTAAGATTAAAAACTCAAGAGACAACAGGTGCTGCCGAGGATGTGGAGAAAGAGGAACACTCCTCCAGTGTTGGTAGGATTGAAAGATTGTACAACCGCTCTAGAAATCAGTCCTGCAGGTTCCTCAGAAAATTGGGCATGACACTTCCAGGGGACCGTGTCATACCACTCCTGGGCATATACCCAGAGGATTCCCCTGCATGCAATAAAGACAGATGCTCCACTATGTTCATAGCAGCCTTATTTATAATAGCCAGAATTTGGAAGGAGCGAAGATGTCCCTCAAAGGAGGAATGGATACAGAAAATGTGGTATATTTATACAATGGAATACTACTCAGCAATTAAAAATAATGAATTCATGCAATTTGTAGGCAGTGGTTGGATCTGGAAAATATCATCCTAAGTGAGTTAACTCAATCACAAAAGTATACACATGAAATGAAATCACTGATAAGTGGATATTAAGAGCCCAGAAGCTCTTAATTCTCAAGGCACAATTAGCAAACCAAAATTTTCCTAGAAGAAGGAAGGAGAGGACCATGGTCCTGAAAAGACTGGATCCCACTTTGTAGGAGAGTACCAGAACAGAGAAATAGTGGTGGTGTTGTGATTGGGGAATGGGCATGGGGAAGAGGACTTATGGGACATATGGTGAGGGGGGAAAGGAGAAAGTCTTTGGAATGTAAACAAAGAATATAGAAAAAAAGGTAAAAAAAACAATTTGCACAATATCTGTCCACAAATCCAACCCTATAAAGAATAATTGATGGAAAATACCAACTCAAGGCGGGAAACTACACCCTAGAAAAAGCAAGAAAGTAATCTTCAAACAAACTCAAAAGAAGAAACCCACACAAACATAAAAATAACATCAAAAATAACAGGAAGCAATAATCATTATTCCTTAATATCTCTTAACAACAATAGACTCAACTCCCCAATAAAAAGACATAGACTAACAAAATATTTCTCATGTAAATCTTCATTTTTATCAGAAAATATTTTTAATTCCCGTTTTATTTTAGTAATTTTTATGTCTATCATTTTATCTGAATTATTTTTCATGATAATCTTCAATTTAATATGTCTTTCTGCATTTATTTTGATGTTGGCGACTGGTTTGCTGTATATTGCTTTTACTATGTTTAGTTATGGGCCTTGAATTCCTGTTCTTTCCAGGACTTTTAACATGAAAGTATGCTGCATTTTGTCAAATGCGTTTTCTGCAAGAGATGACCATGTGTTTTTTTTTTCTTTTAGTTTGTTTATGTAGTGGATTAAATTGATGGATTTCTGTATATTCAACCATCCCTGCATCCCTAGCATGAAGCCTACTTGATCATGGTGAATGATCGCTTTAATGTGCTCTTGGATTCAGTTGGCAAGAATTTTATTTAGTATTTTTGCATCGATATTCATAAGGGAAATTGGCCTGTAGTTCTCTTTCTTTTTAGGATCTTTGTGTGGTTTTGGTATCAGCGTAATTGTGGCTTCATAGTTGGGCAGTGTTCCTTCTGTTTCTATTTTGTGGAGTAGTTTGAAGAATATTGGTTTTAGATTCCCAAGAAAATGGATGGAGAGGACCCTGGTCCGGAAAAGACTAAATCCGGTTTTGTAGGAGAGTACCAGAACAGAGAAATGGTGGTGTGGGGGGTGATTGGGGAATGGAGGGGGAAGAGGATTTATGGGACATATGGTGAGGGGGGAACTGGAAAGGGGAAAGCCTTTGGAATGTAAACAAAGAATATAGAAAATTTAAAAAAAAAAGACAAAAAAAGAAAGACAAGTCTAGGGACTCAGGAAAAGGCTCAGTGGGAAAGAGCACATGCTGCTTTTCTAGAAGACCTAGCACCCACCTCAGGAGTCTCAAACTATGTGTAACTCTGACTCGAAGGATCCGATACCCTCTTCTGTTCCACAAGGGCATAGACTTGCACATGGTACACAGAGATGCAGAAAGAATACATACATCTAAAAATTTTAAAGTGTAGAGAAATCTCATGGAGCCTCAACTACAAGCAACTAAGGAAGCCTGAGAAGTGGGTAACAGACATCCTCCAACTGGTAATCCAATACCAAATAATCAGATGTGAAATAATGTATGCAAACATTTTTCTACAAAATAAATATTATATATATAATTTAAAAAATGCCTTTCTATATGTTTCCTCTATTTTATCAAAAAGGTTTTCAATGTAAATCTTTGATTTTATCACAAATGTTTCTAATTCCACCTTCAATTAATTTAGTTTTTATATCGACCATTTTATATGTAAAATTTTCCATGAAATAGTCAATTTTAACGTGTTTGTCTATATATTTCTTGAATTTTACCAGATATAATTTTCATGTAAATATTCAATTTTATCTGAATGTTTATAATTCCGCCTTTAATCAAATTAGAATTATCTTTATGCCTATCATTTTATCTGTATAATTTCCATAATAATCTTTAATTTTAACATGTTTTTCTATATATTCTTTAATTTTACTAGAAATATTTTCCATATAAATCTACAAGTTTATCAGAAAATTTTAATAATTCCACTTTCAATCAACTTAGGGATACTTTTATGCCTACCAATATTATATTTATATAAAATTTTCCATGATAATCTTTAGTTCTAACATGTTTTTCTAAATTATTCTACAATTTTATCAGAACTATTTCCACATAAATCTTCAATTCTATAATAAAATGTTTTATTCCATATTTCAATTAAATTATCAATGTTTTACATGTCTACTACATTATTCTTTACTTTTTCCTGAAAATTGCCAATTTTAATGTGTTTCTCTGAAATATTTTCCATGTAAATCTTTAATTTTATCACAAAATGTATTTGCTTCCCTTTTCAATAAAAAAGAAAATAAATTTATCCTTATTAATAAAAAAAGAGAGATTAAGGAAAATTGAGGGTTGTGTGGCTTTTGGGTTTGTTGAAAGAAGATTACGAGATAGACAGGACCCCATGGACCAAGATCCCCAACATCTTGGATCCTGCAATTCAACCAGGGAAGCTCCTGATCTACAGAGAGCTCTGCTGTTAGACAGAGTCCTGCAGTCTGCTATTATCTTGGAGAGAGAAGCTCAACTAGATGGAGCCCTGAGGACTGAGAATGCCACCATCTAGGCTCCAGCAGTCCAGCCAGGGAGGCTTTGGTTCTGCAGGGAATCCAGTGGTTAAATAGAGCCCTGAGACCCGCTACCATCTTGGAACTGGTACCCTAAAAAGTTCAATGAGGGGAATTCCTGATCTACAGAAAGCCCCGCAGCTAGACAGAGCCCAGTGGTCCCCACTATCTTGGTGAGAGCAGCTCAACCAGAGGGAGCCCTTCAGACTGAGAGTGCCACCTTCTAGGCTCCAGCAGTCCAGCCAGGGAAGCTCCAGTCCTGCAGGGAATCCTGCAGTTAGACAGAGCCCTCAGACCCACCACTATCTTGGAGCTGGTAGCCCAACCAGGTACACAGAGGGCACCAGAGTGAAGGATTTCCAAGGGCATACCCTGCCTGGATGCCTTATGCACCAGGGAGCCAGGCAGCTCTACAGCTGCCTGGGCACGTGGTGGGGGGGCATCTGACTTGCACGAAGTCCCATGAATAGACAGAGCCCCACAGACTGAGATCCCCACCATCTGGATCCTGCAGTTCAAGCAGGGAAGCTCCTCATCTACAGGGCATCCTACGGTTAGATGGAAAAGGCACACTAGGGCTCCAATCATAACCAAGAGTAGGGCAGCACATCAGCAATCTGTTCCAGGGGAAAACCAGTCATCCAGTGGTGGGAAAATAGCCTTGCAGGTTCAAGCACCAGCCAGTGTCAACAGGACCAACTAACACCAGAGATAAACAGTTGGCAAAAGGAAAATGCAGGAACGATAGTAACAGAAATCATGGCAATAGGGCAACATCTGTACCCAGTTCCCCAACAACAACAAGTCCTGGATACCCCAACATTCCAGAAAAACAAGATTTGGATTTAAAATCACTGGTCATGATGCTGTTAGAGGAACACAGAAAGGACATATATAAGTCTCTTAAAGAAATACAGGGGAACATGAATAAGATGGAAGCCCTTACAATGGAAACACAAAACTCACTAAAAGAAATTCAGGAGAATATGGGTCAACAGATAGAAGACAATAAAGAGGAAACACAAAAATCACTTAAAGAAATGCAGGAGAAATTGTGTCAACAAGCAAAAGTCAAGAAAGAGGAAACAAAAATTTTTTTTTTCAAAGAGGAACTTTATTTCATATGATTAGTGGGTTTTTTTAAATTTTTCTCTACATTAGAGTTTTGTTACAATTTTAAAGAGAAGGCCTGAGAGCAAATTTCCTTCCTCTACACTGCTTTACAGGGGCCACATAGGCATCCAAAACCCCCCAAAGCTCACTGCTTTATCTGGTACCCAGAAGCTCTGGTAAGACCCTAGATGTCGACATCCATGGCTTCCTCAGAGCCTGTCCAACTTCCCCAAAAATACCTCTCTCCCTTGTCTCCAGATCCACAACTCTGGAAGATTCCCACTGCTCTACCAGAGGACATTCTGGTACCAGGAACCCCAGATGCCACACCAACTCTCAGAGCCCCAGAACCTCAGAGGTCATGCAACCTACCACAAATACACCAGTGGAGACAACCTACTGGACCAGAAAACTTGCCAGTCATAAGAAGCACAGGATACTCAGGCCAGAAGACCAACTATAAAATAGAAATCAATGGAAATAAATACCCATCCAACAAAGAAACACTTAGTACAAGAAAATACAAACAAGTGAAGGAACTGAGAAAAACCATCCAGCATCTAAAAACAGAAGTAGAAACAAATAAGAAATTGCAAAGGGAGACAACTTTGGAGATAAAAATCCTTGGGAAGAAATCAGGGGCCATGGATGCAAATATTAACAAAAGAATACGAGAGATAGAAGAAAGGTTCTCAGGTGCCGAAGATACCATAGAAACCATTGACTCAACAGTGAAAGAAAATGCAAAAAGCAAAAAGTTTGTTGCCAAAAACGTCCAGGCAATCCAGCAAACAATGAGAAGACCAAATCTAAGTATTATAGGTATAGATGAGAGTGAAGATATATGACTTAAAGGGCCAGCAAATATCTTCAACCAAATTATGGAAGAAAACTTCCCTAACCTAAAAGAGAACTGCCCATGAATATATAAGAAGCCTACAGAATTCCAAACAGACTGATCCAGAACAGAAATACTTCATGTCACATAATAATCAAAACCCCAAATGTACTAAATAAAGAAAGAATATTAAGAGCAGTAAGAGAAAATGGCCAAGTAACATATAAAGGAAGAACAATTATAATTACATCAGACTTCTCACCAGACACCATGAAAGCTAGATCTTGAGCAGATCTCATACAGATTCTAAGAGAACACAAATGCCAAACAAGATTACGATACCCAGCAAAACTCTCAATCACCATAGATGAAGAAACCAAGATATTCCATCAACAAAACAAATTTACACAATATCTTTCCACAAACGCAGTCCTACAAAGGTTAATAGGTAGAAAACACCAATACAAGGATGGAAACTACACCCAAGAAAAAGCAAGATAGTAAAATTTTTTCATCAAGCCCAAAAGAAGATAACCACTCAAATATAAAAATAACATCAAAAATAACAGGAAGTAATAATCACTACTCCTTAATATCACTTAACATCAATGGACTGAATTCTCCAATAAAAAGACACAGACTAACAGACAGGATACATAAACAGGACCCTACATTTTGCTGCTTACAGGAAACACACCTCAGGGTCAAAGACAAACACTACCTCAGAATAAAATCCTGGAAAACAATTTTATAAGCAAATGGTCTTAGGAAACAAGGCAGAGTACCCATCCCAATATCAGATAAAATTGACTTTCAACCTTAAGTCATTAAAAGAGACACGGAAGATCACTTCTTACTGGTCAAAGGAAAAATCCACCAAGAACTCTTTATTCTGAACATCTATGCTCCAAATGCAAGGGCACCCTCATTCATAAAAGAAACTTTGTTAAACTACAAAGCACACATTACACCTAACACAATAATTGTGGGTAACTCCAACACTCCACTCTCCTCAATGCACAGAAACTAAACACAGACACAGCAAAACTAATTGATTCATTGTACATATTGGATTTAACAGATATATACAGAACATTTCATCCTAAAGCAAAAGAATATACCTTTTTCTCAGCAACCCATGGTACATTCTCCAAAATCGATCATATAATTGGTCACAAGATAGACTTCAACAAATTTAAGAAGATCAAAACAATCCCATGCCTCCTAACAGATCACTATGGAATAAGAGTGGTCTTCCACTCCTGGGCATATACCCAGAGGATTCCCCTGCATACAATAAAGACACATGCTCCACTATGTTTATAGCAGCCTTGTTTATAATAGCCAGAAATTGGAAGGAGCCCAGATATCCCTCAAAAGAGGAATGGATACAGAAAATGTGGTATATTTATACAATGGAGTACTACTCAGCAATTAAAAATAATGAACTCATGCAATTTGTAGGTAAAAGGTTAGATCTGCAAAATATCATCCTGAGTGAGCTAACCCAATCACAAAAGAATACACATGAAATGCAATCACTGATAAGTGGATATTAATGAGCCCAGAAGCCCTAAATACTCAAGGCACAATTAGCAAGTCAAATGACTCCCAAGAAGAAGAAAGTAGAGGACCCTGGGCCTGTAAAGATTGAATCCAGTATTGTAGACTCAGAACAGAGAAATCGTGGGGGGCGATGATTGGGGAATTGCTCGAGGGGAGAGGAATTATGGGACATATGGTGGGGGGGGAACTGGGAAAGGGGAAAGCCTTTGGAATGTAAACATAGAATATAGAAAAAAAAGAAATGTTCAATATCAGGCCATCTTCCCTCAGGTCACTGCGGACTGACTGCTGGCGGCTGGGTTCAGGTGCGTGGACAGAGACTTGGCCTAGCAAGGAATACACGGTTGGGCCTTTGCTGGCCCCCAGAGCTAGGGAACATCTGCAGGAGTCTGAGCACCTGCAGCTCAGAGGTTGTCCCTGATCTCTGGGGACCAGCTAGCTGGCTTGCAGCCGGCCACCATCTTCCCTTGGGTCACTGTGGACTGCCTGCCAGAGACTGGGTTCAGGCGAGTGGACAGAGACTTGGCTTAGCAACGAATACCCAGTGGGACCCTTGCTGGCCCCCAGTGCCAGGGAAGGTCGGCAGGAGCTCTGTGTACCTGCAGCTCAGAGGCTGTCCCTGATCCCTGGGGATCAGCTTAGCAAGTAGTCTTTGTGCAAACCCAAGGGGGCACCAAACTGGTAGTGGATAGGTGCCTGGAGTACAGCAGGAGGCTTACATCGTGCCTCAGGACACCACAGACAGCTAACATGACAGTGCCCTGTGGACTGAGAGTACTACCATCTATGTTCTAGCAGCCAACAAGGGAACCTCCAGTCCTGTAAGGAACCCAGTGGTTAGACAGAGCCCTGAGATCCGCCAACATTTTGGAGCTGGTGGCCTGAGCAGATCACCATAGAGAACCAACAGAGGAACCCAGGACACCATAAAGATCTAACAGACTAGCCCAGATCGGTGGAGGAAAAAAAATCTGATTCTTAAGAGCTAGCAACTAGGGAGGCCAGGAGGAGACAGCAAGAGGCCAATTGCAGGTCCAGCAGCAAACCTTGGGAAGATGTAGATCTGGATTGGCAGAGCGGAGGAGGTAACTGGGAGCCCAGTAACTGAAACCTCCTGGTCTCCACCTCGGGAGCTTGGACGCCCTCTACAACAGCAGCGACAAACACCAGGCTCACAGGAGCCTCAAACACCAACCACTAAGAACAAGACCAACTAACTCCAGAGATAAACAGATGGCAAAAGGCAAATGTAGGAACATAACAAACAAAAGTCAAGGCAATATGGCAGTATCTGAACCCAATTCGCCAACCACAGCAAGTCCTGAAAAACAAGAGTTGGATATAAAAGCACTGGTCATGATGCTGCTAGAAGAACACAAAAAAGACATAAACAAATCTCTTCAAGAAATGCAGGGGAACATCAATAGGGTAGAAGCTCTTACAATGCAAACACAAAAATCACTTAAAGAACTCCAGGAGAATATGGGCCAATAGAGAGAAACCAATAAAGAGGAAATAAGAAAATCAGTTAAAGAAATGCAGGAGAACTTTAAACAACAGGCAGAAGTCACAAAAGAGGAAACACAAAAATCTCTTAAAGAATTACAAGAAAACACAAACAAACAAATGAAGGAACTGAGCAAAACCATCCAAGATCTGAACACAGATGTAGAAACAATTAAGAAATCACAAAAGGGGGCAACTTTGGAGATAGAAAACCTTGGGAAGAAATCAGGGGTCGTAGATGCAAACATCAACAACAGAATACAAGAGATAGAGATAAGAATCTCAGATGCTGAAGATAGCATAGTAACCATTGACATAGTAACCAGTCAAAGAAAACACAAAATCCAAAAGGCTTGTAACCCAAAACATCCAGAAAATCCAAGACACAATGAGAAGACCAAACCTAAGGATTATAGGAATTGATGAGAGTGAAGATCTACAACACAAAGGCCAGCAAATATCTTTAACAAATACAAGAAGATCGAGCTAATCCCATGCCTCCTATCAGATCACCATGGGGTAAGAGTGGTCTTCAATAGAAACAAAAACAACAGAAATCCCACATACACATGGAAACTGAACAATACTCTACTCAATGACACCTTGGTCAAGGAAGAAATAAAAAAAGAAATCAAAGACTTTTTAGAATTCAATGAAAATGAAGGTAAAACCTACCCAAATCTATGGGACACAATGAAAGCAGTGCTAAGAGGAAAACTCATAGCTCTAAGTGCATCCAAAAAGAAACTGGAGAGAGCATACACTAGCAGCTTAATGGCACACCTTAAAGCCCAGGAAGAAAAAGAAGTTAATTCACCCAGGAGGAGTAGAAGACAAGAAATCATCAAACTCAGGGCTGAAATCAATCAAGTAGTAACAAAGAAAACCATACAAAGAATCAACAAGACCAGAAGCTGGTTCTTTGAGAAAATCAACAAGATAAATAAACTCTTAGTCAGACTAACCAAAGGACACAGAGATGGTATACAAATTAACAAAAGTAGAAATGAAAAAGAAGACATAACAACAGAAACTGAGGAAATTCAAAAGATCATCAGATCCTACTACAAAGGTCTATACTCAAAACAACTGGAGAATCTGGAGGAAATGGACAATTTCCTAGACAGATACCAAATACCAAAATTAAATCAGCATCAAATAGTTCAGCTAAATAGTCCCATAACCCCTAAAGAAATAGAAGGGGTTATAGAAAGCCTCCCAACAAAGAAAAGTACAGGACCAGATGGTTTTAGTGCAGAATTCTACCAGACCTTCAAAGAAGACTTAACACCAATACTTTTCAAACTATTCCACAAAATAGAGAAAGAAGGGATACTGCCCAACTCATTCATTGAATCCACAATTATGCTAATACCTAAACCACAAAAAGATCCAACAAAGAAAGAGAACTACAGGCCAATTTCTCTTATGAATATCGATGCAAAAATACTAAATAAAATTCTTGCCAACCGAATCCAAGAGCACATCAAAACGATCATTCACCATGATCAAGTAGGCTTCATCCCAGGGATGCAGGGATGGTTCAATATACAGAAATCCATCAATGTAATCCACTACATAAACAAACTAAAAGAAAAAAAAAAAACATGGTCATCTCATTAGATGCTGAAAAAGGATTCGACAAAGTTCAGCATCCTTTTATGCTAAAAGTATTGGAAAGAGCAGGGATTGAAGGCCCATACCTAAAAATAGTAAAAGCAATCTACAGCAAACCAGTAGCCAACATCAAAACAAATGGAAACTTGAAGCAATCCCACTAAAATCAGGGACTAGACAAGGCTGCCCTATCTCTCCATATCTTTTCAATATAGTACTTGAAGTTCTAGCGAGAGCAATTAGACAACATAAGGAAGTCAAAGGGATACAAATTGGAAAGGAAGAAGTCAAACTATCATTATTTGCAGATGATATGATAGTTTATTAAGCGACCCAAAAGACTCCATCAGAGAACTTCTACAGCTAATAAACAACTTCAGCAAAGTGGCTGGTAATAAAATTAACTCAAGCAAATCAGTAGCCTTCTTGTACTCAAAGTACAAGCAGGCTGAGAAAGAAGTTAGGGAAATAACACCCTTCACAATAGCCACAAACAACATAAAGTACCTTGGTGTAACTCTAACCAAACAAGCAAAAGATCTGTACAACAGGAAATTCAAGTCCTTGAAGAAAGAAATCGAAGAAGACCTCAGAAGATGGAAAAATATTTCTTGCTCCTGGATTGGCAGGATCAATATAGTAAAAATGGCCATCTTGCCAAAAGCAATATACAGATTCAATGCGATCCCCATCAAAATCCCAAATCAATTCTTCATAGATCTAGAAAGAGCAATTCTCAAATTCATCTGGAGCAACAAAAAACCCAGGATAGCTAAAACTATTCTCAACAATAAAAGGACTTCTGGGGGAATCAATATCCCTGACCTTAAACAGTACTACAGAGCAATTGTGTTAAAAACTGCATGATATTGGTACAGCAACAGGCAAGAGGATCAATGGAATAGGATTAAAGACCCAGAAATTAACCCACAGACTTATGGTCACTTGATCTTTTATAAAGGAGCCACAACCATCCAATTGAATAAAGATAGCCTTTTCAACAAATAGTGCTGATTCAACTGGAGGTCAACATGCAGAAGAATGCGAATTGACCCACTCTTATCTCTTTGCACTAAGATCAACTCCAAGTGGATCAAGGACCTCCACATAAAACCAGACACACTGAATCTATTAGAAAAGAAACTTGGGAAGACCCTGGAGGACATAGGCACAGGGGGAAAGTTCCTGAACAGTACACCAATAGCTTATGCACTAAGATGAAGTATTGACAAATGGGACCTCATAAAATTACAAAGTTTCTGCAAGGCAAAGGACACTGTCAGAAAAACATAATGACACCAACAAAGTGGGAAAAGATCTTCACTGACCCCTCATCCAACAGAAGGCTAATATCCAATATAAACAAAGAACTCAAGAAGTTAGACCCCAAAGAACCAAATAACCCTATCAAAAATGGGGTACAGAGCTAAACAAAGAATTTTCCCCAGAAGAAATGTGGATAGCCGAGAAACACCTTAAGAGATGTTCAACATCACTAGTCATCAGGGAAATGCAAATCAAAACAACCCTGAGATTCCACCTCACACCAGTCAAAATGGCTAAGATTAAAAACTCAAAAGACAACAAGTGCTGCAGAGGATGTGGAGAAAGAGGAACACTCCTCCACTACTTGGTGGGATTGCAAAATGGTAAAATCACTCTTGAAATCAGTTTGGTGGTTCCTCAGAAAATTGGGCATGCCACTTCCAGAGGACCCTGGCATACCACTCCTGGGCATATACCCAGAGGATTCCCCTGCATACAATAAAGACACATGCTCCACTATGTTAATAGCAGCCTTGTTTATAATAGCCAGAAATTGGAAGGAGCCCAAATATCCCTCAAAAGAGGAATGGATACAGAAAATGTGGTATATTTATACAATGGAATACTACTCAGCAATTAAAAATAATGAATTCATGCAATTTGTAGGTAAATGGTTAGACCTGGAAAATAACATCCTGAATGAGCTAACCCAATCACAAAAGAATACACATGAAATGCAATCATTGATAAGTGGATATTAATGAGCCCAGAATCCCTAAATACTCAAGGTACAATTAGCAAGTCAAATGATTCCCAAGAAGAAGAAAGGAGAGGACCCTGGGCTTGTAAAGATTGGATCCACTTTTGTAGAGAAACCGTGGGGGAGGGGGAATGATTGGGGAATAGTTGGGGGGAGAGGAATTATGGGACATAGGGAGGGGGGATCTGGGAAAGGGGAAAGCCTTTGGAATGTAAACATAGAATATAGAAAATAAAAATTTTAAAAAAAGAAAATAAATTCCTTAGAACCTTTATTCATTTCAAATAAATGCAGAATTACTGGAAAAAATAATTCATGTAATTTTTAGGCAAATGGTTGGATCTGGAAAATATCATCCTAAGTGAGTTAGCCCAATCACAAAAGAATACACATGAAATGCAATCACTGATAAGTGGATATTAATGAGCCCCAAAGCTCTGAATACTCAAGCCACAATTAGCAAATCAAGATTCCCAAGAAGAAGGAATGAAAAGACCCTGGTCCTGAAAAGACTGGATCCAGTTTTGTAGGAGAGTATGAGAATAGAGAAATGGGGGGGGGGTAATTGGGGAAGGGGCTGAGGGAAGAAGACTTATGGGATATATGGTGAGGTGGGAACTGGGAAAGGGGAAAGCCTTTGGAATGTAAACAAAAAATATAGAAAATAAAAAAAAAACATCCAAAAATTCACATACGCCAGTCATTAAATTGTAACAATGAAGACTCAAGAGCCAGATGCTAGGGAAAGAACCTGCCAGATCAAAGAGGCAGGGAATGCCCTCAGCTGACCTTCCTATTACACACTGCCCTCGGTGTCTTGAAACTTAAAGACCTTCCTTTGGTTTACTTCTATTCATTCCCTTCCAAGGGTTACTTGCTCTGCCTATTGACCTGGAGTTGTTCTTCTTTTGCTTTGCAATACAGGTGTGTGCTAGGCCTGAGCCACAGGACAAGAAAGTACAATAAACAGAAAGCTCTTTGGGTAAAGGTCAGTGCTCTGGCTGAGCGACACTGTAAAATATTTTGTTTGTTTGTTTATTTTTTCAGTAAATAACACAATCTTGGCATTTACAATCTAAACAAATATCCTGCAACTTAAGTTAGCAAGTTACATTCATTGTAGAAATCCAGCTTTCTGTCAATTGTTCTGGTTGTTTCCAGGCATTTCTGAGTGCATCATCATGGGAACAAAATGATCCTAAGGAAGATCACAAATGGACTCTGAAGATATTGCCAATAGGGACCATAAAAAGCACCAAGTACACCCCTGATCCTTATCACAAGGAAAAAATTTCCCATCCTTTTGTCACATAATTTATTGCAAGATGTCACCATTCCTGACCTTGGCTCATTGTCCTAAGTGTTGCCGAAAGGAAGTATTCATATTCAGGTATCACCCAACAAACCACAGGAACACTAAACTCAGTTAAACAGGGATGGTTTATTGAATGCATACCTCAAGGGTGATTAATCAGGGGAAAAGATCAATAGTATGCACTAGCTATTTCTCATGGCCAGCTCCGTGTAAAAATCACACAAAGCTCATGCAACAAGGGCTGAAAATGTTGCCGTATGTGGGCCCTGACTCAAGCTATCTTAGACATAATAGTACATACTGACCTTAAATTTGATGGGTCCTATGGGAAGCATATGAATGTGGAAATTAATGAAATTATCAAACACCACAACATACAGAACATACCATGGTACTTGGTCAGTATGACCCTGCTCTGAATCAAGATGTTTTCTTTTGTGTTACATCCATGACCAGGAGGCATACATCAACAGTATGAAATAGGTACTCCCAAGACCAAAAGGGGACAACATTAGCCAAAATGCTCAGAGAAGGAAGAGATAGAATCTGTGGGGACCACCTCTAGTGGATAAATATACCTCCACATAACTGCATCCACCCCTGTGGCATGCTCCATCAAGGGACCCACCCATCTCAAAATTTTTAACCCAGAAATGTTCCTGAACAGAGGAAGAGCAGGGAAAACGAATGGAGCAGGATCTGAAGGAAGGGCCATCCAGGGACTGCCCTACCTGGGGATACATCATGTCTGCAGTCAGCAAACCAGACACTGTTGGTGTGGTAAAATGGCTCCTGCATTCAGGAACCTCCCATGAGGATTCTAAGGGAAGGTTGGCCCCAACTGACAGTTGGAGCCAACCATTAGACTGAGTTCAGGGAACCTGGTTGGGGAGCTGGGAGAAAACCTGGAGGAGCAGAACGAGATGACAACCCCTTGGAAAAACAACATCTGCTGACAGGACCACCTAGTGCTCCCAGTGACTAGACCACAGAGGAGTGTTAAGGGAGGGGTATAGAGCTCTAGATACATTGTAGCAGGAGACGGCCTTGCCTGACAGCAATGGGAAAGGAAGCCCTTAGTCCTGTGGAGGTTTGATGACCCAGTATACTGTGATGCAGAAGCAATAGGACAATAATGTGTGGGTGGGGGATCACCCTCAGACAGGCAAAGGGGACAGGAAAGGGCAGACATGGATTGAGGGGTTGTTGGAGGGATAACCAGGGGTGGAATCTCATTACAGATGTAATAGTATGGCATGGTTAATAAATGAATTTAAAACAATACACATATGACAGCCATTTAATTTTAACAAAGGGCTCAGGACCCAGATGCTAGGGTGAATACCTGGCAGCTCAGAGAAGCAGGTAAAGCCCTCAGCTGACCTTCCTACTCTGCTGACCTCCCAGAACGAAAGCATTTTTATCCCTCTCCACACTGTACCAAATATCTTTCAACATACAGACCTTCCTTTGGGTTAGTTATACTCATTTACTTTTAACTGGTAACTTGCTGTGCTTCTTGAGCTGGAGTTGACTTTCTTTTGCTTTGCAATGAAGGTGTGTGCTTAGGCTGAGCTACAGGACAAGGAAGTACTTGTTTACAATATACAAAGCTCATGGGTTAAAGGTCTGGGGTAGGGATGAGCTACAAAAAAAAGTTTTTTTTTTCTTTCAGTGAAGCACAATTTGTCTGCTTACGTCAGTAAGCAAATAAGTGCTGCTGAATGGACTGGTTCATGTGCAGGTGTCTCCAAGCAAAACACAGACACACTGAATTCAGTTATACATGGATAGATTATTGAATGCACACCTCAAGACTGACCAATCAGGGCAACAGATCAAAATTCTGCACTAGGTATTCCTCAGGGACAGCCCCATGCAAAAACCACAAAGAGCTCATGCACCAAGTCTGGGAATGTTGCCCTGTGAGGGCCCTGACTCAAGGCATTTTAGACATAATAGTACACAGTGACCTTGAATTTGATGAGTCCTATGTAAAGCATGTAGGTGTGGAATGTCATATGATTAACAAACTTCACAACATACAGAACATAACATGTTATATTGTCAGCATGCCCCTGGGCTGAATCAAGATTTTTGTCTTTTTTGTTGTTGTTATTTTACATCCATGTCAGGGAGATATTTTACAGCAACAGTATAAAATAGATGGCTGGCATGTGACAAAGTTTCTTCAGTTATGCTGGGTGAGGTGGGAAAGCTTTATCACAAAGGATTGTATCATTATTAAACATTATTAAACATGACCCTAAAATGTTTAGACAAGTTCTGTGTCCACAACATTTGCTCCTTAGAAGGAGAAGAGAGAATGTGTATGTTTCCTGAAAGGAGGGGCCTGAGCAGTGTTGCTCAGCCTTCTCCTTGCCCATTCCACATGATTCTGTCCCAGCAATGATCCTTGAATGCTCTGACCTTCCCCCTGAACTAGGTCTAAGCATACAACTGCCAGGAGACAGAGCTGGTGTCCCACTTATCACTTATGCTCCCTTTTCCATGAATGTACACGTGTGAGCAAATATAGTGTGGTCATTTGTCTGTTCCATAGTTCAAATTGTTGCAGTAATATGCCTGCCAATCACTGAAACAGAAAAACAACCTGTCTCAGAGCAAAGTCATGTTGATCACTTATTCTTAAGTTGTTTATGATGTTTGTTAAACTTGAAATGTTGCACACATTTACATAGGACCCATCAAATTAAAGGTCAATATACACTGTTATATCAAAAATAGCCGAACCAAAAATGAGCACTGGACACTTCTGAAAACTTCATATGAGCTACTTGTACTTTTGGGGATTTTTTTGTTTTTGTTTTTGCTTTGTTTTTTTGCTTTATAAGTTGATGAACATTGATGTTTGGGGCCACGGATCAGCTCGCAAAATCTTAGACATGATTCTGTTCTATCAGTATTAGGGTATGCATTCATTAATCCATGTGCGTTTGATTGAGAGAGGTGTTTATCTGGTTTGTGAGGCTGATCATGAAGCCAAACACAAGATATTAGGCCCTTGCTATATGCACAAACCTACATCTATCATATTTTCATAAACCCTCACGTATTTTGACTATTTTATTTTGTTAAGACAGAATCTCATTTTAGAGCTTACAGAGGGCTGTAAGCAATCCTCCTTTGGTGATGCTGGTACAGAGATGAGACCCTCATACACTTCCTGAGGGCCTTTACATTGGTGGCTCCAATATTCTACTTTCTTCTGCCAACTGATCTCCAGACTCTTGCCAGAACTGTGATGAAGGCAACTCTCTCTCTCTCTCTCTCTCTCTCTCTCTCTCTCTCCTCTCTCTCTCTCTCTCTCTCTCTCTCTCTCTCTCTCCCCTCTCTGCTAAGGCATCTTGGGTCAACTTTCAAATGCTAAGCACAAGACTTTATGATTGAACACCCGAAAACACATCCACATATTACTCTGCCCTGCAGTCTCTCTTTGGATATGATTTCATGCACCTGTACATTAGACCGGAGAACTTTAGACTGCATATTTAAACTGGAGTGATTTCTTAGTAGATTTTAATGGCTCAGATTGCTGACTAAGGTTAAATTTGAGGTAGGATGGGACATTTCTGAGAGGGGTTGCAAAAGGAAACCCTCAGATACACAGGGATTACTGAGGTGATGGCAATCAAGCCTAGAGCAAATTCTGGCTTCTGAAGGAGGATGGGCTCAATGGCTATGCCCCAGGAGAGTCTCCGGGAAAGGGTACCGCAGCTTCCTGTTCAGTCCAGGAGGACATTAGCAGGGAGCCAAAGGCTGTAACCCATGGTATCAGCAGGCCCTTCTTGAACATTCTATTTTCTCCTGGGAGTTCTTGGCATAAGCTGTGATGTCACCAGTGTTGTAGCAACAGCACAAACACTGAGTTTTCTCAGTCTGTGTCTAGAGGATACATTGATAGACATGTTTGCCCAACTCAGAAAACTTTTTCGGAGAACCAATGTAGATGGGAGAGAAACTAGAGAGAGGAGGAAGGAAGGTGGCCTTTCATCTGAGAGTAATGAAGGAAGAAGAAGGTGGTCTTGGAGAAGGTGTAGTAAGTACTCAGAAGTGGATATTGAGCTTCCTGCCAGGGTGGCTTGGGGTGGCCTTCCTCGCAAAGGGGCAAAGGAATTGAAACTTCTTGGAAGCAAAAGAAATTCCAGGATTTTCACAACTCTTGAACATCAAAGGTACCAGAACATTATTTTCTCCACCCCTTAAAGCAGGATGTGGCGAAGCCAAAGCAGTTATGCTATGAACTTCAATTCTTCACTTTCATGGGGTATTATGGTACTTACTTGGGGACAGAATGAGACCATCAGGAGTCATAGAGGATCTAACCTATGCCACTTTAGGGCAGGGCGTCACTGCCTCCAATTCCATCCTTCTTTTAGCTTCAGCTTCTCTCTCACAGTAGTACCAGGGAGAGAGTTGTGCCCCTGGCGATGACCTCTTCTTCTCACAACTACTCTGACCTCCCCTCCCATAAAGTTCCCTCCTTAGCTTTAACACTGGTTTTGGGTGGCAGGGATTATTGTCCTGTAACCTAGGACCTCTCAGATGTGTTACAACCAGAGATGCCATCCTCTGGCCGCTTCTGGAGTATTTGGTTGTGTTTTTTTTTCAGTAGAAAAATACTGATCCATGTGTTGGATATGTTGTTCCCTTGTAGGAACTTTAAGCCCATGACCTGAGCCTAGAGTAACAGAGTAGGAGAGCTGAACATCACAGAGCACTCACGCAATTGTGGGTAGTGAATTAATCATGTAACTTGTGAAACCACAGGACTGAGGATGCTGAAGCAAAATTGCACTCTGTGCATGTTGTTAATAAGCCAGGAGAAGACATTTCTGTTGTCATAAGAATATATAGGGAGACAGAGGACACACCTGGCTGCTTACACCTCCTGGTCTCTAAAGAGTGATGAGTAAACTGAGATGCCATTGAGGATGCATATAAAGCCTGGATGAAACTCTGTATGGTGTCACTGGGTACTAGACATGTTGTCGTAATGTATGGTCCTCAGAAAAGTCTGTCTACACTCTATACATTCCTACCATAGAAGTTCTCTTGTGTTCTTTTAACTACAGGGGCTGGCAGGCAGACATCAACCCCTGCAACTGTCCTAAGCAAGAAGCAGGCCAAGGAGGAAGAGGAGAGGCTGACCAGAGAGTTGCAGCTGGTTACACAAGAGAGAAATGAGCTGAGAGATCACTTGATCTATGTCACAGAGGGAGCCATGAACAAGAGGTTTGCATTGCTCCAAATGCTATGGTTTTGTCTGGAGTCCATAATATCACACTTGTCTTTTTAAGGTAATGGATCATACGAAGGTGTATCTTCATGATATCCCTGGGCCAAACTTAATGTCCCTAAATACTTCTTAGAGGCGAGGCAGATCCTGAAGCTTGGTCAGGAATAACATGGGAAATGGACTCTTCTGCTTCCTCCTGGTCATAAGTGGCACTTGTGATCTGAGTTAAGAATTCAGGGATAGAGGCGATGGAGAGAGTTCCCAAAGTACATTTGGAAAGCCCTTCAAAGGACTGCTTATATGAGGTTCTAGGAGCTGAGAGTTTGCTGTGAGTTTTTATACTGCACTGGCAGGTGACTGAGTGCTGAAAACTGCTAGATGCAGCTAGAGGTGCGTGGTCACACATGGTTTATATTGGTGCTTGACTAGACGCCTGAAGCTCTGCCTTTTCATCTTTCTCTGTGTGAATTATACTCTGAGACATTAATGTTGCATGCATTTCTTGAGCATCTCATTGTGTTCTTTCTGCTTCTGTCTCTCACTCTTTCTCATCCTGTGAATGTTACTTTTCTCACTCTCATAGGTGTATACATGACTGTATGTCTGTTTCTGTTTCTGTTTGTACATGTGGGTGAGCACATGATTGTGTTATATCCTGTGAATGAACTTTTGCATGTATATATTTCTCTCCACTGTTTGAAATTCAGGAATCTTTAAAATACAGGTTACTCTGAGGCAGTAATGTTGCATACACTTTGGATTCTCATTCTTCTCTCTCTGGTTCTGTCTCTGTCTCTATTTCTCATTCTCTGGGTCTGTGTCTTTTTCTCCTAATTTGTGTGTGCCAATCTATATTTGCTTCCATGTGTACATACATGTGCTTCTGTTTACTATGTTTATATTTATCTCCACACTTGAGAATCTTGTGGTCTCTGTTTTGGACTGAGGATTTATATGAAGTTTCAAGGCGATGTGAGTCCTGATGTCTGGGAGCCCCCACTTTAAATAGCACTGGTCCTTCCCTTCATGGGCACATTTATGTATACAGTTGCATCTCTTGGGCAGATTATAAAGCTGTGGTGATGTCTGGTCTCATCTCAAGAATTATATGTAATGTCTTCCTCTTAAATATTAGTTATCCAGGAATTAGAATCCCTGTTGATAAAACAGGGAAATATAATCACAGGTTTCTAGTTGGAAAAGACCTGTGGCCTAGGCGTTGAGGGCATAAGGGGCTAGACTACACCTCCAGCCCTAATGAGTAAACACAGGGAGCCAGAGCACCCTCCATCTGGATGCCTAGCTTATGCTGTCCTTGGGACAGGATAGAAAGTTTCCACAGATGAAGAAGAGCCCAGCATGTAGAATCCAGGAATTGACTTTCCTGGGCTGCGGTATACAAGACACAGTCTGTGTTCAAGTGTTCTTAAAAGCACATGTTAATGGAGTTCTCTCTTTCTGGGGACAGACCATACTACACGCCAAATCCATCCTATGAAAAATTGAAGTTAAAGGAGAAGGAGATCATGTCATTTCTACACACCTTAGAGAAGGAGAACATTGAAGCCCGACAGAACTTCCAGGAGCTCAAGAAGGAGATTAACTTCTATTGGTAAGTACTGTTCAGGGAAGCCACCAGGTGTGGAATGGCCATTTCTGACTTCCTTTATTTCTGAACTGGGAGAGTCTGCAGGTCTGGTTATATCCCTTCTGCGTTTTAGCCATCAGTGTGAATTATGGTTTCAGTTTTCAGTGTCTATAAGAGACTCTTACTCCTCCGAACATTGTCCAGGCATCATCAGGAGCCTCTCATTAGAAGAGTGATCCACATCATGAGAGGGTTATAGTAAAGTCCTATGTCTGTGGGACTCAGGCATGGTTTTACAGAGTTAAATGTGATGTAACAAAAGGATACAATGCCCTCCTCTTGGTTCGACTGTCCTGCATTGAGAGTATCTGCAACCTACTAATTGATGTTGCTGAAATGCATTGGGCTGTCATGGATAGTTTTAGATCCCTCCTGCTTTTGGAGAGACATGAAATCTTATTGGTGTACGGGTTGTGGCAATCACTTTTTCTTCCTTCAAGTTGCTATTTGCTGTTTGTGCAGCTTACAAGAATGTATTGAGATGTATTGTATTAGGACTTGATGGGAACCTAGGTCCTGGTGGGGTTAATGGGACCTGGATGAAAGAATGGGAGGAGGAGCCTGCAGGATACTACCATGAAGATTGTGTTTCCAGCAACCTGCACAAACGGCTCCTGATGCAGAAGAACCTTATGATTAAGAAATTAGTCACACTGAAGCAGGATAACAAGGAAGTACACGCTGACTGGACCATCATTCAGCAATACCTGGATGACTTGAACCTGAATGATAAAGATGAACAGGAGAAGTCCAGCATCCTCCAGAGCCAACAACATCTGGTAGGTACAAGCGGCTTAGCCAGGCTTATACTGACTGATAACATTTTCCCATTTCATTCATCTTTGCTTTCACACAACGCCATTCTAATGCACACACCAAGCAGCTACACACCTCATGGGATGTAGTTGATCGTTGCCAGGTCTATACACAAGTATTCAGGGTTGTGAACCTCTTGTGATAAGCTGAGTTATGGCAAGTATGCCTTACTACTCCTCTTTAATCTGAAGACTAATAAGGGTGATAGATCATAACATGCCAAATTCCTAAGCCTGCTCATGTTAGGTGGGATGATATGAGTAAGATCTAGGTCCTGTGACAGAGGTTGTGCAAGGATCATGTGACTTCCCAAGTGTGAAGCATCTTGCAGGATTAAAATTCAAACACTGATATGAAATATGTTCTTCTTGTCTTTGACCTGTGTGGGATGTGGCATTTTCTTTTCTTCCTGTAACCCAATGAGATCTCTCGTCCAATTGCCCATTTCTTCCTGTGCACTTATAGACGTCTTAGTAGCAGCTTGTTAGCCCATGTTTTGGGTGAATGCTGCTGGATATTTTGCTGTGCCTGAAGTTATAACAGCAATGGTGTCTGTTACAAGATCAATAACATTCCTTTTGAGTCGGTGGGAGGCAGCAACCTGACAGCTGACATTTAAGTTCCTAACAAGCCTTTGTCTTAATAACTGCCTTCCTCTTCTAGGATGCAGAAAGCATAGCAAGACCAGAAATTTCCACAGTCCAGGAATAGAGCCTCCTGCAGAATGAGTTACCACTTCAGGAAGCCCCTGCGGAACTCCATCCTCAACAGCAACAAAATTCCTTGGATGATTCTTCTATACATAATTCAATTACTCAGGTTGAATAGGCCCTAACTATCTAGGCAGTGAGCCAACCAATTCAGGATTTTAATCCCGTTCCTGTACAAACAACACCCCTTGAGATAGAACTGAGGTGACTGCCTTGACACCATGTGTCCAAGAGACAAAACAGACTCTATGTCCCTGTTGCTAAAAGTGCAGTGAGAGAACTCTGGTTCATATAATTTAGTGTTAGAGTTTTGGTTGCTGTTTTGTTTTCTGCTGTTTTCTTACTTGTCGTGTTATTGGATATAATATATTATTGTTATTGTGGTTTTTCCTTATACTTTTCATTGTTTATAGTAATTATCTTTAAAACCCTGTTTTTAAAATTTATTTCTGATGAATAAAAATTTATTTGTAACTCATCACTTTTGAGAACATATTATGTATTCTGGCTTTCTGTCCTATCCTGTAGATCTAGACCTCACAACCAGAGATGGATCTCTGTAAGCTTCAGGAAGCCTGTGCTACACACTGGTTTCAAAGCCCACTATGGTATACAAGACAATAGGCTTTTGTATGAATAATATGGCTTCTCCCATGGATACACACTTTAGGATGTAATCACTGTCATACTCTATCCAAGCTGTCATGTACTCTCCTACTCCTAAAATATATAACTCTATTAGAAGGGAGTCTGCAGCTCCTATCTATTCAATAAAGTCCATGATTTTCTACTTAAGGCATCAAACAACAAAATGGCATCAAGCACATATAAAAGGTAAAAGAAAATGCCAAAGTATTGCTATTTGCACATGATATGATAGTATATATAAGTGATTCCTAAAGATAGCTGCCAACCCACGAGCATGGAATATTTTTCCATTTTCTGATGTCTTCTTCAATTTCCCTCTTCAGAGACCTGAAGTTTTTCTCATATAAATCTTTCACATGTTTGGTTAGAGTCACTCCAAGATACTTTATATTGTTTGTGGCTATTTGTAGGGTGTCATTTCCCTAATTTCTTTCTCAGCCTGCTTATTCTTTGCATATATAAGGCTACTGATTTGCTTGAGTTGATTTTATAACCAGCCACTTTGCTGAAGTTGTTTATCAGCTGTAGGAGTTCTCTGGTGGAATTTTTTGGGTCACTTAAGTATATACTATGATCGTTTTAATGTGTTCTTGGATTCGGTTGGGAAGAATTTTGTTGCGTATTTTTGCATCGATGTTCATAAGGGAGATTGGTCTGAAGTTCTCATTTTTTCTTTTAATTTTTTATTGGATATATTCTGTATTTACATTTCATTTCCCTTTTTTGTTTCCCCACCCCCACTAAGGTCCCACATATCCTTTTCCCTCCCCCTGCTCCCTCATCCAACCCTTCCAACTTCCCTGTTCTGGTATTCCCCTACACTGATGCTTTGATCCTTTCCAGCACCAGTGTCCATTCCTTTCTTCTTGTCAGACATCATTTGGTATGTCAATTGTGTCTTTGGTGTCCCAATATTCTAGGCAAATATCCACTTATCAGTGACTGCATACCATGGGTATTCTTTAGAGTCTGAGTTACCTCACTTAGTATGATGTTCTCCAGCTCCATCCATTTCTCTAAGAATTTCATGAATTCATTGTTTCTAATGGCTGAATAGTATTCCATTGTGTATATATAAAACATTTTTTTATCCATTCCTCCGTTGAGGGGCATCTGGGTTCTTTCCAGCTTCCGGCTATTATAAATAAGGCTGCTATGAACATAGTGGAGCATGTATCCTTATTGCATGCTGGGGAAACTTCTGGGTATATTCCCAGGAGTGGTATGGCTGGATGCTACGGAAGTAATATGTCCCGTTTTCTGAGGAAACACCAGATTGATTTCCAGAGTGGTTGGACCAGCTTGCAGTCCCACCAGCAGTGGAGGAGTGTTCCTCTTTCTCCACATCCTCTCCAACACCTGATGTCTTCTGAATTTTTAATCCTAGCCATTCTGACAGGTGTGAGGTGAAATCTCAGGGTTGTTTTGATTTGCATTTCTCTAATGACTAATGATGTTGAACATTTTTTAAGGTGTTTCTCAGCCATCCGAATTTCTTCAGGTGAAAAGTCTTTGTTTAGCTCTCTACCCCACTTTTGGATAGTTGGGTCTTTGTGTGGTTTTGGTATCAGGATAATTATGGCTTCATAGAATGAGTTGGGTAGTGTTCCTTCTGTTTCTATTTTGTGGAATATTTTGAAGAAAATTGGTATTAGGTTTTCTTTGAAGGTCTGATAGAACTCTGAACTAAAACTATCTGGTCCTGTGCTTTTTTGGGTTGGAAGGCTTTCTATGACCTCTTGTATTTCCATGGTGGTTATGGGACTGTTTAGAAGATCTATTTGATCCTGATTTAATTTTGGTATTTGGTATCTGTCTAGAAAATTGTCCATGTCCTCCAGATTCTCCAGTTGTGTTGAGTATAGACTTTTGTAGTAGGATCTGATGATTTTTTGAATTTCTTCAGTTTCAGTTGTTATATCTCCCTTTTCATTTCTAATTTTGTTGATTTGAGTAGTGTCTCTGTGCCCTTTGGTAAGTCTGGCTAGGGGTTTATCTATCTTCTTGATTTTTTCAATGAACCAGCTCCTGGTTTTGTTGATTCTTTCTATGGTTCTCTTTGTTTCAACTTGATTGATTTCAGCCCTGAGTTTGATGATTTCCTGTCTTCTACTCCTCCTGGGTGAAATAGCTTCTTTTTATTCCAGAGCTTTCAGGTGTGCCGTTAAGTTGTTAGTATATGCTCTCTCCTGTTTCTTGTTGGAGGCACTCAGGTCTATGAGTTTTCTTCTTAGCACTGCTTTCATTGAGTCCCATAGATTTGGGTATGTTGTGCCTTCATTTTCATTAAATTCTAAAAAGTCTTTGATTTCTTTATTTCTTCCTTGACTAAGGTATCATTGAGTAGAATATTGTTCAGTATCCATGTATATGAGGATTTTCTGTTGTTTTTGTTGCTATTGAAGAACACTCTTACTCCATGGTGATCAGATAGGAGGCATGGGATTAGTTCAATCTTTTTATATTTGTTGAGGTCTGTCTTGTGGACAATTATGTGATTGATTTTGGAGAAGGTACCATGAGGTGCTGAGAAAAAGGTATATTCTTTTGCTTTAGGATGAAAGGTTATATATATATATATATATATATATATATATATATATATATGTGTGTGTGTGTGTGTGTGTGTGTGTGTGTGTGTGTGTTAGATCCAATTCGTCCAAAGTTTCAATGAGCTTCCCTGTGTCCATGTTTAGTTTCTGTTCTCCTGATCGGTCCATTGAGGATAGTGGAGTGTTGAGGTCCCCCACCATTATTGTGGTAGGTACAATGTGTGCTTTGAGCTTTAGTAAAGTTTCTTCTATGAATGAGGGTGCCCTTGCATTTGGTGTTTAGATGTTTAGAATTGTGAGTTCTTCTTGGTGGATTTTTTCTTTGAACAGCAAGAATTTTCATTGTTTTACAGTCATGACTGGGAGGCATATTAGAGTGAAAGCATGAAAGAGGAGGCTGGCATGTAACAAATTTGCTACAGTTATGCTAGGGGGAATCCTTATCAGGAAGAACGTTGTATCACTAGGAAAGATGTCTGCATGTCCTTATTATTGTTAAAAGAAAAAAAAATGTTCCATGGCCTGAACAGGAGCAACTAAGATGGGGAAGAGATAATGTGAATATTACCTGAAATGAGGGACATCAGCAGTGTTGTGCAGCCTTCTCAGTGTTCATTCTTCCTCACTTTGTCCCTGCAGGGGATCCCAAAGTGTCTGTCCACATTCCCTGTGAACCAGGTCTAAGCACACATAAGACAGGACACAGTGCTGGTGTCCACTTCATCAATTGTGCTCCGTGTCCACCAATGTACTTGTGTAAACAAATACAGTATGGTCACTTATTATTGATACTCTTAACATCTTAATGAGGGCAGTAATTGGTTGATTACATCCAATTATATAAATCTGGGCCATTGGGGAAATATTTCAAGATAAAACTTGGATAGAGGCGCATGAACTCTGCCCTGTACTCAACTCAGAAACATGACTGAGAGAAATATGTATGGTTAAATAGACAACTAGGTTCACATTGTGTCTGCATGATTTAATCTCAGGACATGGACATGGAGTATATCCAATGGCTTCTGTCTAGCCCCTGGAAAGTTTCACTAGGCTGTAGCCTCAGAACTTAATACTTCTTGCTGGGTAACATCACTCAGGGAACCTAGAGATTGTTATATTGGCACAGTATCATGCTAGCAGAAGTGGCTATTACTCAGTTGGTCAGATGGTAATACCCACTTTCTTTTGTCGTTAATGAGGACCCAGGGAAAGAGAGTACAATGTCCTTAGAATAGAAAGGTCATTTCCACTTCATCTTCCCAGCAAAAGAGAATTGTAAAGAGAGAATGTAAGTTTTTTTGGTTTTTTGTTTTTTACTTTTTTTACTTTTTATTTTTACCATTTGTCTGTTTTACTTTGTTTCTTTTTTATTGAATATAATCTTCATTATATTTCAAATGGTAAACCTTTCCCTATTTCTCCCCTCCCCGACAGCCCCCAACCCCACTTCCTACCCCCTGACTCCAAGTATATGGCCCTCCACCCGACCTACTCCCACCTCCTGCCCCCCCCCCGAATTTCCCTTTGTTGGGGCATCTATACAGCCTTCACCTGAGCAAGGACTGCTCCTCCCACTGATGCCCTACAAGGCATTCCTCTGCCACATTTTTGGCTGGAACCTTGTGTACCCCTTGGTTGATGGTTTAGTCCCTGGGAGATTTAGGACATCTGGGAGGCCAAGATCATTGTTCTTCCCATGGGGCTGTAGACCCGTACAGCTACTCCTGACCACCCTCCAACTCCTCCATTGGGGATCCCATGCCCAGACCAATGGCTGGCTTTTAGCATCTGCCTCTGTATGTGTAAGGCTCTGGAAGGGCACCTCCAGAGAAAGCCATGGCATGCTCCTTTTGGTATACACTTCTTGTCTTCCATACTAGTGTCAGGAGATTGGTGACTATAGGATGAGTCCCCAAGGAGGGCAGTCTCTGGGTGGCCTTTACTTAAAGCTCTGCTCCACACTTTGTCTCCTTTATTGCTCCAGAGAGTATTTTGTTCACTTTCTCAGAGGAACCAAAGCACCCTCACTTCAGTCCTCCTTCTTCTTGAGCTTCCTGTGGTCTGTGAATTGTAACTTGCTTATTTTGAGATTTTGGGCTGACATCTACTTATCAGTGAGTGCATACCATGTGCATTCTTTTGTGACTGGGTTACCTTGCTCAGGATGACACTTTCTAGTTCCATTCATTTCCCTAAGATTTTCATTAATTCCTTGTTTTTAATAGCTGGATAGTACTCCATTGTGTATATACATATCAGTTTCTGTATCCATTCCTCTGTTGAGGGACATCTGGGTTCTTTCCAGCTTCTGGCT
The DNA here is from genome assembly GCA_964023405.1 of Apodemus agrarius. Taxonomy (NCBI): domain Eukaryota; kingdom Metazoa; phylum Chordata; class Mammalia; order Rodentia; family Muridae; genus Apodemus; species Apodemus agrarius. Next base: position 27,505,688 of record OZ030006.1, read on the forward strand.
ATTATAAATAAGGTAGCTATGAACATAGTGGAGCATGTGCCCTTATTACATGTAGGAACATCTTCTGGGTATATGCCCAGGAGTCGTATGGCTGGGTCCTCAGGTAGTACTATGTCTAATTTTCTGAAGAATCACCAAATTGATTTCCAGAGTGGTTTTACAAGCTTGCAATCCCACAAACAATGGAGAAGTGCTCCTTTTTCCCCACATCCTTTCCAGCATCTGCTGTCCCCTGAGTTTTTCATCTTAGCCATTTGGACAGGTGTGAGGTGGAATCTCAGTGTTGTTTTGATTTGCATTTCCCTGATAACTAAGGATGCTTTACGTGCTTTAGAGCCATTTGAGTTTCCTCAGTCGAGAAATCCCTATTTACCTCTGTATCCCATTTTAAATAGGGTTATTTGACTCTCTGGCTTCTAACTTCTTGCTTTTGATTAGCCCTCTCTCGGATGTAGCATTGGTAAAGATCTTTTCCCAATTTGTTGGTTCTTGTTTTGTCCTATTGACTGTGTCCTTTGCCTTACAGAAGCTTTGCAGTTTTATGATGTCCCATTTGTCCATTCATCTTCTTAGAGCATAAGCATTTGGTATTCTATTCAGAAACTTTTCCCCTGTGCCCCTGAGTTCAAGATTCGTCCCCACTTTCTCCTCTATAAGCTTCAGTATATGTGGTTTTTTGTGTAAGTCCTTGATCACTTGGAATTGAGCTTTGTACAAGGAGATAAGAATGGGTCAATTTACATTTTTCTGCATGCTGACCTTCAGTTGATCCAGCACTATTTGTTAAAAATGCTGTCTTTTTTCCACTGGATGTTTTTAGCTCCTTTGACAAATATCAAGTGACCGTACATGTATGGGTTCTTTTCTGGGTCTTTATTCTATTCCACAGATCTTCCTGCCTGTCTCCATACCAATACCAAACAGTTTTTATTACTATAGCTCTGTGGTAGAGCTGTAAGTTCTTTATAATAGACAAGGATTGGTAGGTGAGGCCTTGGATGTAGGGAGTGTTTCAGTGCTGTTTGCTGAAACAGGGTCTCAAGTATCCCATGTTGTCCTCTACCTGGCCTCCCAGGTTAACACTTACCTCAGATCATACTGCTTCCACTTTTCAAAAGATAGCCTTACAAGTGGGGACTCCTAGGACTCTTAGGTCAGCAATAGTCATTGTGAGAGACCTTGGCATTCTAATATTGAGACATGTAATGCCAGTATAGCTATAGCCATTTGTGAGTTTGTAGGAGCTGTGAGTTTGTGGTGATTGTTTGTAATTGCCTGCCAGATGACTGAGTGCTGGAAGCTCCTGGAATGAGCTCAAGAGGCCTGGTCCTACATTGTTTATCTCAGTGCTTGACTAGACACCTGATGCTCTGCCTGTTTCTCTTGTAGGCCTTATGCTCTGAGACAGTAATGTTGCATGCAATTCTTCTGCACCTCATTATGCTCTTTCAGTTTCTACCTCTATCTCATTCTCTGACTCTGTTTCCTTTTCTCCTTTTATGTGTGTGTCCAATTCTATGTGTCTGTGTCTGTGCACATGCACCTACATGTGCATGCATTTTGTATGTTTACATTTTCCTTCACACTTTGGAATCCAGAGGTCTGTGTTTTATCTTGAGGATTTACCTGTAAGACAGTTTCAAGGTGATGTTAGTGCTGAACACTGGGAGCACCCATCCACACAGTTATTTGGCTCTGTGGTCACAATTGTTTATATATTTGTATCTTTTGGGCAGATTATAAAGATGTGGTCATGTCTGGTCTCATCTCCACAATTTTGTGTAATGTCTGTCTCTAAGATATAAGTTATTCAGGATTTAGAATCTCTGTTGTGAAAACAGGAAATATATAGCCACTGGTTTCTGGTAGGCGAAGATCTGTGGCCTAGTCTCATCCCCACCACACCCTGTCTTCCCCTCCAACTGATCCATATCCTGTACCTCCTCTTTTCCCCCCACCGGTCCCCCATGTCTCCACGTGGATGTCCTAACCCTCCAGAAAACCTGACCTCTAAGCTCCCTGGAGCCTCTTGTCTCTTGAGGGTTAGGTACATCATCTCTAAATGAACACAGACCTGGCAGACCTCTACTGTATGTGTGTTAGGGCCCTCATATCAGCTGGTGTATGCTCCCTGTTTGGTGGGCCAGTGTTTGAGAGATCTTGGAGGTCCAGATTAATTGAAAATGCTGATCCTCCTCCTGAGTTGCCCTCACCTTCTTTAAGCCTTCCCTAGTTCATCAACAGGGGTCAGGTACTTCTGTCATTCATTGGGTGCACATATCTGCATCTACTCTTTCAGCTGTGTGTTTTGTCTTTCAGAGTGCTGTAATGCTAGGTCCTTTTTTGTGAGTGCTCCATAGATTCAGTAATAGTGTCAGGCTTTGGGGCCACCCATTGAGCTGGATCCCACTTTGGGCATGTCACTGAACCCTCTTCCTTTGGCTGTTCTCCATTTTCATGCCTGTAATTAATATTTTATTAGATATATTTTCATTTACATTTCAATTGCTGTCCCTGTTCCTGGTCCCTACAAAATTCTCAGAGTCTATCTCCCCTCCCCTTGTTCCTGAATCAACACTCTCCTGCTTCCCTGTCTCAGCATTCCCTCACACTGCAGCATCAAGGACCTCCCTTTGATTCCAGACAAGGCCATCCTCTGCTGCCTATGTGTCTGGAGCCTTGGGTAACTCGATGTGCACTCTCTGGATGATGGTTTTGTCCCTGGGAGCTCTGAGAGTACTGGGTGGCTCATGTTGTTGTTCCTTCTATGGTGCTGCAAAACCCTTCAGATCCTTGGATCCTTTCTCTAGCTCCCCCATCGGAGATCCTGTTCTCAGTTCAGTGGCTTACTGAGAGTATCACCTTTGCATTTGTCATGTACTAACAGAGCCTCCCTGGTGATAGCTATATCCTATATCTGGATCCAGTCAGCAAGTACATGTGGACATTGATAATATTGTCTCAGTTTGTAATGAGATGGATATATATGGCATGGATCACTAGGTGGGGTAGTCTATGTATGGTCTTTTCCTCTGTCTCTGCTCCACACTTTGTCGTTGTATCTCCTTCTGTGGGTATTTTGTTCCCCCTTCTAAAAGGACAAGAGTATCCATACTTTTTTCTTCCTTCTTCTTGAGCATCATTTGATATGTGAATTGTGTCTTGAGTATTCCTAGAAACCAAGACATAAAATCTTTGTGCTGTCCATACAACAAACTTTTTTTGCAGGTAATGTTGTTTCTAAATATTTACTGATAGTAAACCAAAAAGTAATCTTAATTATATTAATTGATGATGGAAGTTTTATGACATAAAATTTTCCTTCCCCAACTGTTTTCTTTGGACAATCTCTAGTGCAACCTTCAGCAACCACACAATGAGTGGTCCTAGAAACAATGGGTGCTTTCTTCAGAGCACTTCAAATCACATGACACATTACATCTTAACAGTACTACTCATCATGAGCTCAAATCACTGACAAAAAATAACAAGTCATGTGCATTCCATCCCTCAGTCTTGCCAACAGGAGTTCTTAGGAGCTTCATCTACATTCAGCAGCAAAAGTGGAATAGGCCCATACTCTCATATACGTAGCACTAAACCACATGAATGTCCAAATGTCAGTTCGCAGATACTTCATCCTGACATGTTTCGAAATTTTTAATATCTAAGAAGTGTTCATGAAAATAATCGCATGGCTTTGATAAATTTCAAAGACGTAGGAGGAGGTTGGTCTGGTGCTGCTTGTGCTCACATGCTAAAGTTTATACCTCAAGATCTGGTTGCCCCATGAGGAGATTCTCACTCACACCAAGGGATGCTATGTAACCTTGCTCCGCAGGTTAATTGGTCAATAAAAGGCTAAAGCCTGTGATTGGGCAATAGATGGAGATAGGTGGGTTTTTCTGTTATCTGGCTCAGGACTACAAGTATAAACAGGAGAGAGAGAAGAGAATTGACAAAAAGGAGGGAGCTGCTATGAGAGTAGATGGACCATGAGCACTTGGCCAGGAGAAACAGCAAGTAAAAAGGGTCAGAGGAATGGGATGTAATTTAGAATAGCTCCAAAACCTGCCCAATCTAGGCTGACAGTTTGTAAATAAAGGGTAAAAGAGTGGAGTCTAGCCTCATTTGAAATAAGAAAAAACTATTGACAGGAGATTGGGTAGAGTTTACATACTCAAAAATCATAAAGCATATGCTTGCCTGAAGTAATGGCTTAGTAGTTAAGAATGTTTGCTGCTTTTTCAGAGGACCTGAGTTCAGTTCCCAGCACACACATGGCCGGCTCACAACAAAATCCAGGTCTGAGGAGCATACACCCTCCTCTGAATTCCATGTACAACTGCACACATGTGGCAAAAGCACACAGGGAAACACACACACACACACACACACACACACACACACACACACACACATACACACACACACACACAAGCTAAAAGTGATCCACCAGAGATGCATGAAGCAACATGAATATCAAACCCAACACTAATACAATCATAAGTATCCTCTTTCATAAAGAACAAATAAGAAGCAGCAAAACTATTGAAATATAGTTTCTGACAAGAGAATGCAGAATAATTATTAAAACAGGCATGGATTTAACAAGGCACCCATGATAATGACATCTCTAAGGGAGAAGAGACACTGTGGATGCCAAGGGCTTCCTGGCCAGCCAGTCTAGCTAAAATGGCAAGCTACAACTCCAAATAGAGACTCTATGTCTAAAAGGAAAATGTGGGTTATGAAGGGAGCACAACATGGGCCCTACCTTCACGTGTGTGTGTGTGTGTGTGTGTGTGTGTGTGCGCGCGTGCGCGCACATGCATATCTGACAGAACCAGAGACCAAACAAATTCTTTCCTGAAACAATTGGTAAGAGGGAAATTTGTAGTGGATAAAAGAGACCTGAAGGTAAGGCAAATCAATGTTAATACGGGGGCAAAAATGTCAACAAAGTAAGAAGCAATGAATCAAACTTGGGACAAGTCTATGTGAGCTGTAAAAAAAAAATGTCAGAAATAAAGGAAGCTTATGAGAAGGTGGAGCAACCCAATATTTAAACTTGCCCTATTAAATGGAAACTTACACACTCACACAAATATAAAAAGAAAAATAGTAAATTTGTCAAGTGCTCACAGAAGTGTGACAAAAACCCACTTCAAAAGGAAGTTTCAATAAATTCCAACGCGATTTTTCCCTGGGATCATATTCTGTCACCAAGATGAAATTCAATTAGTAAATAAAAAGTGGAAGGATATTTCTAATCACTAGCATCTGTCTGATAGTCTCTCATTGGCTCTCCTTGGTAACTTCTGATTGGCTCCTAAAGCAGGAAGAATGGGCTCTCCCTTCCAGGGCTGATTAACTATTTACAGATCCTGGGATCAGAGCTGAGGTTCAGCTCTGACTCAAATGCTGGCAGTGACACAGACTGGTCACTAGAGGGAAATGACACTTGATATTCATCTTCATTCACCAGCACCATAGAGTATCCATCAATCCATAAGCAACATAAGGACTTTCTTTACAGATCCAATTCTGGGCCCTTCAGGGTTTGTCTCAAATAGCTATATGAGAAAATAATATTATTTATGGTCAATCACTTATTGTCCCATAAACATAATATTTTGTGTTTATTTCTTATTTTGCTAAAGCACTTTTGGATACTTTATAAGGGAAAGACATCTGAGTGTGTGCTAAATTGTTAGGGAATAAAATTGAAGCATTCCAAGTTGTTTCTAATTTGAATATACAATAAACTTCCTCATCTTAACAACACAAGCATATAAATTCACAGAAAGAGTCTTGAAAAAAACTTATGCTGTCTATTTTCATTCAAAAACTTATGCTATTTTCATGGAAAAAACAGAAACAAAAACTGACAAATAGGAAACCACTCCATTTTTAAAAAATACATGGGCAGAAACCTTCACTCAGGAAGTTGCTCCTGTTCCAAATCCCCATGGTGAAGTGTAATCCCAATTCCATTAGAATGGGCTTTCAGGGAGGATGAAAGCCATCTGCAGATGTGGACTGTAACACCCTGGCATCTTGGGGTGTGCATCTGAGGGTCCCAGGCAGAGAGGTGCAAACCAACTCAGGTAAACCAATATAATAGTTCCAGAGCTGTCAGAGAAAGAAGCTCTCAAATAAAAGCCTGATGCACAGAGTCGTGAGCGTCTGTATGAGCTCATGCCTGTGCATGCTCATGTATACATATGTGTGAATGCATAGACATACATACATACATACATACATCATACATACATACATACATACATACATACAGACATACAAAGAGATCCACCCTTGAAGTTCAAAGAAAGAACCTTAAGGTAAAGAGATAAAGGTACTGAAAAGAACTAACAGGGAATGTTCTGGAATCAACTACTCTGTATTTCAAAATAAATACTAATGAACATTAAGGAAAGCAGGATGCTGAAGTCAAGGCCTGGACCAGACAGTTACTTGCACCCAGGCCTATGGTGTACTTTCAAGATTAGGATTGTGACTCTGCAGGCCTTTCCTGCTGGCCACTCCCTCCTCTCTCTCTTCTCCCCACCACATCTCCTCTTCCTCCCTATGCCTAAGCAACATTCCCAGACCTTCCCTCTTTCCTTTTTTCTACTGTTTCCTTCCATAGTTTTCTTTGTTCTTTCCTTTGTTCATGATCTCTTCTCGTCTTTTTTTTTTTTTAACATTTCAACCACTCCTCTATCCAGAAAAAAAAAGATCAAGCAATCCTGGTTTAACAAAGTGAAAAGGTAAAAACCTTGCCACTGGCTGTGGCTAGGCAGTAACCATGGGCACCAAAATGGTTCTTTCCTGTGTCTCCTTTGAGACCTTTCCGCGCATCCTCAGAGAAAATGAAAGGACAGGAGCAGAGAAGGAGAGAGAAGAGAGTTGCTTCCAGACACCTGGGGCAGTTCTGCATGCTCTGCCCTGCAGTCTGCTTCTCACACTAAAGGATGGAAGGCAATGTTTTAACCTTTTCACTATTTGTGAGACCAGCATCCCAGGGAATGAAATTGTTTTCACCTAGCTGCTCTTTGTACTTGATGAACACAGACATGCTCCCATAAAACAAGATTGCCAAGATGGTGGGGCTAGCCTTAACTACACAGATATATTCTGCCTTAAAAACAAAAGCAAGCAAACATTCAAAAGAGATAATTGGGGAGGTTCTATATGATTGTTTAAATAAGACCAGCACAGTCACAATCTCATTTTGATGAGTACACTAATCAAGGGAGGAATGTCAGGTAAAAGAATTCAGTGACTTGGGAAGTTCAAGGTGTTTCTCTGTGGACTGCAGTATGGAGATTTCTGATTAGAATGGTCCATACCTTAGAGTTTTGGGTGGGCTCCATCTCACACAGGAAACAAGTGTAGACTTCTCTGGGCACCAGCATATTCAGTGTACACTGGAACGCTTTATCAGCACACCTTCTGCAGGATGTCACTTCCCACATTATAGTGAGGTCTTTGCCCACCCACATTTCACATGTCATGTGTCTTCTGCTAAGTGGATTCCACCGCAGGTTGTCCTGAGTCTCAAGGACAATTGACAATAAATTCTAAAATCATCTGATTAGCATTTCTATGCTGGTATCACATGAGGTAGGAACCAAGGCTCATACACATTTTACTTTTTTTTTTCAGAAGCACTTGCATCTGTGTACACGGGTATATCAAAGTAACAAGTCTGCCTCAAGTGTTGTTCCTCAGGTACCAGACACATTACTTGTTTGTTTGTTTTGTTACTTCAGAGGCATCTTGTTCTGTCCTTTGCTAGCTGATTAGGCTCAGCTGCAGGGCAAGTAAACCACAGGGATGTGCCTGTCTCTGCTCCCAACGCTGGAATTACAGGATCATGGTATCATCCTTCCCTTCTTTGCATGGGTTCTTGGAATCAAACTCAAGTTCTCCTGCTGGCCGAGCAAACAGTTTCCCAACTAAATGAGCCAGGATGGTGTAGTTTACCATCTATATGGTAAATAATCACTAAAAACCTCCAATATCATTTATGGAAATGAGAGAAAACAGGTTTGCTTTCATTTTGGTGAGCACTGAACTAATGAAGGGAAGGAATGCCAAATGAAACATTCAGTGGCATGAGGAGCTGGAGGTGTTTATTCTGTAGACACTGGTTAGGAGATTACTGGATGGAATGGTCCATACCTTAGAGATCTGCCTGAATGCCACGGCAGGAAAAAATTTAGCCTGCCTGGGAGTGAGGTAGAGGGTTGACATTCAGTGTGCATTGTGATGCTTCATCAGCACACCTTCTGCTGGGCCACTGACCTTTACAAGTGCACAGTCATTGCCACTGACTGACAGTCATGACAAGAAGACAGACAATGACCGAGAAGGAAACACTTACAGAGGAGAAAATGCATTCATTCAAGGGATATACTGGTCAGGGATGTCATGTCTTATGTCCAATTGCAGGATGCATGGGGTAGGTTTTAAGCCATGCATATTTAACCGAATAAATGTAGGGAATAGCTGATATCAAGTTGGGGCATAAACATATCCCCAAGAATCAATGGCTCTTTGGTGGCAGAGGCTAATGTGTAAAAAGTTGTTCTTTTCCTATAAAGTTTTAAATCAACATTTATAAGCTTTAGATCATTAAAACTGGATAGAATGTCATGAGACTTATTGCAAAGGCTAAACAGACTCTTGAGGAAACAGATCACACAGGGGTCTGCAGTCAGGAGACAAATGAACCTGAGTCCTGGGTTCCTCCCAAAGTGGTTGGAGAACAATTGGCCTCTTAAAAGTGGCAACTGCCTCAAAGTACCTAACAACTTGTTGTTGTTGTGGTGGTGGTGGTGGTGGTGGTGGATTATGATGATGTTGTTATTGTTGTTTGGGGGAAAAGAGTGTACTTCTCCAGAGGAACAGTGGTTAAAAGAAGGCAATGCCATTTTAACAGTAACCAGATGAACTATGATTATGAACTTAAGTCAGGAGAAAGAATAATCATAGGGTGTATTATAAATCCAACTAAACCATGTTTCCAGTATTGGTCATCCTAGTAATCTTTCACACGGGTTTCTTCTGAGCAGCATACACGTGCTTCTCTAAATCACAAGGATCCTTCCAAAGTATACAGCAATTTGTGCCAACGAATATGGTAGTAATAATTAGGCAATTTCATAAAACTCAAGAACTTTAATCCTAGACAGGTTGTCATCAATGTTCAAGTTAATGAGTATGTAATTGAAATTCCCTGCCACAGACTAAGCACCTTCACTGGGCTATAGCCTGGCATATTTGTGGATTGAGATGACAGTCCAGGACAGCCTCTGGTGCATCAGACAAAAACTTTCTTATAGTTCTTAAGCCTATATGATTGAAATAACAGTTGCTGGGACTTCATGAGAAGCACTGGAGAGCACTGAACATTTTAACATAGTCAGCCTCAAATAAAAGTGGGTCTGGGTGATTATCCTAGGATGTTTTGCATTGTCTTATTTTTAAAAACCTACCATTCCTGCATGTATTCATGTATGGATCCTCCTTCTCATTCTTCTTAAAAAAGGGAACAAAATACTCAAAGCTAGATATACAGAGACAAAGTGTGGAGCAGAAACTGAGGGCAAGACAATCCAGAGACTGGCCCACCTAGGCATACATTCCATATGCAGTTACCAAACTCAAACATTATTGTGAATTACAAAATGTGCTTGCTGACACTTTTGAGCCTGAAATAGCTGTTACCTGGGAGACTCTCCTACTGCAAGACAAATACAGAGGAGGGTATACTCTCAGCTAACCACTGAATTCAGCTCAGGGTCCCCAGTGGAGGAGCTAGAGAAAGGACCATAGGACCTGAATGGTCTGTAGCACATAGGAGGAACTATAATTTTAACTACCCATTACCCCTAGAGCTTCCAAAGACTAAACCATCAAGCAAAGAATACACATGGAAGGACCCATGGCTCCAGATGCGTATGTAGCAGAGGACTGCCTTGTTGGACATTAAAGGGAGGAGAGGCCCTTCGTCCTGAGAATGTTCCATAACCCAGTATAGGGGAATGCCGGAGAGGGAAGCTGGAGTGGGTGGATTGGTGAGCATGGGAAAGGGTATGGGTTAGGGGATTTTCAGGAAAATACCAGGAAAGGGGGAAACATTTGAAATGTAGATAAAGAATATATCTAATAAAAATTTTTAAAAAGAAATCAATCTGGTGGTTTCAATGAAAATTGGTAATGATTTTACCTGAAGACACAGCTATATCACTACTGGGCATATATCCAAAAAAATGTTATGACATATAAAAAGGACACATATTCCAGTATGCTCATGGCAGCTTTCTTGATAATAATCAGAAGCTGGAAAAATCCCAGATTTCCCTCTACAGAAGAATGGATACAGAAAATATGGTTACAGAATGCAGTACTATTAAACAATTAAAAACAATGACATCATAAAATTTGCATGCAAATGGATGGAACTAGAAAATATGATCCTGAGTGAGGTAACACAGACAGAAGGAATATACAAGGTATGTGTTTTCTGATAAGGGAATATTTTCCCTAAGCATCATAATGCCCATGACAACACATAGACTTTATGGAGCTTCTAAGGAAGGGAGATCAGGATATGGATGCTTCAGTCCTGCACTGAGGGACAGACAGGATTATATTGGGAGGTGGAGGTAGAGGAGACCTGGGAGGGAGAGAGGAGGGGTAGGAAATAAGGGGAAGCATCAGGTACTGGAGAAAAGAGAGGTAAACAGGGTCAGGAAAAGAAACAAAAATATATAGCAGGGGTATGAGGAACTGGGTTAGCCAGGTGAGGGACCTCGGCACCAGGGAAATGAGAGGACACACAGGCAATGACTTTAGCCAAATTTTGCAGAGAAGGGGAAGTAGAAATTGTAGAGACCACATCCAGTGATTAGGTACATCTCGACCCACACCCACCCCACCCTCTAGACCCCCCTCCATCAAGGAATTGCTGCCATCCACCTATAAATAGTTTGTAAACCTGAAATGTTCCTAAGCAAAGAAAGAGCAGAGAAAACAAATGGAGCAGAGACTGAAGGAAGGACTATCCAGTGACTGCCATATGTTGGAATCCATCCTGTCTGCAAACATCAAGCCAGACAGTGTTGGTGTAGTCAAGGTGTGCTTCCTGACAGAAACATCATGAGAAGATTCTTTGGGAAGTCCTTCCAGAAACTGACCACTGGAGCCAACCATTAGACTGAGATCAGTGAACCTGGTGGGGGAGCTTGGGGGAAAACCTAGAGGAGCAGAGGGGGATTGTAACCCCATTGGAAGAACATCAGCTGCCAGGAACACCCAGTGCTCCCAGTGACTAGGCCACAAACCCAGGAGTATAAAGGAAAGAATCTACAGCTCCAGATAGCATTAATTTGCTATAGCTCCATTGTAGCAAATGATGGACTTGCCCGACAACAAGGGGAGGGTAGACTCTTAGTCCTGTGGAGGTTTTGTGCCCCAGTGTAGTGGGATACAGAAGCAGTAGGCCAGGGAAGGTAGGTAGGTGGGGAAGTTCCCTCATACAGGCAAAGGGGATAGGAAAGGGCAGATGTGGTTTGAGGGGCTATTGGAGGGATAACCAGGAATTGGTATATCATTTGAGATGTAAATGAATGAAATGATCAATAAATAATTTTAAAACAATACACATATGCCAGGCATTTAATTTTAACAATGAAGACTCAGGAGCCAGATGCTGGCATTTAAACCTGCCAGGTCAGAGAGGCAGGGAAAGTCCTCAGCTGACCTTACTACTCCACTGACCTCCCAGAATGAAAGCAATTTTTATCTCTTTCCACACTTTAATCCCTAATAGGGCCTTGACTCAAGCCATCTTAGACATAATAGTGCATATCGACCTTGAATTTGATGGGTCCTCAGTGAAGCATATAGATGTGGAAATTCATAAGATTAAAATCCTGGCAATGTAAAGAACATGACACAGGACAATGGCCAGCATAACCCTGATATGAATCAAGATTTTTTTCTTTTGTTTTTCATTTTTTACTGGGAGCTATATCACAGCAACAGAATGACACAGACGGCTAGCCAGATCTGGGCCTTGAGGAAGTATATAAAAATAAATCTTCGATAAAAGTGCATGAATTCTGCCATGGATTGAATTCAGAAATGTGAGGTGAGAGAAAGATGTATAGTTAAATAGCCCGCTAAGTTCACATTTTGTCTCCTTGAATTAATCTCAGGACTAGGAAGTGAAGTATCTCTGAATACTTCAGTCTAGCCCACTGAAAGGTTCAATAGGCTGCAGCCTCCGCATTTGGTACTTCATGATGTGGCAACAGCACTCAAAGAGACTAGAGATTATTATTGGCACAATGTCATGCTAGCAGCAGTGAAAATTACTAAGTTATTCTGAAGGTGATGCCACTTCTCATTTTGTTCTTAATATGAACCCAGGTAAAGAGAGAAGAAGGTCTGTAGAACAGAACTATCACTTGCATTTTTCTGTCTACCCAGGAAGAAATACTTATAGAGAATGGTAAGTTCTTTATTATAGAAAAAATTGATAGGTAAGGCCATGGATTTAGGTAGGGTGAGTTTCAGTCTTGTTTTTGAAACAGGGTCTCAAATATTCCATGTTGTCTTCTACCTGGCTTCCCAGGTTAACTTTCACCTCAGATAATCCTGTTTCCACTTTCCAATTCCTAGGCTTACAAGTGGTGCTCCTAAGAAAGTTAGGACAGCACTAGTTACTGACCGAGACCTGTATTTTCTAATGCTGAGGTGTGTACCCACCAGGATAGCTACAGCCATTTTGTTCTCTGTATGGCACCCATATTTGTAAAAAGAACAATACTGTAGTTCAATGCACAAATTAAACCTCCAACAATAAGAAGAGGAGAGTTCAATACCCCTCTTTCAAAAATAGATAGGCCATGGAAACAAAACCCAGAGACACAATGAAATTAAAAGAAGATATAGAGCCAATGGATTTAATGGATATCTATAGAACACTTCACCCAAAAATGTAGTCACACACACACACACACACACTCACACACACACACACACACACACACACACACACACTCACACACACTAAAACCCCTCAACAGATACAAGAACATTGAATTAATTCCATGCATTCTATTGAACCACCACAGATTCAGACACATCTTCAATAACAAGAAAAACATACACATGGAAGCTGAACCTCTACCTACTCAATGATATCTTGGTCAGGGAAGAAATAAAGAAACAAATTAAACATTTTTTAAAAATTTAATAAAAATTAAGGTATAACATATCCAAACTTATGAGACACAATGAAAGCAGTGCTAAGAGGAAAACTCATAGCCCTGACTGCTTCCATAAATAAATCATAAAAATATAACACTAGCAGCTCAACTGATCATCTGAAAGCTCTTGAAGAAAAAGAATATACATATATGAGTAGTAGATGGTAGGAAATAATCAAACTCAGAGTTAAATTAACCAAGTAGAAGCAAAGAGAACTAGACAAAAAAAATCATCAAACTAGGAAGTGGTTCTTTGAGAAAATCGATGAGACAGATAATTACTTACCAAGTTTAACCAGAGGGCACAGACAGAAGCAATCAGAATTGAAACAATCACAACAGAAAAGACAGAAATAACAACAGAAAGTGAAGACATTCAAAAGATCAGATCCTATTACAAAAGAATATATTTAACAAAATTGGAAAATCTAGATAAAATATCTGGTTTTTCTACACAGATTCCAGGTACTATAGTAAAATCAGGATCAGATAAACCAACTAAACAACCCCATAACTTCTAGGAAAAAATGTTCAACATCATTAGTCATTAGGGAAATGCAAATCAAAACAACCCTGAGATTTCACCTCACACCAGTCAGAATGGCTAAATTTAAAAACTCAGGAAACAGCATGTGTTAGCCAGGATGTGGGGAAAGAGGAACACTCCTCCACTGCTCTTGGGATTGCAAGCTGGTACAACCACTCTGGAAATCAGTCTGGCGGTTCCTCAGAAAAATGGACACGATACTTCCGGAGGACTCTGACATACCACTCCTGGCCATATATCCAGAAGATTTTCCAGCATGTAATAAGGATACATGCCCACTATGTTCATAGCAGCCTTATTTATAATAGCCAGAAGCTGGAAAGAACCCAGATGTCCTCAAGGGAGGAATGAACACAAAAAATGTGGTATATATACACAATAGAGTACTATTCAGCCATTAGAACAACGAATTCATGAAATTCTTAGAGAAATGGATGGAGCTGGAGAACATCATACTAAGTGAGGTAACCCAGTCTCAAAAGAATACCCATGGTATGCACTCACTGAAAAGTGGATATTAGGCTAGAATCTTGGAACACCAAAGACACAATCCACATACCAAATGATGTCTGAGAAGAAGGAAGGAGCGGACCCTGGTTCTGGAAAGGTTCAATGCATCATTGTAGGGGAATACCAGAACCGGGAAGTGGAAGGGGTGAATAGGGGAACAGGGGGAGGGAAAAGGGCATATGGGACCTTTGGGAGGTGGAGAATCAGGAAAAGGGAAATGAAATATAAATAAAGAATATATCCAATAAAAAAAAGAACTCTCCAAACCAAAAAGGCCAAGGGCCAGATGGATTAGGTGCAGAATTCTATTAGACCTCAAAGAAGATATAATACCAATATGTCTCAAAGTCTTTCATAAATAGAAACAGAAGAAACACCACTCAGCTCTATCTATGTACTCAAAATTTTCAGATGATATGGCAGTATACATAATTGACCCCAAAAATTCAACCACAGAACTCCTGCAACTGATGAACATGATCAGCAAGGAACAAAATTTGTTGTTAACTGAACAAATCAGTATCCTATTTATACTCTACTCAAAGTATAAATGGGCTGAGAATTATATAAAAGAAACAGTACTCTTCACAATAGTCACAAACACTATAAAATATCTTGCCATGACTCTAACCAAGCAAGTGAAAAATCTTCTATATGACTAGAATTTCAAATCCCTAAAGAAAAAATTATAATACAGAAGATGGAAAAAAATCTCCAAATTTCATGTACCAGCATGATTAACAGAGTAAAAATGGCCATCTTAAAGTCTTGTAATGTAAAGATTGAAGGCAATCCCTATCAAAATTCCAACACAATAGAATTAGAAAGAACAATTGTCAAATTCATTTGGAATAACAAAAACACACAGTATAGCCAAAAAATATCAACAAGAAAAGAAATTCTGGCTGAGTCACCATAAAAACTGCATAGTATTGGTAGAGGGGTACTCAGGTAGATCAATGGAATAGAATTGAAGACCCAGAAATGAAGCCACACGTCTGTGGTCACTTGATCTTTGACAAAGAAGCTAAAACCATCCAGTGGAAAAAGACAGCATTTTCAACATATGGTGCTGATTCAACTGGCAGTCAGCATGTAGAAGAATGCAAATTGATCTATTCTTGTCTCCTTGTACAAAACTCAAGTCCAAGCAGATCAATTACATCCACATAAAATCAGATATATTGAATCTAATGGGGAGAAAGGTGGGAAGAGCTTCCCAAACTTGAGCAAAGGGCAAACTTCTAGAACAGAATACCCATGGCTTATGTTCTAAGATCAAATACCCATAAATGGAACCTCATGAAATTGCAAAGCTTCTGTGAGCAAAGGACATTTTCAACAGGACAAAATGGTAAACAAAAGATTGGGAAAAGATCTTTACTAAAACCCACAACTGATAGAGGGCTCATGTCTAAAATATACTATCAAGAAGTTAGATTCCAGAGAACCATTTAAAGTCCAATTAAAAACTGGAGTACAAATCTAAACAGTGAATCTCAACCAAGGAATCTCGAATGGCTGAGAAACACTTAAGGAAATGTTGTTGGCAAGGATGTGGAGAAAGAGGAACACTCCTCACTGATGGTGGGCTTGTAAAATGGTACAACCACTCTGGAAAACAGTCTGGTGGTTCCCCAGAAACCTGGGCAAGACACTTCTGGAGGACCCTGCTATACCCCACCTGGGGAAATACCCAGAGTATTCCCTGGCATGCAACAAGGACACATGCTCCACTATGTTCATAACAGCCTTATTTATGATAGCCAGAAGCTAGAAAGATCCCACATGTCCCTCAATGGAGAAATGGATACAGAAAATGTGGTATATTTACACAATGGAATACTACTCAGCAATTAAAAACAATGAATTCATGAAATTCTTAGGCAAATGTTTGGAACTGGAAAATATCATGCTATGTGAGTTAACCCAATCACAAAAGAATAAACATGGAATGCAATCACTGAGAAGTGGATATTAGTTAACCCAGAAGTTCTGAATAATCAAGACACAATTAGCATATCAAATGATTCCCAAGAAGAAGGAAAGAGAGTGCCCTGGTCCTGAAAAGACTTGATACAGCATTGTAGGGGAGTACCAGGACAGAGAAATGAGAAAGGGTGATTCGGGAATGGGTAGAGGGAAGAGGGCTTATGGGACAGAGGGGGAACTGGGAAAGGGAAAAGAATTTCAAATGTAAACAAAGTATATAGAAAATAAAAAAATGTTCAACATCCTAAGTCATCAGAGAAATGCAAATTAAAACAACCTTGAGATTCCTCCTCACTAAAATCAAAATGGTTAAGATCAAAAATGCAGGTAACAGCAGATGTTGGCCAGGCTGTGGGTAAATAGGAATGATCTTCCATTGGTTGTGGGACTGTAAGCTGGTAAAAGCACTTTTAGAATTAATCTGGGATTTTTTGAGAAAAGGGAAATAGTTTTTCCTGAAGACCCAGCTATACCACTACTGGGCATTTGCCAAAAAAAAAATTCCATGATATAAAAAGGGCACATGCTCTACTAGGTTCATAGAGGCTTATTTATTATACCCAGAAGCTGGATAGAACCCAGATGTCCCTCAACAGAAGAATGGATGCAGAAAATGTGGTTACAAAATGGAGTACTGCTCAGAAATTAAAAACAATGACTTCATTCAATTTACAGGCCAATGGATGGGACTGGAAAATGTCATCCTGACTGAAGTAACCCAGACAAAAAAGGAACACACACGATATGTCTTACTGATATGTGGATATTTGCCCTAAATTTCACAATGCCCATGATACAGCCCACAGATCATATGGAGCTTATAAGGAAGGGAGAGGAGGGCATGGATGCTCCAGTCCTGCATTGAGGGGGGAACAGTATTATCATGGGAGGTGGAGGTAGAGGCAACCTTGGAAGGAGAGAGGAGGGGTAGAAAATAAGGGGGCAGGATCATGTAATGGAGAAGATAAGAGAGGGGTAGAGAGAGTCAGGAAATTGAAATAAAATATGCAGTGGGCAGGAAGAGGAACGGGGGATTGCTTTATGAGTTTTCCACACTGGGAAAGGAAAATCTCCTAGAGCCCCAAAGGGATGACTTTAGCCAAAGTGCATAGAAAAGGAAGAGATAGAACCTGTAGAGACCACCTCCAGTGGACACACAAGGCTCCCATGAATCCCCCTGTCACCACTTCTCCATCAAGGGAGGGTGACACCCACCCATCTTATATATTTAACCCATAAATGTTCCTGAGCAAAGGAAGAACAGGAAAAACAAATGGTGCAGAGACTGAGGGAAGGGCCATCCAGGGACTGCCCTACCTGGGAATCCATCATGTCTGGAGGCACCAAAACAGTCACTGTTGCTCTGGCCAAAACACCCTTGCTGACAGTAACCTCAGGCATGGCTCCTTGGAAGGTCCGGCATGCATCTGACAATTGGAGCCAGTCAGTAAACTGCACTCAGGGATCCTAGTGGGTGAGTTTGCCGAAAAGCTGGAGGAATAGAGGGGAAATGCAATCCTACAGGAAGAACAACTTCTGCTGGCAGGGCCAATGTTTGCTCCCAGAAACTAGTCAGCAAACTGAGCAGTGTACACAAAGGGATCTCTAGATCTAGATACATTGCAGATGATGGCCTTCCCTGACAGAAATGGGATAGGAGGCCCTTAGTCCTGTGGAGGTTTAATGCCTCAGTAGTGGGATGCAGAAGCAGTAGGGCAGGAGAAGGTGGGTAGAGAAACACCCTTATACGGGCAAAGGGGAGGATGAGAGGAAAAATGTGGTTTGGTGGGTTAACCAGGAAGTTGCTATATAACTTGAGATGAAATCAAATGGAATAATTAATGGACAAGTTTAAAACAATACAGGTATTCCAGCCATTTAACATTAACAATAACGACTCTGGAGCCAGATGCTAGGGAAAAAAACCTGCCAGTACAGAGAGACAGGGAAAGTACCCAGCTTTTTTTTTCAGAGCATTCTTTAACCCTCCCCACACTGTCTTAAATATCATTCAACTTAGAGACCTTCCTAGGTATTCCTAGGTCTTTAGTTATGTTCATTCCTTTTCAACTGGTTACTTTCTCTGCCTCTTAACTTGGGTTGACTTTTAGTTTGCAATAAAGGTGTGTGCTAGGGCTGAGCCACAGGGCAAGAAAGTACAGTAAACAGGAAGCTCTTAGGTTAAAGGTCTGTGCTAGGGTTGATCAACACTAATATTTTTTCTTTTCAGTAAATAGCACAATCATGGGGTTTACAATGTGAACAAATATCCTGCAATTTAAGTTAGCCATGTTTCCTCCACTATAGAAATCAAACTCTCTGACAATTGTTCTGCTTGTTTCCAGGCATGTCTGAGTACATCCTCATGAGAACACAATGATCCCTAGGAAGATCAGAACTGGGCTCTTAAAGCTGTTGCACAGGGCCAATAGGGACCAAAAAAGCACCAAGAGCACCACTGATCCAATCACACGGGATAAGCTCTCCATCCCTCTTGCCACATAATATATTGTAAGATGTCACCATTCCTGATCTTGGCTCATTGTCCAAAGAGCTGCTGAATGGAAGGGTTCATGTCCAGGGCTTACCAACAAACCACAGAAACACTGAATTCAGTTATACATAGATGGTTGATTGGATGCACATCTCAAAATAGACTGTATATTAAAACTGAAGTGAAACATAATGGGGTGATTTATCAGTAGATTTTAATGGCTCAGATTGCTGACAGGGAAATTTGAGGTAGGATGAGAAATTTCTGAGAAGGGTTGGGAAAGGAAACCCTGAGTTAGATACACAGGCATTACTGAGATGATGGCAGTCAAGCCTAGAGCAAACCCTGTCATTGGAAGGAGGATGGACTCAATGGGTATGCCCCAGGAGAGTTTCCAGAAAAGGGTACCCCAGCTTCCTGTTCAGTCCCAGGAGAACATTAGCAGGGAGCCAAATGTTATAACCGATGATATCAGCAGTGCCTTCTTGAACATTCTATTGTCTCCTGGGAGTTCTTGGCATGAGCTGTGATGTTGCCAGTGTTGTAGCAACAGCACAAGCACAGAGGTTTCTCAGTTGGTGTCGAGAGGATACATTGATAGACATGTGTGCCTGACTCAGAAATCTTTTTCGAAGAACCATTGTAGATGGGAGAGAGACAAGAGAGAGGAGGATGGAAGGTGTCCTTTCATCTGAGAGTGATGAAGGAAGAAGAAGGTGGTCTTGGAGAATGTGGAGTAAGTACTGGGAAGGGATTATTGAGCTTCCTGCAAGGGTGACCTTAGCTAGCCTTTCTAGCAGAGGGGCAAAGGAATTGAAGCTTCCTGGAAGCAAAAGAAATTCTAGGATTTTCACAACTCTTGAACATCAGAGATATCAGAACATTATTTTCTTCACCCCTTAAAACATGATATGGCAAGGCCAAAGCAGTTATTCTGTGAACTCCAGTTCTTCACTTTCACCAGTATTATGGTTTTTACTTGGGGACAAAATGAGACCATCGGAAGTCATAGAGGATCTAATCTACACCAGTTTAGGACAGGGTATTACTTCCTTCACTTCCATGCTTCCTTTAGCTTCAGCTTCTCACAGTAGTACCAGGAAGAGAGTTGTGCCCCTGGTGGTGACCTCTTCTTCTCACAACTACTCTGACTTCCTCTCCCTCAAAGTTCCCACCTTAGCTTTAACATTGGTTTTGAGTGGCAGAAATTATTGTACTGTAACCAAAGATCTGTCAGAGTTGATATACCCAGACAGACACTCCATCCTCTTGCCACTTCTGGAGTGTTTTGTGTTTCAGGAGAGTAAGCTGATCAGTGTTTTGGCCATGTTCTCCCATAGCAGTACCTTTGAACGCCATGACCTGAGCCTAGAGTAACAGCATAGGAGATATGAACATCATACACCACTCATGTACTTGTGGATTGTGAATTAATCATGTAACTTGTAAAACCACAGGACTGAGGACTCTGAAGCCAAGTTGTACTCTGTGCATTTCTTAATAAGCGACGAGGAGCCATCTCTCTGGTCTTCATAAAAATATATAGGGTGACAGAGGACAAACCTGGCTGCTTACATCTCCTAGATTCTATAGAGTGATGGGAGAACTGAGATCCACTGAGGATGCATCTAAAGCCTGGACAAAACTCTGTATTGTGTCACTGGGTTCTAGGCCTGTTGTCCTACTTTATGAGGCTCAGAATGGTCTGTCTACACTCTATGTGTCCCCAACATGGAAGTTCACTTGTGTTCTTTTACCTACAGGGGCTGGTAGGCAGGCATCAACACCTGCAAGCAAGAAGCAGGCTAAGAAGGAAGAGGAGAGGCTGACCAGAGAGCTGCAGCTGGTTACACAAGAGAGAAATGAGCTGAGAGATCGCTTGATCTATGTCACAGAGGGAGCCATGGACAAGAGGTTTGCATTGCTCCAAATGCTGTTGCTTTGTCTGGAGTACACAATGTCACACTTGTCTTTTTAAGGTGGTGGACCATAAGAAGGTTTATCTTCATGATATCCCTGGGCCAAAACTCATGTCCCTAAATACTTCTTAGAGAAGAGGCAGATCCTGAAGCTTGGTCAGGAATAACATGCAAAATGGACTCTTCTTCTTCCTCCTGGTCAAAAGTGACACTTGTGGTCTGAGTGAAGAATTCAGGGATAGAGCCCTTGGAGAGAGAGTTCCCAGAGTGCAACTGGAAATCCCTTGTAAGCAGGCGCTTATATGAGGTTCTAGGAGCTTAGAGTTTGTTGTGGGTGTTTGTACTGGACTAGCAGGTGACTGAGTGCAGGAAACTGCTAGATGCAGCTGGAGGGGTCTGGTCCGACATTGTTCATCTCAGTGCTTGACTGGATGCCTGAGGCTCTACCTGTTCCTCTCTCTCTATGTGACTTATACTCTGAGACAGTAATGTTGCATGCATTTCTTGTGCATCTCATTGTGTTCTCTCTGCTTCTGTCTCTGATTCACACTCTCTCGTTCTCTGACTGTCTCCTTTTCTCACTCTCACTTGTGTATACATGACAGTATGTCTGCTTCTGTGATTGTACATGTGTGTATGAAAATTATTGTGTTGTATCCTGTGAATGAATAGTTGCATGTTTATCCTTCTCTCCACTCTTTGAAATTCAGAGATCTGTGGAATCCAGTATACTATAGGACAATAATGTTACATAAACATCTGATTCTCATTCTGCTCTCTCTGGTTCTGTCTCTGTCTCTATTTCTCATTCTCTGGTCCTGTGTCCTTTTGTCCTAATTTGTATGTGCCAGCCTATGAGTCTGTTTGCTTCCATGTGTACAAACATGTGCTTCTGTTTTGTATTTTTATATTTACCTCCACACTTTGGAATCTCATAGTCTATGTTTTGGACTGAGGATTCACATGTAGAATCAAGGTGATGTGAGTCCTGATGTCAGGAAGCCCTTACTTTCACTAGCACTGTCCCTTCCCTTCATGGACACACTTATGTATACAGTGGGCAGATTATAAAGCAGTGGTGATGTCTGGTCTCATCTCAGGAATTATGTGTAATGCCTGCCTCTGAATTATTACTTAACCAGGAATTAGAATCCCTGTTGTCAAAACAGGGAAAATATAATCACAGGTATCTACTTGGCAAAGACATGTGACCTAGGCTCTTGAGAGCATGAGGGGCTAGACTGCCCCCGGCAAGCCATAATGAGTAAATATAGGGAGCCAGGGCACCCTCCCTCTGGATGACTAGATTATGCTGTCCTTGTGAAAGGATTAAAAGTTTCCAGAGATGAAGATAATCCAAGCATGTAGAATCCAGGATTTGACCTTCCTGGGCTTGGATATACAAGACCCAGTCTGTTATCATGTGTCCTTAAAATCATATGTTCATGGAGTTCTATCTTCCTGGGGACAGGCCATACTACACGCTAAATCCATCCTATGAAAAAAATTGAAGTTAAATGAGATAGAAATCATGTCATTTCTACACACCTTAGAGAAGGAGAACTTTGAGGCCCAAGAGAACTTCCAGGAGCTCAAGAAGGGGATTAACTTCTACTGGTAAGTACTGTTCAGGGAAGCCACCAGGTGTGGAATGGCCATTTCTGACTTCCTTTGTTTCTGGACTGGGTAGTTTGCAGGTCTGATTCTATCCCTTCTGACTTTAAGCCATCACTATGAATTAAGGGTTTTTGTGTCAGTTTTCAAAGTCTGTAAGAGACTGTTACTCCTCCAAACATTATCCAGGCATCATCAGGAGCCTCTCATTAGAAGAATGATTTAGATCATGAGAGTGTTATAGTACAGTACTAGGTCTGTGGGGCTCAGGTTTGGTTCTACAGAGCTGAATGTGGTCTTACAAAAGGATGCAATGCCCTACTTTTGGTTTTACAGATCTGCATTGAGGGTTTCTGCAACCTACTAACTGATGTTGCTGAAATGCATGGGGGTGTCATGGATAGTTGGAGATTCCTCATTCTTTTGGAGAGACATGGAACCTTATTGGTGTTTGGGCTACAGCAATTATTTTTTCTTCCCTCAAATTGCTATTTGCTGTTTGTGCAGCTTACAAAAATGTATTGAAATGGATTGTATTAGTTCTTGATGAGAACCTAGATCCTGGTGGGGTTAATAGGACCTGAATATAAGAATGGGAGGAGGAGCCTGCAGAGTGTTACCATGAAGATTCTGTTTCCAGAAACCTGCACAGCCGACTCCTGATGCAGAAGAACCTTATGAATAAGAAGTTAGTCATACTGAAGCAGGAGAACATGGAAGCACATGCTGATTGGACCATCATTCAGCAATACCTGGTGGACTTGAACCTGAATGATAAAGATGAACAGGAGAAGACCAGCATCCTCCAGGGCCAACAACATCAGGTAGGCACAAGCAGCTCAGCCAGGCTTATACTGACTGATAAAATTTTCCATTTGCATACATCGTTGCTTTCACCCAGCACCATATTAATTCACATTCCCAAGCAGCCTCCCACCTCATGGAATGTAGTTATTCATTTCTAGGTCTATGCACATGTATTCTGGGTTATGAACCTCTTGTGATAAGCTGAAGTTTGGCAAGTATACCTTACTAATCCTGTTTAATCTGAAGACTAGTAATGGTGGTAAATGTATAACATGCCGCATTCCTATACCAGCTCATGATAGGTGGGATGCTTTCCAGAGCTTTGAGTAAGTTCTAGGTCCTGTGACAAAGGTTGTGCAAGAACCATGTGACTTCCCTTGTGGGAAGCTTCCTCCTGGGTTAATATTCAAACTCCAATAAGAAATATGTTCTTCTCCTTGTCCTTTATCTGTGGGGCATGTGGCATTTTCCCTTCTTCCTGTAACACAATGAGGTCTCTTTCAATTTCCATTTCATGGTGTGCACTTATAGAAGTCTGAGTAGTAGCTTGTCAGCCCATATATTAGGTGAATGTTGCAGGGTATTTTGCTGTGTATGCAGTTACACATACAATATTGTGTAACAGCGACATTGTCAGTTAAAAGATGGATGATAGCATTCCTTTTGAGTTGATGGGAGGAAGCAACCTGAGAGCTGACATTTAGGTTCCCAACAATCCTCTGTCTTAATACCTGCCTTCCGCTTCTAGGATGCAGAAAGTGTAGCAAGACCTGAAATTTCCACAGTCCAGGAAGAGAGCCGTCTTCAGAATGAGTTGCCACTTCATGAAGCCCCTGCTGAGCTCCATCCTCAACAATCACAAAATTCCTTGGATGAGTCTTCTACACATAATTCAATTCCTCATGTTGAATAGGCCCTCACTACCTAGCCAGTGAGCCGGTCAATTCAGGATTTTATTTCCTTTCTTCTACAAACACCCCTTAGGAGTGAACTGAGGTGACTGCCCTGCCATCACATGTCCAAGAGAAGAAACAGAATGTCTGTCTCTGGTGCTAAAAGTGCAGTGAGAGAAAACTGGTTCATATAATTTACAGTTAGAGTTTTGGTTGCTGTTTTTTTTGTCTGTTTTTTCTTTTTGTTTGTTTGATGTTTTGCTACTTGTTATGTTATTGGAAATTATATATTATTGTTGTTGCTTTTTCACTTATACTTTTCACTTTACAGTAATTATAATTAAAATCCTATTTTTTTTTATAACCAGCCACTTTGCCGAAGTTGTTTATCAGCTGTAGGAGTTCTCTGGTGGAGATTTTGGGTCACTTAAGTATACTATGATATTATCTGTAAATAGTGATAGTTTGACATCTTCCTTTCCATTTTGAATATCTGGAGAGAGCAAACACTAGAAGCTTGACAGTCTACCTGAAAGCTCTAGAACTGATGCCAAAACCATAAAAAGAACCAACAAAGAAAGAGAACTTCAGCCCAATTTCCCTTAAGAATATCAATGAAAAATACTCAAAAAATTCTCACAAACTGAATCCAGGAAGGCTTCAAAACAATCACTCACCTGGATTAAGTAGGCTTCATCCAGGAGTAGGCTTCATCCAGGAATGCAGGGATGGTTCAGTGTATGGAAATCCATGAATGTAGTACACTCTGTAAACAACCCTGAGATTTCACCTCACAGCACTCAGAATGGCTAAGATTAAAAACTCAGGAGAGAGCATGTGTTGGAGAGGCTGTGGAGAAAGAGGAACACTGCTCCACTGCTGGTGGGATTGAAAGCTGGTACTACCAATCTGGAAATCATTCTGGTGATTCCTTAGAAAACTTGACATGATTATTCCAGAGGACCCTGCTCTACCACCCCTGAGCATATACCCTGAGGATTCCCCAGCATGTAATAAGGATACATGCTCTGCTGTCTTCATAGCAGCCCTATTTATAATAGCCAAAAGAACTCAGATGTCCTTCAATGGAAGAATGGATACTAAAAAATGTGGTATATATACACAATGGAGTACTATTCAGCCTTTAGAAACAATGGATTCATGAAATTCTTAGACAAATGGATGGAGCTGGAGAACATCACACTAAGTGAGGTAACACAGTCTCAAAAGAATACTCATGGTATGCACTCACTGATAAGCAGATATTAACCTAGAATCTTGGAATACCCAAGACAAAATCCACATTTCAAATAATGTCGAAGAAGAAGGAAGGAGTGGCCCCTGGTTCTGAAAAGGCTCAATGCATCAGTGTAGGGGAACACCAGAACAGGGAAGTGGGGGAAGGGGGTGGATGGGGGGACAGGGGGATGGAATAGGGCATATGGGACTTTTGGGGAGTACTGAGCCAGGAAATGGGAAATCACTTGAAATGTAATAAAGAATATATTGAATAAAAAACCACAATATACAGCAAACCAATAGCCAACATCAAACTAAAGGGAGATAAACTCAAAACAATCCCATTAAAATCAGAAAAAATACAAGGCCCTATCTAGTCAAAATAGTACTTGAAGTTCTACCTAGGGCAATAAGACAACAAAAGTAGGTCAAAAGGATATAAATTGGAAAGGATGAAGTAAAAATATCACTTTTTTTCAGTTGATATAATAGTGTACTTAAGGGACCACAAAAATTCTACCAGAGAGAATCTCCAACTTCAGCAAAGTGGCTGGATATAAAATTAACTCTACCAAATCAGCAAATATTCCTCTATAAATTGGCTGAGTAACATACTAGGGAAATGACAGCTTTCCCAAGAGTCACAAATAATATAAAATACCTTGTTATGACTCTAACCAAGAAAGTGAAAAATCTGACAAGAACTTCAAATCCCTGAAGAAAGAAATCAAAGAACAAAAAAGATGGAAAAATTTCCCAAGCTCAGGGATCACCATGATTAGCAGAGTCAAAATGCCATCTCACAATATTGCAATCTAAAGATTCATTGCAAACCCCATCAAAATTCCAACTCAATTCTTCTTAGAGTTAGAAAGAGCAATTCTCAGATTCATTTTAAATAACAACAAAAAACCCACAAGATAGTGAAAACTATTCTCAACAATAATAGAACTTATGGTAGAATCACCATCCTTGACCGCAAACTGTACTATAGTAAAATATGGGCAAAAACTGCATGGTATTGGAACAGGGACAGCCAAGTAGTTCAGTGGAATGGAACTAGAAACACAGAATTAAACCCACACACCTATGGTCACTTGATCTTTGACAAAGAAGCTAAAGTTATCCAGTGGGGGGGGGATAGCATTTTCATGAAATAGTGCTTGTTCAAGTAGAGGTCAGCATGTAGCAGAATGCAAATTTGTCCATTCTTTGTTTATTTTTCCCAATGGAGATTTTTTTAAACATGAATTACTTGTTCAAGTGTTTAAATCCTTAACTGCTCAGACCAGTCCAACCTGCACCTGAGGGACAAACACAAAACTGTAAAATGTTAACTTTATGTGATTTGTTCTCCAAGGTTCAGTTAGTAGTCCACAATATCAAAAGGTTACACCAAGCATCCTCTGCCTCCTCAGTACCCAGGGCCTTGAAGGGACCAGGAGGAGCCTGGAATGAGCTGGGAGCTAGACTAGGGTCAGGGAGCAGTGGCTGATGGTGCCTTTCTGAACTTCTGGCACTAGGCAGTTACCTAGGGCAGTGGGACTTGGGAAAAGGGAGAGTAAAGAGTACTGGACCTGTGTCTTGTTCAAAGGAAGCCTACTCTTGCTTCTTTCACTGCACAGTGTACCCTGTTGTGGAAGCTCAAGGCCCCAGAGGTCCAGTCTACAGAGTAGGATGCTCAAGGTGCTCACCCACTAGAAGCTGAGATCCTAGCAGGGCACCGGAGCCTGGGCATGAGTCATGCCCCTGCAGCTTCCACAGAGCTCCAGGACCCGCTCATGGCACAGGAACCTATGAATAGCTTCTGCACACTGAGCGGCCTAATTGGCTCTTGGCTTGCCACTTTTCCTGGTTGAATTAAATCTACTTAATGTAGGAGTGCAGCCGGGTTTCCTTTAGTAGGTCTCCATGAATAAAAATGGAAATGCTACTATTCCAATGAGTACCACCTTTACTAATTGGAATCAGTGGTTCTCTCCTACTGCTGTCCAACGAGGTCATCCTCTGCTACATATGCAAATGGAGCCATGTGTACTCTTGGGTTGTTGGTTTAGTCCCTGGGAACTCTGTGGTTTCTGGGTGGTTCATATTGATGTTCCTCCTATGGGACTGCAAACCCCTTCAGCTCCTTAGGTCCTTTCTCTAGCTCTTCCATTGGGACACAGTGAGAACCACTACTTTGGAGACAAAAGAACTCATTGTCTACTCTGTCCATGGATTTGGATGTCTCAGCACTGAAGACACAGGACACAGTCTCTCCTCTCTAACCCCACCCCTTACAAGAATCTCTGATCCTTTATATTGAGATCTCGTTGGAAGTCTTAAGAACCTTGAGTATACTATTGGTGGAGCATGGCAAAAGTAATAATAGATGCACTCAGGAAGAAGTGAAGGTTGGTAGGTACACACTGGGTTTTCCTTGACCCTCTCTACATATGGGCTGCCTATTAGAAGGTGCCACAAAATCTGAGAGGATGAACATTAGCTAATCTCTGGAAACTTTCTCACAAACACAATCAGATGTATATTTTAAGGTCATTCTAGATCCCATTAAGTTGGCAATTGAGAGCATCCATAACATGGTTTCCCTTTAACACCCAACCACTTCCTAAGTTACACTTAATTTCTGATAAAAGTGATTGTAATGTAGCATAACTGGTAGGTGTTTGTCCAGCAGGTATGAAGCCCTGGTTTGAGTCCCAGCACCATATAAGTTGAACATGATGGTATACAGAAGTAATGCTTAAAGTTGGGATGTATAGTAAGCACATCAGATGTTCAAGGCTATCCTGAGCTACACATCTCAGACCATGTCTTAAATATTATAAACTACATATCTATGAGAACCTGTCTTAAAAGAAAAACAGAAAGACAATGGTGTCATAATATTACCTAACATTATATAACTATCGCCATACAACCAAAACACATTAATTATTCTCCAAGACTAAATAGTGAAGATCATTTTGGAATGTTTAAAGTTTATACATGCTAATATAGATTAAAAACTTAAGTACTCATGTCAACTCAAAGCTTTGTTATATAATAAAACGAAAGGAAGGAAATCATGAATGTTAAATATAAACAGACACACATAGACACACAGAGACATCTATCATATGTATGTATGTGTGTGTGTGTGTGTGTGTGTGTGTGTGTGTATGTACAAACATGTCCTTAACAAAATGGCACAAAATCTCTCAGGACATTTACACATTTACATTCCTCATTTCTGTAACTGGTCATATGGACACAGCTGGTATTATCTGCCTATGGCCTGGGTTTAGTTTTTTGTATTCTTTTTTTGTTTTTTTTTTTGTTTTTTTTTTTGTGAATATTAGTGTAGGCACACATGTGCCATTACATATTTGTGGTAGCAAAAAGACACAATGTTGGGACACAACCTCTGTCTCATCTTCTACCTTCTTTGAGACAGTCTCTGTTGTCATCTGCTGATCGGTGTGCTAGGCTAGCTGGCCCATAAGTATTCAGGGCCTCTCCTGTCTCTGCCTGCTTCCTTTCTATAGGAGGGCTGTAGATGCCCACAAGCACATCCAAGTCTTTGTGGCTTGTGGGATCTGAGGTTCAAGTCCTCATGCTTGTATTCAGTTCTCTTTCTTCCCATCCAATTTTAAGCATTAGCACCAACTCCTACTGTTTTGGAATCGTCAACCCTTTGAGTCATATCTGCAAGTCTAAACATTTCCTTCACGTATGCTTTAGGTGTTACTTAAAGACAGGTGGCTTTCCTGTAATGGCCTCTCATTTCTGTGAGTATCTAAATTTAATTTGCAAATGATCAACACATGCACAGGAACTAAGAATAATGATAGAGTGAAGTGATGAATCTGAGATGTTGAGTGAATTCTACATTTAATAGACAATATTCTCAAACATAGGAGAAAAACCTGGCCTGTTTAGGTGGTTAAGGCTATGGGGGCTAGTAAAATCATTCAGGCAAATGCACAGAGGGATAAGACAGGAGGAAGACATGGGCCACAGATTTGAAGAAACTTACTAACATGAGAAATGAGGACAGTCTCTTTACCAGGTCTATCCTTATAATATTTGATTAATTTGTATTTCAAAGCACTAAACAAGTATGTCTGAAAGCTTTGGAGCTACTAATTTTTAGGGGGTTGTTCAGTCCACAGCTGTTCACATGCAAGCATTTTAAGGATTGACCACAACCACTTTTGCATTTCTTCTAGACTACTTGGAATGCTGCTGCATTCAAGATTTCCCCAGCCCATCTTAAGAACTCTCAATGCAACCCAAGTGTTTATGTACTTTTAATCTTCACAATTTTTCTTTTTTCCTTTTTTATTAAATATATTCTTCATTTACATTTCAAATATTGTCCCCTTTCCTAGTCCCCCCAGGAATCTCATATCACATCTCCCCTCCCCCTCTTCCCCAGTCAAATCTCTACTGTTTCTCTGTCCCAGCATTTCCCCACACTGCAGCATTGAGTCTTTCTCGGCCCAAGGGCCTCTTCTACCTTTGATCTCGCACAAGGCCATCCTCTGCTGCCTATGTGTCTGGAGGCATGGGAAACTCCATGTATACTCTCTGGATGATGGTTTTGTCCCTGTGAGCTCTAGGAGTACTGGGTGGCTCATATCATTGCTCCTCCTATGGTGGTGCAAACTCCTTCAGCTATTGGATCCTTTCTCTAGCTGCCCCATTGGGGACTCTGTGCTCAGTTGAATGGCAGACTAAAAGTGTACCCTGCTGCATTTGTCATACACTAGCACAGCCTCCCAGGTGACATCTATATCCAGATTCATTTGCCAAAGTACTTGTTGGCATCCACAAATGTGTCTGGGTTTTGTACCTGTATATGGGAGGGATCATTTGGTGGGGTAGTCTCTGGATGGTCCTTCCCTCAGAATTTGCTCCACACTTTGTCTTTGTATATCCTCCTGTGGGAATTTTGTTCCCCTTTCTAAGAAGGACCAGAGTATCCAAACCTTCTCTTAGGAAAAGGACAGTGTCAGTAGGACAAAACAGCAACCCACAGATTGAGAAATTTTTTTAGAAACCTTACATCTGATAGAGGGCACATATCTAAAATATACAGAGAACTCAACAACTTAGAATCCAGAGTACCAAATAGCCCTATTAAAAGCAGAGTACTGATCTAAACAGAGAATTCTCATAGAAGGCCTGAGAAGTACTTAAAGAAATGTTCAACTTCCTTAGTCAACAGGGAAATACAAATCAAAACAACTTTGAGAGTCCACCAAACAGGTAACATAAGATGATAGCCAGGCTGTGGATAAAAAGAACAATCCTCCATTGTTGGTGGGACTGCAAGCTGCTATAACAACTTTAGAAATCAATCTGGCAGTTCCTAAGAAAATTGGAAATAGTTTTAACTGGAGACCCAGCTATATGACTATGGGACATATACCCAAAAAATATTCCAACATATAACAAGGACACATTTCTACTATGTTCATAGCAGCCTTATTTGTAATAGCAAGAAGCCGAAAAGAACACAGATGTCCCCCTACAGAAGAATGGGTACAGAAAATTTTGTTACAGAATGGAGTACTACAAGCTATTAAAAACAATGATGTCATACAATTTGTAGGCAAAAAGAAGATCTAGAAAATATCATCCTGATTGATGTAACCCAGACACAAAGGAACACACATGGTATGTGTTTACTGATAAGTGGATATTTGCGGAAAAGTTCACAATGTCCATGATACAACCCACAGACATCATGGAGCTTATAAGAAAGGGAGCCCAGGGCATAACTCCTTCATTCCTGCATTGAGGGGATATCAGGATGACCGTGGCAGGTTGAGGTAGGGGAGACCTGGGAAGGAGAGAGGTGGGGAAGGAAATAAGGGAGCAATTTCAGGTACTGGAGAGGATAGGAGGGAGGTAAAAAGGGTCTGAAAATTGAACAAAAATATGTAGGTGGACAATCAGGAACTGTGGATAGCCACCTGAGGGACACAGACACCAGGGAAACAGGGGCTCCCAAGACCCAAAGGGGATGGTTTTAGCTTAAATGCACAGAGAAGGGAGAGATAGAACCTGTACAGAGTACCTCCATTGGATAAGTTCACCTGCCCATACTGCCACACACCCCTGCGACCCCCCTTCTTCAAGGGATGGTGCAACCCACTCACTTCAAAATTTTCACCCGGAAATGTTTCTGTGCAAAAGAAGAGCAGGGACAAGAAATAGTCCAGAGACTGAGGGAAGCACCATCCATGGACTGCCATACCTGGGGAAACATCGTAACTGCAGACACCAAACCAGACACTGTTGTTGTGGTCCAGAGGTGCTTGCTGACAGTAACATCTCATGAAGGTTCTTAGGGCAGTCAGGCCAGCAAGTGACCGTTGGAGCCAACCACTAGACTGAGCTCAAGGAACCTGGTGGGGGAATTGGCAGAAAAGCTAGAGCAGCAGACTGGATTGCAACCCCATTGGAAGAACAGCATCTGTTGCAAGGACCACCCAGTGCTCCCAGTGACCAGACCACAATCTGAGGAGTGTACAGGAAGTGATTTATGGCCCCAGATACATTGTAGCTGATGACTTTGCCTGACAGCAATGGACGAGAGGCCATTAGTCCTGTGGAGGTTTGATGACCCAAGGTAGGAATGCTGAAGCAGTAGGGCAGGAGAGGGTTGGTGAGTGTGGAGTGCCCTCATACAGGCAAGGGGAAGGGGAAAAGGTAGATGTTGTTTGAGGGGTTGTTGGAGGGGTAACAAGGGGGGTATATCATTTGATATGCAATCGAAAGGAATGATTAATAAATAAATTAAAGGGCGGGAGAGATGGCTTAGCTGTTAAGAGCACTGACTGGTCTTCCAAAGGACCTGAGTTCAAATCCCGGCAACCACATGGAGGATCACAACCATCTGTAATAGGATCTAACTCCCTCTTATAGAGTGTCTGAAGATAGCTACAGTTTATGTAATATAATAAATAAACAAATCTTGAAATAAAGAAAGATATTAAAAAAATCCACATATGGCAGCCATTTAATTTTAACAATGAAGACTCAGGGGCCAGATGCTGGGGTGAAAACCTGCCAGATCAAAGAGACATGGAAAGCACTCAGCTGACCTCCCTACTGCACAGTGCCCTCAATTTCATGCAACACAAAGACTTTCCTTTGGTTTACTTATATTCATTCCCTTCCAAGGGTTACTTTCTCTGCCTGTTGACCAGGAGTTGACATTCTCTTGCTTTGCAATACAGGTGTGCATCAGGGCTGAGCCAGAGGAAAAGAAAGTACAATAAACCAAAGCTCTTGGGTTAAAGGTCAGTGCTAGCACTGGGCTGTACTGTAAAAGCTTTTGATTGTTTGTTTGTTTTCAGTAAAAAACACAATCTTGAAGATTAAAATCTGAACTAATACCCTGCAACATAAGTTAGCAATGTTATTTTCACTATAAAAATCAAGCTCACTGTCAGTTGTTCTCATTGTTCCCAGGCATATCTGAATGCATCATCATGGGAACAAAATCATCCCAAGGAATGTCAGAACTGGGCTCTTGGAGTTAGGATGAGACATAACTGAGACAGTTTTGAATAATAAACACTGAGGAAGATACATAGGGATCACTTAAGTGTTGCCAATCAAGCCTAGAGCAAACACTGGCTTTGGAAGGAGGATGTGCTCAATGGCTATGCCCCAGGACAGTCTCTAGGAAAGGCAAAGTTAGCTTTCTGTCAATATGGGGGGAACATTAGCAGGGAGCCAAAGGCTGTACCTCATGACATCAGCAGTTCTTTCTTGAACATTCTATTGTTTCCTAGAGAGTTCTTGGCATCCTCTATGATGTCACCAGTGTTGTAGCAACAACACTTGCACTGAGGTTTCTCAGTCAGTGTCCAGAGGATAAGTCCATAGACATGTTTGCCCGATTGAGAAAACTTTTTGGGAGAGCAAGGATAGATGGGAGAGAGACTAGAGAGAGGAGGAAGGAAACTGCCCTTTCTTCTGAAAGTAATGAAGGGGGAAGGAGGTGGTCTTCGGGAATGCGTAGTAAGTTTGGGGAAATTGATATGCAGTGATTGCCTGAGCTGGCCTTTCTAACAATGGGGCACAGGAACTGGAGCGTCTGGGAAGCAAAAGAATTTTCATGATTATCACAATTCTTGAAAACCAAGGATTTCAGAACATTACTTTCTCCAGTCCTTAAGGCAGGAGAAAGCAAGGCTAAATCTGTGATGCTGTGAACTCCAATTCTTTACTTTCAATGGGTATGGTGGGTGTTACAAGGGACAGAATAAGACAATCAGGAGTCAGAGTATGCCAATTTAGGGGAGGGCATCACTGCACTTCACTCTCATGGCTTCTTTTAGCTTTAGTTTCTATCTGACAGTAGTACCGGGGAGAGAACTGTGCTCCAGGCCATGACCTTATGTTCTCCTCTCCCTGACAGTTCCCACCCTGACTTTCTTAACACCAGTTTGTGGGTAGCAGGCATTTCTGTACTATATACAATAACCTGTCAGAGGAAATACACCCAGAGAGAGATGTAATCCACTTGATACTTCTGGTGTGTTTGGTGTTTCAGTAAGGGGAACTAATCAGTGTGTTGACTCTGTTCTCCTACAGCATGACCTCTTAACGCTATCTCTTGGGCATGGAGTAACAGGGTTGGAGATTTGAACATCTCCAAATACTCATGCACTTGTGGATAGTGAATTTTTAATCTCCCTTTTGAAATCACAAGACTGATGACTTGGATACCAAGATGCACCCTGTGCAGATATTAATAAGCCTGGAAAGCCATCTGTGTAGTCCTCATAAGCATGTATAGCGAGACAGAGGACACACCCATCTGCTTACATTATCTGGTCTACAGAGTGATAGGAGAGCTGGGATCCACTAAAGCTGAATCTCAAACTTGGACCAAACTCTGTGTGGTATCACTGGGTTCTAGGCCTGTTGTCCTTCTGTATGGGTTTCAGGGTCGTCTATCTACACTCTATGTGTCCCCACTATGCAAGCTCACTAGTGTTATTCAACCTACAGGGGCTGGCAGGCAGACATCATCCCCAGAAACTGTCCTAAACAAGAAGCAGGCCAAGAAGGAAGAAGAGAAGCTGACCACAGAGCTGCAGCTCATTACCCAGGAGAGAAACGAGGTGAAAGATCACCTGATCTCCATCACGGAGGGAGCCATGAACAAGAGGTATGCATTTTCCAAATGCACAGGGGTGTCAGTCTGGAGTCAGCAATGCCACTCTCACCTTAACCTATTAAGGTGTGGTTTTCTAGGAATCTGTACCACCAGAACTTCCCTGTGCCAAACCACATGTCCCTAAATAATTATTAGAGGAGAGGTAGAACCTGAAGCATGAGTGAGATGGGAATGGACTCTTCTCATCCCTCCGATTGAGGAGGGGGATTTGTTGTTAGAATGAAGAATTCAGGGATATAAATAGTGGAAACTGAGTTCCCAGGGCACATTTGGAAAGCCCTTGACATGAGGTGGATTTGTGAGTTTGTAGGAACTGTAAGTTTGTGGTGAGTGTGAGTACTTGCCTGGCATGTGTCTGAGTGCTGGAAGCTCCTGGAAGCAGCTTGAGAGGCCTGGCCGTGCATTGTCCATCTCAGTGCTTGACTAGAGATGCCTTATGCTCTTGCCTGTTCCTCTTTGTAGGCCTTATACTCTGAGACAGTAATGTTGCATGCATTTCTCCTGCATCTCTTTATGCTCTTACAGTTTCTATCTCTGTCTCTCACACTCTCTGACTGTTTCCTTTTCTCTTTCTTTTATGTGTGTCCTATTCAGTGTGTCCATGTGTGCGCACATGCAACCACCTGTGCATGCATTTTATATGTTTATGTTTCCCTCCACAATTTGGAATCTAGCAGTATGTGTTTTGTCTTGAGGATTTACCTATAAAAGAGTTTCTAGGGGAGGTTAGTACTGAAATCTCATATTCCCCGCTTTAATCAACACTATTCTATTGCTATGGGTCACAATTGTCCATACATTTATATCCTTTAGGCAGCTTATAAAGATGTGGTGTTGTCTGGTATCAGCTCCACTGATATATGGGTACTGTCTATCTCTAAGGTATGTCTTTTTCTGGTTTTAGAATCACTGTTGTGGAACAGGAAATACGTAATCACAGGTTTCTGGTGGGCAAAGATCTGTGACCTAGGCTCATGAGATTATAACTGGTTAGACTGCACCTCCAGCCCTACTGAGTGAACTCAGTGAGCCATGTTGCCCTCCACCTGGATGCCTAGCTTCTGTTCTCCTGGAGACAGGATAGCAAGTTTCCAATGCTAAAGAAGAACCAAGTATATAGAATCTAGAATGTGGAATTTGGTCCTATGTTAATACAGGACCCAACCTGACTTCATGTATTCTTAAAAGTCCACATTCATGGAGTTCTGTTTTCCTGAGAACATGCCCTTCGAGAGGTTGAATCCAATGTATGAACAATGGAAGTTAAAGGAGAAGGAGGTCCTGACATTTCTTCACAACTTAGAGATGGAGAAGATTGAGGCCCAAGAGAACATCCAGGAACTCAAGAAGGAGATTAACTTCTATAGGTCAGTACCAGTCAGGGAGGCCACCAGTTGTGGAAAGGCCATTTCAGCCTTCCTTCCTTTCTGGACTGTAGAGTCTAAAGGTCTGCTTCTATCCCTTCTGATATTTAGGTAACAGTGTACCTTGGAATTTTGGACTCCCTTTTTATATGTATGTCAGAGACTGTTAACCCTCCCAGTATTGTCCAGGTATACCCAGGGGACTCTAGATAGAAAAGTGATTCAGTTCTTGAGAGTGTTGATCTGCAGTATTAGGCCGCTGGAGCTCAGGCTGGGTTTTATAGAACTGAGTGTGATGGAATACAAGAACAGAATGCCTTCCTCTGGGTTCTACTGACCTTCTTTGATGCTATTTGGCCCCTACTAATAGATGTTGCCCCATTGCATTGTGCTGTCATGGATAGTTGGAGACCTTCTTTCTTTTGGAGAGACATGCAACCTTGTTGGTGTTTGGGCTGCAGTAAACCTTATTTCTTCCTTCAAGTTGCTGTTTGCTGTATGTGCAGCTGTGATGGATGTATTGAGATGAATTGAATTAAATTATCATGGGAACCAGGGTCCTGGTGGGCTTAATGGGACCTGTAAGTAGGAATGGGAGGAGGAAGATGCAGGGTCTTACTATGCAGAGTTGCTTCCAGAAACCTGAGTAGCCAGATCCTGATGGAGAAGATGCTTGTGAAGAAGAGAAGGGTCATGCTGAAGCAGGAGAGCAAGGAAGTACATGTTGACTGGTCTCTCATAGAGAAATATTTGGTGGGATTGAACATGAATGGTAAAGATGAACAGGAGAACACCAGCAACCTCCAGACCCAACATCAGGTAGGGACAAGCATCTCAATCAGTCTATTACTGTTTGATACCATTTTTCCATAAGATGCATCTTTGTTTTCACCCAGCACCTTTCTAATCTACAATCCCAAGCAGCCACACATATCATGTAATGTAGTTGTTCATTGCTCTGTTTATGTGCAAGTATTTTGGGATGTTAGGCTTTTGTGAGATACTTAATTATTGGCAAGTATACTTTGCTGCTCTGTTTGAAGCTACAGTCCAATTAGGGTGACAGATGAATAACCTGCCACATTCCTGCATGGGTTTATGATAGATGGGATGCAATGCAGAGCTTTGAGCACCTTCTATGTCCTGTGACAGAGGTCATGAAAGGGTCATGTGATTTTCCAGGTGGGAAAAAATTTGCAGAAATAAAATCCAAATAGAAATATCGTGGAGTGCTTCTCATTTTCATTGATCTGGGTGGTATGTGGCCTTCTGCTTTCTTTGGAAAAACCAATGAAGTCTCTTCCAATTGCCCATTTATTGCTTTGTAGTGAAAGAAGTCTGAGGGGCAGTTTGTCAGGTCATACATTTGGTGAATGTTGCCAGAAATTTTGCCTTGCCTACATTTATAACAGCAATGCTGTCAGTTCAAAGATCAATGATAACTTTCCTGTTGACTTGGTAGGAGGCAGCAGCCTGACAGCTGACAATTAGTTCCTCACCAAGCCTCTATCTTAATAGCTGCCTTCCTCTTCCAGGTACCAGCAACTGTAGCAGGAGCTGAAATTTCAACAGCCCAGGAAGAGGGCCTCCTGCAGAATGATTTTCCACCTCAGGTGCCCCCTCCTGAGCTCTATCCTCAACAGCAACAAAATTCCTTGGATGAATCTTCTTCCACATAATTCTTCAGGGGGAATAGGCCCTATCTACCTAGCCAATGGGCCTGCTGATTCAGGATGTCATTCCCTTTCCTGATCTGACAACACCCCTTGAGAGAGAACTGAGGTGACTGCCCTGCCACCAAGTGTCCAAGAGGAGAAACAGGCTGTACATCTGTGTTCCTAAGAGTGCACTGAGATAACTCTCCTTCATAGAATTTACTGTTAGACTTTTGGTTAAAATTTTGTTTTTCATTGTTTTGCTACTTGTTATGTTATTGGGATATTATATGTTTGTGTTATTACTTTTCATTTTTGCTAATGCTTTTTACTGTTTTTATTAACTGTAATTTTAAAGCCTGTTATTTTAAATTTATTTATGAATGATAAATTGATTAGTAATTCTTGACTCCTTTTTCTCCAAAGCCAGTTTGTGCAATTTTTAATTAATGAGTTATTTTTATACAGTCCATGTTTTATTCCCCACCCCACCACCCCCAGTCTTCCCCTCCAATTGATCTATATCCTGTCCCTCCTCCTCTCCCCCCACCGGCCCACCATGTCCCCACGTGGATGAACCCACACCCCACAAAAACTGACCTCTACACTCCCTGGAGCGTCTTGTCTCAGGAAAACTGGACACAATACTTCCGGAGGACACAACCATAGCACTCCTGGGCATATACCCAGAAGATTTCCCAGCATGCAATAAGGATACATGCTCCACTATGTTCATAGCCGCCTTATTTATAATAGCCAGATCCTGGAAAAAACCCAGATGTCCCTCAAAGGAGGAATGGATACAAAAAAATGTGGTATATATACACAATGGAGTACTATTCAGCCATTAGAAACAACGAATTCATGAAATTCTTAGAGAAATGGATGGAGCTGGAGAAAGTCATACATAGTGAGGTAACCCAGTCTCAAAAGAGTACCCATGGTATGCACTTGCTGATAAGTAGATATTAGCCTAGAATCTTGGAGCACCAAATACACAATCCACATACCAAATGATTTCCAACAAGAAGGAAGGAGTGGACCCTAGTTCTGAAAAGGTTCAGTGCATCAGGGTAGGGGAATACCAGAACAGGGAAGTGGGAAGGGGTGGATGGGGGAACAGAGGGAGGAAAAACCACATGTGGGACCTATGTGGGGGAACCAGGAAAAGGGAAATGAAATGTAAATAAAGAATATATCTAATAAAAGAAAGAAAAGAAATAAGAAAAAAAGAAAAAAGAAAACAGAAATTGGAGGGAGCATATACTATCACCTTTACAGCACACCTGAAAGCTCTTGAACAAAAAGAAGCAAATATGCCCAAGGGAAGAAGATGGCATGATCACACTTAAGTTAACAAGAGCTCATTATCAGCAATCATCCTTGGTCTGACACTCTTTCCTTTTATCCCCATCTTGTTTTGTTATGGAGACAGGTTCTCATTACACCATAGCCCTGACTGGCCTGGTACACTGAGATCCATTCCCTCTGCCTCAAAAGTGCTGAAATCATACACATGTGCCTCTATGCCCATCTGAAAGTTGTATTTCCATTTTTACTTTTTATGTGTTTGAGTGTTTGCTTGTATGTATGTATATACTACATATGGGGCCTAGAGCCCATGAAGATCAGAAGTGACACAATATCCCCTGAAATTGGTGCTGGGAACCAAACTCAGGTCCTCTGCTAGAGCAACATGTACTCTTAGCAGCTGAGCTGTTCCTACAGCCTGCTGTATTTTGGTAACTTAGAAGTAGAATAAATAGGAAACTTTCCAGTGTTCATGCTAAATGCTGATTATTGTAGAATTGATATGGAACATAAACTGTAACCTGGCTCATTTTAGCAATTGAACTTTAACATTTTCAGCATTTACACCAGTTCAGCAAGAGAATGTGGTAGATTTTGTGTGAAGTAAATTCAGCTGTGGCCGTTTAAAACTTCTATTGTAAACGGGATATCATAGCACAGGACTATAACCCCAGAATTCTGAGAGATCTGAGGAAGGGGAAAGGTTTGAAACCAGGCTGTGCTACATGAAACCCTGCAAAAGATGGACAGATGTTGGAGCACAAATGTCCATGTGCTCACAGACTAGCATTAGGGAAACCAGGAATGTTTAGTGCTGTACAAAGCTGTCTCCTTCATGTATGTATAACTGTTCTTTGCCCAGAAGGATGGGAATGGAGGTGAATAATATTCTCAATGACCTCTGTATTATCTAGACGTCTGAGAACACACCAGATGCTCCACTTAGGCCCATAAGATAACACATGTAACCTATCTTTAGAACCCATCTTCCTGGAAGAAGGGACAAGTAATTTGAGTAGAGTTTTGATGTAATTATGCCTGCTTATGCACATAGAATTGTGTTATGTCAGAAACTGGTTTTCCAAATTGTACTGTATTAAAATATGAATGAAATAACCTGACATGGGTCAGGAAAAAAAAAGAAAAAAAAAGAAGGTACCATCAGAACAGTGCCTAGGCACCTATTTTCTAAGTAGCTGCCCAGTAGGCAGGGCAGCCTCAATCAATAGTAGCAAGGTTAAGAAACTCGGGCTTTTTGTTGGTTTGCCTTCAGGTTTCACTTCCAAGAACTTCCCAGTTACCTTTTGTGCATTTGAAGACAGTCCTCTTCAAGCAGAAAATGTGATTTTTCCTGAAATCACCACGAGAAAGTCCTGGTATACAGTAAGCAGCATGAAATTTCCACACCAAGCTGCATTTACATGGTAAATTGTGATTTGTAAAGTCCAGGTTCAATAGTTTCTGACTATCTTTATGTCAAGTAGCCTCTGGCTCTTTGTCTTACCCACCATGGCACTTCTATTCACAATTGTCACTATTAAGTTGTTGTGATGGGAAAAGTTACACCACATGATGTCTTAACCAATTCCAGTAAACTGGGTGGGTGTTGACTCACCAAAGGCAAGTGGAATGGATATGAGAAAAATGATCTGTTTTGGTCTTAATAAACTCCAACATTGTGATTAAAAAAACATAATAAAGCATAAAATACCAGTATGAAATAATCATAATCAGTATTGGGCAAATTACAGTGACATCATTTAACATTTTATTTTCTGCTACTATTTTCAAGTCTTCTAGAGTAGCACTATACAAGATCCTAAAGCCTTCCATTGTGGTGCCCCCCATCCTTTCCCCCTCTCCTTGTGGAATTCTAGGGTGACTTACCAAAATCTGATGGATTCTCAGTTTTTCCACAGCATATTTAATCTCTCTGGTCTTGGGTCTTGCCAAAAGTTGCAGAGCCAATAAATTTTTCTACAATATAAAAACCCCAGAAACAATTCTATCAGTGAAGTCTCAGGAGTCATATAAGGGGGTGAAAACCTGCCACCAGAGTCTCTTAAAGCACCCAGCTGTCCTTTCTATCTCACTGCCCTCCCAGAAGAAGCGGATTCCCTCTCCACTTCTTCAAAATTCTACAATTCAAAGACTTTCTATTTGTTTAGATATATTCATTCCCTTTCAGCTTGTTCCTTGTTCTGTTCTGGGGTTGGAGTGGACTTTTAGAGCTTTTCAGTAAAGGTGTGTCCTTTGGCTGAGCTATAACACAAAAAAGTCCTTGTATACAGTAAGCAGAAAGCTCTTGGGTTAAAGGTCTGAGCCAGAGCTGAACTATACCAAGTTAACTAGAGTATGAAGGATGGACCTATGGCGTGAGATTCTATGTAGTGCAAGTCTGCCTTATGTGCCATCAATGGGAATGAAGGGAGACACTGGGTCCTTTTCAAATCTATTGCCTAAGCTAAGAAGGATGTTAGCTGACAGGAGATTGGTACTTAGGTGGCAGAGCACCATCTTATAGGCTAAGATGACAGAGCTGGGGTGGAGGCAGTCTAGTAAGGGGAACAACATTTGAAATGCAAATAAATAAAATAGCCAATTAATAAATGAATAGTGGAAAATAAAATTTAAAAAAAGCAAACAGGTAAAAAAAATGGCATAAGTCATACCACTAAAAAAAATAAAAAATAAAAATAGGCCGGCCCCTGGACCAGCAATAGCGGCAGGCCTCCATATTGCAACCAGGACACAGCTGGAAAGGCCCAGGTAGAAACTCCTTCCAGGGCTACCCACACGGGGGGGATCTGCTAGGCTCTCGCTGCCAGGCAGGCAGAGTTCTGCCTAGGCTCTGCAGGACTTCCCCGCACCCTCTGGCTGTGCACTGAGGCAGCAGTCTGCAACCAGCTCGCTGGCCCCTGGACCAGCGATAGCCGCAGGCCTCCATATTGCAACCAGGACACAGCTGGAATGGCCCAGGTAGACACTCCTCCCAGGGATACCCTCACGGGGGGATCTGCTATGCTCTCACTGCCAGGCAGGCCGAGATCGTCCTAGGTTCTTCAGGACTTCTCTGCACCCTCGGGCCGTGCACCAAGGCAGTGGGCAGCAACCAGCTCCTCGGCCCCTGGACCAGCAAAAGCGGCAGGCCTCCATATTGCAACCAGGACACAGCTGGAGAAGCCCAGGTAGACAGACTCCAACAGGGGCTACAATTGCATGGGTGGCAGCCAGTTTATGATCCCTTAAAGCAGCAGTCATGCATATTCACCAGTAGAGAAACAACAGGTGAGCCCAGCCTCATGGGAGATTCAAACACCAGCCACTGACAACAAGGCCAACTAACACCAGAAATAACCATATGGCAAAAGGAAAACGAAGGAACGTTACTAACAGAAATCAAGGCAACATGACAGCATCTGAACCCAGTTCTCCAACAACAGGAAGCCCTGGATACCCCAAAACACCAGAAAAACAAGACTTGGATATAAAATCACTGGTCAGGATGCTGGTAGCTGAACACATAGAAAAATCTCGTAAAGAAATAGAGGAGAAAATTGATCAAAAGTTAGAAGCCTTTACGAGGCAAATACAAAAATCACTTCAAAAAATTCAGGAGAAGATGGATCAAAAAGAAGAAGACAATTAGGAAGAAACACAAAAATCACTTAAAGAACTAAAGAAGAACGTGGGCCAACAAGTAGAAGCTATGAAAGAGGAAGCACAAAAATCTATGAAAGAAATACATGAAAACACAATCAAGCAAGCGAAAGATCTCAGCACATCCATCCAGATACTAAAAACAGAAATAGAAACAACAAAGAAATCACAGAGGGAGACAACTTTGGAGATAGAAAACCTTGGGAAGAAATCAGGGACCATAGATGCAAGTATCAACAATAGAATACAAGAGAAAGAAGACAGAATCTCAGAAGCCAAAGATACCATAGGAACCATTGATTCAACAGTCAAAAAAATACTAAATGCAAAAAGGTGGTAACCCAAAAAATCCAGGAAATCCAAGACACTATGAGAAGACCAAACCTAAGGATTATAGGTATAGATGAGAGTGAAGATTTACAATTTAAAGGGCCAGCTAATATCTTCTATAAAATTATGGAAGAAAACTTCCCCAACCTAAGAAGAGAGATGCCCATGAATATACAAGAAGCCTATAGAACCCCAAACAGACTGGATCAGAACAGAAATACATCCCGTCACATAATAATCAAAACTCCAAATGTAATGAACAAAGAAAGAATACTAAAGGCAGCAAGAGAAAAAGGCCAATAACATATAAAGGAAGACCTATCAGAATAACACAAGACTTCTCACCTGAGACCATGAAAGCTAGAAGATCCTGGGCAGATATCATGCAAATTCTAAGAGAACACAAACTTCAGCCAAAACTACTTTACCCAGCAAAACTCCCAATCGCCATAGATGGAGACATCAGGTATTCCATGACAAAACCAAATTTGCACGATAATCTTTCCACAAATCCAGCCCTACAAAGGATAATAGGGGGAAAACACCAAGAAAAGGACGGAAACTACACCCGGGAAGAAGCAAGATAGAAAACTCCTCTCATCAAACCCAAAAGAAGATAACCTCTCAAATATATATAAAAATAAATAAATAAATAAATAAATAAATAAATAAATAAAAATAATTAAAAATAATTTGAAAAATGTCTGGAGGAAATAATTACCATTCCTTAATATCTCTTAACATCAATGGACTCAATTCCCCAATAAAAAGACATAGATTAGCAGAATGGATACGGAAACAAGACCCTACATTTTGCTGCATCCAGGAAACACATCTCAGTGTTAAAGACAAACATTGCCTTAGAGTAAAAGGATGGAAGACAATTTTACAAGAAAATGGTCTCAGGAAACAAGCGGGGGTAGCCATTCTAATATCAGATAAAATAGACTTCCAACCTAAAGTCATGAAAAGAGACTAAGAAGGTCACTTCTTGCTGGCCAAAGGGAAAACCCACCAAGAAGAGCTCTCAATACTGAACATTTATGCTCCAAATACAAGGGCACATTCCTTCATAAAAGAAACCTTACTAAAGCTAAAAGCACACATTACACCTAACACAATAATTGTGGGTGACCTCATCACTCCACTCTCCTCAATGGACCAATCAGGAAAGCAGAAACTACACAGGGACATGGTGAAACTAATTGAAACTTTGGACCAATTGGATTTAACAGATATATATAGAACATTTCATCCTAAAGCTAAAGAATATACCTTTTTCTCAGCACTGCATGGTACCTTCTCCAAAACTGATCATATAATTGGTCATAAGACAGATGTCATCAAATACAAGAAGATAGAGCTAATCCCATGCCTCCTGTCAGACCACCATGGAGGAAGAGTGGTCTTCAACAGCAAGAAAAACAACAGAAAGCCCACATACATATGGAAACTGAACAATACTATACTCAATGACACCTTGGTCAAGGAAGAAATAAAAAAAGAAATCAAAGACTTTTTAGAATTCA
Source organism: Apodemus agrarius (assembly GCA_964023405.1). NCBI lineage: Eukaryota > Metazoa > Chordata > Mammalia > Rodentia > Muridae > Apodemus > Apodemus agrarius. Next base: position 27,550,031 of record OZ030006.1, read on the forward strand.
ATGAAAATAAAGGTACAACCTACCCAAATATGGAACACAATGAAAGCAGTGCTAAGAGGAAAACTCATAGCTCTAAGTGCATCCAAAAAGAAACTGGAGAGAGCATACACTACCAACTTAATGGCACACCTAAAAGCCCTGGAAGAAAAAGAAGTTAATTCACCCAGGAGGAGTAGAAGACAAGAAATCATCAAACTCAGGGCTGAAATCAATCAAGTAGAAACAAAGAGAACCATACAAAGAATCAACAAGACCAGGAGCTGGTTCTTTGAGAAAATCAACAAGATAGAAAAACCCTTAGCCAGCCTAACCAAAGGACACAGAGACAGTATAAAAATTAACAAAATTAGAAAGGAAAAGGGAGACATAACAACAGAAACTGAGGAAATTCAAAAGATCATCAGATCCTACTACAAAGGTCTATACTCAAAACAACTGGAGAATCTGGAGGAAATGGACAATTTCCTAGACAGATATCAAATACCAAAATTAAGTCAGCATCAAGTAGATCAGCTAAATAGTCCCATAACCCCTAAAGAAATAGAAGGGGTTATAGAAAGCCTCCCAACCAAAAAAAGTACGGGACCAGATGGTTTTAGTGCAGAATTCTACCAGACCTTAAGAGAAGACTTAACACCAATACTTTTCAAACTATTCCACAAAATAGATACAGAAGGGACACTGCCCAACTCATTCTTCGAAGCCACAATTATGCTAATACCTAAACCACAAAAAGATCCAACAAAGAAAGAGAACTACAGGCCAATTTCTCTTATGAATATAGATGCAAAAATACTAAATAAAATTCTTGCTAACCGAATCTAAGAGCACATCAAAACGATCATCCACCATAATCAAGTAGGCTTCATCCCAGGGATGCAGGGATGGTTCAATATATGGATATCCATCAATGTAATCCTCTACATAAACAAAATGAAAGAAAAAAACCACACGGTCATCTCATTAGATGCTGAAAAAGCATTCGACAAAATTCAGCATCCTTTCATGCTAAAAGTCTTGGAAAGAGCAGGAATTCAAGGCCCATACCTAAACATAGTAAAAGCAATCTACAGCAAACCAGTAGCCAACATCAAAATAAATGGAGAGAAACTTGAAGCATTCCCACTAAAATCAGGGACTAGACAAGGCTGCCCTCTCTCTCCATATCTTTTCAATATAGTACTTGAAGTTCTAGCAAGAGCAATTAGACAACATAAGGAAGTCAAAGGGATACAAATTGGAAAGGAAGAAGTGAAACTATCATTATTTGCAGACGATATGATAATTTACCTAAGCGACCCAAAAAATTCCACCAGAGAACTTCTACAGCTGATAAACAACTTCAGCAAAGTGGCAGGTTATAAAATTAACTCAAGCAAGTCAGAGGCCTACTTGTACTCAAAGGACAAGCAGACAGAGAAAGAAATTAGGGAAATAACACCCTTCACAATAGCCACAAACAACATAAAGTATCTTGGCGTAACTCTAACCAAACAAGCGAAAGATCTGTACAACAGGAACTTCAAGTCCTTGAAGAAAGAAATCGAAGAAGACCTCAGAAGATGGAAAAATATTTCTTGCTCCTGGATTGGCAGGATCAATATAGTAAAAATGGCCATCTTGCCAAAAGCAATATACAGATTCAATGCGATCCCCATCAAAATCCCAACTCAATTCTTCATAGATCTAGAAAGAGCAATTCTCAAATTCATCTGGAGCAACAAAAAACCCAGGATAGCTAAAACTATTCTCAACAATAAAAGGACTTCTGGGGGAATCAATATCCCTGACCTCAAGCAGTACTACAGAGCAATTGTGTTAAAAACTGCATGGTATTGGTATAGCAACAGGCAAGCAGATCAATGGAACAGGATTGAAGACCCAGAAATTAACCCACAGACTTATGGTCACTTGATCTTTGATAAAGGAGCCACAACCATCCGGTGGAATAAAGATAGCCTTTTCAACAAATGGTGCTGGTTCAACTGGAAGTCAACATGCAGAAGAATGCGAATTGACTCACTCTTATCTCTTAGCACTAAGATCAACTCCAAGTGGATCAAGGACCTCCACATAAAACCAGACACACTGAAACTATTAGAAAAGAAACTTGGGAAGACCCTGGAGGACTTGGGCACTGGGGAAAAGTTCCTGAACAGAACACCAATAGCTTATGCTCTAAGATCAAGAATCGACAAATGGGATCTCATAAAATTACAAAGTTTCTGCAAAGCAAGGACACTGTCAGAAGGACAAAATGGCAACCAACAAAGTGGGAAAAGATCTTCACCAACTCCACATACAACAGAGGGCAAATATCCAATATATACAAAGAACTCAAGAAGTTAGACCGCAAAGAAACAAATAACCCTATCAAAAAATGGGGCACAGAGCTAAACAAAGAATTTTCACCAGAAGAAATTTGGATGGCCGTGAAACACCTTAAAAGATGTTCAACATCATTAGTCATCAGGGAAAGGCAAATCAAAACAACCCTGAGATTCCACCTCACACCAATCAGAATGGCTAAGATTAAAAACTTGAGAGACAACAAGTGCTGGAGAGGATGTGGAGAAAGAGGAACACTCCTCCACTGTTGGTGGGATTGCAAAATGGTAAAACCGCTCTGGAAATCAGTTTGGCGGTTCCTCAGAAAATTGGGCATGTCACTTCCAGAGGACCCTGGCATACCACTCCTGGGCATATACCCAGAGGATTCCCCTGCATGCAATAAGGACACATGCTCCACTATGTTTATAGCAGCCTTGTTTATAATAGCCAGAAATTGGAAGGAGCCCAAATATCCCTCAAAGGAGGAATGGATACAGAAAATGTGGTATTTTTATACAATGGAATACTACTCAGCTATTAAAAATAATGAATTCATGCAATTTGTAGGTAAATGGTTAGACCTGGAAAATATCATCCTGAGTGAATTAACCCAATCACAAAAGAATGCACATGAAATGCAATCACTGATAAGTGGATATTAATGAGCCCAGAAGCCCTAAATACTCAAGACACAAATAGCAAGTCAAATGATTCCCAAGAAGAAGAAAGGAGAGGACCCTGGGCCTGTAAAGATTGCATCCAGTTTAGTAAAGAAACCGAGGGGGGAGGGGGAATGATTGGGGAACAGTTGGGGGGGAGAGGAACTATGGGAACTATGGTGGGTGGGAACTGGGAAAGGGGAAAGACTTTGGAATGTAAACATAGAATATAGAAAATAAAAATTAATTTAAAAAAAGAAAAATAAATAAATAAATAAAAATAGGCCGGCCCCTGGACCAGCGATAGCAGCGGGCCTCCATATTGCAATCAGGACACAGCTGGAATGGCCCAGGTAGACACTCCTTCCAGGGCTACCCACACGGGGGTGGGGGGGATCTGCTAGGCTCTCACTGCCAGGCAGGCAGAGTTGCCTAGGCTCTGCAGGACTTCCCCGCACCCTCTGGCTGTGCACCAAGGCAGTGGGCAGCAACCAGCTCGCTGTCCCCTGGACCAGCGATAGAGGTAGGCCTCCATATTGCAACCAGGACACAGCTGGAGAAGCCCAGGTAGACAGACTCCAACAGGGGCTACAATTGCATGGGTGGCAGCCAGCTTATGATCCCTTAAAGCAGCAGTCATGCATATTCACCAGTAGAGAAACAACAGGTGAGCCCAGCCTCACGGGAGTTTCAAACACCAGCCACTGACAACAAGGCCAACTAACACCAGAAATAACCAGATGGCAAAAGGAAAACGAAGGAACGTTACTAACAGAAATCAAGGCAACATGACAGCATCTGAACCCAGTTCTCCAACAACAGGAATCCCTGGATACCCCAAAACACCAGAAAAACAAGACTTGGATATAAAATCACTGGTCAGGATGCTGGTAGCTGAACACATAGAAAAATCTCGTAAAGAAATAGAGGAGAAAATTGATCAAAAGTTAGAAGCCTTTACGAGGCAAATACAAAAATCACTTCAAGAAATTCAGGAGAAGATGGATCAAGAAGAAGACAATAAGGAAGAAAGACAAAAATCACTTAAAGAACTACAGAAGAACGTGGGCCAACAAGTAGAAGCTATGAAAGAGGAAGCACAAAAATCTATGAAAGAAATACATGAAAACACAATCAAGCAAGCGAAAGATCTCAGCACATCCATCCAGATACTAAAAACAGAAATAGAAACAACAAAGAAATCACAGAGGGAGACAACATTGGAGATAGAAAACCTTGGGAAATCAGGGACCATAGATGCAAGTATCAACAATAGAATACAAGAGAAAGAAGACAGAATCTCAGAAGCCAAAGATACCATAGGAACCATTGATTCAACAGTCAAAGAAAATACTAAATGCAAAAAGGTGGTAACCCAAAAAATCCAGGAAATCCAAGACACTATGAGAAGACCAAACCTAAGGATTATAGGTATAGACGAGAGTAAAGATTTACAAGTTAAAGGGCCAGCTAATGTCTTCTATAAAATTATGGAAGAAAACTTCCCCAACCTAAGGAGAGAGATGCCCATGAATATACAAGAAGCCTATAGAACCCCAAACAGACTGGATCAGAACAGAAATACATCCCATCACATAATAATCAAAACTCCAAATGTAATGAACAAAGAAAGAATACTAAAGGCAGCAAGAGAAAAAGGCCAAGTAACATATAAAGGAAGACCTATCAGAATAACACCAGACTTCTCACCTGAGACCATGAAAGCTAGAAGATCCTGGGCAGATATCATGCAAACTCTAAGAGAACACAAACTTCAGCCAAAACTACTTTACCCAGCAAAACTCTCAATCGCCATAGACTGAGACATCAGGTATTCCATGACAAAACCAAATTTGCAAAATATCTTTCCACAAATACAGCCCTACAAAGGATAATAGGGGGAAAACACCAAGAAAAGGACGGAAACTACACCCGGGAAGAAGCAAGATAGAAACCCCCTCTCATCAAACCCAAAAGAAGGTAACCTCTCGAATATAAAAAATAAATAAAATAAATAAAAATAATTTCAAAAATGTCTGGAGGAAATAATTACCATTCCTTAATATCTCTTAACATCAATGGACTCAATTCCCCAATAAAAAGACATAGATTAACAGACTGGATACGGAAACAAAACCCTACATTTTGCTGCATACAAGAAACACATCTCAGTGTTAAAGACAAACATTGCCTTAGAGTAAAAGGATGGAAGACAATTTTACAAGAAAATGGTCTCAGGAAACAAGCGGGGTAGCCATTCTAATATCAGATAAAATAGACTTCCAACCTAAAGTCATCAAAAGAGACTCAGAAGGTCACTTCTTGCTGGCCAAAGGGAAAATCCACCAAGAAGAGCTCTCAATACTGAACATTTATGCTCCAAATACAAGGGCACATTCCTTCGTAAAAGAAACCTTACTAAAGCTAAAAGCACACATTACACCTAACACAATAATTGTGGGTGACCTCAACACTCCACTCTCCTCAATGGACCGATCAGGAAAGCAGAAACTACACAGGGACATGGTGAAACTAATTGAAACTTTGGACCAATTGGATTTAACAGATATATATAGAACATTTCATCCTAAAGCTAAAGAATATACCTTTTTCTCAGCACTGCATGGTACCTTCTCAAAAATTGATCATATAATTGGTCACAAGACAGATGTCAACAAATACAAGAAGATCGAGCTAATCCCATGCCTCCTATCAGACCACCATGGAGTAAGGGTGGTCTTCAACAGCAAGAAAAACAACAGAAAGCCCACATACATATGGAAACTGAACAATACTATACTCAATGACACCTTGGTCAAGGAAGAAATAAAAAAAGAAATCAAGCCAAGGCCATGCAGTGCTTTCAGCTGGGGCAGCCATCTTGCCCCAGACCCCCGCGCGCAAACAGCAGGCACACTGGATGCAGTGAGCGGCTGGAATTAGGTGCGTGGCCAGAGTTATAGCTTAGCTTAGCTCTGCAGGAGATCCGGGCACAGAAAGCTCAGCTGCGGGTGCAGATATCCAGCTGGGACCAGCTCTCTGAGCAGACTAGCAGCGAGGGGCCACTGGGCCACCTCGGGGCACAGCTTGGAACTCTAGAAGCTAGAGTCAGGGGCCTGGACTCAGAGCGAGCATAGTCCAGCACAGACAAGCTGCCAGAAGGGATCTGTCTCCTGGGGACAGGCGTGCTGTGCTTTCAGCAGGGCGCCATATACAATAAGACCAACTAACGCCAGAGATAAAGAGATGGCAAAAGGCAAACGTAGGAACGTTATTAACAGAAATCAAGGCAATATGGCACCATCTGAACCCAATTCGCCAACCACAGCAAGTCCAGGATACCCCAGCACACCAGAAAAACAAGAGTTAGATATAAAAGCACAGGTCATGATGCTCCTAGAGGAACACAAAAAAGACATAAACAAATCTCTTAAAGAAATGCAGGGGAACATCAATAGAGTAGAAGCTCTTACAATCCAAACACAAAAAACACTTAAAGAACTCCAGGAGAATATGGGCCATCAGACAGAAACTAATAAAGAGGAAGTGAGAAAATCAGTTAAAGAAATGCAGGAGAACTTGAAACAACAGGCAGAAGTCATGAAAGAGGGAGCACAAAAATATATTAAAGAATTACATGAAAACACAAACAAACAAATGATGGAACTGAGCAAAACCATCCAAGATCTGAACACAGAGGTAGAAACAACTAAGAAATCACAAAAGGAGGCAACCTTGGAGATAGAAAACCTTGGGAAGAAATCAGGGGTCGTAGATGCAAACATAAACATCAGAATACAAGAGATAGAAATAAGAATCTCTGATGCTGAAGATAACATAGTAACCATTGACTCCACAGTCAAAGAAAACGCAAAATCCAAAAGGCTTGTAACCCAAAACATCCAGGAAATCTAGGACACAATGAGAAGACCAAACCTAAGGATTATAGGGATAGATGAGAGTGAAGATCTACAACTTAAAGGGCCAGCAAATATCTTTAACAAAATTATGGAAGAAAACTTTCCTAACTTAAAGAGAGAGATGCCCATGAATATACAAGAAGCCTACAGAACTCCAAACAGACTGGACCAGAACAGAAACACCTCCCGTCACATAATAATCAAAACCCCAAATGTACTAAACAAAGAAAGAATATTAAAGGCAGTAAGAGAAAAGGGCCAAGTAACATATAAAGGAAGACCTATCAGAATCACACCAGACTTCTCTCCAGAAACCATGAAAGCTAGAAGATCCTGGGCAGACCTCATGCAGACCCTAAGAGAAAACAAATGTCAGCCAAGACTACTATACCCAGCAAAACTCTCAATCAACATAGATGGAGAAATCAAAATATTCCATGACAGGACCAAATTTACACAATATCTTTCCACTAACCCAGCTCTACAAAGGATAATAGGAGGAAAACTCCAACACAAGGAAGGGAATGGCACCCAAGAAAAAGCAAGACAGTAAACTTCTTCCATCAAACTCAAAGGAAGATAACTACTCAAAAACAAAAATAACATCAAAAATGTCAGGAAGTAATAATCTCTATTCCTTAATATCTCTTAACATCAATGGACTCAACTCCCCAATAAAAAGACATAGAGTAACAGACTGGATACGGAAACAGGACCCTACATTTTGCTGCTTACAAGAAACACACCTCAGAGTCAAAGACAAACAGTACCTTAGAGTAAAAGGATGGAAGACAATTTTGCAAGCAAATGGTCACAGGAAGCAAGCTGGAGTAGCCATTTTAATATCAGATAAAATTGACTTTCAACCCAAAGTCATCAAAAGAGACACAGAAGGTCATTTCCTGCTGGTCAAAGGAAGAATCCACCAAGAGGAACTCACAATTCTAAACATCTACGCTCCAAATGTAAGGGCACCCTCATTTGTAAAAGATACCTTACTAAAGCTCAAAGCACACATTGCACCTAACACAATGATTGTGGGGGACCTCAATACTCCACTATCTACAGTGGACCGATCAGGAAAACAGAAACTAAACAGAGACATGGAGAAACTCATCGAAACTTTGGAGCAACTGCATTTAACAGATATATATAGAACATTTCACCCTAAAGCAAAAGACTATACCTTTTTCTCAGCCCCTCATGGTACCTTCTCCAAAATTGACCATATAATTGGACACAAGACAGATCTCAACAAATATAAAAAGATCGAACTAATCCCATGCCTCTTATCAGATCACCATGGAGTAAGAGTGTTCTTCAATAGCAACAAAAACAACAGAAAATCCCCATACGCTTGGAGGCTGAACAATATTCTACTCAATGATACCTTAGTCCAGGAAGATATAAAGAAAAAAATCAAAGAATTCTTAGAACTTAATGAAAATGAAGGCACAACATACCCAAATCTATGGGACACAATGAAAGCAGTGCTTAGAGGAAAACTCATAGCCCTGAGTGTCTCCAAAAAGAAACAGGAGAGAGCATATACTAGCAACTTAATGGCGCACTTGAAAGCTCTGGAACAAAAAGAAGCAATTTCACCCAGGAGGAGTAGAAGACAGGAAATCATCAAACTCAGGGCCGAAATCAATCAAGTTGAAACAAAGTGAACCATACAAAGAATCAACAAAACCAGGAGCTGGTTCTTTGAGAAGATCAACAAGATAGATAAACCCCTAGCCAGACTTACTAAAGGGCACAGAGACAGTATTCAAATTAACAAAATTAGAAATGAAAAGGGAGATATAACAACAGAAACTGAGAAAATTCAAAAAATCATCAGATCCTACTACAAAAACCTATACTCAACACAACTGGAGAATCTGGAGGAAATGGACAATTTCCTCGACAGTTACCAAATACTAAAATTAAACCAGGATCAAATAGATCGTCTAAACAGACCCATAACCCCCAAAGAAATAGAAGGGGTCATAGACAGTCTTCCAACCAAAAAGAGCACAGGACCAGACGGTTTTAGTGCAGAATTCTATCAGACCTTCAAAGAAGTCCTGATACCTATACTCTTCAAATTATTCCACAAAATACAAACAGAAGGAACACTACCCAACTCATTCTATGAAGCCACAATTACCCTGATACCAAAACCACACAAAGATCCAACTAAGAAAGAGAACTATGGGCCAATTTCTCTTATGAATATCGATGCAAAAATACTAAACAAAATACTTGCCAACCGAATCCAAGAACACATCAAAACGATCATTCACCATGATCAAGTTGGCTTCATCCCAGGGATGCAGGGATGGTTCAATATACGGAAATCCATCAACGTAATCCACTACATAAACAAACTCAAAGGAAAAAACCACATGGTCATCTCATTGGATGCTGAAAAAGCATTTGACAAAATTCAGCATCCTTTCATGCTAAAGGTCCTAGAAAGAACAGGAATTCAAGGCCCATATCTAAACATAGTAAAAGCAATATACAGCAGACCAGTAGCCAACATCAACGTAAACAGAGAAAAACTCGAAGCAATCCCTCTAAAATCAGGGACTAGACAAGGCTGTCCCCTCTCGCCATATCTCTTCAATATAGTACTTGAGGTACTAGCTAGAGCAGTTCAACAACAGAGGGAAGTCAAAGGGATACAAATCGGAAAGGAAGAAGTCAAACTATCACTATTTGCAGATGATATGATAGTTTACTTAAGTGACCCAAAAACCTCCACCAGAGAACTCCTGCAACTGATAAACAACTTCAGCAAAGTGGCTGGCTATAAAATCAACTCAAGTAAATCAGTAGCCTTCCTATACGCGAAGGATAAGCAGGCCGAGAAAGAAATTAGGGAAATGACACTCTTCACAATAGCCACAAATGATATAAAGTATCTTGGAGTGACGCTAACCAAACATGTGAAAGATTTATACGACAAAAACTTCAGGTCTCTGAAGAGGGAAATTGAAGAAGACATCAGAAAATGGGAAAATCTTCCATGCTCGTGGGTTGGCAGGACTAATATAGTCAAAATGGCAATCTTGCCCAAAGCAATATACAGATTCAATGCAATTCCCATCAAAATCCCAACTCAGTTCTTCATAGAGCTAGAAAGAGCAATTCTCAAATTCATCTGGAATAACAAAAAACCCAGGATAGCTAAAACTATCATCAACAGCAAAAGAACTTCTGGGGGAATCAATATCCCGGACCTCAAGCAATATTACAGAGCAGTGGTACTAAAAACTGCATGGTATTGGTTCAGTGACAGGGAAGCGGATCAATGGAATAGGATCGAAGACCCAGAATTGAACCCACACATCTATGGCCAATTGATCTTCGACAAAGGAGCTGAAAACATCCAGTGGAAAAAAGATAGCCTTTTCAACAGATGGTGCTGGCTCAACTGGAGGTCAACATGCAGAAGAATGAGAATTGATCCACTCTTATCTCTTTGCACTAAGCTCAACTCCAAGTGGATCAAAGACCTCCACATAAAACCAGACACACTAAAACTAATAGAAAAGAAACTGGGGAAGACCCTCGAGGACATTGGCTCAGGGGAAAAATTCCTGAACAGAACACCAATTGCTTATGCTCTAAGAGCAAGAATAGACAAATGGGACCTCATAAAACTACAAAGTTTCTGTAAGGCAAAAGACACTGTCAAAAGGATAAATCTGCAACCAACAAATTGGGAAAAAAATCTTCACCAACCCCATATCCGACAGAGGGCTAATCGCCAATGTATACAAAGAACTCAAGAGGTTAGACCCCAGAAAACCAAATAACCCTATCCAAAAATGGGGTACAGAGCTAAACAGAGACTTTTCACCTGAAGAAATTCGGATGGCTGAGAAACACCTTAAAAAATGTTCAATATCACTAGTCATTAGGGAAATGCAAATTAAAACAACCCTGAGATTTCACCTCACACCAGTCAGAATGGCTAAGATTAAAAACTCAGAAGACACCAGGTGTTGGCGAGGATGTGGAGAATGAGGAACACTCCTCCACTGCTGGTGGGAATGCAAGCTGGTACAACCACTCTGGAAATCAGTATGGCGGTTCCTCAGAAAACTGGGCGTGATACTTCCGGAGGACCCAGCCATACCACTCCTGGGAATATACCCAGAAGATTCACCAGCATGCAATAAGGATACATGCTCCACTATGTTCATAGCAGCCTTATATATAATAGCCAGAAACTGGAAAGAACCCAGATGTCCCACAACAGAGGAATGGATGCAAAAAAATGTGGTATATATACACAATGGAGTACTATTCAGCCATCAGAAACAATGAATTCATGAAATTCTTAGAGAAATGGATGGAGCTGGAGAATGTCATACTAAGTGAGGTGACCCAGTCTCAAAAGAATACCCATGGTATACAGTCACTGATAAGTGGATATTAGCCTAGAAGCTTGGAACACCAAAGACACAAATCACATATCAAGTGATGTCTCACAAGAAGAAAGGAGTGGACACTGGTGCTAGAATGGATCAAAACATCATTGTGGGAGAGTACAAGAACAGTAAAGTGGGAGGGGGTGGATGCAGGAGCAGGGGGAGGGAAAAGGACATGTGGGACCTTTGGGGGTGGGGAACCAGAAAAAGGGAAATGAATTGTAAATATAGAATATATACAATAAAAAAAATCAAAAAAAAAGAAATCAAAGACTTTTTAGAGTTCACTGAAAATGAAGGTACAACCTACCCAAATCTATGGGACACAATGAAAGCAATGCCAAGAGGAAAACTCATAGCCCTAAGTGCATCCAATAAGAAACTGGAGAGAGCATACACTACCAACTTAATGGCACACCTAAAAGCCCTGGAATAAAAGAAGTTAATTCACCCAGGAGGAGTAGAAGACAAGAAATCACCAAACTCAGGGCTGAAATCAATCAAGTAGAAACAAAGAGAACCATACAAAGAATCAACAAGACCAGGAGCTGGTTCTTTGAGAAAATCAACAAGATAGAAAAACCCTTAGCCAGCCTAACCAAAGGACACAGAGACAGTATAAAAATTAACAAAATTAGAAAGGAAAAGGGAGACATAACAACAGAAACTGAGGAAATTCAAAAGATCATCAGATCCTACTACAAAGGTCTATACTCAAAACAACTGGAGAATCTGGAGGAAATGGACAATTTCCTAGACAGATATCAAATACCAAAATTAAGTCAGCATCAAGTAGATCAGCTAAATAGTCCCATAACCCCTAAAGAAATAGAAGGGGTTATAGAAAGCCTCCCAACCAAAAAAAGTACGGGACCAGATGGTTTTAGTGCAGAATTCTACCAGACCTTCAAAGAAGACTTAACACCAATACTTTTCAAACTATTCCACAAAATAGATACAGAAGGGACACTGCCCAACTCATTCTTCGAAGCCACAATTACGCTAATACCTAAACCACAAAAAGATCCAACAAAGAAACAGAACTACAGGCCAATTTCTCTTATGAATATAGATGCAAAAATACTAAATAAAATACTTGCTAACCGAATCCAAGAGCACATCAAAACGATAATTCACCATGATCAAGTAGGCTTCATCCCAGGGATGCAGGGATGGTTCAATATATGGAAATCCATCAATGTAATCCACTACATAAACAAACTGAAAGAAAAAAAACACATGGTCATCTCATTAGATTCTGAAAAAGCATTCGACAAAATTCAGCATCCTTTCATGCTAAAAGTCTTGGAAAGACCAGGAATTCAAGGCCCATACCTAAATGTAGTAAAAGCAATCTACAGCAAACCAGTAGCCAACATCAAAATAAATGGAGAGAAACTTGAAGCATTCCCACTAAAATCAGGGACTAGACAAGGCTGCCCTCTCTCTCCATATCTTTTCAATATAGTATTTGAAGTTCTAGCAAGAGCAATTAGACAACATAAGGAAGTCAAAGGGATACAAATTGGAAAGGAAGAAGTCAAACTATCATTATTTGCAGATGATATGCTAGTTTATCTAACCGACCCAAAAAACTCCACAAGAGAACTTCTACAGCTGATAAACAACTTCAGCCATGTGGCAGGTTATAAAATTAACTCTAGCAAGTCAGTGGCCTTCTTGTACTCAAAGGACAAGCAGGCTGAGAAAGAAATTAGGGAAATAACACCCTTTACAATAGCCACAAACAACATAAAGTATCTTGAGAGTATAACTGGTTAGACTGCCCCTCCAGCACTGAGTGAACGCAGGGAGCCAGGACATGATCCACCTAGATGCCTAGCTTCTGCTGTTGGAAGCACAGGATAACAAGTTTCCAAACCTGAATAATATCTTTATATATAGAATCCAGAATATGGTTTCCTTGGCCAGAGATGTGTTCTTAAAAGCCCATGTTCATGGTGTTGTGTCTTCATGGGGACAGGCCCTTTGAGAAGCCAAATCTGATGTATGAACAATTGGAGTTAAAGGAGATCATGTCATTTCTGCACAACTTACAGATGGAGAAAATTGAGGCTCAAGAAAGCATCTAGGAGCTCAAGAAGGAGATTAACTTCTATAGGTAAGTACCAGTCAGGGAGGCCACCAGGTGTGGAATGGCCATTTCAGCCTTCTTTGTTTCTGGACTGGAGATTCTGCACGTCTGGTTCTATCCCTTGTGATATTTAGCCAACAGTATGCCTTGAGTTATTTGTACTCACTTTTCATAAGTCTGTAAGAGACTGTTACAACTCCCAGTATGGTACAGACACCCACAGGAGTTTCTACATAGAAAAATGATTCCGTTCATGTGTGGGTTATTATGCAGTGCTAGGCCTCCAGAGCTGAGGCTGGGCTTAACAGAGCTGAGTGTGAAGTAATACAAGGATATAATAGCCATAACTTTGTTCTACTAACCTGCATTGAAGGTATTTGCACCCTACTAACTGAGTATTCCAAAATACTTTGGGCTGTCATGCACAGTGGAGATTCCTTTCTTTTGGGGAGGCATCAACCCTTATTGGTGTTTTGAATGCAGCAATCCTTTTTCCTTCCCTCAAGTTACTGTTTGCTCTTTGTGCAGCTGTATTAGATGCATTAAGGTGTATTGTATTAGGTCTTCATGGGAACCTGGGTCCTGGTGGGCTTAATGGGACATATAAGTAGGAATGAAGGGAGGAGGCTTCAGGATCTTACTATGTAGACTGTGTTTACAGTAACCTGAAGAGCCGGCTCCTCATGGAGAAGACACTTGTCCAGAAGAGATTGTTCACACTGAGGCAGGAGAGCAAGGAAGTACATGTTGATTGGGCTCTCATAGAGAAATATTTGGTAAAATTAAATGTGAATGGTAAAGATGAACAGGAGAAGATCAGTAACCTCCAGACCCAACTTCAGGTAAGAACAAGCAACTCAATCAGGCTAATACTGTTTGATACCATTTTCTGTTAGATCCATCTTTGCTTTCACCCAGCTGTAATCCACACTTCCACAGAGCCACAAACCTCAGTGAATGTAGTTGTTCATTTCTCTGTCTATGTGCAAATATTTTGGGATGTTAGTCCCTTGTGAAAAAACTGAAGTATTGGCAGGTATACCTTGCTACTCGTCTTTACTCTGAAGACTAGGAAAGGTGAAAGATCAATAACATGCCAGTTTCCTCCATGTGGTCATGATAGGTGGGATGCTTTGCAGAGCTTTGAGCAAGTTAGTTCTAGGTCCTGTGACAGTGGTCATGAAAGGGTCATGTGACTTCCCCAATGGAAGCACCTTACAGTGTTAAAATGAAAATGAAAATCTAAATACAAAATATTTGCCTTTCATTGTTGTTGTTCTGGGTGGCAGGTGGCATGTTACTTGCTTCCTACAACCCAATCAGTTCCCTTCCAATTGCCCATTTCTTGTTATGCACTGATAGAAGTCTGAGTAGCAGTTTGTCAGCCCGTGTATTTGGTAAATGTTGCTGGATATATTGCCCTGCCTGCACTTATAACACCAATGGTGTCAGTTAAAAGGCCAATGTTAACATTCCTGTTGAGTTGCTAGGAGGCAGCAGCCTGGCAGCTGACATATAGGTTCTGACAAATCATGTGTCTTAATAACAGCCTTCCTCTTCTTGGTCTCCAAAACTGAAGCAAAAGCTGAAATTTCCACAGCCCAGGATGAAGGCCTCCTGCAGAATGAGTTGCCAACTCAGGACCCCCTGCTGAGCTCCATCCTTAACTGCCACAAATTTCCTCACAGAAATCTTCTACATAATTCAATTTCTCAGGGTGAATAGCCCCTAACTACTTAGCCAGTGAGCTTCCCAATTCATAAGTTATTCCCTTTCCTGTTCTGACAACACCCCTTGAGGGAGAACTGAGGTGACTGCCCTGCCACCATGTGTTCAAGATGAGAAACTGGCTGTACATCTGTGTTGCTAAAAGTGCAGTGAGAGAACTTTGCTTCACATAGTAGTTGTCATTTAAAGCTTGTTTTCTTTAAAATGAATTTCTGAGGAATAAAAATTTATTTCTGACTTTGGACTCCTAAGATAATGTTCCTTATTCAGGTGTTCTGTCCTCTTCTGTAGACCCAAATCTCACAGTCAGAGATGGATCTCTGTAAGCTCCAGGCAGCCTTGGGTACAGGGTGAATTCAAACCCAACTAGGGTATACAAGGCAATGTCTGTATATGGATAATGTAGTTTCTCCCATTGATACCCACTTAATTGTACAATTACTGCCATAATGGACCATGTATTCTCCTACTCCTAAAATGTAGCACTCTAAAACACACATTCCTTATTGAACCTGTGGACCTGTTACTGTATAATATACTCTCATTGATCTACAGATGCTGGGGAAATAACCACATTCACAAAAGTATGTAGAAGGAATCAAGAATCCCAGAACTATGTGCCTCAGTTTTTGTTGCAAGACAGCATCAGTGTTAACCACAGAAGAGAGAAAACCATTCAGGGAAATAGCTTATAATAGGTGTTAATGTCATTGACCATGCATTTTCTGTTTGTTTGGGGTTTTTTTTTGGTGATTCATATTTATTATTAATGACAATTATGAGTTTTCCTAATGGATGCCTGTGACTTGCCTGTGTGCAGTCGCCTCAGAAACCAGAGGAAGGAATAACTTCCCCTGTCGTACGTTTTACCCTCCCCTAACCTCAGCAGCCATTTTAGCAGGAATTCCAGACCTCAGTGCTTGCCACAATCTCCCACACATAGGGTGAGGTGCTCAGACCAAGATAAAGTCCATTGTCCATCCAGATCTACAATTCCCAGATTTAAGCGGGCTACCCACCTAGCAGTGGAGCAGTAGGGCCAGCACTTGCTGAGCAGACTCTAGAACCTTGGTGGGGGAAGAGTTTTGCCCCCAACATTAAATTGTCAGTCACCAATTAAAACCTAGACCTTGATCAACAATCTGTGGTTCTTGTCTCCTTGCTTTCTCGCTGCCTTCTTATCCATCCCCAGCTTCCCTTCCAGGTAATCCATTGGAAGTAACTGCAGGCAGTTGCCTTAGATGATTGCTAGGTACTGTGTAGGTCTTCTGAGAGCAGTAGACTCTCTAACCTGTTAGTCATAATCACATTTCCTGCACTTGGCCCTTGTCCTTCCAGATCATGTACTGTGTTATGTGAAGTGTATCACCTAAAATTGTGCAGAAATCTCATGAGACTTGAAGGAACAGCTGCTTGATCTGCATGTGCTCATGGTTTTATGCTGCCAGGCATCAGTACAGGTCTCTGATATTACCACTGCTCTTTCGGTGTTTAGGATTTTCCCAGTAATCTTATTTTCATTTAGCGCAGATATTTCCCCTCTGATCTGGGATGACAATATAAACTAGACAAGTATGTGAAATTCAGAATAGAGACGAGCCTCCTGTAGGCTGTGCTGAGATAATGAATCACTGTTGGAAACAAAAAAATTGCAGTTGATCTAAGCAGCTTTGAGAGGAAGCTCAAGAGCAGCCATAGTGAATGGAGCCTGCAGCTGTTAGCACATGTGTCCTGTGGAAAGCATGACTGTGCAAGTGTCGAACACAGGAGGGGCAGGTAGAGCTGCTCTTTTGGCAAAGAAGTTCTTAGAGTATATTGATAGTTTCTTCCTGGTGACTCACTATTTTAATTGAACTGACTAACTGACATCTTAGGATAGTCAGAGTGTTAAAAATGTCAAGGAAGTAAGCCATTGGGTCCACAAAGAGTTACTGGCAAACCAGGACATTTAGCTCAGCCTCCAAAGCATCAGGGTAGAGTGGCTTTGGTTACTCTCTACCTTAGGTCGTCGAGCTTTTAGGAGCTGTTCCTTATGGAGAAAGGCTCATCAGTAGCATACCAGAAACAAGGTGAGTGGTGATTTAAACCAAACTACCAGGTAACTATTGTATTTGTGGGGTCTCCTTAAACATCTTAGATCCTGAAAGTGGTCTGGGTCTTGCTAAGCCTCCTCACATATGGGTTCTCACAACAGTTTTTCGTTTGTTTGATAAACGCTAGGAGAAGCATGCATTAACCTGGATATTTCAACTGACATTTGTGACATGAGATGATATTTCATGTCAATTCTAACAAGACTAAATTATCCTTAATATACAGTGTGAAGTGCACTGCTGTATTTCGTCTCCCAGATAACTAAACCGTTCTCATGCTTGAGAGCATTCTGTCACCCATTCGGATTGTCCTATGACAGAGTTGTGTACAGGCCTCTGTTAGTGTCTCATGGCACCTTGCAGGTAAAGGTGACAGGATGGCATAGTTCAATACATTCTAAAAGCTAGAATATAGTGTGTTCAGTAGAGATGTGGTATACATCATCTACACACAGAACTGCAAGAGCTTCATTTATTGCATGTTCTAGTTCCCAATGTCAGGCAAAACCTCAAACCATCAAGGGATAGGTAGGATTTGATGGCAGAAAATAAATCTGCGCTAACAAAAAAAGGATAATGGTATTAATAGTCAAGGAAACAAAGAGCTCGTTCTTTGAAAACATCAAGAACGTAGGCAATACCTTCTGCAACTAATCAAAAGGCAGAAAGACAATATGCAAATTATCAAAATCAGTATTGAAAAGGGAGATATAGCAATAGACACTGAATGCATGCAAACAATCAGTAGGTCTGATTTCAGAATCCTGTACTCCAGAAAATTGGATAACCTAAATGGTTTTCTAGACAGATATCAATTATCCAAGTTCAATCCAGACCTGAAAATATCAAAGTAATCTTGTAACCCCTAAGGAAATAGAAACAGTCATCAAAAGACTCCCCATACAAACAGCAAAAGTTCGAATGGTTTTAGAGCAGAATTCTTCCAGGGTTTTAAAAAAGTGCTAATGCAAACACTCTTCAAACAGTTCCAGTGAATAAAAGAACCAGGTGGCCTTAATGCTGCCCAGCTCCCTGGTGCAGAAGGCACCCAGGCAGGCTATACTCTGGGAAGGCCTTCACTCTGGTGCCCACTGTACCTTGCTCAGTTACCCACTCCAGGATGGTGGCCAGTCTCTGGACTCTAACTACAGGATTTCATGCAGGCCTGGGGCTTCCTGGCTGGGCTGCTGAAGCCCAGGCAGCGGCTCTCCCAGTCAAAGGGCTCTGCCTGTTTGAGCTGTTCTCCACAGGATGGTGTGAGACCATGCAGCTCTGTCTCACTGGGGGTTCTCTGTGGATCCGCAGCTTCCTCCAGTTGGGCTGCAGGGTCCAAGATGGTGCGGATCCTGGTCCTTGGGTCTCCATCTATCTTACTGGGTTACCTGCTCCAAGATGGTGGCCAGTCTCTGGGCTCTGTCTAACTGCAGGATTCCCTGCAGGCCTGGGGCTTCCTAGCTGGGCTGCTGAAGCCTAGGCATTCACACTCCCAGTCTTGGGCATGACATTTTCAGAGGACCTTGTCATACCATTCCTGGGCATATACACAGAGGATTCTGCTGCATTAAACAAACACACATGCTCCACTATGTTCATAGCAGCCTTATTTATAATACCGAGAAGCTGGAATGAACCCAGATGTCCCCCTACAGAAGGATGGGTACAGAAAATGTTGGTACAGAATGGAGTACTACCAAGCAATTAAAAACAATTACTCCATACAATTTGTAGGCAAATGGAAGATCTAGAAAATAGCATCTTGAGGTAACAGAGACACAAAAGAACACACATGGCATGTATTTACTGATAAGTGCATATTTGCCCTAAAGTTCACAATGTCCATGATACAACCCACAGACATTTTGGAGCTTATAAGGAAGCGAGACCAGGGCATAGCTCCATCAGTCCTGCATTGAGGGGCGAACGGGCTGACCATGGAAAGTAGAGGTAGAGGAGACCTGGAAGGGAGAGAGGAGAAGGAGGAAATAAGGGGGCAGTTTCAGGTACTGGTGAGGATAGGAGGGAGGTAAAGATTATCTGAAAATCAAACAAAAATTTGTATCAGGGACAATGGGGAAATGTGGTTAGCCACCTGACAGACACAGACACCAAGTAAAGAGTAGCTCCCAAGACATAAAGGTGACGACTTTAGCTAAAATGCACAGACAAGGGGGAGATAGAACCTGTAGAGACCACCTCAGTGGATAGGTACACCTCCCCACACGCTCACACACCCCTGGGTCCACCCTCCTTCAATGGATGGTGTGAACCATCCTTCAAAATTTTTCACCCAGAAATGTTCCTGAGCAAAAGAAGAGCAGGGACAACAAATAGTCCAGAGACTTAGGGAAGGGCCATCCATGGACTGCCCTACCTGGGGATCCACCGGAACTGCAGACACCAAACCAGACACTGTTGATGTGGTCAAGAGGTGCTTACTGACAGTAAAATCTTATGAAGGTTCTTAGGGAAGTTAGGTCAGCAACTGACCATGGGAGCCAACCATTATATCGAGCTCAGGGAACCTGGTGGGGGAACTGGCAGAAAATCTGGAGAAGGAGACAGGATTGTAACCCCATTGGAAGAACAACATCAGATGTCAGGACCACCCAGTTCTCCCAGTGACCAGACCACAATCTGAAGAATGTACAGGGAGGGATCTATAGCTCTAGACCCATTGTAGCAGAAGATGGCTTTGCCTGACAGCAATGGAGGAGAGACCCTTAGTCCTGTGGAGATTTGATGCCCCAAGGGAGGATGCTGAAGCTGTTGGGCAGAAGAGGGTTGGTGAGTGTGGAGTGCCCTCATACAGGCAAAGGGGAGTGGGAAAAGGCAGATGCTATTTGACAGCTTGTTGAAGGAGTAACCAGAAAGTGGTATATAATTTGACATGTACTCAAAAAGAATGATTAATAAATAAATATAAGGGCTGAAGAGATGGCAACAGTTAAGAGCACTGACTGCTCTTCCAAAGTTCCAGAGTTCAAATCCCAGCAAACACATGCTGGATCACAACCATTGGTAATATGATCTAACTCCCTCTTATAGACTGTCTGAAGGCAACTACAGTGTATGTAATATAATAAATTAACAAATCTTTAAATAAATAAATAAATAAATAAATAATAAAATTTAAAATATACATATGCCAGCCATGCCATTCAATTTTAACAATGAAGACTCAGGAGCCAGATGCTGGGGTGAAAACCTGCCAGCTCAAAGGGACAGGGAAAGCACTCAGCTGATTTTCCTACTCCACACTGTCCTAAATATCTTGCTACTTAGACTTTCCTTTGGTTTACTTATATTCATTCACTTCCAAGAGGTACTTTCTCTGCCTGTTGACCAGGAGTTGACCTTCTTTTGCTCTCTTCCAGGACAGTCTCCAGGAAAGGGCAACTGAGCTTCCTGTCAATACAGGGAGAACATTAGCAGGGAGCCAAAGGCTGTACCCCATGACATCAGCAGTCCCTTCTTGAACATTCTATTGTTTCCTAGAGAGTTCTTGGCAGCCTCTGTGATGTAACCAGTGTTGTAGCAACAACACGTGCACCGAGGTTTCTCAGTCAGTGTCAAGAGGATACGTCCATAGACATGTTTGCCCAACTGAGAAAACTTTTTTGGGAGAGCGAGGGTAGATGGGAGGGAGACAAGAGAGAGGAGGAAGGAAACTACCCTTTCTTCTGAGAGTAATGAAGGACGAAAGAGGTGGTCTTGGAGAATGCGGAGTAAGTTCGGGGAAGTGGATGTGCAGGGGTGGCCTGAGCTGGTCTTTCTAACAATGCAGCATAGGAATTGGAGCCTCTGGGAAACAAAAGACATTTCATGATTATCACGATCCTTGAAAATCAAGGATTTCAGAACATTACTTTCTCCAGGCCTTAAGGCAGGAAATGGCCAAAGGTTTTATGCTGTGAACACCAAGTCTTTACTTTCAGTGGGTAAGGTGGGTGTTACAAGGGACAGAATAAGACCATCAGAAGTTACAGAGGGTCTAACCTATGCCAATTTAGTGGAGGGCATCACTGCACTTCACTCTCATAACATCTTTAATCTCAAGTTGCTATCTGACAGTAGTACCAGGGAGAGAATTGTTCTCTAGGCCATGAACTTATGTTCTCCTCTCTCTGACAGCTTCCACCGTAACTTTCTTATCACCAGCTGTGGATCGCAGGCATTTCTATACTATATAGAATAACCTGTCACAGGAACTACACCCTGAGAGAGATGTGATCCAATTGATACTTGTGGCGTGTTTGGTGTTTCAGTAGAGGGAACTGATCAGTGTGTTGACCACGTTCTTCTACTGCATGAGGTTTTAATCCCATCTCCTAGGCACTGAGTAACAGGGTAGGAGATTTGAACATCTCCAAACATGTACTTGAGAATTGGACTTGTGGAATCACAGGACTGAGGGCTCAGAAGCCAAGATGCACCCTGTGGAGATGTTAATAAGCCAGGAAAGCCATCTATGTGGTCATTGTAAACACATGTAGGGAGACAGAAGACATACCTATCTGCTTACATCTTCTGGTCTCTAGCGTAATGGGAGAGCTGAGATCCACTGAGGAGGAATCTCAAACCTGGGCCAAACTCTGTGTGATGTCACTGGGTTCTAGGACTGTTGTCCTTCTGTACGAGTCTCAGGGTCATCTGTCTACACTCTGTGCCCCACCATGCAAGTTCACTTGTGTTATTCTACCTACAGGGGCTGGCAGGCAGACATCATCCCTGGAAACTGTCCTAAGCAAGAAGCAGGCCAAGAAGGAAGAGGAGAAGCTGACCACAGAGCTGCAGCTCATTACCCAGGAGAGAAACGAGGTGAATGATCGCCTGATTTCATCACAGAGGAAGCCAAGAACAAGAGGTATACATTGCTCCAATCACAGTGGTGTCAATCTGGGGTCAGCAATGTCACCCCCATCTTACCCCTATAAGATAGTTTTCTAGGAAGCTGTACCACCAGAACTTCCCTGTGCCCAACATCATGTCCCTAAATACTTATTAGAGGAGAGGCAGAACCTGAAGCTTGGTCACGAGTGAGATGGGAAATGGACTCTTCTCATCACTTCAATTGAAAAGAGGGACTTGTTGTAAGAATGAAGAATTCAGGGATAGAAATAGTGGAAAATGAGTTCCCAGAACACATTAGGAAAGCCCTTGACATGAGGTGGATTTGTGAGTTTGTAGGAGCTGTGAGTTTGTGGTGAGTGTGAGTACTTGCCTGGCATGTGACTGAGGGCCTAGGATAGTACAGGACCCAGCCTGACTTCGTATTCTTTAAGAATGTATTCTTTTTTTTTAAATGCTTGCTTTTTAAAAAAAGATTTATTTATTATATGTAAGTACACTGCAGCTGTCTTCAGACACCCCAGAAGAGGGTGTCAGAATTCATTACAGATGTTTGTGAGCCACCATGTGGTTGCTGGGATTTGAACTCAGGACCTTCGGAAGAGCAGTCAGTGTTCCTAACCCCTGAACCATCTCTCCAGCCCAAGAATGTATTCTTAAAAGTCCATATTCATGAAGCTTTGTTTTCCTGGGAACAGGTCCTTCCAGAGGCTAAATCCAATGTATGAACAATTGAAGTTTTAGGAGAAGGAGGTCATGACATTTCTGCACAACTTAGAGATGGAGAAGATTGAGGCCCAAGAGAACATCCAGGAGCTCAAGAAAGAGATTTACTTCTATAGGTAAGTACCTGTCAGGGAAGCCATCAGTGGTGGAAAGGTCACTTCAGCCTTTCTTTCTGGACCCTTGTTGGTGTTTGAGCTGCAGCAATCCTCATTTCTTCCATCAAGTTGCTGTTTGCTGTTTGTGTAGCTGTGATGGATGTATTTGAGATGTACTATATTAGGTCTTCATGGGATCCTGGGTCCTGGTAGGCTTAATGGGACCTGTAAGTAGGAATGGGAGGCAGAGGATACAGGATCTTACTATGCAGAGTGTGCTTCCAGCAACCTGCATAGCCGGCTCCTGATAGAGAAGATGCTTGTGAAGAAGAGAAGGGTCATGCTGAAGCAGGAGGACAAGGAAGTACATATCGACTGGTCTCTCATAGAGAAATATTTGGTTGGCTCAATCATCAATGGTAAAGACGAACAGGAGAAGACCAGCAACCCCCAGACACATCATCAGGTAGGGACAATCAACTTAATCAGGCTAATATTGATTGAAACTATTTTTCCATTGGATCTATCTTTGCTTTCCCCCAGTACCTTTCAAATTCACACTCCCAAGGAGCCACTGACCTCAAGGAATGCAGTTCCTCATTGCTCAGTCTTTGTGCAAGTGTTCTGGGAAGTTAGGCTCTTGTGAGAAGCTGAATTATTGGCAAGTGTACCATTCTGCTCTGCTTGAAGCTGCAGTCCAATAAGGGTGACAGATGAATAACATGTCACATTCCTGTATGTACTCATGATAGGTGGGATGCCATGCAGAGCTTTAGGCAACTTCTAGGTCCTGTGACAGAAATCATGTGACTTCCCAGATGGGAAAAAACTTGCAGGGATGAAAGCCAAATGCAAAGGTCAAATGAGTACTTCTCATTGTCATTGATCTGGGTGGCATGTGTCCTTCAGCTTCCTTCTGGAAACCCAATGAAGTCTCTTCTCATTGCTCACTTCTCGGTTTGCACTGATAGAAATTTGAGTGGCTACTTGTCAGCCCATGAATTTGTGAGTATTGTTGGATATTTTTCCCTGCCTGCAGATATAACAGCCATGGTTTCAGTTAAAGGATCAATGGCAAGTGTCCTGTAGAGGTGGTCAAAGACACCAACCTGACAGGTGACATCCAGGTCCTAGCCTCTGCCTTAGTAGCTGTCTTCCTCTTTCAGGTTCCATTAACTGTAGCAAGAGCTGAACTTTCTACAGCCCAGGAAGAAGGCCTCCTGCAGAATGAGTTGCCACCTCAGAAGCACCTTGCTGAGCTCCATCCTCAACAGCCACAAAATTCCTTGGATGAATCTTCTTCTACATTATTCAATTCTTCAGAGGAAATAGGCCCTAACTACCTGGCCAATGAGCCAGCTGATTCAGGATGTAATTCCCATTCCTGTCCTGACAACACCCTTTGAGAGAGAACTGAGGTGACTGCCCTGCCACCAAGTGTCCAAGAGAAACAGACTGTGCTCTGTCTTGCTAAAAGTGCAGTGAGAGACCTCTGCTTTATATAATTTACTGTTAGATTTTTGGTTGAAGTTTTGGGGTTTTTATTGTTGTTTTGCTATTTGTTATGTTATTGGGATGTTATATATTCTTGTTATTACTTTTCCTTTTTGCTAAAGCTTTTTACTGTTTTTATTAACTGTCATTTTAAAGCCTGTTTTTTTAATTTATTTATGAATGAAAAATTGATTTGTAACCCTTGACTCCTTTTTCTTCGAAGCCAGTTTGTGCGCTTTTTAATTAATGAGTTATTTTTATACACTCCATATTTTATTCCCCACCTCACCACCCCCTGACCACCCTCCAACTGATCCATATCCCATATCTCCTCCTCTCCCCTATCTCAACGTGGATGTCCCCACCCCCATGCCACCTGACCTGTAAACTTCTTGGAGCCTCTTGTCTCTTGAGGGTTTTGTGCATCATATCTAAATGAACACAGACCAGGCAGTCCTCTACTGTATGTGTGCTAGGGACCTCATATCAGCTGGTGTATGCTGCCTGTTTTGTGGGCCAGTGTTTGAGAGATCCTGGAGGTCCAGATTAATTGAGACTGCTGGTACTCCTCCAGGGTTGTCCTCAGCTTGTTTCAGGCTTCCCTTTTTATCAACAGGAGTCAGGTGCTTCTGTCATTGTTTTGGTGCACATATCTGCATCTGACTGTTTTAGTTGGTTGTTGGGTCTTTCAGAGTGCTGTCATGCTAGGTCCTGTTTTCTGATTGCCCCATAGCTTTAGTAGTCGAGTCAGGCCTTGGGGCCTCTCCTTGAGCTGGAACCCACGTTGGGCCTGACACTGAACCTTCATTTCCTTGGGCTCCTCTCCATTCCTGTGCCTGTAATTTTTCTTTTGTTTTTAATTAGATATATTCTTTATTTGTACTTAAATTTTTGTCCCTTTTCATAGTCCCTCCCAAAGTCTCATAGCCCATCTGCCCTCCCCCTGTTCCCCAATCAACCTCTGCTGCTTCCCTGTCCCAGCATTCCCCCACACTGC
This sequence comes from Apodemus agrarius, assembly GCA_964023405.1. Classification (NCBI taxonomy): domain Eukaryota; kingdom Metazoa; phylum Chordata; class Mammalia; order Rodentia; family Muridae; genus Apodemus; species Apodemus agrarius. The sequence goes on from OZ030006.1 coordinate 27,575,447, forward strand.
TGCATAGACCATTTCCAGGCCCAATGGCCTCTTCTCCCTTTGATGTCCAACAAGGACATCCTCTGCTGCCTATGTGCCTGGATCCATGGGTAAATCCATGTGCACTCTCTGGTTGATGGTATTGTCCCTAGGAGCTCTGGGAATACTGGGTGGCTCTTATTGTTGTTACTACTATTGTGCTAAAAACCCCTTCTGCTCCTCGGACCCTTTCTCTGGCTCCCACCTTGGGGAGCCTGTTCTCAGGTCAGTGGCTGGATAAGAGTGTCCCCCTTTGTATTTGTCATATACTAGCATACACCTCCCAGGTGACAGTTATATCCTATATCCAGCTCTAATCAGCAAGTACTTGTGGGCATTCATAATAGTGTCTGGGTTTTGTAACTCTACATGGGATGGATCACTAGTTGCGGTAGTCTTTCCCTCAGTCTGCTCCACATTTTGTCTCTGTATCTCCTTCTGTGGGTATTTTGTTCCCCCTTCTAAAAAGGACAAGAGTATCCATTCTTTGTTCTTCCTTCTTCTTGGACATCAGTTGATATGTGAATTGTGTCTTGGGTATTCCAAGCTTCTGGGGTAATATCCACTTATCAGTGAGCACGTACCATGTGTGTCCTTTTGTGATTGGGTTATCTCACTTAGCAGGATGTTTTCCAGTTCCACCCATTGCCTAAAAAAATTCATGATTTCATTGTTTTTAATAGCTGAGTAGTATTCCATTGTGTAAATATACCACATTTTCTGTATCCATTCCTCCCTTGAGGGACACCTGGGTACTTTCCAGCTTCTGGCTATAATAAATAGGGCTGCTAGTTTGGGTCACCCAGTATGTGCTGGAAACCCAACCCAGGTTCTCTGTAAGAGCTACACAAACATTTTACTTACTGTGCCTTCTCTCTAGCTCTTCACACCTTTCTATCAAATGAAATCTCATGTCCTCTCTTGCTCCTGTTTCACTCAAAGCACATTTTACATTTTGTTGTTTCAAATTAAGTAAAGGCTGTGACCATTCTGCTTTATTTTTATTTATTGTATTTTAAGGCTATAAGGTGCACACCATTTGTAAGAGCTGCCTTCTCTTGCCTTCTTTACCTACCCATTTCTAAAAAGCCTGTTTATGTTTTCACTCAGTTTATACTATGCCTGGAAATAAGTGTTGACATGTTTACTTGAGTTTTAGACACACCAACCCATTGATCAGGACATTTCATTTGGCCAATGAAGACTTTGTGAGTTAAATTTCAGGACATCATGTGCAGTGGGTGGATTAGTTAATGCTGTGCTTTTGTGACAAGGTCTCTAAAACATGGAATGGCAGCAATTTATCAAAAAGTGTCATTTGCAAAGGCACTCTGATGCCACCGGTTCTATCTGGTTCTGTGTCTTGTCCCTAAGTAAAAGCACAGCAGGTTTCATCCTCCATTTCCTCTATGGCTCAGTATGTATGTGGCACATTCCCCAGAAACCAAGACAGAAAATCTCTGTGCTGTCCATATAATGAAGTGCTTTGTAGGTAATGTTATTTCTAAATATTTACTGATAGTAAAACAGAAAGTAATCTTAATTATATTAATCGATGATGGAAGTTTTATGACATTAAATTTTCCTTGCGTAACTATTTTCTTTGGTCAATCTCTAGTGCAAACTGCAGAAACCACAGAATGATTGGTCCCAGAGACAATGAGTGCTTTCTTCACAGCACTTCAAGTCACAGGACACATTACATCTTAACAGTATTAATTATCATGAGCTCAAATCAATGACAAAACATAACAAGGCATGTGCATTCCATCCCCAGACATGCCAACAGGAGTTCTTAGGAGGTTCAGCTACATTCAGAAGCAGAAGTGGGATGGGCCCATGCTCTCTTCTTCGTAGCACTAGCCACGTAGGTGTCCAAATGTCAGCTCACAGATAATTCATTCTCACATGTTTCCAAATTTTTAATATCTAATAAATGTTCATGAAAATAATAGCATGGCTTTGATCAATTTCACAGCTATGGGAGGTTGGTCTGGTGCTGCTTTTACTCAAATGCTAAACTTTATAACTCAAGATCTGGTTGCCCCCGTGAATAGATTCCCAGTTACATCAGGGGATGCTAGGTAACCTTGCTCCCCAAGTGAATTGGTCAATAAAAGGCTAAAGCCTATGATTGGGCAATAGATAGAGGTCGGTGTTTTTTTTTTTTTTTTTTTTTTTTTTTTTTTTTTTTTTTAGTTATCAGCTCAGGGCTACAAGTAAAAACAGGAGAGAGAGAACAAAGGAGACCAAAAAATGGAGGCAGCTGCCATGAGAGGAGATGGACCATGAGCACTTGGCCAGGAGAAACAGCAAGTAACAAGTGACACAGACTGGGATGCAAATTAGAATAGCTCCAAAACCTGCCCTATCTAGACTGACAGCTTTTAAATAAAAAATCTAAATTGAATGAATTTTATATGGGCAAGTAAGAACTTTAAAATAATTTAACGCATAATAGCACCAATAGACCTCAGAACTCAATCCAAATTAAGGCATTTGAACATCAGGGCTTTGGGAGTGGAGGGAGGGTTAATTTTTTTCATTTATACTTTATTTTAGAAATATAATGAGACTGAGAAACTATTTTAAAGTGTTAAAATATAATTAATTAAGAAGGTCAGTAGGATGTTCAGCAGGTGAATATGCTTGTCTATTCTGGCACCAGAGCTGGGCAGCTGGGATCCACATGCTAGAGGAGGAGAACCAGTTCCCAAAGGTTATCTGACCTCCTCACAGTGCTGTGGCCTGCCCATGACCACCTGCCACACAAATAAACACACTTAATGATTTTTAAAAGAATTAGGATCAAAGTGTGGATACATGAGTCTAAGGAGGAAAGGGAACAATGTAATATTTCAGACTCATCTGAGGGTGTGTATTCATAGTTCTTCCTGTCAGTGGGAGCTCCCCTCACCATGCCTTGTCATTTGAATGACTGAATATCAGAATGATTACATTTATAAGACAAATGGGGCATAACTCACCACTTCAAATTCAAACTGAAACTTTTAGATATATTTTTAAATGTTTGTGTGTGTGCTCTGTTTTCTGAGATATTATTAGGGTAGATCAATGAAAATTGATTGGGAGGATCTCACGTGTGAGCACACGGAGGAATGTAAAAGAGTGGCATCTAGCCTCACATGAAATAAGAACTAAGTGCCTATTGACCAAAGAGTGAGTAGAGTTCACATACTCAAAAATCATAAAGTGTCGGCCTGCGAGAAGAAATGGCTTAGCAGTTAAGAATGTTTGCTGCTCTTCCAGAGGACCTGAGTTCAGTTCTCAGCACTCGGCATGGCTGGCTCACAACTAAGTCCAGCTCTGAGGAGCCTTACGCCCTCCTCTGAACTCCATGTACAACTGCACACATGTGGCAAATGAACACAGGGACACAAAAACAAAACTTTTTAGATGCACACATACACAAGCACACAGAAAAACATACACACACACACACACACACACACACAGAGAGAGAGAGAGAGAGAGAGAGAGAGAGAAACAGATGCACACACACACATACACACACAAGAGCTAAAAGTGATCCACCAGAAATGCATGAAGCAACAGGATATCAAGCCCAATAGTAATACAATGCTAAATATCCTGTTTGCTAAATAACAAATAGGAAGCCTCAAAACTATTGAGGTAAAGTTTCTGACAAGAGAAGACAGAATACCTTTTTAGAACAAGCATGGATTTAACATGGCACCCATGATGATGACATCTCCAAGGCAGAAGAGACCCTGTGGATGCCAAGGGCTCACTGGCCAGCCAGGTTAGCCAAAATAGCAGGCTACAGCTTCAAAGAGAGATCCTGTGTCTAAAGGGAATGTGGAGGTTATGGAGCAAGCCCAACCAGGACTCTGTCTTCACGTGTGTGTGCACATGTGCATATGAGACAGAAACAAAGAGATAGAGACCAACCAAATTCATTCCTAAAACAATCAATGAAAGGGAAATTGGTAAATGGGATGTAGAAATAGGGGTCGTCACTCTAAGTATGGGGGCAAAAAAGGGCGGTGCAATAAGAAGTGATAAATTGAAGTTAGAGAGGACAAGTCTATGTTTCCTATTTCAGAAAAAAATATGTCAGGAATAAAGGAAGCTTATGAGAAGGTATAGCAACCCAATTGATATTTATGTTAGATGGAAATTTATACATTCACACCAATAGAAAAAAGATAAATAGTAAGTTCTCAAGTGACTGCAAAACTGTGACAAAATCCCACCACACATTAACTTCAAAAGGAAGTTTTAATAAAATCCAAAGCGATTTATCACTCAGATCACATTCTGTCACCAAGATGAACTTCAATTAGTAAACAAAAAGTGAAAGGATCCTGTCTAATCACTAGCATCTGTCTGATAGTCTCTCATTGGCTCTCATTGGTAACCTCTGATGGCTCCTAAAGCAAGAAGAATGGACACTCTCCCCCTTCCAGCAATGCTTAAGTCTTTATGGATCCTGGGATCAGAGCTGAGGTTCAGAACAGCCTCAAATGGTGGAGGTTACGCTAGATGGTGGAGTGGTCACTAGATGGCAATGATACTTCATATTTATCTTCATTTGCCAGCATCACAAGTGAGTCCACAGCCATATGTAAATACATACATACATACATACATACATACATACACACAAAGAAATCCAACCTTGAAGTTCAAAGATACAACCTTAAAATTGAGAGATAAAGGTACGGAAAACAGTTAGCAGGGAATGTTCTGGGAATGTCCTGGAATCTAACAAAAGGGAAATGGTTAAAACCTTGAAACTGACTCTGGCTAGGCAGTAACCATGGGCACCAAAATGGTTCTTTCCTGTGTCTCCTTTGAGACCTTCCACACATCCTCAGATATAATGGAAGGACAGGAGCAGAGAAGGAAAGAGAAGAGTATTGTCTTCACATGCCTGGGGCAGTTCTGCATGCTCTGCCCTGCAGTCTGCTTCTCACACTAAAGCATGGAAGGCAATGTTTTAACCTATGCACTATTTGTGAGACCACCTTCACAGGAACTGAACGTGTTTCCACCTAGCTGCTCTTTGAACTTCATGAACACAGACACACTCCCATGTCTGTATTCCCAGCAACAGAATTGCCAAGAGTTTGGGGTAGCATTGACTACACAGATTCTGCCTCAAAAGCAAAAAGCAAGCAAACTTTCCCCAGAGATGTTTGGGGAGGATGACAATTTTTCACCTGACAGATATTTAAACTGTCCCACTGGGGACTCAGGACAACCTTGCATGGAATCCTATTAACAGAAAGCAACATGGCCAGCACAATCACAATCTCATTTTGATGAGTACACTAATCAAGGGAGGTATGACAGGTAAAAGAGTTCAGTGATTTGGAAAGTTCAAGTTGTTTCTCTGTGGGCTACAGTTTCATGATTTCGGGTTGGAATGATCCATACTGTAGAGATCTGGGTGGGCACCATGTCACAGAGAAACAAATGTAGCCTTCTCTGGGCACTGACATATTCAGTCGGGACAGAAATGCTTTCTCAGCACAACTTCTCCACTCCCCACACTACAATGAGGTCTTTGCCTGCCCATGTCTCACATTTTATGTGTCTTCTGCTAAGAGGATTCCAGAGCAGGCTGTCCTGAGTCTCAAGGACAATGTGTCTTCTGCTAAGTGGATTCCACAGCAGGCTGTCCTGAGTCACAAGGACAATCTACAATCAAGTCTTTGCTATCTGATTAGGCTAGGCTGCCTAACAAGTAAACCACAGGGATGTGCCTGTCTCTGCCTCCCGACTCTGAGATTACAGGTTTATGGACCCATCCCTCCCTTCTTTATCTGGTTTCTTGGAATCAATCTCATGCTCTCCTGCTGGCCCAGCAAACACTTTACCAGCTAAACCAACCAGTGGTAAATAATCCAGAAAAACTTCCCATATCCTATATGGAAATGAGAGAAAATGGGTTTGTTTTCTATTTGGTGAGCACTGAACTAATGAAGAGAAGGAATGCCAAATTAAAAATTCAGTGGTATGAGGAGTTGGAGGCATTTATTCTCTAGGCTGTGGTTAGAAGACTCCAGGATGGAATGGTCTATACCTTAGAGTTCTGGGTGAACACCATACCAGGAATTAATTGTAGCCTGCCCTGGGAATGAGTTAGAGAGTTAACATACTCAGTGTGCATTGTGATGCTTCATCAGCATGTCTTCTGCAGGGCCTGACCTCTCTGCTCGACCACTGACCTTTATAAGTGCACAGTCATGGCCACCGCCTGACAGGCATGAAAAGAAGAAAGACAAATGCTGAAAAAGAGACAGGCGAAGAGGAGAAAATTCAATTGGTCAGGGATGTCATTCATATCTTATGTTCAATTCCAGGATGCATGGGGCAGTATTTAAGCCATGCATATTCAACTGAATAAATGTAAGGAATGGATGTTATCAACTTGGGCCATGAACATATCACTAAGAATCAATAGCTGTTTGGTTGCAGAGCCTTAGACTGTACAAAGCTGTTGTTTGCGATGAAGTTTTAAATCAACCTTATAAGCTTTAGATCATTAAAATTGGTTAGAATGTCATGAGACTGATTGCAAAAGCTGAACAGACTCTTGAGGTAACAGAATCACACAGGGGTCTGCAGTCAGAGACAAATGAACCTAGTCCTGTGTTCCTCCCAAAGTGGTTGGAGAACAAATAGTCTCTCAAAAGTGGCACCTACCTCATAGTACCTAACAGCTTGTGGGTGTTGTTGCTGTTGCTGTTGTTTTAGGGGAAAGAGGGTACTTCTCCAGAGGAACAGCGGTTAATGGAAGGTAATGACATTTTAACTGTAACCAGACCCACTATGATTATGGTCGGAAGAAAGAATAATCATAGGGTGTGTTATAAATCCAACTAAAACTTGTTTCTAGAATTGGTCATCCTAGTAATCTTTCCCACTAGTTCCTTCTGAGCAGCATACACAGCTTCTCTAAATCACAAGGATCCTTCCAAAGTCTACAGCAGTTTCTGATTATGGTAGTAATAATTAGGCAATTTCATAAAAGTCAAGAACTTTAATCATCGACAGGATGCCATCAATGTTTAAGTTAAAGAGTATGTCATTGACTTTGCATGCTACAGACTAACTTCCTCCACTGGGCTATAAAATGGCATATTTGTAGATTAAGATGACAGTTCAGGCCATCCTCTGTTACATCAGAGAAATACTTTCTTGTGAGTCCTTAAGCCTGTAAGATTGAAATAACAGTTGCTCGGACTTCATGAGAAGCACTGGAGAACCCTGAACATGTTAATGTAGTCAGCCTCAAAGAAAAGGTTCAGGATGATTATCCTAGGATATTTTGGTTTGTCACATTAAAAATAAACCTACCATATTGATCCTGCCAATCCAAGAGCATGAAAGATTTTTCCATCTTCTGAGGTCTTCTTGATTTCTTTCTTCAAGGACTTGAAGTTCCTGTCATGCAGATCTTTCACTTGTTTGGTTAGAGTCATACCAAGATACTTTATATTGTGTGTGGCTATTGTCAAGGGTTTTATTTCCCTAACTTCTTTCTCAGCCTGCTTGTCCTTTGAGGACAGGAAGGCTACTGATTTGCTTGAGTTGATTTCATAACCAGCCACTTTGCTGAAGTTGTTTATCAGTTGTAGGATTTCTCTGGTGGAGTTTTTTGTGTTGCTTAAGTATACTATCATATCATCTGCAAATGATGATAGTTTTACTTCTTCCTTTCCAATTTGTATCCCTTTTACTTCCTTATGTTGTCTAATTGCTCTTGTTAGAACTTCAAGTACTATATTGAAAAGATATCGAGAGAGAGGCCAGCCTTGTCTAGTCCCTGATTTTAGGAAATTAGTCTTGCAGTTCCTCAGAAAATAGGCCATGACACTTACAGAGGACCCTGTCATACAACTCCTGGGCATATACCAAGAGGATTCCCTGGAATAAAATAAAGACACATGCACCACTATGTTCATGGCAGCCTTATTTATAATAGCCAGAATTTGGAAGGAGCCAAGATGTCCCTCAAAGGAGGAATGGATAAAGAAAATGTGGTATATTTATACAATGGAATACTACTCAGCAATTAAAAATAATGAATTCATGCAATTTGTAGGCAAATGGTAGGATCTGGAAAATATCATGCTAAGTGAGTTAACCCAATCACATAAGAATACACATGAAATGCAATCACTGATAAGTGGATATTAATGAGCCCAGAAGTTTTGAATACTCAAGGCGCAATGAGCAATTCAAAAGATTCAGGGTGATTATCCAAGAAAAAGGGAGGAGAGAACCCTGGTCCTGAAAAGACTGGATCCAGTTTTGTAGGAGAGTACCAGAACAGAGAAATGGTGGGGGGTGATTGGGGAATAGGCACGGGGGGGGGTGGGAGGAGAGGAGGAAGGAAGAAGACTTATGGGACATATGGTGAGGGGATCAGGGGGGAACTGGGAAAGGGGAAAGTCTTTGGAATGTAAATGAAGAATATAGAAAATTTAAAAGAATATATTCCAGAAAATAAAAGAATGTCAGTTCAAGACAGAAGTGTGTAAAAACATGAGTTCAGTACTGATAAAAAAAAAAAAACTACCATTCCTGCATGTATCAATGTATGGATACTCCTTCAGGTCCTTCTTAGAAAGGGGATTAAAATATGCACAGAAAGAGAGACAGAGACAAAGTGTGGACCAGAGACTGAGGGAAAGACCATCCAGAGACTGGCCCACCTAGGCATCCTTTCCATATACAGTTACAAAACCCAGACAGTACTGTGGATGCCAACAAGTACTTGCTGACAGGAGACTGATATAGCTGTTACCTGGGAGGCTCTGCCACTGCACAGCAAATATAGGGGGGATTCTCTCATCCAATAATTGAACTGAGCTCAGAGTTCCAAATAGAGGAGCTGGAGAATGGACACTAACAACTGATAATAGTTAGATTGAAAATAGTTAGAAGCTGGAAAGAACCAAGATACTCTTCGACAGAAGAATGGATATTGAAAATGTGGTTACATAATGAAATACTACTAAGCAATTAAAAACAATGACTCGTAAAATTTGCAGGCAAATGGATGGAGCAAGAAAATTTCTTCCTGAGTGAGGTAACATAGAAACAAGGAACATACACTGTATGTGTTTATTGATAAGGGGACATTTGTCCTAAAGTTCACAATGCCCATAATACAACATTCAATCCTTATAAACATTCTAAGAAAGGGAGACTAGGGTATGGTCCTGCATTGAGGGGCAGACAGGATGATATCAGGAGGTGGTGGTAGATGAGATCTGGGAGGGAGAGTGGAGGGTAAGGACATAAGGGACAGCAGTATCAGGTACTAGAGAGGATAGAAGAGAAGTACAGAGGATCTGGAAATCAAAAAAAATATGTAGCAGGGGGATGAGGAACTGGGGATAGCCACGTGAGGGACATCAGCACCAGGGAAACCAGAGGACACAAAGGAGATGACTTTAGCCAAAATATGCAGAGAAGGAGGAAACAAAAACTGTAGAGACCACCTCCATTGGATACATACACCTCTACCCACCCCCAAGCCCTCCCAATGGTCACCCCTCAGTCAAGGGATGGTGCCACTCACCCATCAGAAATTTTGTAAAACATAAATTTTCCTAAGCAAAGCAAGAGTAGGGACAACAAATGGAGCAGAGACTGAAGAAAGAGCCATCCAAGGACTGCCCTATGTTGGAATCCATCATGTCTGCAGACACCAAACTAGGAACTGTGTGTGTAGTCAAGATCTGCTTCTTGATACGAACCTCTTGAGAAGGTTCTTAGGGAAGTTCTTCCAGAAACAGACCCTCACAGACATTAGACTGGGATCAGCAAACCTGGTAGGAGAGCTTGGGGGAAAGGTGGAGGAGCAGAGAGGATGGCAACACCATTGGAAGAATAACATCTGCTATCAGGACCACCCAGTGCTCCCAGTGACTAGACAACAAACCCAGGAGTGTAAAGGAAGGGATCTATAGCTCCAGATACATTGTAGCAGATGATGGCCTTGCCTGACAACATTGGAAGAGAGGCCCTTAGTCCTGTGGAGGTTTGATGCCCAACCTCCAGTAGTAGTGGGATTCAGAAGCAGTAGGGCAGGGAAGGTGGGAGGGTGGGCAAGCACCCTCATACAGGCAAAGTGGACAGGAAAGGGCAGATGTGGTTTGAGGAGTTATTGGAGGGGTAATCAGGAAGTGGTATATCATTTGAGATGTGATTGAATGAATGATTAATAAATAAATTTAAAACAATACACATATGCCAAGCAATTAATTTTAACAAAGAAGACTCAGGAGCCAGATGCTGGGGTGAAAATCTGCCAGGTTAGAGAGGCAGGTAAAGCCCTCAGCTGACATTCCTACTCCGCTGAATTCCCAGAAGGAAAGCATTTTTTATCCCTCTCCACACTTTTATCCCTAAGAGGGCCTTGACTCAAGCCATCTTAGACATAATAGTGCATATTGATTTTCAATTTGATTGCTCCTTGCTGAAGCATATAGATGTGGAATTTGATAAGATTAAAACGCTGGCAACATAAAGAACATAACATGGGACAATGGTCAGCATAACCCTGATCTAAATCAAGATTATGGTTAGCAAGATCTGGTCCCTGAGGAAGTATATCAAGACAAATCTGAGATAGAGGTACATGAACTCTGCCCTGGACTGAAGTAAGAAACGTGGGGGTGGGAGACAGATGTATGGTTAAATAGCCAACTAAGTTTAGATGGTGTCTGCTTGATTTAATCTCAGGACACGGAAGTGGAGTATTCTGAGGGCTTCTGTCTAGCCCATTTAAAGAGTTACTGTCTGTAGCCTCAGCCCTTGATACTTCGTGATGGGGCATCAGCACTCAGGGAAGCTAGAAACTGTCATTGGCATAGTATCATGCTAGCAGCAGTGGGTATTGCTCTGTTATTCAGAAGGTTATACACATTCTCATTTGTACTTAATATGAACCCAGGTAAAGAGAGAACAAGGTCTGTAGAATGGAAAGATCATTTGTAATTCTCTGTCTTCAGAGCAAGAAATACTTGTAGAGAGAGAATGGTAAGTTCTTTATTATAGACAAAAATGGGTACGTAAGTCCTTGGATGTAGGGTGAGTTTCAGTGTTGTTTTCTGAAACAGCATCTCAAATATTCCATGTGGTCTTCTACCTGGCTTCCCAGGTTACCCTTCACATCAGATAATCCTGATTCCACTTTCCTATTCCTAGGCTTAGAATTGCTGTTCCTAGGAATGTTAGGACAGCACTAGTAATTGACAGAGACCTGGGTTTTCTAAAGCTGAGGTGTGTACCCACCAGTATAGCTATAGCCAGTTTGCTAGATGTCGGCTCCCTAGTTCAGATTGTTGCATAATATGCCTGCCAATCACTGACACAGAAAAATATCTTCTCTCAGAGCAAGGTCATGTTGATCAGATACTTTTATGTTCTTTATGACATTTGTTAATCTTATAATGTTCACAAAGCTTTCCATAGGGTCATCAAATTTACGGTCAATATAGACTGTTATATCCAAAATGACCTTATCAGAACTGAGTAATGGACACTTCCTGTGACTTCATATGAGTTATTGTTCTTTTCCTTTGCTTATTTTTTTGTAATGTTTTTGTATTTTGCTTTCCAAGTTGAGAAAGATATCTGGGGCCATGGTTCAGCTCCTAAAATTTGAACTATGGTTCTGTTCACTCAGTATAAGGATCTTCATTCATTCAACCAACCATGTTTGACTGCCATAGGAGTTTATCTGGTGTGTGGGACCAATCATGAACAAACACAAGATGTAAGGCCCTTCCTCTGTGCACTTACCATCTATTGTGTTTTCATAATCCCTTGCCTCTTTTGAATATATAATTATTTTGACAGAATCCCATTTTAAAGCTTATACAGGGGCTGTATGCAATCCTTCTTTGGTGACACTGGTGCAGATATGAGAGACTCATATTCAGCCTGAAGCTTGTTACATTGTTGCCTCCAATATTTTACTTTTCTCTGCCAACAGATCTCAAGACTCTTGACCCCACCACGATGACTACAACTCCCTCTCCCCACAAAGGCATCTTGGAACAACATTCCAATACTAAGCACAAGACTTCATGAGAGTAACCTCTAACACACACCCACATTTCAACCTGCCCTAAAGGCTCTGCCTGGCTGTTATTTCATGCAACCGTACCTGATAAGACAGGAGAAATTTTTGGCTTTATATTCAAACTGGAATGAAATCTCAGTAGATTTTAATGTCTCATTTTCCTGATTGAGGGAAATTTGAGGTAGGATGAGACATTTCTGAGAAGAAACACTCAGATACACAAGGATGACTTAAGTGTTGCCAATCATGCCTAGAGAAAACCCTGTCTTTAGAAAATGGGTGTGCTCAATGACTATGTCCCGGGAGACTCCCCAGGAAAGGGCACCTTAGCTTCCTGTCAGTATAGTGAATAAATTAGTAAGGAGTCAATGCTGTAACCCATGACACCACCATTCAATTCTTGAACATTCTATAGACTCCTGGAGAGTCCTTAGAATTAGCTGTGATGCCACCAGTGTTGTAGCAACAGCAAAAGCACTTAGTTTCTCAGTCAGTTTGTAGAGGATACTTCAATGGACATGTTTGGCCAACTCAGCAAAATTTTGGGAGAGCCAATGTGGACGGGAGAGGGACTAGAAAGAGGAGGAAGGAAACTTGCCTTTCCTCTGAGAGAAAAGAAGGACTCAGATTGTGGTCTTGGGAAATGTGGATTAAGCTGAGCTTCCTGGCAGAGTGGCTGAGCTGGCCTTTGTAGCAAAGGAACTAGAGCTTCTTGAAAGCAAAAGACTGTCACAACTCTTGAACATCAAACATGTCAGAACATTATTTTCTCCATCCCTTAAAGCAGGAGATGGCAAAGACAAAGCTGTTACACTGAGAATTCCAAGTCTTTACTTTCTCTGGGTATTCTGGTTATTACATGGGGACAGAATGAGACCATCAGGAGTCACAGAGGGTCTTACCTATGCCAATTTAAGGCAGGGCAACACTGCCATGGGTTCTTTGTTTTTGGTCTTTTTTTGAGACAGGGTTTCTCTGTGTAGCCCTGGATGACCTGGAACTTACTCTGTAGACCAGGCTGGCCTCAAACTCAGAAATCTGCCTGCCTCTGGCTCCAAAGTACTGGTATTACAGGTGTGCACCACCACTGCCCAGCCCTGTGGGTTCTTTTAGCTTCAGCTTCTGTCTGAAAGTAGTGCCAGGGAAAGAGTTGTGCTCCTGGAAATGAATGACCTTTTGATCTCAGAACTCCTCTGACCTCCTCTCCCTGAGAGTTCCCACTGCAGCTATTTTTATCACTAGTTGTGCGTGGCAAGCATTTCTGTACTGTAACCAAAGACCTGTCAGTGTTGGTACACTCAGACAGAGACAGGTCCTCTGGCCACCTCTGGGATGTTTGGTGTTTCAGTAGAGGAATTTGATCAGTGTGTTGGCCATGTTCTCCCTCTGCATGTCCTTGGAAGGCCATGTCCTGGGACTATAGTAACAGGGCAAGAGATCTGAGAATACCCAAGCAGTGAAGCAAATGTGGATAGGAAATTTATCATCCTACATGTGACAACACAGGACTGAGGGCTTTGAATCCAAGGTGGACCCTGTGCAGTTGTTAATAATCCAGGGGAAGCCATCATAATCATGTGTATGGAGACAGAGTACACACTAGTCTGCTTACATCTCCTGGTCTCTGTAAAGTGATGGGAGAGCTGAGGTCCACTGAGGAGGCATATCAAGCCTGGACCATACTCTGTGTGTTGTCACTGGGTTGTAGGCATGTTATACTTCTTATGGGTCTCAGGGTCGGCTGTATATACTCTGTGCATTCCCACCATGTAAGTTCACATGTGTTATTCTCCAGACAGAGGCTGGCATGCACACATCATCCCCTTCAACTGTCCTAAGCAAGAAGCAGGCTAAGAAGGAAGAGGAGAAGCTGACCAGAGAGCTGCAGCTCATTTTCTACGAGAGAAATGAGCTGAGAGATGGCCTGATGTATGTCATAGAGGGAGCCATTAACAAGAGGTATGCATCCCTCCAAATTCTGTGGTGTTTGTCTGGGATCAACAATGTCATGTTAATCTTTTGAAGGTGGTTCATTCTAGGAAGGTATATAATCTTAATATCCTGGGCCCAACCTCATGTGCCTAAATACATCTTAAAGGAGAGGAAGAACCTAAAGATTCGTCAGGAATTAGATGGGAAATGGACCCTTCTAATCCCTGCAATTGAAAAAGTGGTGTCTTAGTGAAAAATTCAGGAATAGAGGCTCTAGAGAATGAGTTCCCAGAGTACATTTGGAAAGCCATTGACAGGAGGTGGCTTTGTGAGTTTCTCGAACCTGAGTGTTTGTGGTGAGTTTTTGTAAGTGCCTGACAGATGAGTGAGTGAAAGAAGTTCCTGGATGCAGAAGGAGGGCCCTGGTCCCACATTGTTCACCTCAGTGCTTGTCTAGATAGCTGAAGTTCATGCCTGTTCCTATTTTTCTATGTGCCTTATAATCTGAGACAGTAATGATGCATGTATTTCTTCTGCATCTCATTGAGATCTCTATGATTCTGTCTCCGACTCATATTCTCTCTCATCCATTGACTCTGTCTCCTTTTCTAATTGTCCTGTATGTACCGAAGAGTATGTGTGTGTTTCTGTGTGCATGTGTGTATATGCACTTGTGTGTGTGTGCACATGATCATGTTTTCTCCATTGCATGAATTTTGCTTGTTTAGATTTCTCTCCACTCTTTGAAATTCAGGGATCTGTGAAATCCAGTATATTCAGAGACAGTAATGGTACAGGCATTTCTACTGGTTCTTATTTGATCTCTCTGTTTCTGTCTCTGTCTCTGTTTCTAATTCTCTGGCTCTGTGTCCCTTTCTCCTTCTTCTCTCTGTGTAGCATCCTGTTAGTGTGTCTGTGTGCACATGTACATCTATGTGCTTATGCTGGGCCATTTAAACACTGGTGTTATATGGTCTAATCTCAAGAATTGTTTAATATCTGCTTGTGAAGTAATAGTTGTCCTGGATTTAGAATCCTGTTGTCAAAACAGGAAAAATATAATCACAGGTACCTAGTTGGCAAAGACCTGTGGCCAAGGCTCTTGGGGGCACAAGGAGCTAGACTGCCATTCCAGCACTGTGGAGTGAACACAGAGAGGCTGGGCACCCTCCATCTGGATGCATAGCTTCTACTGTCCTTGGGACAGGAGAAAAAGCTTCCAAGGATAAAGAAGATCCCAGTATGTAGAATCCACAAAGTGAAATACCTGGGCTGGGGTAGTACAAGACACAGTCTGAGTTCATGTGTTCCTAAAAGCACATGTTCAGGGAGTACTATCTTCATGGGGACAGACCCTACTATACGCCAAATCCATTCTATGAAAAATTAAATTTAAAAAGGTGGTCATGTCATTTCTACACAACTTAGAGATGGAGATTAATGAGGTCCAACAGAAATACAAGGAGCACAAGAAAGAGATTAAGTTCTATCTGTAACTACTGTTCAGGGAGTGCACCAGATGTGGAATTTACTTTTCTGCCTTCCTTCATTCTGGACTGGAGACTATGCAGGTCTGGTTCTATCCATTCTGCTCTTTAGCCCTCATGGTGCATTGGGACTTTTGGAATAGTTTTCAAAATCTCTAAGAAACTCCTTACTCCATTACTTCTACAAGCTTTGTCCAGGAATCCTCAGGAGCCTCTCAATAAAAGAGTGATTCATATCATGATAGGTTTATTATACATTACTAGGTCTGTGGGGATCAGGCATGGTTGTACATAGCCAAATGTGATGTAACACAAGAACAGAATGGCTTCCTCTTGGTCCTACTGACCTACGTTGAGGGTATTTGCAAACTACAAATTGATGTTGCTGAAATGCATTGGGCTGTCATGGATAGTTGGAGATCCCACAAAAGAAAATATGAAATATTTGCTTCTCATTGTCATTGATCTGGGAGGCGGGTGTCATTTTTCCTTACTTACTGCAACCCAATGAGTTCTCTTCCAATTTCCCATTTTTTAATATATACTGATAGAAGTCTGAAGGGCAGCTGGTCAGCCTATGTGGTTGGTAAAAGTTGCTGGATATTTTTACCTGCCTGCAGTTATAACACAAATGGTGTCAGTTAAAAGGTCAATGAGAACATTCCTGTTGATTTGGTGGGAGGCAGCAACTGGACAGCTGACATTTAGTTCCCCACCAAGCCTCTGTCTTAATAAGAGTCTTCCTCATCTAGGTCTCCAAAACTGTAGCAAGAGCTGAAATTTCCACAGCCCAGGAAAGGCCTCCTGCAGGATGAGATGCCAACTCAGGAGCCCCCCGATGAGCTCCATCCTCAACAGCCACAAAATTCATTGGAGGAAACTTCTTCTACATAATTAAATTCCTCTGGGTGAATAGGTGCTAACTACCTGGCCAGTAAGCCAGCCAATTAATAAGTTATTCCCTTTCCTGTTCTGACAACACCCCTTCATAGAGAACTCAGGTGACTGCCCTGTCACCATGCGTCCAAGAATTTTTACATCTTTGTAAAAAAACCTGTCCCTGGTTTTACATCTTTGTTGCTAAAAGGGCAGTGAGAGAAGTTTGCTTCATATAGTAATTGTCATTTAAAGCCTGTTTTCTTTAAAATGTATTTCTGAGGAATAAAAAATTGTTTGTGACTCATGATTCTTAAGACAATCTTCCTTATTTATATTCCTCTTCTATAAACCTAGACCTTACAGTCTGAGATGGATCTCTGTGAAAAGGAATTCAGACCAGTTTGCATTATGAACATTGAGGTAAAAATATTCCACAAAATATTGGCATAGAGAATCCAAGGACATACAAAAGACACCCACTACCTTAATCAAGTCATCTCCATTTCAAGAATGCAAGCATGATACAATATAGGAAAACACTTCAATGCAATCTACCAATTAACCAACCCAAAAGAAATATAACCACATGATCATCTCATTAGATGGTTAAAATGTCATTGACAGATATTGCCTGCAGCTTCCCGCCCAGCTGGTGGTGGGGAAGCCGGAGATAAATTTCTTAAAGTAATAGAGGAGAAAATAGATCAAAAACTAGAAGCCCATACAAGGCAGACACAAAAATCACTTAAAGAAATCCAGGAGAATATAGAGCAAAAAATGAATCCCAATAAGGGGGAGAAACAAAAATCACCTAAAGAAATACAAGAGAACATGGGTCAACAAGTAGAAGTCATAAAGGAGGAAACACAAAAATCCCTTAAAGAATTACAGGAAAACACAAACAAGCAACTGAAAGATTTGAGCAAAACCATACAAAATCTAAAAACAGAAGTAGAAACAACTAAGCAATCACAAAGGGAGACAATGTTGGAGATAGAAAACCTTGGGAAGAAATCAGGAGTCATAGATGCAAATATCAACAATAGAATACAAGAGATAGAAGACAGAATCTCAGATGCTGAAGATACCATAGGAACCATGGATTCAACAATTAAAGAAAATGCAAAATGCAAAAAGCTGGTAACCCAAAACATTCAGGAAATCCAGGACACAATGAGAAGACCAAACCTAAGGATTATAGGGATAGATGAGAATGAAGATCTACAACTTAAAGGGGCAGCAAATATCTTCTACAAAATTATGGAAGAAAATTTCCCCAACCTAAAGAGAGAGATGCCCATGAATATACAAGAAGCCTATAGAACCCCAAACAGACTGGACCAGAACAGAAATACTTCCCGTCACATAATAATCAAAACCCCAAATGTACTAAATAAAGAAAGAATATTAAAGGCAGTAAGAGAAAAAGGACAAGTAACATATAAAGGAAGACCTATCAGAATTACACCAGACTTCTCACCTGAGACCATGAAAGCTAGAAGATCCTGGGCAGACCTCATGCAGACCCTAAGAGAACACAAACTTCAGCCAAGACTACTATACCCAGCAAAACTCTCAATTGCCATAGATGGGGAAACCAAGATATTCCACGACAAAACCAAATTTGCAAGATACTTATCTACAAACCCAGCCCTACAAAGGATAATAGGGGAAAAATACCAACACAAGGGGGGAAACAACACCCCAGAAGAAACAAGATAGAAACCCCATCTCATCCAACCCAAAAGAAGAGAACCACTCAAATACAAATAATAATAACAATTCCCAAAATGTCAGGAAGTAATAATTACTATTCCTTAATATATCTTAATATCAATGGACTCAATTCCCCAATCAAAAGACACAGACTAACAGACTGGATACAGAAACAGGACCCTACATTTTGCTGCATACAGGAAACACATCTCAGTGTCAAAGACAAACACCACCTTAGAGTAAAAGGCTGGAAGACAGTTCTACAAGCAAATGGTCCGAGGAAACAAGCTGGAGTAGCCATTCTAATATCAGATAAAATCGACTTTCAACCTAAAATCATCAAAAGAGACACAGAAGGTCACTTCCTGCTTGTCAAAGGGAAAATCCACCAAGAAGAATTCTCAATACTGAACATCTATGCACCAAATGCAAGGGCACCCTCATTCGTAAAAGAAACTTTACTAAAGCTTAAAGCACACATCGCACCTAACACAATGATTGTAGGTGACTTCAACACTCCACTCTCCTCAATGGACCGATCAGGAAAGCAGAAACTAAACAGGGACACAGTGAAACTAATTGAAGCTTTGGACCAATTGGATTTAACAGATATATATAGAACATTCCATCCTAAAACAAAAGAGTATACCTTTTTCTCAGCACTGCATGGTACCTTCTCAAAAATTGATCATATAATTGGTCACAAGACAGACCTCAACAAATACAAGAAGACCGAACTAATCCCATTTCTCCTATCGGATCACTATGGAGTAAAAGTGCTCTTCAATAGCAAGAAGAACAACAGAAAGCCCACATACACATGGAAACTGAACAATACTCTACTCAATGACACCCTGGTCAAGGAAGAAATAAAGAAAGAAATCAAAGACTTTTTAGACTTCAATGAAAATGAAGGTACGTCCAACCCAAATCTCTGGGATACAATGAAAGCAGTGCTAAGAGGAAAACTCATAGCCCTGAGTGCCTCCAAAAAGAAACTGGAAAGAGCATACATTAGCAACTTAACAGCACACCTGAAGGCACTGGAACAAAAAGAAGCTAACTCACCCAGGAGGAGTAGAAGAGAGGAAATCATCAAACTAAGGGCTGAAATCAGTCAAGCAGAAACAAAGAGAACCATACAAAGAATCAACAAAACCAAGAGCTGGTTCTTCGAGAAAATCAACAAGATAGATAAACCCTTAGCTAGACTAACCAAAGGGCACAGAGATAGTATCCAAATTAACAAAATTAAAAATGAAAAGGGGGATATAACAACAGAAAAAGAGGAAATTCAAAAGATCATCAGATCCTACTACAAAGGCCTATACTCAAAACAACTGGAGAATCTGGAGGAAATGGACAATTTCCTAGACAGGTACCAAATACCAAAATTAAATCAGCATCAAGTAGACCAGCTAAACAGTCCCATAACCCTTAAAGAAATAGAAGGGGTTATAGAAAGCCTCCCAACCAAAAAAAGTACGGGACCAGATGGTTTTAGTGCAGAATTCTACCAGACCTTCAAAGAAGACTTAACACCAATACTCTTCAAACTATTCCACAAAATAGAGACAGAAGGGACACTGCCCAACTCGTACTTCGAAACCACAATTACGCTGATACCTAAACCACAAAAAGATCCAACAAAGAAAGAGAACTACAGGCCAGTTTCTCTTATGAATATAGATGCAAAAATACTAAATAAAATTCTAGCCAACTGAATCCAAGAGCATATCAAAACGATCATTCACCATGATCAAGTAGGCTTCATCCCAGGGATGCAGGGATGGTTCAATATACGGAAATCCATCAATGTAATCCACTACATAAACAAACTAAAAGAAAAAAACCACATGGTCATCTCATTAGATGCTCAAAAAGCATTTGACAAAATTCAGCATCCTTTCATGCTAAAAGTCTTGGAAAGAGCAGGAATTCAAGGCCCATACCTAAACATAGTAAAAGCAATCTACAGCAAACCAGTAGCCAACATCAAAATAAATGGAGAGAAACTTGAAGCAATTCCACTAAAATCAGGGACTAGACAAGGCTGTCCTCTCTTTCCATATCTTTTCAATATAGTACTTGAAGTTCTAGCAAGAGCAATCAGACAACATAAGGAAGTCAAAGGGATACAAATTGGAAAGGAAGAAGTCAAAGTATCATTATTTGCAGATGATATGATAGTCTACTTAAGCGATCCAAAAAACTCCACCAGAGAACTTCTACAGCTGATAAACAACTTCAGCAACATGGCTGGTTATAAAATTAACTCAAGCAAATCAGTAGCCTTCTTGTACTCAAAGGACAAGCAGGCTGAGAAAGAAGTTAGGGAAATAACACCCTTCACAATAGCCACAAACAACATAAAGTACCTTGGCGTAACTCTAACCAAACAAGTGAAAGATCTGTATGACAGGAACTTCAAGTCCCTGAAGAAAGAAATCGAAGAAGACCTCAGGAGATGGAAAAATATTTCTTGCTCCTGGATTGGCAGGATCAATATAGTAAAAATGGCCATCTTGCCAAAAGCAATCTACAGATTCAATGCAATCCCCATCAAAATCCCAAATCAATTCTTCATAGATCTAGAAAGAGCAATTCTCAAATTCATCTGGAGCAACAAAAAACCCAGGATAGCTAAAACTATTCTCAACAATAAAAGGACTTCTGGGGGAATCAATATCCCTGACCTCAAGCAGTACTACAGAGCAATTGTGTTAAAAACTGCATGGTATTGGTACAGCAACAGGCAGGCAGATCAATGGAATAGGATTGAAGACCCAGAAATGAACCCACAGACTTATGGTCACTTGATCTTTGATAAAGGAGCCACAACCATCCGGTGGAAAAAAGATAGCCTTTTCAACAAATGGTGCTGGTTCAACTGGAGGTCAACATGCAGAAGAATGCGAATTGACCCACTCTTATCTCCTTGTACTAAGATCAACTCCAAGTGGATCAAGGACCTCCACATAAAACCAGACACACTGAAACTATTAGAAAAGAAACTTGGGAAGACCCTGGAGGACATGGGCACAGGGGTAAAGTTCCTGAACAGAACACCAATAGCTTATGCTCTAAGATCAAGAATTGACAAATGGGACCTCATAAAATTACAAAGTTTCTGTAAGGCAAAGGACACTGTCAGAAGAACAAAACTGCAACCAACAACGTGGGAAATGATCTTCACCAACCCCACATCCGACAGAGGGCTAATATCCAATATATACAAAGAACTCAAGAAGTTAGACCCCAAAGAACCACATAACCCTATCAAAAAATGGGGTACAGAGCTAAACAAAGAATTTTCACCAGAAAAAATTCGGATGGCCGAGAAACACCTTAAGAGATGTTCAACATCATTAGTCATCAGGGAAATGCAAATCAAAACAACCCTGAGATTCCACCTCACTCCAGTCAGAATGGCTAAGATTAAAAACTCAAGAGACAACAAGTGCTGGCGAGGATGTGGAGAAAGAGGAACACTCCTCCACTGTTGGTGGGATTGCAAAATGGTAAAACCACTCTGGAAATCAGTGTGGCGGTTCCTCAGAAAATTGGGCATGCCACTCCCAGATGACCCTGGCATACCACTCCTGGGCATATACCCAGAGGATTCCTCTGCATACAACAAAGACACATGCTCCACTATGTTTATAGCAGCATTGTTTATAATAGCCAGAAATTGGAAGGAGCCCAGATATCCCTCAAAGGAGGAATGGATACAGAAAATGTGGTATATTTATACAATGGAGTACTATTCAGCAATTAAAAATAATGAATTCATGCAATTTGTAGGTAAATGGTTATACCAGGAAACTATCATCCTAAGTGAGCTAACACAATCACAAAAGAATACATACGAAATGCAATCACTGATAAGTGGATATTAATGAGCCCAGAAGCCCTAAATACTCAAGGCACAATTAGCAAGTCAAATGACTCTCAAGAAGAAAAAAAGGAGAGGACACTGGGCCTGTAAAGATTGGATCCAGTATTGTAGACCCAGAACAGAGAAATCGTGTGGGGGGGGAAAGAGTGGGGAATAGCATGGGGGGGGAGAGGAATTATGGGACATATGGTGAGGGGTAACTGGGAAAGGGGAAAGCCTTTGGAATGTAAACAAAGAATATAGAAAATAAAAAAAAATTGGTTTTTTTAAAAAAAAAATGTCATTGACAAAATCGAACTCACCTTCATGTTAAAAGTCCTGGGGGGGGGAGAGGAATTATGGGACATATGTTGGGGGAGAACTGGGAAAGGAGAAAGCCTTTGGAATGTAAACATAGAATATAGAAAATAAAAATTAAATTTAATTAAAAATTCCTGTATTTTGGGGATAAAAGGATAATAACTAAACATAATAAAATTAATAAATACCAAATCTATAGAGATCTTCAAGTTCAATGGAGAGAAACTTAAAGCTCTTTCACTAAAATCAAGGTCAAGAAATGGCTAATCACTCTCTCCCTATCTATTCATTAAGGTCCTTTATTTTCTAGCCACAGCAATCATAAATAAAAACGACATCAAGAGGATACAAAAGGTAAAAAAAGAAAATTTCGCAAAGTCACACGGTGCCTTCAGCTGGGGCAGCCATCTTGCCCCAGACCCCCCCCCCGCACGCAAACAGTGGGCACACTGGACGCAGTGAGCGGCTGGAATCAGAAGACATCAGGTGTTGGCGAGGATGTGGAGAAAGAGGAACACTCCTCCACTGCTGGTGGGAATGCAAGCTGGTACAACCACTCTGGAAATCAGTATGGCGGTTCCTCAGAAAACTGGGCGTGATACTTCCGGAGGACCCAGCCATACCACTCCTGGGAGTATACCCAGAAGATTCACCAGCATGCAATAAGGATACATGCTCTACTATGTTCATAGCAGCCTTATATATAATAGCCAGAAGCTGGAAAGAACCCAGATGTCTCTCAAAAGAGGAATGGATACAAAAAATGTGGTATATATACACAATGGGGTACTATTCAGCCATTAGAAACAATGAATTCATGAAATTCTTAGAGAAATGGATGGAGATGGAGAATGTCATACTAAGTGAGGTGACCCAGTCTCAAAAGAATACCCATGGTATACAGTCACTGATAAGTGGATATTAGCCTAGAAGCTTGGAACACCAAAGACACAAATCACATATCAAGTGATGTCTCACAAGAAGAAAGGAGTGGACATTGGTGCTAGAATGGACCAAAACATCATTGTGGGAGAGTACAAGAACAGTAAAGTGGGAGGGGGTGGATGCGGGAGCAGGGGGAGGGAAAAGGACATGTGGGACCTTCGGGGGTGGGGAACCAGAAAAAGGGAAATGAATTGTAAATATAGAATATATACAATAAAAAAAAGAAAAAAAAGAATTTTCCAAATTTTCCTTTTAGAATTTATTATTGTGCTTACTTTCCCATTGGCTGTCCTACCCATACACCATCTAATCTCCACTGAAGTATTTCAGAAGTCCATTGGAGGTCATGCTTGGATAGCAACTTATTTTACATTAGCAGGCTTCACACTGAAGGGACTTTGGGGAAAAAAAAGAAAATTTCAAAGTACTGCTATTTGCAAACTATGCGATAATATACATAAGAGATTCAAAAGATGTACCAGAGTACAACAGCTGATAAACAACTACAACAAAGTATCCAGATATAAAAGGAACTAAACCCAGAGGATTCCCTAGCATGTAATAAGGATACATGTTCTACTATGTTCATAGCAGCCTGATTTATAATAGCCAGAAGCTAGAAAGAACCCAGATGTCCCTCAGTTGTGGAATGGATACAAAACATATGGTATATATAAACAATGGAGTACTATTCAGCCATTAGAAACAATGAATTCATGAACTTCTTAGACAAATGGATAGAGCTGGAGAACATCATCCTAAATGATGTAACACAATCTCAAAAGAACCTCATGGTACGCAATCAATGATAAGTGGATATTAGCCTAGAAGACTGGAATACCTAAGACACAATCCACATATCAAATGATGTGCAAGAAGAACGAAGGAGTGGCTCCTGATTCTGGAAAGGCTCACTGCAGTAGTGTAGGGGAATACCAGAACAGGGAAGAGGGAAGTGCTGAATGGTGGAACAGGGGGAGGGAAGAGGGCTTATGGGACTTTTAGGGAAGGAGGAGCCAGGAAAGGAGGAAATCATATGAAATGTAAATAAAGAATATATCGAATAAAAAATAAAACATGAATCTTCTCTAAGAAAACAATGAACTAAAAATGTCAGTAGATGTCTTTATTGAAATGGTATAACCTAAAAAATAAATTTGGATAGCAACATCTTAAGGTAGACAGAAATAATATAAAGGATCTTGGTGTAAGTCTCAGCATACAATGAAAGACCTATAGGACAAGATTTTCCAATCTCTCATAGGAGAAACTGGAGAAAATATCATTTGATGGAAAGAGCTACCATGGTGGTTAGAATTAACATGGTGAACATGGACATCTTTTAAAAAGCAGCCTATAGATTCAATGCATTCCCATCAAAATTTTAACACAATCAACTACAATTCTCAATAGAGCCCTTCTTACATTCATAAAGAAAAAACAGTGTGTTATTTAGGTTTTCTCTTACTGTGAAAAGTCACAATGACCATAGCAACTTTATTATAAGAGAAAACATGTAATTGGGCTGTCTGACAGGTTCCGAGATTCAGTTCATTATCATCATTGAGAGAAGTCCAGGAGTGCCCAAGATGGAATGGTTCTGGAGGAGCTGAGAGGATGACCTATGTTGTCTTCTGAATGCAAATAGGAGAAGACTGTGTAGTGTGTAGCTAGAAGGAGGATCTCAAAAACCAGGCCCACTGGGACACACCTCCTCCACAGAGGCAACAAATTTAAACAATGCTACTGCCTTGGTCAAGCATATTCAAACCACAAATTCCACACACTGGCTAACATAGGCTTCTACAAAGAGATGAGTCTATGTGGCCATACCTATCCATAGCCTAACAAAAATACACTTAATATGGTAGATTTTCGAAGAAGTAAATTCATCTGTGGCCTTTTAAAACTTCTATTGTAAACTGGACATCATAGCAGTGGACTATAACCCCAGAATTCTGGATGATTTGAGGCAGGGGATAGGTTTGAGACCAGTCTCGGCTACATGACACCCTGCAAATGATGGACAGTTGTTGGAGCACAAGGATTCTTGTGTTCACAGACTAGCATTAGGGAAACCAGGAATGTTAAGTGCTGTACAAAGCTCTCTCCTTCATGGATGTTTAACCGTTCTCTGCCCAGAAGATGGGGAAGGGAGGTGACTAATAGTCTCAATGATCTCTGTATTATCTGGAAGACTGAGAACACACCAGATCCTCCCCTTAGGCCCATAAGATAGCACATGTAACCTATCTTTAGAACCCATTTTCATGGTAGAAGCGACATGTACTTTGAGTAGAGTTTTGATGTAACTATGCCTGCTTATGCACATAGGATTGTGTTATATAAGAAACTGGTTTACCAAATTGTACTGTATTTAAATATGCATGAAATAACCTGGCTTGTGTCAGAAAAAAGGGAAAAACAAGAAGGTCCCATCAGAACAGAGCCTAGCCACCTCTTTTCTAAGTAGCTGTCTCAATCAATAGGAACAAGGTTAAGAAATGTAGACTTTTTGTAGGTTTGCCTTCAGGGTTCACCTCCAAAAACTTCCCAGTGAATTTTTTGGGCATGTGAAGATGATTCTCTTCAATCAGAAAATGTGAGAATGAAATTTTCCCACTAATCTTTATTTATATTTTAAATTGTGAATAGGTGAAGTCCAGGTTCTCTAGTTTATGACTATCTTTATTTCAAAGAAGCCTCTGGCACTTTGTCTTGTCCATCATGGCACTTCTACTAACAATGGACACTATCAAGTTGTTGTGATGGGAAAAGATATACCACATTATATCTTAAGCAATTCCAGTGAACTGGTTGGGTATTGATTCACCAAAGGCAAGTAGAATGGATATGAGAAAAACAATCTGTTTTGGTCTTAATAAACTTGTATGTGTTGTTAAAAAAATAAAGCATGAAATACCAGTATGAAATAATTATAATCAGTATTGATCTAATTAGAGTGACATCACTTAATATTTTAATTTTATTTTCTTCTTTGATTTTCAAGTCATCTAGAGCTGCACTATACAAGATCCTAAAGCCTTCCATTGTGGTGTTCCCCATCCTTTCGTATCTCCTTAAGGACTTATAAGGACTTACCAAAATCTGATGGCTTCTCAGTTTGTCCACAGCAAGTGTGATCTCTCTATCCAAGGGCCTTGCCAAAAGTTGCAGAGCCGGCAAATTGTTCTACAATACAAAAACCCCAGAAACTAAATTCTACCAGTAAAGTCTCAGGAGTGAGATGAGGGGCTGAAATCCAGCTATGGAGAGAGAGTCTATTAAAGCACCCAGCTTTCCTTTCTATCTCATTTCCCTCCTAGATTAGCATTACAATACTTCTTCAATATACTTCATTTAAAAGACTTTCCATTTGTTTAGATATATTCATTCCCACTCAGCTTGTTCCATGTTATGCTCTTGAGCTGGAGTGAACTTTTAACACTGTGCAGTAAAGGTGTGTGTTAGGACTGAGCCACACTACAACTCCTTGTGTACAGTAAGCAGAAAGCTCCTAGGTTAAAGGTCTGTGCCAGAGGTGAACAATACCACATTAAAATTTTTCAGTAAATAACACATTCTTAGAGTTCACAATGTGATCAAATATCCTGTAACATACATTAGTAATATTTCCAGTGTCAAATTAAGCTCTCTGACAAGTATCCGGGTTGTTTCCATGCATATATGAGTGCATATACATGGGAATCCTGAGGAACATCACAACTGTGCTATTCAAGCTGTTGCATAAGGTGAACAAGGACCCAAAACCTCCAAGGAGAACCTGGTATTTGACACAAAGAAATTTCCTTCCCTCTATTCATATAGTGTATGGCAAGAAGTCACCCTTACTGCCCTTGTCTCACTGCAAAAAGTGCTGCTGAATGGAAGTGTTGGGGTCCAGGGGTGACCCCACAAATCACAAAAATGCGGATCTCAGATAATCAGGGATGGTTAATTTTATCAAAAACATCCGGGGAGATTCAGGACACATTGAAAAGACCAAACCTAAGAATAATAGGTATAGTATAGTGTGAAGATTCCCAAATTAAAAAGCCAGTAAACATCTTCAACAAAATCATAGAAGAAAACTTCAATAACCTTAAAGAAAAACAAGACCATAAAAGTACAACAAGCCTGCAGAGCACCAAATTGATTGGACCTGAAAAATTCTTCCATTCAAATAATAATCAAAACACAAAATACAAAGAACAAAGAAAGAATATTAAAACTTGTATTGAAAAAGGCCAAGTAATATATAAGGCCAGACCTATCTGATTTACTCCTAACTTCTCAAGAGAGACGAAAAGCCAGAAGATCTTGGGTGGATGTTATCTAGACAGTAAAAGAACAAAACTTTCAGCCTATGCTACTATACACGGCAAAACTGTCAATCACTTTCAATGGAGAAACCAAGGTATTCCATGATGAAACCAAATTCAAACACTATTTTTCCACTAATACAGCACTGCAGAGAATAGCAGAAGGAAAACTCAAAGTCAATGAGTAAAACTAATTAAGTAATCACATCTCAACAACTACATAAAAGAGAACCACACAATCATAATTCCACCTCTAACAAAAAAAAAAAACAGGGAGCAAAAAATCATTTATCTTTAATGTCAATCCAAAGTCCTGCAGAGTTCCCAGGAGCTAAACTAGCAACTAGAGTGTATGAAGGATAGGTCTACGGCTCTAGATTCTATTTAGTACAAGACTTCCTTACCTGCCATCAATGGGAAGGAAGACCCTAGGACCTGTTGCCCAAGCAAAGGGAGATGAAATAGTGACAGAAAAATGGGTATGTAGGTGGGGGAGCACGATCTTAGAGGCAATGATGACAGGAAGAGGGATAGAGGGAATCCAGGAAGGGGGACAACATTAGAATTCTAAAAAAATAAAATAGCCAATTAATAAATGAATAGCCAAAAATAAAATAAAATAAAAAGCAAAAGGGTAAGAGAATAAATAAATAAAAATTAACACAAATTAGACAACCAAAGAAAATTGAAAATCCCTAATGACCTAATGCTGCTTGTATTGTAATACTAATTTGTAGTTCCTAATACTTGTTACCCTAAAGAGGAGTGATGCTGGCCGCACTTAACTGTAATTTATAAATAAAGATGCCAACGGCCATTAGCTGGGTAGAGGAGAGATAAGTAGGTTTTACTTTTCATGAAATTTGGGAGAGAGAATCATGAGAAGGGAAGAAGTAGAAATAATCAGCAAAAAAATGAAGGAATAATGTGAAAGAGAGGAGACAGGAGAAAAAACAGCAGCCATGGTATAATAGAGGAGAGTCTGGTCTTCAGGGCTCTCTAATTAAAATAAAGAACAGCCAAGACTAAACATAGTAAGTAATAATTCAGGGTTATTGTTAGGAAAGTACATTCTTACAGCATGGAGTGTAGGCACCTGCACAACTACTTGCTGCTTAAGGCATATTGTAAATCAAAAATAATGAGAAATGTATAGTCAATATGCCAGCTCAAAAGAAGTTGCACAAAGGAATACATTAGTACAAAAGGAGAGATATAAATACCAGAGATCACAGGAATATAGTTAGCAATGCTAAGACAGTTCATCAAAAGATGACTAAGCAAACCACAAATGTTGGCAAAACGACAGAAATTAATAGAGAGGTTTAAATAAGAATAAAATGTTAATAGGCGGACGTGCAGCAGCAGTCTCCATCTTGCTGCTAGGTCACCAGTAGAGAGGCCCAGGTATGCAGACTAAATTGGAGACTACCATAGCTTGGGTGGAAACCTGCCTGGCTCTCACCTGTAGCCAGTGCACAGGAGCTCAATGGGCCATCTCCACAGCCAATGGGCCATGTACCAACTCAGTTGGAAACCGCCTATCCTGAGGTCTTCTCAGCACTCACAGCAGTGGTCTCCATCTTGCTGCCAGGTCATCAGTAGAGAACCAACTGGCAGGCCAAGGCTTATGGGAGGTTCAATCACCAGCCAGTGACTACAAGGCCAACTAATGCCAGAGATGAACAGATGGCCAAAGGTAAAAGTAAAACATTACTAACAGAAATCAAAGCAGCATGGCAGCATCCAAACCCAGTTTGCTGACAACGGGAAGTCCTGGATAGCCCAACACACCAGAAAAACTAGATTTGGAACTAAAATCACTGGTCAGGATGCTGATAGCTGAACACATAGCTAAATCTCTTAAGGAAATACAGGAGGGGATATAGAAAGTCTTCCAACAAAACAAAGTATGGGACCAGATGGTTTTAGTGCAGAATTCTATCAAACCTTCAAAGAACACCAATACTCTATCAAACTATTCCATAAAATAGAAACAGAAGGAACACTGCCCAAATCGTTCTATGAAGCCACAATTACGCTGATATCAAAACCACACAAAGATCCAACAAAGAAAGAGAACTACAAGACAATTTCCCTTATGTATATCCATGCAAAAACACTAAATAAAACTCTTGCGAACCAAATCCAAGAGCACATCAAAATGATCATTCACCACGATCAAGTAGGCTTCATCCCAGGGAGGCAGGGATGGTTCAATATACAGAGATCCATCAATGTAACCCACTACATAAACAAACTAAAAGAAAAAAACCACATGGTCATCTCATTAGATGCTGAAAAAGAATTTGACAAAATTCAGCCTCCTTTCATGCTAAAAGTCCTGGAAAGAACAGGAATTAAAGGCCCATACCTAAACATAGTAAAAGCAATATATAGCAAACCAGTAGCGTAACTGTGGCTTCATAGAACGAGTTGGGAGAGTTCCTTCTGTTTCTATTTATGGAATAGTTTGAAGAGTATTGGTTTTAGATTCCCAAGACAAGGGATGGAGAGGACCCTGGTCCAGAAAAGACTAAATCCTGTTTTGTAGGAGAGGACCAGAACAGAGAAATGGTGGGGAGGAGGGTGATTGGGGAATGAGGAGGAAAGAGGAACTATGGGACATATGGTGAGGGGGGAACTGGAAAGGGGAAAGCCTTTGGAATGTAAAGAATATAGAAAATAATAAAAAAAGAAAGACAAGTCTAGGGACTCAGGAAAAGGCTCAGCGGGAAAGAGCACATGCTGCTTTCTAGAGGATCTAGCACCCACCTCAGGAGTCTCAAACCATGTGTAACTCTGACTCTAAGGATCCAATACCCTCTTCTGTTCCAGAAGGGCATACACTTGCACATGGTACACAGAGATGCAGGAAGAATACATACATCTAAAAATTTTAAAGTGTAGAGAAATCTCACGGAGCCTCAACTACAGGCAACTAAGGAAGACTGAGAAGTGGGTAACAGTCATCCTCCAACTGGTAATCCAATACCAAATGGTCAGATCTGAAATCATGTACACAAATATTTTTTCTACAAAGTAAATATTATATATATATAATTAAAAATATGTCTTTCTATGTGTTTCCTCTATTTTATCAGAAAAGTTTTCAATGTAAATCTTTGATTTTATCACAAACATTTCTAATTCCAACTTCAATTAATTTAGAGTTTTTATATCTACCATTTTATGTGTAAAATTTTCCATGAAATAGTTAATTTTAACGTGTTTGTCGATATATTTCTTGAATTTTACCAGATATATTTTCCATGTAAATATTCAATTTTATCTGAATGTTTATAATTCCACCGTCAATCAAATTAGAATTATCTTTATGCTTATCATTTTACCTGTATAATTTCCATAATAATCTTTAATTTTAACAAGTTTTTCTATATATTTCATGAATTTTACCAGAAATATTTTCCATATAAACCTTCAAGTTTATCAGAAAAAATTTATAATTCCACTTTCAATCAACGTAGGAATACTTTTATGTCTACCATTATTATATTTTATAAAATTTTCCATGATAATCTTCAATTCTAAAATATTTTTCTAAATTATTCTACAATTTTATCAGAACTATTTTCCAAATAAATCTTCAATTCTATAATAAAATGTTTTTATTCCATATTTCAATTAAATTAGCAATATTTTACATGTTGATCACGTTATTCTTTAATTTTTCATGAAAATTGCCAATTTTAAGTGTTTATTTGAAATATTTTCTATGTAAATATTTAATTTTATCATAAAATGTTTTACTTTCCTTTTCATTAAAAAAGAAAATAAATTCATCCTTATCAATAAAAAATGAGAGATTAAGGAAAAATTAAGGGTTGTGTGGCTATTGGGTTGTTGAAAGAAAATCATGAGGTAGACGGAACCCCATGGACCAAGATCCCCACCATCTTGGATCCTGCATTTCAACCTGGGAAGCTCCTGATCTACAGAGTGCCCTGCGGTTAGACAGAGTCCTGCAGTCAGCTACTATCTTGGCGAGAGCAGCTCAACTAGATGGAGCCCTGAGGACTGACAGCGCCACCATCTACCACCATCTAGCCTCCACCAGTCCAGCCAGGGAGGCTTTGGTTCTGCAGGGAATCCCAAGGTTAGACAGAGCCCCGAGACACGCTACCATCTTGAAACTGGTAGCCTAAACAGTTCAACCAGGGAAGTTCCTGATCTACAGAAAGCCTCACAGCTAGAAAGAGCCCCGTGGTCCCCACTATCTTGGTGAGAGCAGCTCAACCAGAGGGAGCCCTGCAGACTGAGAGCGCCACCATCTAGGCTCCAGCAGTCCAGCCAGGGAAGCTCCGGTCCTGCAGGGAATCCTGCAGTTAGACAGAGGACTGAGACCAACCACAATCTTGGAGCTGGTAGTCCAACCATGTACGCAGAGGGCACCAGAATGAAGGATTTCCAAGGAAATACCCTGCAGGGATGCCTTCCGCACCAGGGAGCCGGGCAGCTCTACAGCTGCCTGGGCACGTGGGGGAGCATCTGACTTGCAGGAAGTCCCATAGATAGACGGAGCTCCAAGGACTGAGATCCCCACCATCTTGGATCCTGAAGTTCAACCAGGGAAACTCCTCATCTACAGTGAATCTTATGGTATGATGGACAAGGCACACTAGGGCTCCAACCACAACCAAGAGTAGGGCAGCACATCAGCAATCTGTCCCAGGGGAAAACCAGTCATCCAGTGGTGGGAAAATAGCCTTACAGGTTCAAGCACCAGCCAGTGTCAACAGGACCAACGAACACCATAGATAAACAGATGGCAAAAGGCTAACGCAGGAACGTTAGTAACATAAATCAAGGCAATAGGGCAACATCTGTACCCAATTCCCCAACAACAGCAAGTCCTGGATACCCCAACATTCCAGAAAAACAAGATTTGGATTTAAAATCACTGGTCATAATGCTGTTAGAGGAACAAAAAAAAAAAAGGACATATATAAATCTCTTAAAGAAATACAGGGGAACATGAATAAGGTAGAAGCTTTTACAATGGAAACACAAAACTCACTAAAAGAAATTCAGGAGAATATGGGTCAACAGATAGAAGCCAATAAAGAGGAAACACAAAAATCACTTAAAGAACTACAGGAGAAATTGAATCAACAAGCAGAAGTCATGAAAGAGGAAACACAAAAATCTTTTAATGAAATACAAGAAAATACAAACAAACAAGTGAAGGAAGTGAGAAAAACCATCCAGCATCTAAAAACAAGTAGAAACAAGTAAGAAATTGCAAAGGGAGACAACATTGGAAATTAAAAATACCTTGGGGAAAAATCAGGGGCCATAGATGCAAATATCAACAAGAGAATACAAGAGATAGAAGAAAGGATCTCAGGTGCCGAAGATACCATAGAAACTATTGACTCAACAGTGAAAGAAAATGCAAAAAGCAAAATGCTTGTAGCCCAAAATGTTCAGGAAATCCAGGACACAATGAGAAGACCAAATCTAAGTATTATAGGTATAGATGAGAGTGAAGATATATGACTTGAGGGCCAGCATATCTTCAACAAAATTATGGAAGAAAACTTCCCTAACCTAAAGAGAGAATTGCCCATGAATATACAAGAAGCCTACAGAACTCCAAACAGACTGGACTAGCACAGAAATACCTCCGACACATAATAATCAAAACCCCAAAGGAATTAAATAAATAAAGAATATTAAGAGCAGTAAGAGAAAAAGGCCAAGTAACTTATAAAGGAAGACTGATTATAATTACATCGGACTTCTCATCAGAGACCATGAAAGCTAGAAGATCTTGAGCAGATCTCATACAGACTCTAAGAGAACACAAATGCCAACCAACATTATGATACCCAGCAAAATTCTCAATCACCATAGATGGAGAAACCAAGATATTCCATCATAAAACCAAATTTACACAATATCTTTCCACAAACCCAGTCCTACAAAGGTTAATAGGTAGAAAACACCAATACAAGAGGGAAACTATACCCAGGAAAAAGCAAGATAGTAAACATCTTTCATGAAGCACAAAAGAAGTTAACCACTCAAATATGAAAATAACATCAAAATTAACAGGAAGTAATAATCACTACTCCTTAATATCACTTAACATCAATGGACTGAAGTCCCCAATAAAAAGACATAGACTAACAGACTGGATACATAAACAGGACCCTACATTTTGCTGCTTACAGGAAACAAGCCTCAGGGTCAAAGACAAACACTACCTCAGAGTAAAAGCCTGGAAAACAATTTTACAAGCAAATGGTCTTAGGAAACAAGCCAGAGTAGCAATCCTAATATCAGATAAAATTGACATTCCACCCAAAGTCATCAAAAGAGACAAGGAAGAACACTTCTTACTGGTCAAAGGAAAAATCCTCCAAGAAGTACTCTTCAATTTGAACATCTATGCTCCAAATGCAAGGGCACCCTCATTCATAAAAGAAACTTTCCTAAACCTCAAAGCACACATTACACCTAACACAAGAATTGTGGGTAACTTCAACACCCCACTCTCCTCAGTGCACAGAAACTAAACAGGGACACAGTAAAACTAATTGATTCTTTGGACATATTGGATTTAACAGATATATGCAGAACATTTCATCCTAAAGCAAAAGAATATACCTTTTTCTCAGCAACCCATGGTACATTCTCCAAAATCAATCATATAATTGGTCACAAGATAGACCTCAACAAATTTAAGAAGATCAAAATGATCCCATGCCTCCTATCAGATCACTATGGAGTAAGAGTGGTCTTCAATAGCAACAAAAACAACAGAAAGCCCACAAACACATGGAGGCTGAACAATGCTCTACTCAATGATATTTAGGCCAAAGAAGAAATAAAGGAACCAAAACTTTTTAGAATTTAATGAAAATGAAGGCACAACATACCCAAATTTATGAGACACAATGAAAGCAGTGCTAAGAGGAAAACTCATAGCTTTGAGTGCCTCCAAAAAGAAACTGGAGAAATCATACACTAACAGCTTAATGGCACACCTGAAAACCCTGGAACAAAAAGAAGCTAATTCACCCAGGAGTAGTAGAAGACAGGAAATAATCAAAATCAGTGCTGAAATTAATCAAGTGGAAACAAAGAGGACCATACAAAGAATCAACAAAACTAGTAGCTGGTTCTTTGAGAAAATCAACAAGATAGAGAAACCCTTAGCCAGAGTAACCAAAGGGCACAGAGACAGTATCCAAATTAACAAAATTAGAAATGAAAAGGGAGATATAGCAACAGAAATGGAGGAAATTCAAAAAATCATCACATCTTACTACAAAAGTCTATACCCAACACAACTGAAAATCTGGAAGAAATGGACAATTTCCTAGACATATACCAAATACCAAAATTAAATCAGGATCAACTAGATCAACTAAAGAGACCCATAACCCCTAAAGAAATAG
Source organism: Apodemus agrarius (assembly GCA_964023405.1). NCBI lineage: Eukaryota > Metazoa > Chordata > Mammalia > Rodentia > Muridae > Apodemus > Apodemus agrarius. The sequence goes on from OZ030006.1 coordinate 27,610,465, forward strand.
AATTGGTCATACAAGGTAGCCCAAACAAAAAAAGCACTGGACCAGATGGTTTTGGTGCAGAATTCTATCAGACCGTCAAAGAAGACTTAACATCAATACTCTTCAAATTATTCCACAAAATAGAAACAGAAGGAACACTACATAACTCATTCTACAGAGCCACAATTATGCTTATACCAAAACCACACAAATATCCAACAAAGAAGGAGAACTACAGGCCAATATCCCTTATGAATATTGACACAAAATACTCAATAAAATTCTTGTCAATCGAATTCAAGAACACATCAAAACCATTATTCACCCTGATCAAGTAGGCTTCATCCCAGGGATGCAGGGATGGTTCAATATATGGAAATAAATTAATATGATCCACTACATAAACAAAGTTAAAAAAAAACACATGATTATTTCATTAGATGCTGAAAAGGCATTTGACAAAATTCAGCATCCTTTCATACTAAAAGTCCTTGAAAGAATAGGAATTCAAGGCCCACACGTAAACATAGTAAACACAATATATAGCAAACCAGTAGCCATCATCAAATTAAATGGAGAGAAACTTGAAGCAATCCCACTAAAATCAGAAACTAGGCAAGGCTGCCCTCTCTCCATATCTTTTCAGTATAGTACTTGAAGTTCTAGCTCGAGCAATTAGACAGCATAAGGAGGTCAAAGGGATACAAATTGGAAAGGAAGAAGTCAAACTATCACTATTTGTAAATAATATGATAGTATACTTAAGTGAACCAAAAAATTCCACCAGAGAACTCTTACGGCTGATACACAACTTCAGGACAGTGGCTGGTTATAAAATCAACTCAAGCAAATCAGTGGCCTTCCTATACTCAAAGAGTAAGCAGACTAAGGAAGAAATTAGGGAAATGACACCCTTCACAATAGCCACAAACTATATAAAGTAAATTGGGGTGACTCTAAACAAATAAGTGAAAGAACTGTGTGAGAGGAACTTCAGGACTCTGAAGAAGGAAATCAAAGAAGACTTCGGAAAATGGAAAAATCTCACATGCTCGTGGATTGGCAGGATTAATGTAGTAAAAATGGCCATCTTACCAAAAGCAATCTACAGATTCAATGCAATGTCCATCAAAATCCCAACTCAGTTCTTCACAGAGTTAGAAATTCATCTGGAATAACAAAAACAAAACAGGACAGCTAAAACTGTTCTCTACAGTACAAGAACTTCTGGGGGAATCAATATTCCAGACCCCAATCAGTAGTACAGAGGAATAGTTTCAAAAACTGCATGGTATTGATACAGTGACAGACAGATAGATCAATGGAATAGGATTGAAGACCCAGAAATGAACCGACACACCTATGGTTACCTGATCTTTGACAAAGGAGCTGAAACCATCCAATGGAAAAAAGAGAGCCTTTTCAAAAAATGGTGCTGGCTCAACTGGAGGTAAGCTTGCAGAAGAATGCACATTGATCTATTCTTATCTCCTTGTACTAAGTTCAACTCCAAGTGGATCAAGGACCTCCACATAAAACAAGACACATTAAAACTAATAGAAAAGAAACTAGGGAAGACCCTGGAGGACATGGGCACAGAGGAAAAGTTCCTGAATAGAATACCAATAGCTGATGCTCTAAGATCAAGAATTGACAAATGGGACCTCATAATATTACAAAGTTTCTGTAAGGCAAAGGACTGTCAAGCAGACAAAACGGCAACCAATGAATTGGGAAAGGATCTTCACCAACCCTACATCCGACAGAGGGCTAATATCAAATATATACAAAGAACTCAAGAAGTTAGACTCCAGAGAGCCAAACAATCCTATTAAAAATGGGGTGCAGAGCTAAACAAAGAATTTTCACCTGAAGAAATTCGGCTGGCTGAGAAGCACCTTAAGAAATGTTCAACATCAGTAGCCATTGGGGAAATGCAAAACAAAACAACCCTGAGATTCCACTTCACTCTAGTCAGAATGGCTAAGATTAAAAAGTCAGGAAACAGCAGTTGTTGGCAGGGATGTGGAGAGAGGAACACTCCTCCACTGATGGTGGATTGCATGTTGGTACAACCACTCTGGAAATCAGTCTGGTGGTTCCTCAGAAAACTGGGCATGACACTTCCCTTCCCGAAGACCCTGTTATACCAGACCTGGGTATATATCCAGAGGAATCCACAGCATGTAATAAGGATCCATGCTCCACTATGTTCAAGCAGCCGTATTTATAATAGCCAGAAGCTGGAAAGAAACCAGATGTTCCTCAATGGAGGAATGGATACAAAAATGTGGTATATATACACATGGAGTACCTATTCAGCCATTAGAAACAATGAATTCATGAAATTCTTAAAGAAATGGATGGAGCTGGAGAACCTCATCCTAAGTGAGGTAACCCAATCTCAAAAGAACACTCAAGGTATGCACTCACTGATAAGCAGATATTCGCTTAGAAGACTGGAATACCTAAGACACAATCCACATATCAAATGTTGTCCAAGAAGAAGGAAGGAAGGGCCCCTGACTCTGGAAAGACTTAATGCAGCAATGTAGGGAAATACCAGACCAGGGAAGAGGGAAGGGGTGAATGGGTAAAAGGGGGGAGGGAAAAGGGTTTATGGGGCTTGTGGGAAGGGGGGATCCTGGAAAGGGTGAAATCATATGAAATGTAAATTAATATACCAAACTAAAAATTTAAAAAAAGAAAGATTACTTTCTGGCTTTTACTTTTTTAGAAAATTTTTTAAGAAAGAACTTGTAAACAACAACAAAAAATCACACAGCTGGATTACCTTAGGCAATTGGGCAAGCATTTTGTGGGATCCAACACATCTCGATGAAGCATTTACAAACACACACACACACACACACACACACACACAAACACAAACACAAACACACATTTTTTACATACATACATGCACACATAATGACTTAGTTTATTTTGCTTTTAATTAGTGTGATGTCTATTTTTAGAGCCAACTTGAATATGCCTGCAATAAACTGAAAAACAAGCAAGAGTCTACAATGGGAAGGGTTTTTCTTTTTTCTTTATCTGCATTTTAATAATGTATTTGAAAATTTATTCATAAGACAATGGTTTATTCACAGATCCCTTCAATTGTTATTTACCTGGACAGGTAAATCTAGGACAGGAATCATTCAACATGGCACCACCATAAGTGCATTGACTTTTTTACTCTGATACAATTTTCTCAGAATTTAAACAGTCCATCCTAAGGAAAGGCTACTTAATGCTCATGAGTGTCTAGTTGAACTAGTGAAAATTAGTTTCACTCATAAAGGAAGGCGAGGGCTCCTTTGATTACGTAAGTCAAGAACTCACAATTCTGAAATAATCTTGAAAGTAAAAAGGTTACACAAGGCCAGGTTATGCAAGCTTTACCTGCTGGGAGGAGACACACCTGGACCTGATGTACTGCTGGGAATGTCTGCATGTCACACTACTGGGAATCATAAAAAATGCTCTACAGTGCAATTTCCAGAGGGGTTCATGGGACACTTTGTAGAGTCAGCTACCTTTAAATCTTCAGTGTAACTGTAAATGATCCTCACCTACACTATTTTAATTAGTCAACAGTACTCATTGATTCCTTTTTTATTAAATGCATTCTTTATTTACATTTTAAATGTTTTCCAATTTTCAGGTCCCCCCAACCCCCACCAAAAATCCTCTATCCCATCCCCCTCCCCCTGCTCACCAATCCAAGCCCTCTTCCCTGTCCAGACATTCCCCTACTCTGGGGCATGTAGCCTTTTCAGGAACAAGGGCCTCTCCTCCATTTGATGTTGAACAAGCCCATCCTCTGCTGAATATGCATCTGGAGCCATGGGTCCTTTCATGGTTGGTGGTTTAGTCCCTGAGATCTCTGGGGGCACTGGGTGGTTCAAACTGTTCTTCCTTCTCTGGTGCTGCAAACCCCTTCAGCTCAGAAAATTAGGCATAACACTGCTAGAGGACCCTGCTATACCAATCCTGAGCATATACACAGGGGATTTCCCAGCATGTATTAAGGAAAAACATGCTACGTTCATGGCAGCCCCATTTATAAGAGCCAGAAACTGGAATGAACCCAGATGTCCCTCAACAGAGGAATGAATACAAACAATGTGGTATATTTACACAATTGAATACTACTCAGCTATTAAAAATAATGAATTCATGAAATTCTTAGGCAAATGGGTAGAACTGTGAAATATCATCATGAATGAGGAAACCCAATCGCAAAAGGGCACACATCTCATGTACTCACTGATAACTGGATATTATCTCAAAATCTCAAAATAAACAATTTACAATTCACAGACCACAGGAAGCTCAAGAAGAAAGAAGACCAGAGTGTGGATGCTTTGGGTTTTCTGAGAAAGGGAACAAAATACTCACAGGAGCAACTATGGAGAGAAAGTGTGAAGCAGAGACAGACAGAAAGGAAACCCAGAGACTCTCCTACCTGGGGATTCATCCTATAAAAAGTCACCAAACTCTGACACTATTATGGATGATAAAAAGTACTTTCCGAAAGGGGACCATTAAGCTTGTCTCCTGAAGGGCCCTGCCAGAGCCTTAAAGATACAGAAGCGGATGTTAGCAGCCAACAATTGGGCTGAGCACAGGGTCCCCAATGTAGGAGTTGGAGGGAGTACTGGAGATGAAGTGGTTTGTAGCCCCATGGGAAGAACAACGATGTGATGTAGGCCAACAAGACACTCTAGGGTTCCCAAGAACTAAGCCATCAACCAAGCGGTATCCATGGTTCCCCCAAAAAGCTGTAGTAGAATAATACATTGTCAGGCATCAGAAGGAGAGTCCTTTGTCTTATGAAGGCTGAATACATACCTTAGCATGGGGAAAGCAAGGGGGGCAGAGGTGGGAGTGGGTTGAGTGGACAGGCATCTTCTTGGAGACAGAGCGTGGGAGGATGGATTGGGGCTTTTAGAGGAAGGGGAAAACAGGGAAAGGGTTTAACATTTGAAATGTAAATGAAGAATGTATTCAATAAAAAATTAAAAAATCGTATGCATGATTAATCTGAATTTGTTGGCAAAATCCTTATTTAAAAATTCTCACCAGGTACAGGGTGAGGGAAAAGGGCATATGGGACTTTGAGGAGCAGGGAGCCAGGAAAGGGGAAATCATCTGAAATGTAAATAAAGAATATATCAAAAAAAATATCTCACCGAGCAGTGGTGGCATACTCCTTTAATCCCAGCACATGGGAGCCAGAGGAAGGCAGAGACAGAGGGTGGGAGGATGGATTGGGGCTTTTATAGGAAGGGGGAAACAGGGAAAGGGTATAACATTTGAAATGTAAATGAAGAATATATTCAATAAATAATTAAAAAATCGTATTCATGATTAATCTGAATTTGTTGGCAAAATCCTTAATTTAAAAAAATCTCACCAGGCCTGAGTTCGAGGCCAACCTGGTCTACAGAGTGAGTTCCAGGGCAGCAAGGGCTACACAGAGAAACTCTGTCTCAAAAAAAAATCAAAATCAAAATAAGATAAAATAAAATAATTTAAAAAATCAGAATTAAAAAAAAGTCATCCTGATCATGGTGGATGATCGTTTTGATGTGTTCTTGGATTTGGTTGGCAAGTATTTTATTTAGTATTTTTGAATCAATATTCATAAGAGTAATTGGGTTGTAGTTCTCTTTCTTAGTTGGATCTTTGTGTGGTTTTGGTACAGTGTAATTGTGGCTTCGTAGAATGAGTTGGGTAGAGTTCCTTCTGTTTCTATTTTGTGGAATAGTTTGAAGAGTATTGGTATCAGGACTTCTTTGAAGGTCTGATAGAATTCTGCACTAAAACCATTTGGTCTGGTGCTTTTTTTGGTTGGAAGACTTTCTATGACCCCTTCTATTTCTTTGGGGGTTATGGGTCTGTTTAGAAGATCTATTTGGTCCTGGTTTAATTTTGGAATTTGGTATCTATCTAGAAAATTGCCCACTTCCTCCAGATTCTCCAGTTGTGTTGAGTATAGGCTTTTGTAGTAGGATCTGATGATTTTTTGAATTTCCTCAGTTTCTGTTGTTATATCTCCCTTTTCATTTCTAATTTTGTTAATTTGAATACTGTCTCTGTGCCCTTTGGTAAGTCTGGCTAGGGGTTTATCTATCTTGTTGATTTTCTCAAAGAACCAGCTCCTGGTTTCATTGATTCTTTGTATGGTTCTCTTTGTTACAACTTGATTGATTTCAGCCCTGAGTTTGATGATTTCCTGTCTTCTATTCCTCCTGGGTGAAATAGCTTCTTTTTGTTCTAGAGCTCTAAGGTGTGCCATTAACTTGCTAGTATATGCTCTCTCCTGTTTCTTTTTGGAGACACTCAAGGCTATGAGTTTTCCTCTTAGCACTGCTTTCATTGTGTCCCATAGATTTGGGTATGTTGTGCCTTCATATTCATTAAATTCTAAAAAATCTTTAGTTTTTTTTATTTCTTCCTTGACGAAGGTATCATTGAGTAGCAAAGTTGTTTCTGTTGTTTTTATTGCTATGGAAGAACACTATTACTCCATAGTGATCCAATAGGAGGCATGGGCTTAGTTCAATCTTTTTATATTTGTTGATATCTGTCTTGTGACCAATTATATGTTCGATTTTGGAAAAGGTACCTTGAGGTGCTGAAAAAAAGGTATAGTCTTTTGCTTTAGGATGAAATGTTATATATATATATATATATATATATATATATATATATATATCTGTTAAATCCAATTGGTCCAACTTTTCAATGAGTTTCCCCGTGTCCCTGTTTAGTTTCTGTTTTCCTGATTGGTCCATTGAGGATAGTGGTGTGTTGAGGTCCTCCACAATTATTGTGTTAGGTGCAATGTGTGCTTTGAGCTTTAGTAAACTTTCTTTTATGAATGAGGTTGCTCCTGAATTTGGAGCATATATGTTTAGAATTGTGAGTTCTTCTTCGTAGATTTGTCCTTAGACTAGCAAGAAGTGACCTGTGTCTCTTTTGATGACTTTGGGTTGAAAGTCAATTTTATCTGATATTAGAATGGCTATTACAGCTTGCTTCTTGTGACCATTTGCTTGCAAAACTTTCTTCCACCATTTTACTCTAAGGGAGTGTTTGTCTTTGACTCTGAGGTGTGTTTCCTTTTTGCAGAAAAATGAGGGGTCCTATTTCCGTATCCAGTCTGTTAGTCTACGTCTGTTTATTGGGGAATTGAGTCCATTGATGTTAAGATATATCAAGGAATAGTGATTATTTCTTCCTGTCTTTTTGATGTTGTTTTTGTTTTTGAGAAGTTATCTTCCTTTGAGTTTGATGGAAGGTTACTATCTTGCATTTTCTTGGGTGCAGTTTCCATCCTTGTATTGGAGTTTTTTTTTTAGAGCTGGGTTAGTGGAAAGATCAAGTTGGCTTCATCCCAGGGATGCAGGGATGGTTCAATATACGGAAATACATCAACTGTAATCCACTACATAAACAAACTCAAAGGAAAAAACACATGGTCATCTCATTGGAGGCTGAAAAAGCATTTGACAAAATTCAGCATCCTTTCATGCTAAAAGTCTTGGAAAGAACAGGAATTCAAGGCCCATATCTAAACATAGTAAAAGCAATTTAGCCAACATCAAGGTAAATGGAGAGAAGCTTGAAGCAATCCCACTAAAATCAGGGACTAGACAAGGCTGCCCCCTCTCACCATATCTCTTCAATATAGTACTTGAGGTACTAGCTAGAGCAATTCAACAACATAAGGAAGTCAAAGGGATACAAATTGGAAAGAAGAAGTCAAACTATCACTATTCGCAGATGATATGTTTGTATACTTAAGTGATCCGAAAAACTCCACCAGAGAACTCCTACAGCTGATAAACAACTTCAGCAAAGTGGCTGGTTATAAAATCAACTCAAGCAAATCAGTAGCCTTCCTATATGCAAAGGACAATCAAGACGAGAAAGAAATTAGGAAAATGACACCCTTCACAATAGCCACAAAATAAAGTGTTGGTGTGACTCTAACCAAACAAGTGAAAGATTTATATGACAAAAACTTCAGGTCTCTGAAGAAGGAAATTGAAGAAGACCTCAGAAAATGGAAAAACCTTCCATGCTCGTGGGCTGGCAGGATTAATATAGTTAAAATGGCAATCTTGCCAAAAGCAATATACAGATTCAATACAATCCCCATCAAAATCTCAACTCAGTTCTTTATAGAGTTAGAAAGAGCAATTCTCAAATCCATCTGGAATAACAAAAAAACCAGGATAGCTAAAACTATCATCAACAGTAAAGGAACTTCTAGGGGAATCAATATCCCGGACCTCAAGCAATACTACAGAGCAGTAGTGTTAAAACCTGCATGGTATTGGTACAGTGACAGGGAAGTGGATCAATGGAATAGGATCGAAGACCCAGAATAAATGGAGCTGGAGAACATCATACTAAGTGAGGTGACCCAGTCTCAAAAGAATACCCATGGTATGCACGCACTGATAAGCGGATATTAGCCTAGAATTTGGAACACCAAAGACACAAATCATACCACGTGATGTCTAGCAAGAAGAATGGAGTGGACACTGGTGCTAGAATGGACCAAAGCATCATTGTGGGGGAGTACAAGAACAGGGAGGTGGGAGGTGGTGGATGAGGGAGCAGGGGGGAGAAAAGGGCATGTGGGACCTTTGGGGGTGGGGAACCAGAAAAAGGGAAATGAATAGTAAATATAGAATATATCCAATAAAAAAAGAAGAAGAGAAAAAAGAGAGGATCTATAGACGAATATTTTCCATAGTTCTCAAAAAAAACAAAAAAACAAAAACAAAAAGAAAGTATAAGAACAGAGAAATGGGGGAGGGGTTTTTGGGGAATGGGCTGGGTAAAGAGGACTTATGGGACATATGGTAAGGGGGAAACTGGGAAAGGGGAAAGCCTTTGGAATATAAACAAAAAATATAGAAAATAAAAACATATATAACAAAAATACACATATGCCAGCCATTTAATTTTAACAATGAAGACTCAAGAGCCAGATGCTGGGGCGAGAACATGCCAGCTCAAAGAAACAGGGAAAACCCTCAGCTGACCTTCCTATTACACAATGCCCTCAATATCTTGAAATTTAAAGACTTTCCTTTGGTTTACTTATATTTATTCCCTTCCAAGGGTTACTTCCTCTGCCTATTGACCTGGAGTTGACCTTCTTTTGCTTTGCAATACAGGTGTGTGCTAGGCCTAAGCCGCAGGACAATAAAGTACAATAAACAGAAAGCTCTTGGGTTAAAGGTCATAGCTCTGGCTGAGCTACACTATAAAATATTTTGTTTGTTTATTTTTTCAGTAAATAACACAATCTTAGAGTTTACAATCTAAACAAATATCCTGAAACTTTAGTTAGCAAATTACATTCATTGTAGAAATCCAGCTTTCTGTCAATTGTTCTGGTTGTTTCCAGGCATGTCTGAGTGCATCATCATGGGAACAAAATAATCCTAAGGAAGCTCAGAACTGGGATCTGAAGGTGTTGCACATGCCCAAAAGGGACCAGAAAAAGCCCCAAAGACACCCCTGATCCTTATCACAAGGAACAAATTTCCCATCCTTTTGTCACATAATTTATTGCAAGATGTCACCATTCCTAAACTTGGCTCATTGTCCTAAGTGTTGCCGAAAGGAAGTATTCATATATAGGTATCACCCAACAAACCACAGGAACACTAAATTCAGTTAAACAGGGATAGTTTATTGAATGCATACCTCGAGGCTGATTAATCAGGGCAACAGATCAATAGTATGCACTAGCTATTTCTCATGGCCAGCTCTGCGTAAAAACCACACAGAACTCATGCACAAGGGCTGAAAATGCTGCCCTATGTGGGCCCTGACTCAAGCTATCTTAGACATAATAGTACATACTGACCTTAAATTTGATGGGTCCTATGGGAAGTATATGAATGTGGAAAATAAGGAAATTATCAAACACCACAACATACAGAACATACCATGGTTCGTGGTCAGTGTGACCCTGCTCTGAATCAAGATGTTTTCTTTTGTGTTACATCAATGACCAGGAGGCATATTACATCAACAGTATGAAACAGAAGTTCCTAAGACCCAAAGGGGACATTAGCCAAAATGCACAGATAAGGAAGAGATAGAATCTGTAGAGACCACCTCTAGTAGATAACTATACCTCAACATAACAGCATCCACCCCTGTGACATTCACCATCAAGGTGAATCTCAAAATTTTTAACCCAGAAAAGTTCCTGAGCAGAAGAAGAGCAGGGAAAACAAATGGAGCAGGGTCTGAAGGAAGGGCCATCCAGGGACTGCCCAACCTGGGGATACCTCATATCTCCAGTCAGCAAACCAGACATTGTTTGTGTAGTAAAATGGCTCCTGCTTTCAGGAACCTCCCCTGAGGATTCTAAGGGAAGGTTGGCCCCAACTGACAGTTGGAGCCAACCATTAGACTGAGTTCAGGGAATCTGGTTGGGGAGCTGGGAGAAAACCTGGAGGAGCAGAAGGGGATGACAACCCCTTGGAAAAACAACATCTGCTGACAAGAACACCTGGTGCTCCCAGTGACTAGACCACAGAGAAGTGTGAAGGCAGGGATATATAGCTCTAGATACATTTTAGCAGGAGATGGACTTGCCTGACAGCAATGGGAGGAGGGGCTCTTAGTATTGTGGATGATTGATGTCCCAGTGTAGTGGGATGCTGAAGCAATAGGACAAGAAAGTGTGGCTGACTGGGGGATCAGGGGACAGTAAAGGGCAGACATGGATTGAGGGGTTGTTGGAGGGATAACCAGGGGTGGAATCTCATTACAGATGTAATAGAATGGAATGATTAATAAATAAATTTAAAACAATACACATATGCCAGCCATTTAATTTTAACAAAGAAGGCTCAGGACACAGATGCTGGGGTGAAAACCTGCCAGCACAGAGGCAGGTAAAGTCCTCAGCTGACCTTCCTACTCTGCTGACCTCCCAGAACAAAAGCATTTTTTATCCCTCTCCACACTGCACTAAATATCTTTCAACATAAACACCTTCCTTTGGGTTAGTTATATTCATTTACTTTCAACTGGTGACTTGCTGTGCTTCTTGACCTGGAGTTGACTTTCTTTTGCTTTGCAATGAAGGTGTGTGCTTAGGCTGAGCCACAGGACAAGGAAGAACTTGTTTACAATAAACAAAGCTCTTGTGTTAAAGTTCTGTGGTAGGGTTGAGCTACAACAAAAGTTTTTTTTTTTCTTTCAGTGAAGCACAATTTGTAAGCTTATGTCAGTAAGCAAATGAGTGCTGCTGAATGGACTAGTTCATGTCCAGGTGTCTCCAAACTAACCATAGACACACTGAATTCAGTTATAGATGGATGGTTTATTGGATGCACACCTCAAGACTGGCCAATCAAAGCAACAGATCAAAATTCTGCACTAGGTATTCCTCAGGGTCAGCCCCATGCAAAAACCACAAAGAGCTCATGCACAAGGTCTGGGAATGTTGCCCAGTGAGGGCCCTGACTCAAGCCATTTTAGACCTAATAGTACACACTGACCTCGATATTGATGAGTCCTATGTAAAGCATGTAGGTGTGGAATTTCATATAACAAACCACAACATACAGAACATAACATGTTATATTGTCAGCATGCCACTGGTCTGAATCAAGATTTTTGTCTTATTATTGTTTTACATCCCTATCAGGGAGACATTTTACAGCAACAGTATGAAATAGATGTCTGGCTTGTGACAAAGTTTCTTCAGTTATGCTGGGTGAGAGGGGCAAGCCTTATCAGGAAGCATTGTATCATTAGTAAACATTATTAAACATGACCTTAAAATGTTTAGACAAGTTCTGTGTCCACAACATTTGCTCCTTGGAAGGAGAAGTGAGAATGTTTCCTGAAAGGAGGAGCCTGAACAGTGTTGCTCAGCCTTCTCCTTGCCCATTCCACATGATTCTGTCCCTGCAATGATTTGAGAATGCTCTGACCTTCCCCCTGAACCAGGTCTAAGCATACAACTGCCAGGAGACAGTGCTGGTGTCCCGCTCATCACTTATGCTCCCTGTTCCATGAATGTACATGTGTGAGCAAATACAGTGTGGTCATTTGTCTGCTCCCTAGTTCAGACTGTTGCTGTAATATGCCTGCCAATCAATGAAACAGAAACACAACTTGTCTCAGAGCAAAGTCATGTAGATCACTTATTCTTATGTTCTTTATGATGATTGTTAAAATTATAATGTTGCACAAATTTACATAGGACTCATGAAATTTATAGGTAATATACACGGTTATATCTAAAATAGCCTAGACTGACAGAATCTCATTTTTTAGCTTACAGAGAGCTGTAATCCTTCTTTCTTGATGATGGTGCAGAGATGAGACCCTCATACACTTCCTGAGGTCCTTTACATAGAAGGCTCCAATATTTTACTTTCCTCTGCCAACTGATCTCCAGACTCTTGCCAGAACAGTGATGAAAGCAACTCTCTCTCTCTCTGCTAACACTTCTCGGGTTAGCTTTCAAATGTTAAGCACAAGTCTTTATGAGTGTAGCCCCGAACCCACATCAACATATTAATCTGCCCTGCAGTCTCTCTCTGGATATGATTTCATGCACCTGTATATTAGATAGGACAATTTTAGACTGCATATTTAAACTGGAGTGATTTCTCAGTAGATTTTAATAGCTCAGGTTGCTGACCGAGGTTAAATTTGAGGTAGGAAGGGACATTTCTGAGAAGGGTTGCAAAAGGAAACCCTCAGATAGATACACAGGTATTACTGAGGTAATGGCAATCAAGGATAGAGCAAACCCTGAAAGGAGGATGGGCTCAATGGCTATGCCTGAAGAGAATCTCCAAAAAGGGTACCACAGCTTCCAGTTCAGTCCAGGAGGACATTAGCAGGGAGCCAAAGTCTGTAACCCAGGACATCAGCAGGCCCTTCTTGAACATTCTATTGTCTCCTGGGAGTTCTTGGCATAACTGTGATGTCACCAGTGTTGTAGCAACAGCACAAACACTGAGTTTTCTCAGTCTGTGTCTAGAGGATACATTGATAGACATGTTTGCCCGACTCAGTAAACTTTTTCGGAGAACCAAAGTAGATGGGAGAGAAACTAGAGAGAGGAGGAAGGAAGGTAGCCTTTCATCTGAGAGTAATGAAGGAAGAAGAAGGTGGTCTTGGAGAAGGTGGAGTAAGTACTCGGAAGTGGATATTGAGTTTCCTGCCAGGGTGGCTTGGGGTGGCCTTTCTAGCAAGGGGGCAAAGGAATTGAAGCTTCTTGGAAGCAAAAGAAACTCCAGCATTTTCACAACTCTTGAACATCAAAGATATCAGAACATTATTTTCTCCACCCCTTAAAGCAGGATATGGCAAGGCCAAAGCAGTTATGCTGTGAACTTCAATTCTTCACTTTCACGGGGTATTATGGTTCTAACTTGGGGACAGAATGAGACCATCAGGAGTCATACGGGATCTAACCTATGCCAATTTGGGGAAGAGCATCACTGCTTTCACTTCCATGCTTCTTTTATCTTCAGGTTCTCTCTCACAGTAGTACCAGGGAGAGAGTTGTGACCCTGGCAATGACCTCTTTTTCTCACAACTGCTCTGACCTCCTCTCCTTTAAAGTTCCCAGTTAGCTTTAACACTGGTTGTGGGTTGCAGGAATTATTGTCCTGTAACCTAAGACTTGTAAGATGTGTTACACCCAGAGACTCCATCCTCTGGCAAATTCTGGAGTGTTTGGTTTGTTTGTCTTTTGTTTGTTTGTTTGTTTGTTTGTTTGTTTTTTCAGTAGAAAAACCTGATGCCTGTGTTGTATCTGTTGTTCCCTTACAGGAACTTTAAGCCCATGACCTGAGCCTAGAGTAACAGGGTAGGAGAGCTGAACATCACACAGCACTCATGTACTTGTGGATAGTGAATTAATCATGTAACTTGTGAAACCACAGGACTGAGGATGCTGAAGCAAAATTGCACTCTGTGCATTTTGTTAATAAGCCAGGAGAAGCTATCTCTGTTGTCATAAGAATATATAGGGAGACAGAGGACATACCTGGTTCCTTACATCTCCTAGTCTCTATAGAGTGATGGGTGAAATGAGAACCATTGGGGATGCATAGAAAGCCTGGATGAAACTCTGTATGGTGTCACTGGGTACTAGACCTGTTGTCCTAATGTATGGTCCTCAGAAAAGTATGTCTACATTCTATACATTCCTACCATGGAATTTCTCTTGTGTTCTTTTACCTACAGGGGCTGGCAGGCAGACATCAACCCCTGCAACTGTCCTAAGCAAGAAGCAGGCCAAGGAGGAAGAGGAGAGGCTGACCAGAGAGTTGCAGCTGGTTACACAAGAGAGAAACGAGCTGAGAGATCGCTTGATCTATGTCACAGAGGGAGCCATGAACAAGAGGTATGCATTGCTCAAAGTGCTGTGATTTTGTCTGGAGTCCACAATATCACACTTGTCTTTTTAAGGTGGTGGACCATAGAAAATTGTATCTTCATGATATCCCTGGGCCAAACTTCATGTCCCTAAATACTTCTTGGAGGAGAGGCAGATCCTGAAGCTTGGTCAGAAATAACATGGGAAATGGACTCTTCTGCTTCCTCCTGGTCATAAGTGGCACTTATGATATTAGTTAAGAATTCAGGGATAGAGGCAATGGAGAGAGAGTTCCCAGAGTGCATTTGGAAAGCCCTTCAAAGGAGGTGCTTATATGAGGTTCTAGGAGCTAAGAGTTTGTTGTGTTTATACTGCACTAGCAGGAGACTGAGTGCTGGAAACTGCTAGATGCAGCTGGAGGGGCCTGGTCCCACATTGTTCATCTCAGTGCTTGACTATTGACTGGACAACTGAGGCTCTGCCTGTTCCTCTTTCTCTGTGTGACTTATTATAATATGAGACAGTAATGTTGCATGCATTTCTTATGCATCTCATTGCATTCTTTCTGCTTCTGTCTTGGATTCACTCTCTTTCCCATTCTGTGAATGTTCCTTTTCTCACTCTCATGTGTGTATACATGAATGTCTGTTTCTGTTTCTGTTTGTACATGTGTGTATGCACATGATTGTGCTATATCCTGTGAATGAACTTTTGCATGTTTATATTTCTCTCCACTCTTTGAAATTCAGGAATCTTTATAATACAGGATACTCTGAGACAGTAATGTTGCATACACATCAGATTCTCATTCTTCTCTCTGGTTCTGTCTCTGTCTCTATTTCTCATTCTCTGGGTCTGTGTCCTTTTCTCCTAATTTGTGTGTGCCAATCTATATTTGCTTCCACGTGTACATAAAGTGCTTCTGTTTTGCATGTTTATATTTATCTCCACACTTTAGAACCTTGTGGTCTCTGTTTTGGACTTAGGATTTATATGAAGTTTCAAGGCAATGTGAGTCCTGATGTCTGGGAGCCCCCACTTTAAATAGCACTGGTCCTTCCTATCATGGGCACATTTATGTATACAGATGCATCTCTTGGGCAGATTATAAAGCTGTGCTGATGTCTGGTCTCATCTCAAGAATTATGTGTAATGTCTTCCTCTGAAGTATTAGTTATCCAGGAATTAGAATCCCTGTTGATAAAACAGGGAAAATATAATCACAGTTGTCTAGTTGGAAAAGACCTGTGGCCTAGGCTCTTGAGAGTATAAGGGGCTAGACTACACCTCCAGCCCTAATGAGTAAACTCAGGGAGCCAAAGAACCTTACATCTGGATGCCTAGCTTATGCTGTCCTTGGGACAGGATAGAAAGTTTCCACAGATGAAGAAGAGCCCAGCATGTAGAATCCAGGAATTGACTTTCCTGGGCTGGGGTATACAAGACCCAGTCTGTGTTCAATTGTTCTTAAAAGCACATGTTAATGGAGTTCTATCTTCTTGGGACAGGCCATACTACATGCCAAATCCATCCTATGAAAAATTGAAGTTAAAGGAGAAGGAGATCATGTCATTTCTACACACCTTAGAGAAGGAGAACATTGAGGCCCGACAGAACTTCCAGGAGCTGAAGAAGGAGATTAACTTCTATCGGTAAGTACTGTTCAGGGAAACCAACAGGTGTGGAATGGCCATTTCTGACTTCCTTTGTTTCTGAACTGGAGAGTCTGCAGGTCTGGTTATATCCCTTCTGCCTTTTAGCCATCAGTGTGAATTAAGATTTCTGGTGTAAGTTTTCAAAGTCTAAAAGAGACTCTTACTCCTCCAAACATTATCCAGGCATCATCAGGAGCCTCTCATTAGAAGAGTGATTCACATCATGAGAGGGTTATAGTACAGTCCTAGGTCTGTGGAGCTCATGCATGGTTTTACAGAGTTAAATGTGATGTAACAAAGGGATACAATGCCCTCTTCTTGGTTCGACTGTCCTGCATTGAGAGTATCTGCAACCTACTAATTGATGTTGCTGAAATGCATTGGGCTGTCATGGATAATTTGAGATACCTCTTTGTTTTGGAGAGGCATGAAACCTTATTGCTCTATGGGCTGTGGCAATCACTTTTTCTTACTTCAAGTTGCTATTTGCTGTGTGTGCAGCTTACAAGAATGTATTGAGATGTGTTGTATTAGGTCTAGATGGGAACCTAGGTCCTGGTGGGGTTAATGGGATCTGGATGTAAGAATGGGAGGAGGAGCCTGCAGGATATTACCATGAAGATTGTGTTTCCAGCAACCTGCACAGCCGGCTCCTGATTTAGAAGAACCTTATGATTATGAAGTTAGGCACACTGAAGCAGGAGAACAAGGAAGTACACGCTGACTGGACCATCATTCAGCAATACCTGGATGACTTGAACCTGAATGATAAAGATGAACAGGAGAAGTCCTGCATCCTCCAGAGCCAACAACATCAGGTAGGTACAAGCAACTTAGCCAGGCTTATACTGACTGATAACATTTTCCCATTTCATTCATCTTTGCTTTCACACAGCACCATTCTAATGCACACTCCCAAGCAGCCACACACCTCATGGGATGTAGTTGCTCATTGCCAGGTGATAAGCTCTTGTGATAAGCTGAGTTATGGCAAGTATGCCTTACTACTCCTCTTTAATCTGAAGACTAATAAGAGTGATAGATCATAACATGCCAAATTCCTAAACCTGTTCATGTTAGGTGGGATGATATGAGTAAGATCTAGGTCCTGTGACAGAGGTTATGCAAGGATCATGGGACTTCCCAAGTGTGAAGCATCTTGTAGGGTTAAAATTCAAACACTAATTCAAAATATGTTCTTCTCTTTTTCTTTGATCTGTGTGGAATGTGGCATTTTCTTTTCTTCCTATAACCCAATGAGGTCTTTTCCAATTGACCATTTCTTTGTGTGCACTTATAGACGTCTTAGTAGCAGCTTGTTAGCCCATGTTTTGGGTGAATGCTGCTGAATATTTTGCTGTGCCTGCAGATATAAGATCAATAACATTCCTTTTGAGTCGGTGGGAGGCAGCAACCTGACAGCTGACATTTAAGTTCCCAACAAGCCTTTGTCTTAATAACTGCCTTCCTTTTCTAGGATGCAGAAAGTGTAGCAAGAGCTGAAATATCTACAGTCCAGGAAGAGGGCCTCCTGCAGAATGTGTTACCAATTCAGGAAGCCCCTGCAGAGCTCCATCCTCAACAGCCACAAAATTCCTTGGATGAGTCTTCTACACATAATTCAATTCCAATGGTTGAATAGGCCCTAACTACCTAGCCAGTAAGCCAACCAATTCAGGATTTTAATCCCTTTCCTGTACAAACAACACCCCTTGGGAGAGAACTGAAGTGACTGCCTTGACACCATGTGTCCAAGAGACAAAACAGACTGTATGTCCCTGTTGCTAAAAGTGCAGTGAGAGAACTCTGGTTCATATAATTTAGTGTTAGAGTTTTGGTTGCTCTATTGTTTTTTTGCTATTTTCTTTCTTGTTATGTTATTGGATATAATATATTATTGTTGTTGTGGTTTTCCTTATGCTTTTCATTCTTTATAGTAATTATCTTTAAAAGCCTCTTTTTAAAATGTATTTCTGATGAATAAAAATTTATTTGTAACTCATCACTTTTGATACCATATTATGTATTTTGGTTATCTATCCTATCCTGTAGATCTAGACCTTACAACCAGAGATGGATCTCTACAAGCTCTAGGAAGCCTGTGTTACACACTGGTTTCAAAGCCCACTAGGGTATACAAGACAATAGGCTTTTGTATGAATAATGTGGCTTCTCCCATCGATACACACTTTAGGATGTAATCACTGTCATACTCTATCCATGCTGTCATATACTCTCCTACTCCTAAAATATATTACTCTATTAGAATGGAGACTGCAGCTCCTATCTATTCAGCATAGTCCATGATTTTCTACTTAGAGCAATCAAACAATAAAATGACATCAAGGGTATACTAAAGGTAAAAAAAAAGTCAAAGTATTGCTATTTGCACATGATATGATAGTATACATGAGTGATTCCTAAAGATAGCTGATAAACACTTACAGGAAAGGCACTTGATAAATAATGAACTTAAGAAAGTCCGTAGCCATCTTTTTTGAAATTATAAAGAACCTGAAAAGAATTAGGAAAGCCACAACTTACAATATCGAGGATTAATAAAATGTATCTTGATATAAGTTTATGCAAGAAATGAAATAACTAAAGGACAAGATTTTCAAATCTATGCTCCAAATTCAAGGGCACCCTCATTCATGAAAGACACTTTACTAAATCTCAAGGCACACATTGCAAATAACACAATTACTGTGGGTGTCTTCAACATTCCACTCTCCTCGATGGACAGATCAGGGAAACAGAAACTAAACCGAGACACTGTGAAACTAATTGAAGGTTTGGATCAATTGTATTTTACAGATATATATAGAACATTTCATCCTAAAGCAAAAGAATATACCTTTTTCTCAGCATCTCAGGGTACCTTCTCCAATGTCGACCATATAATTCATCACAAGTCAGAAATCAACATATAAGAATATCAAATTAAGCCAATGCCTCCTATCAGATCACTATAGGGTAAGAGTGGTCTTCAATGGCAACAAAAACAACAGAAAGCCCAATACACATGGAAGCTGAACAATACTCTACTCAATGACAGTGAGATCAAGGAAGAAATAAAGAGAGAAATCAAAGACTTTTTAGAATTTAAAGAAAATGAATGCATAACATACCTAAATTCATGGGACACAATAAAAGCAATGCTAATAGAAAAACTCATAGCCCTGAGTTCCTCCAAAAGGAAAACAGAGAGACCAAACACTACCAGCTTAAGGGCACACCTCAAAGCCCTGGAACAAAAAGAAGCTAATTCACCCAGGAGGAGTAGAAGACAGGTAATCATCAAACTCAGGGCTGAAATCAATCAAATATAAACAAAAAGAACCATACAAAGAAAGAATCTGGAAAAAATATCATAAGGAAAGAGCTCCCATGGTCAGAGTCAAAAAGGATTAACATAGACAAAATAGACATCTGAGGGAAAGCAACTTACAGACACAATGCATTCTGATCAAAATTCCAACACAATTACTTTCATGTCTTGATAGTGCCCTTCATATGTTCCTATGGATAAACAAAAATCCCAGTGTCTTCGTTATGTTTTCCATTACTGTGAAAAGACACAATGACTAAAGCAACTTTGCTATAAAAGACAACATTTAATTGGGGCTGGGTGACAGGTTCTAAAGTTCAGTCCATTATCATCATTGAGAATACAGCAGAGTCCAAGATGGCACAGCACTGGACGATCTGTGAGAAGGAGCTGTGTCTCCTTCTGCATGCACACAGAAGAAGACTGTCTAGTGTATAGCTACAAGGAGGGTCTCAAAGTCTAACCCCACTGTCACACATCTACTCCAAGGAGGTTACAACTTTTGACAGTTCTATTGCGATGGTCAAGCTTATTGAAACCACACATTCCACTCCCTGACTTGCATAAGCTTGATCAAATTAATGAGTCTATTGTGGCCATTCCTATCCATAACATGTCAGAAAATATACTTAATCCAACTCAGAAGTCCCATAGACCATAGGAGGTAAAACAATGTTAAAAGTCCAAAATTCAAAGTCTCTTCTTACATACAAAGAATCTGTAAAGTGTAATCCCCTATAAAATCAAAAGATGTAGATCACAGGTGTCTAAAATCACAAGATATATACTGCCATTGAAACATTTCATACTGAGAAAGTACCAAACTACAGCAAGAAAAAAACACAGCTTCTCAAACTGCAAATGCAGGACACCCACATTCACGTAATAAATTTTACTAAAGCTCGAATCATGCATTGCATCTCAGACAATAATAGTGGGTGACTTCAACACCACATTCTCATCATGGACAGATCATGGAAACCCAAACTAAACAGATACAGAATAAAATTAACAGCAGTTATTGACCATTGAATAACAGATATCAAAAGAATATTTCATCCTAAAACAGAAGAATACACCTTCTTCTCAACACAACATGGTACCTGCTCCAAAGTTGGCCATCTCTTGATTACAAAACAAGCTTCAACTGACACAAGAAAATTGAAATAATCGAATCATCCTATTGGATCACCACAGACAAAGTCTGTTCTTCCATAGCAACAAAAGCAACAGAGAGACCGCATAAAAACATAGGCTGAACAATACCCTACTCACTGATAACTTGGTCAAGGAAGAAATAAAGCATTTTAGAATTTAATGAAGATGAAGGCACAACATCCCCAAACTTGTGGAACACAATGAATTCAGTGTTAAGATAAATACTCAAAGCTCTGAGTGCATCCATAAAGAAACTGGAGAGAGCAAACACTAGAAGTTTGACAATACACCTGAAAGCTCTAGAACAATAGGAAGCAAATACATCCATGAGGAGTAGATAGCAAGATCACACTTGAATTAACAAAAGGCTCATTATCAGTGAGCATCTTTTGTTCCCCACCCCCTTGCCTTTTATCCCCAACTTGTTTTGTTTTGGAGGCAGGCTCTAAGTACACTGTAGTCCTGGCTGGCCTGGAGCACTGATATCCATTGCCTCTGCCTCTCAAGTGCTGGAATCATTGGTATGTGCCACTGTGCCCAGCTCCAAGTTGTACTTCTATTTTTACTTTTTATGTGCATGAGTGTTTGCCTGTATGTATGTATGTATGTATGTATGTACACTACATATGTGGCCTAGTGCCCACAAAGATCACAAGAGGCACCAGATTCCCTAAAACTGCTTCTGGGAACTAAACTCGTGTCTTCTGTTAGTCCAACCTGTGCTCTTAGCAGCTAAGCTGTTCCTTTAGCCTGCTCTAACATGAATTTTTATAACTTAGGAATAGGATAAATAGGAACTTTAAGAACTGTGGGACTTGCAAAGAGGGAAACTCATAGCCCTGAGTGCCTCAATAAAGACATTGGAGAGATCTTGCGCTAGCAGCTTAACTGCTCATCTGAAAGCTCTAGAACAAAAAGAAGCAAACATACCCAAGAGGAGTAGATGGCAGGAAATAATCAAATTCAGGACTCAAATCAACCAAGTAGAAAGAAAGAGAATTATAAAAAGAATCAACAAAACCAGAAGCTGGTTCTTTGAGAAAACCATCTAGATAGATAAATCCTTAGCCAGACCAACTAGCAGGCACACTAACAGTATCCAAATTAACAAAATCAGGAGTGAAATAGGAAAAAAAAACAGAAACTGAGGAAATACAAAAAACGTTCTATCAGATTCAGATTCTACTAAAAATGTATTAAACAAAACTGGAAAATCTGGATGAAATAGATAGACTTTCTAGACAGACAACAATTACTAAAATTAAATCAGGATAAACTATCTATATAGAACCATAACCACCAAGGAAATAGAAGCAGTCATTAGAAGTCCTCCAAGCAAAAATATCCAGGGCCAGTTGGTTTTAGTGTAGATTTCTATCAGAACTTCAAAGAAGATCTACTACCAATATTTCTCAAATGCTTTCAAAATATAGAAACTAAAGGAACACCAACTAATTCTATCTATGAAGAAAGAGTTATACTGATGCCCAAACTTTAAGCAGAATCAACAAACAAAGAGAACTTCAGATCAATTTCCCTTATGAATATCAATGCACAAATACTCAACAAAATTCTCACAAATTGAATCCAGGAATGCATCAAAACAATCACTCACTTTGATTAATTAGGCTTCATCCACGAATGCAGGGATGGTTCAATGAATGGATATCCATAAATGTAATACACTCTGTGAACAATCTAAAGATAACCACATGATTATCACATTACATGCTGAAAAAAGCACTGGACAAAAGACAACACCCATCCATGTTAAAAGTATTGGAGAGATCAGGAATTCAAGCTTCATACCTAATTATAAGAAAAGCAATATACAACAAACCAATAGCCAACATCAAACCAAGTTGAAGAAAAACTCAAAGCAATCCCATTAAAATCAGAAACAAGACAAGCCCCTACCTAGTCAAAATAGTACTTGAAGTTCTACCTAGAGCAATAAGACAAGAAAAGTAGCTCAAAAGGATACAAAATTGAAAGGATAAAGCCAAAATATTACTCTTCAGTTGATATGATAGTATACTTAAGGGACCACAAAAATTCTACCAGAGAGATCCTGCAACTTCAGGAAAGTGGCTGACTGTAAAATTGACTCTACCAAATCAGAAAACAATCCTCTACTCAAAGTATAAATGGGCTGAGTAAGCTAGTAGGGAAATGTCACCTTTCTCAAGTCACAAATAATATAAAATATCTTGTTATGACTCTAACCAAGCAAGTGAAAGATCTGTTTGACAAGAACTTAAAATTCCTTAAGAATGAAATCAAAGAACTAAGAAGTTGGGAAAATGTCCCAAGCTCAGGAATCAGCATGATTAACAAAGTAAAAATGCAGCCGGGTGTGGTGTCACACACCTTTAATCCCAGCACTTGGGAGGCAGAGGAAGGCAGATTTCTGATTTCAAGGTCAGCCTGTTCTACAGAGTGAGATCCAGGACAGCCAGGACTACACAGAGAAACCCTGCCTCAAAAAACAAACAAAGAAAACAAAAAAAATTTAAAAATGCTGTCTTAGTTAGGGTTTTATTGCTGTGAACAGACACCATGACCAATGCAAGTTTTATAAAAGACAGCATTTAATTGGGGTTGGCTTACTGGCTCAGGGGTTCAGTCCAATTGTTATCAAGGCAGAAACATGGCAATACCTAGGCAGGCATGGTGCAGGAGGAGCTGAGAGTTCTACATCTTCATCTGAAGGCTGCTAGTGGAAGACTGACTTTCAGGCAACTAAGGTGAGGGTCTTAAGCCCACACCCACAATAACACACCTACTCCAACAAGGCCACACCTCCTAATAGGGTCAGTTCCTGGGCAAATCATATACAAACCGTCACAAATGCCATCTCACAGTCTTGCAATCTACAGGTTCAATGCAAACCCCATCAAAATTCCAACTCAATTCTTCATGGAGTTAGAGCAAATCTCAGATCCATTTGAAATAACAACAAAAAAAACCACAAGATAGCGAAAACTATTCTCAACAATAATAGACCTTGTGGTAGAATCAACATCCGTCATCTCAAACTATACTATAGAGCAATATTGACAAAAACTGCATGGTACTGGAACAAGGACAGCCAAGTAGTTCGATGGAATGGAACTGAAAACACAGAATTAAACCCACACACCTATGGTCACTTGATCTTTGACAAAAAGTTAAAACTATCCAGTGGAAAAAAGACAGCATTTTCATGAAATAGTGCTGGTACAAGTGGAAGTCAGCATTAGTAGAATGCAAATTTTTCCATTCTTTGTTTATTTTTTCCCAATGAGGATTTTTTTAAAAGAAATTACTTGTTCAAGAATTTGAACCTTTAACTGCTCAGACCAGTCCAACCTGCAGCTAAGGGCCAAACACAGAACTAAAATGTTAACTTTCTTTATGTGATTTGTTCTCCAGGGTGCAGTTAGTAGTCCACAATGTTAAAAGGTTGTACCAAGCATCCTCTGCCTCCTCAATGCCCAGGGCCTTGAAGGGACAAAGAGGAGCCTGGAAGCAGCTGGGAGCTAGGCTAGGGTTTGGGAGCAGTGGCTGATGGTGCCTTCCTGACCTTCCAGCACTAGGCAGGTCCCTAGGTGAGTGGGACTGGGAACAAAGGAGGGTAAAGGGTGCTGGACTTGTGTCTTGCTCCAAGGATGCCTCCTGTTGCCTCCTTCACTGCACAGGGTACCCTGCTGTAGAGGCCCGGGGCTCTAGAGGACCAGTCTAGAGAGTAGGATGAACACGGTGCTTGGTGCTTGCCAGCTGGAAGCAGAGATCCTAGCAGGGGCACAGGAGCCTAGGCATGAGTCATGCCCCTGCAGCTTCCACAGAGCTCCAGGACCTGCTCATGGTGCAGGAACCTATGAGTCACTTCTGCATGCTGAGCAGGCTACTTGGCTGTTCGCTTGCCACTTTTCCTGGTAGAATTCAAGCCACTTAATGTGAGAGTACAGCCGGGTTTCCTTACGTAGGTTTCCATGTGTAAAAATGGAAATGCTACTATTCCAATGAGTACCACCTTTGGAATCAGCAATTCTCTCCTACTGCTGTGCAACCAGGCAATCCTCTGCTACATATGCTAATGGATCCATGTGTACTCTTGGGTTGTTGGTTTAGTCCCTGGAAACTCTGGGGTTACTGGTTAGTTCATATTGATGTTCCTCCTATGGGACTGAAAACCCCTTCAGCTCCTAGGGTCCTTTCTCTAGCTCTTCCATTGGGAACACTGTGAGAGCCACTACTTTAGAGACAAAAGAACTCAGTGGCTACTCTGTTCATGGATTTGGATGTCTCAGCACTGAAGACACAGGACACAGGACTCTCCTCTCTCACCCCACTCCCCACAAGAGTCTCTGAATCTTTATATTGAGATCATGTTGGAAGGCTAAGAACCTTGAGTATAATATTGGTGGAGCATGGCAAAAGTAATGATAGATGCACTCAGGAAGAAGTGAAGGTAGGTAGGCACACCCTAGGTTTTCCTTGACCCTCTCTACATATGGGCTGCCAGTAAGAAGGTGCCACCCATTCTGAGAGGAAGGACATTAGCTAATCTCTGGCAACATTCTCAGAAACACAATCAGAAATATATTTTAAGGTCAGGCTAGAGCCCATTAAGTTGGCAATCAAGACCATCCATCAAGATGTTTTCCCCTTTGACACCCAACCACTTCTTATGTTACACTTAATTTCCAAATAAAGACAATAAAAGTAGATGGAATGTAGCATAACTGGTAGGTGCTTGCCCAGCAGGTTTAAAGCCCTGGTTTGTGTCCCAGTCCCAATAAGTTGGACATGGTGGTATACAAAACTAATGATTAAAGTTGGGATGTTCAGTAAGCACATTAGAAGTTCATGGCTATCCTGACTTACATAGCTCCGGCCCTGTCTTAAATAAAATAAAGTAGGTGTTTTTGAGAACCTGTCTTAAAAACAACAAAAAGACAATGCTGTCATAATTTTAGCTAACATGATATAACTATCCCCATACAACCTAAACACATTAATTATTCTCCAAGACTAAATACTGAAGTCCCTTTTAGAATGTTTAAAGTTTATAAGTGCTAATATATATATATATATATTAAAAACAAATAATCATATCAACTCAATGCTATGTTATATAATAAAAGTAAAGGAAGGAAATCATGGATGTTATATACAAACAGACACACATAGACACACAGAGGCATGTCTGAGTGCATCATCATGGGAACAAAATGATCCCAAGTAAGATCAGAACTGGGCTCTTGGAGGTACGATGAGACATTTCTGAGAAGGTTTTGAAAAATAAACACTCAGAAAGACACATAGGGATGACTTAGGTATTGCCAATCAAGGCTAGAACAAACCCTGGCTTTGTAAAGAGGATGTGCTCAATGGATGTGCCCAGGGGAATCTCTAGGAAAGGGCAAGTGGGCTTCTTGTCTGTACAGGGAGAACATTAGCAGGGAGTCAAAGGCTGTACACCATGACATCAGCAGTCCTTTCTTGGACATTCTATTGTTTCCTAGAGAGTTCTTGTCATCTTCTATGATGTCACCAGTGTTGTAGCAACAACACATTCACTGAGGTTTCTCAGTCAGTGTATAAAGGATAAGTCCATAGACATGTTTGCCCGACTGAGAAAACTTTTTGGGAGATCAAGAGTAGATAGGAGAGAGATTAGAGAGAGGAGGAAGGAAACTGCCCTTTCTTCTGAGAGTAATGAAGGATAAAGTAGGTGGTCTTAGGGAATGTGGAGTAAGTTCCTGGAAGTGGATATGCAGGGGTGGCCTGAACTGGCCGTTCTAACAATGGGGCACAGGATCTGGAGCCTTTGGGAAGAGAAAGAATTTTCATGATTATCATAATTCTTGAAAATAAAGGAATTCAGAACATTACTTTCTCCATTACTTAAGGCAGGAGATGCCAAAGCCAAAGCTGTTATGCTGTGAACTCCAAGTCTTTACTTTCAATGGATATAGTGGGTGTTACAAGGACAGAATAAGACCATCAGGAGTCACAGAGGGTCTAACCTATGCCAATTTAGGGGAGGGCATCACTGCACTTCACTCTCATGGCTTCTTTAATCTTCAGTTGCTATCTGACAGTAGTACCAGGGCAAGAATTGCTCTCCAAACAATAACCTTATGTTCTCCTCTCCCTTACAGTCCCCACCCTATCTTATCACCAGCTATAGGTGGCAGGCATTTCTGTACTACATACAAAAACCTGTCCCAGGGGATACACTCAGAGAGAAATGGGATCTAATTGATACTTCTGGGCTGTCTGAATTTTCAGTAGGGGGATCTGATCA
Organism: Apodemus agrarius; assembly: GCA_964023405.1. Taxonomy (NCBI): domain Eukaryota; kingdom Metazoa; phylum Chordata; class Mammalia; order Rodentia; family Muridae; genus Apodemus; species Apodemus agrarius. Next base: position 27,637,287 of record OZ030006.1, read on the forward strand.
GTGTATTCACCAGTATTCTCACACTGCACGAAATTTTAATCCCATCTCCTGGGTCTTGAGTAACAGGTTGGGAGATTTGAACATCTCCAAGCACTCATGTACTTATGAACCTTGAATTTATCATCTGACTTGTGAAACAACTTGACTGAAGGCTCAAAAGCCAAGGTACACACTGTGCAGATGTTAGTAATCTAGGAATGCCATCTCTGTGGTCATCAGAATCATGTTTAAGGGAGACAGAGGACTCATGTCTGCTTATATCTTCTGGATTCTTTACAGTGATGGGAGAGCTGAGATCCACTGAGGAGGCATATCAAGCCTGGAGCAAACTCTGTGGTGTCACTGGGTTCTAGGCCTGTTGTCCTTCTGTAGTCTTCTGAGACTCAGGGTAGTCTGTCTACACGCTATATGTTACCACCATGCAAGTTCACATGTGTTATTCTACCTTCAGGGGCTGGCAGGCCAACATCATTCCCTGAAACTGTCCTAAGCAAGAAGCAGGCCAAGAAGGAAAAGGAGAAGCTGAGCACAGAGCTGCAACTCATTACCCAGGAGAGAAACATGGTGAAAGATCAACTGATCTCCATCATAGAGGGAGACAGGAACAAGAGGTATACATTGCTCCAAACACAGTGGTGTCAGTCTGGGGTCAGCATTGTCACCCTCATCTTACTCTTTTAAGGTGGGATTTTCTAGGAAGATGTACCGCCAACACATCCCTGTGACAAACCTCATGTCCCTAAATACTTCTTAGAGGAGAGGCAGAACCTGAAGCTTCGCCAGGTGTGAGAAGGGAAATGAACTCTTCATATCCCTCCAATTGAAATGAGGGACATTGTTGGAATGAAGAATTCAGTGATAGAAATAGTAGAAAATGAGTTCCCAGAATGCATTGGAAAGCCCTTGACATGAGGTGGCTTTGTGAGTTTGTAGGAGCTGTGAGTTTGTGGTGAGTGTAATTGCCAGGCAGGTGACTGAGTGCTGGAAGTTCCTGGAAGCAGCTCGAGAAGCCTGGTTCTACATTGTTCATCTCAGTGCTTGACTAGCAGCATAAGGCTCTGCCTGTTCCTCTTTGTGGGCCTTATACTCACAGATGGTAATGTTGTATGCATTTCGTATGCATCTCATTATGCTCTCTCAGTTTTTATCACTGTCTCTCTCATTCTGTGACTCTGTTTCCTTTTCTCCTTGTATGTGTGTCCAATTCTCTGCGTCTGTGTGTGTTCACATGCACCTACCTGTGCATGCATTTATATATTCATATTTTCCTCCACAGTTTGGAATATAGGGGTCTGAGTTTTGTCTTCAGGATTTACCTATAAAACAGTTTCAAGGTGATGTTAGTTGTGAACTCTCGGAGTCCCCACTTTAATCAACACGATTCTTTGGCTATGTGGCCAGAATTGTCTATACATCTGTATCCCTTAGGCAGATTATAAAGACATAATGATGTCTGGTCTCGTTTCCACAATTATTTGTAGTGTCTGTCTCTAAGGTGAGTAATTCAGGATTTAGAATCCCTGTTGTGAAAACAGGAAATATATAACCACAGGTTTCTGGTTTACACAGATCTATGGCCTAGGTTCTTGAGATTATAACTGGTTAGACTGCACCTCCAGCTATGGTGAGGGAACACAGGTAACCATAGCACCCTCCACCTGGACACCTAGCTTCTGCTGCCCCGGTGACAGGATAACAAGTTTCCAAAGCTGAAGAAGATCCCAGGATATAGAATCTAGACTGTGGATTTCTTGGCCTGGGGAAGTACAGGACCCAGCTTAATTTCATGTGTTCTTAAAATTCCACATTCACGGAGTTCTGTGTTCTTGGGAACAGGCCCTTTCAGAGGCTAAATCCAATGTATGAACAATTGAAGTTAAAGGAGAAGGAGGTCATGACATTTTTGCAAAACTTAGAAATGGATAAGATTGAGGCCAGAGAGAACATCCAGCAGCTCAAGAAGGTAAGTACCAGTCAGGGAGGCCACCAGTTATGGACAGGTGATTTCTGCCTTCCTTTCTTTCTGGACTAGGGAGTCTACAGGTCTGGTTCTAGCCCTTCTGATGTTTAGCCAACAGTATGCCTTGGGGTTCGGGACTCACTTTTTATAACTCTGTAAAAAACTGGTATCCCTCCCAGTATTACCCAGAAATACTCAGGGGCCTCTAGATAGAAAAGTGATTCAGTTCTTGAGAGGGTTGTTATGCAGTACTAGGCCTCTGGATCTCAGGCAGGGTTTTATAGAGCTGAGTGTGATGTAATACAAGCACAGAATGCCTTCCTCTTGGTTCTACTGACCTTCTTTGATGGTATTTGCACCTACTAATAGATGTTGCCCCATTGCATTGGGCTGTCATGGATTAGTTGGAGATCCTTCTTTCTATTGAAGAGACATAGACCCTTATTGGTGTTTGGGCTGCAGCAATCCTTTTTTCTTCCCACATCTTGGTGTTTGATGTTTGTGCAGCTGTGATGGATGTATTGAGATGTATTGTATTAGGTCTTCATAGTAGCCATGGTCCTGGTAAGTTTAATGGGACCGAGGAGGAGTATGCAGGACCTTTTTATGCAGTGTGCTTCCAGCAACCTGCATAGCCGGCTCCTGATGGAGAAGATGCTTCTGAAGAAGAGAAGGGTCATGCTAAAGCAGGAGAGCAAGGAAGTATGTATCGACTGGTGGCTTATAGAGAAATATTTGGTAAAGACGGACAGGAGATGACTAGCAACCTCCAGACCCAACATCAAGTAGGGACAAGATGCTCAGTCAGGCTAATGCTGTTTGATACCATTTTTTCAATGGATCCATCTTTCCTTTTACCCAACACCTTTCTAATCCGCACTCCCAAGCAGTCACTGACCTCATGGAATGTAGTTGTTCATTACTCTATGTGCAAGTATTCTGGGAAGTAGGCTATTGTGAAATACTGAATTATTGGCAAGTGTACCTTGCTGCTCTGCTTGAATCTACAGAAGACAGATGAATAACATGTCACAGTCCTTCATGTGCTTATGATAGGTGGGATGCCATGCAGAGCTTTGAGCAAGTTCTAGGTCCTATGACAGAGGTCATGCAAGGGTCATGTTACTTCCCAGGTGGGAAATATCTTGCAAGGATAAATGCTAAATACAAATATCAAATGAGTGCTTTTCAGTGTCATTGATCTGTGTGGCATGTGGCCCTCTGCTTTCTTCTGGCAACACAATGAAGTCTCTTCCCATTGCCCATTCTTGGCTTGCACTGATAAAAATCTGAATGTCAGCTTGTCAGCCCACATATTTGTGAGTACTGCTAGATATTTTGCCCTGCTTGCAGATAAAACAGCAAAGGCTACAATTAAAAGATCAACAGTAACTGTTCTGTAGAGGTGATAATAGGCTCCAGCCGGAAAGCTTACATCCAGGTTCCCGCCAAGCCTCTGTCTTAATAACTGCCTTTCTCTTCTGGGTGTCAGAAGCTATAGCAAGGGCTGAAATTTCCACAACCCAGGAAGAGCACCTCCTGCAGAATAAGCTACCACCTCAGGAGCCCCCTGCTGAGCTCCATGCTCAACAGCACAAATTTCCTTGGAGGAATCTCCTTGCACATAATTCACTTCTTCAGGGGGAATAGGCCCCAACAACCTAACCAGTGAGCCAGGTGATTCAGGGTATTATTCCCTTTCCTGTTCTGACAACACCACTTGAGAGAGCACTGAGGTGACTGACCTGCCACCAAGTGTCCAATAGGAGAAACAGGCTGTGGTCTGTGTTGCTAAAATTGCAGAGGCAGAACTCTGCTTCATATAATTTTTTTGAAAGTCATTTTTTTCTTTATTTTCTATATTCTTTGTTTACATTCCAAAGGTTTTTCCCTTTCCCAGTTCCCCCCCCACCATATGTCCCATAAGTCCTCTCCCACCTAACTATTCCCCAATCACCCCTCCCCCATTTCTCTGTTCTGATGCTCTCCTACAAATCTGTATCCAGTCTTTTCAGGACCAGGGTACTTTCCTTCCTTCTTCTTGGGAATCTTTTGATTTGCTAATTGCTCTGCTTCATATAATTTACTGCTAGACTTTGGTTGAAGTTTTGGTTTTTGGTGTTTTGCTATTTGTCATGTTATTGTTTTGTTAAATGTTCTTGGTATTACTTATCATTTTACCTAATGCTTTTTACTGTTTTTATTAACTGTCATTTTAATGCCTGATTTTCAATTTATTTCTCAAGAGAGAAAAACTGATTTTTAACTCTTCAATTTTTTAATGCCAATTTGTGCATTTTTTAAATTATTGAATCATTTTTATACACTCCATATTTTATTCCTCACCCTAACACCCTGACAAATGCCTGACAAGAAGCAGGCCACAGAAGGTAAAGGGTTGTTCATTCTGGCCTAATAGTTGGAAGAAATAATCCTTTATATGGGAAGGCATGCATTAGGTCTCACAGAAACAAATGGCTAACTGAGGTGCCTATTTAACATGTCAAATGAGACACTGACCTCCAGGACCTATTTCACAGGCTCTTCAGCACAGGCTTACCCTCTACCCACCCACTACCCTTAACTTCTCCAATCCCTGATCCCAGAGTATTCCTTTAATAACCCAGTCATTGGACTGACTTTTTAGCTCCTGGTTCCACTCTCTCCCCTCCCATGTCCTGTCATGCTCCAGTTCAGTCTGGACACATCTAGAAGTCTCTGGTTGTGGTCCTCCTCATATCTACAATAAACCTTCACTTCCACCTTACCTCCAGGGAGCCATGTCATCTTTTTTTTCAGCATGGTAACAGGAGCACAATTTGCCTGTGGTCACATGAATTTGCTCACATCTGGAAAGATCAGGGATATTTCATGATCAGCCTAGGAGTGCTGCTTATATTCATGATCAGCCTAGGAGTGCTGCTGCCCACATTAGAGCAGGTCTTTACCCCAAATCTAATCTTCTCTAGAGAAGCATTCAGAGATAAACACAAAGGCATGTCTCTTTAATGTCCTCTGTGTTTCTTAATACAGACAATCTGACATTCAATAATAACCAAGACATCTGGATCTTGTTTTATGTCAGTGATGACACAGCAGATTAGGAACAAGCTGCAAACTAGAAACTTCACTGCTAGGCAGTTTTTTTCATCCTTCACAGCTCTCTTTATTTCAGATTCTGTCTATCTGTGCCAATACTATACTTTATTCTGTTTGATTTTTTTACCCAGTTAATTATTTGCGTTTTGATGTGGTTTTAACTTATTTCATGACCAACCACAGTAGCAAATCATAATTGGAAAAAGCACCCCTCAAATTTCTTGATATTAAACTATGTTTGACTAATGTTGGGTAAGTGTTATCTTCACAATTATTTTTAAAGTTCACACATATAAGCACAATATTAGCATGTATGTTATATAATTTGAAATGTTATAAAAGTTTAACAGAAACCCATCTTGACATCTCCCATCAAAATACCATCTCCATGTCTCCCCTACACTTTATGACACCTTTTGCTTTAAAACATGATCATGTTCTTTGACTTTGTTACTTTAATTCTCCTGTGTAATCATCTACAGCACTACCCCACTGATGACAGTACTGGAATTTTAGTTTCTTCTCCACAGCATTGAGGGCAGCTGTCCATGCCCACTTCCTAACATACTTGCTCCATCGAGGTTTCCAAAACATTTCACTTTTCATTTTTTCCAACATCACTGGCTGTGCATTCTTCATTTATTTTTATGTTTCTTCCCGACCTTTATCTACATAAAATGTTAGAATGACATTTACAAATCCAATGTATCCAAAATGATGGTAAGTGTATGTGGAGATATGCTGTGTGTTCCATACTAATGCCAACAAGCCAACCCTGCCAAGTGCTCAGTTCAAATCCTTTAAGTGTCCTAAGAGCTGGGTCTTAGCTCTAATCTTTGTTACTTACACTCATCATGTCATTCTTAACTTTCATGCAATCTAAGTACTTATGGTACATCTTTGTTTCTGCATTCTGACTTTCTCCCTGCATTTGCTCCTTGATGTCACTAAAAATATGCAGTAAGCATTACAAACCTCTGTTGCACCCAAACTCGACTTCTGAGTGTTTCCAAATGTATTCCTCTCACAGTTCCACAAATCTTCACAATTCAACTCTACCAGTCTGTCAAACCATAAATTCTTCTCTTATATACATCATATGTTTTTATATTCTGCATCTTATCCTGTACTTCATCTGTGAGACATTTTCAGAGAAGATCAAATGGAGGGCAAAGACCTGCTCTAATAAATGCTTGATCATTCCATTATCTATCTACACGCAAGTATCTTCCCAGCAACCCACTGCTTTGAGCATGATCTGTACCTTTGCTGCTCGTCTCCTTAGGATTTGTTTCCATTCTTCTTTCATTTTAGCCTGTTCTCCATATATTCCAGGAATTTATGTGAACTCAAGTCAGCCTGCAATACTCATCCTAAAATCTGTCACTGGCTTTGCAACTGACTCAAGTAAGATCACAGTCCTTATTGTGACACTCTAGGTCCTGTGGATTCCGAGTTCACATTGCCTTATCTTTTGTGCAAATGTGGCCCAATCCTGCTTAACATACTCAGGATCAGCCCCAAATTCACATATATTCAAGCAATGTTATATGGACTAGGCAGGTCTCATTCATATATTCAGAAACTCAAACACACACACACACAGACACACACACACACACACACACACACACATAGACACACACATAGACATAAACACACACTCGCGCGCACACACACACACACACACACACACACACAAATGAACAATGTACTGACTGATACAAAGACATATCTCTGCCTATTGCTACAGTGCCTGACGCTACATATAAAAACTTCTGGTTGTCGAATATTGGGCCAATTTGATAGGTTGTTTTCTCTTTTTATAATCAATAATCTATTGTAGCAGAATTTCCCCATAACAGATAAAATGATGAAGACAACAATAAAGTCAATCACTAGGGAGAAGGAAGAGGGTTTTCTCAGTCTGGGAGAGGAAGAGGGAAGAAAGGAGGGTGCTTCTTTTTGGACAGTGTGAGCAAAATGGACATGATGTAGGCTGGGGACTGTTAGATCTCACGTCAGAATCCACGAGGACCTGTCACTGGAAGCTTTCTAACTTTATTCGTGAATTTAGGACAATGGATTCCACACCCAGCGATTGTATTATTTGTTGATACTAAACTAATATTGTCTTGTGTTTTCCATTTCACAGCAATTCAACTGAGCTCCAAGAAAAAGTAGAGGAGCTTGGCTTGGCAGGAATGCAACCCCACATAGCTGAGGAAATTTGGGAGTGCCTAGGGGGTTTGGCAGCAGGCAGCAGTGGGGAGGAAAGAAGTGATTTCCAAGCTCTGGAGAGGCAGATGCAAGTTAAGTGGGACAAGCTTTGGAAAAGGAAAACATGTAATCGTGGTACTGGGCTGGAAACAGACCAGTCTAAGGGGGAAAGAAAACAATGTAATATTTCAGACTCCTCTGAAGGTGTGTGTTCAGGGTTCTTCCTGCTAGTGTGAGTTCTTCTCACCCTGCCTTGACTGAATCTTAGAGTGATGGCATTTATAAGACAAAAGGGAAATAACTTACCATTTCAAATTCAAACAGAAACTTTTAGATATACTTTTAAGTGTTTGCGTGTTCCCTATTTTCCAAGATAATGTTAGGGAAGATCAATGAAAATTGTTTGGGAGGTTCTCACATGTGAGCACATGGAGGAATGTAAAAGACTGGAGTCTAGCCTCGCTTGAAATAAGAACTAAGGATCTATTGACAGGAGAATGAGTATAATTCATATACTCAAAAATCATAAAGCATGGACCTGCCTGAAAAAATGGCTTAGCAGGTGAGAATGTTTACTACTCTTCCAGAGGAGCTGCGTTCAGTTCCCAACATCCACATAGATGACTCACAACTAAGTCTAGCTCTGAGAAGCCTGATGCCCACCTCTGAACTTCATGTACAACTGCACACATGTGTCAAATTATCACAGGGACACAAAAATCTAATTCTTTAAACACACACACACACACACACACACACACGATAATGGAGAAGAAACTCTGAACATGATTTAAAGACTCAGAGGTTCATATCCATTATCATCATGGCAGAACACCTGCCATCTTCCAGATAAGAATGTCATTGGAGGACCTATGAGTTCTACATCCTGTTCTGAATGTGAATAGAAGACAGCTTGTGGTAGGGACTCAATACAACCAATATAGTAACACACTTCCACTAACAAAACATATTGACTTACACAAGGCCTCATTTCCCCCTAGTATCACTCATTGAGCTAAGCATATTTAAACAGCCACACCCAGAACAGCTAAGACAATTTGAGACAATAAAAGAACTTATAGAGGTATCATTATCCACCATTGTAAATTACAATTCAGAGCAACAGTAAGATCAACTTTCAAATGTCCGTGGTTATCACAAAGACAACATCTCTCATTTCTATTTTTCTTAAGACTTTTAGAAGTTCCTTATATCCAATTAGCATCATGAATATAAGGTCCAATATCAGTTGTATTTCTAATCCATTCCTCTATTAGTTCTAATCTTCAGGCCTGGAATAACTTTAGTAAACGACTTGGACCTCTTTCTTAAGCAATTATCTCATTTATCTAATGAATTTAAAGCTGATTAATGACAGAGAGCATAGGGTTGATCATCCAATTCAATCTGACTACATAACACAGAATATTAACCTTTACTTTACAGGAGCAATAAAGGAGACAAAGTGTGGAGCAGAGACTGAAGTAAAGGCCACCCAGTGACTGCCCTACCTGGGGATTCATCCTGTAAATAGTCACCAAACCCCTGACACTATTATAGATGACAAGAAGTATATACTGAAAGGAGCATTGCATGGTTGTCTCCGGAGGAGCCCTGACAGAACTTTAAACATACAGAGGCAGATGTTAGCAGCTAACCATTGGTCTGGCCATGGGGTTCCCAATGGAGGATTTGGAGAGTGGTTTGGAGGAGGTGAAGGGGTCTTCAGCCCCATGGGAAAATCAATGATGTAGGCCACCCAGTCGCCCCAGGACTCACAGGGACTAAACCATCAACCAAGGGGTACATATGGTTCCAGCCAAAAATTGTGCTGGAAAAATGTCTTGTTGGTCATCAGTAGGAGGAGTGGTTCTTGCTCAGGTGAAGGCTCAATAGATGCCCCAACAAAGAGAAATTGAAGGGGGTATGTGGGAATGGGTCCAGTGAAGGGGGAAATACTTGGAGGCAGGGGGTGAGAGAAATGGTTGGGGGTTTTCAGGGAGGCGGTTAACCAGGATAAGTTTTACCATTTGAAATGTAATGAAGATTATATTCAATAAATAAAAGAAAGAAAGAAAAGAAGAAAGAAAGAAAGAAAGAGAGAGAGAGAGAGAGAGAGAGAGAGAGAGATGAAGGAAGAAAAAGAAAGATAGAAAGAAGACACATATGCCAAAAATTGAATATTACCAGTGAAGACTCAGAATTCAGATGCTGGGGTGAAAATCTTCCAGCTCAGGGAGACAGGAAAATTACCCAGCTGACCTTCCTACTCCACTGACCTCTCAGAAGGAATGCATTATTTTTTCCCTCTCTGCACACTGTCTTTAATATTTTTCAACACAAAGACCTTCCTTGGGTTTAATTATATTCATTCCCTTTCAATGGGATCCTTGCTCTACCTCTTGACCTGCAGTTGACTTTCTTTTGATTTATAATAAAGGTGTGCACTAAGGATGAGCCACCCAACAAGAAAGTACTTGTTCCCATAAATAGAAAACTCTTGGATTAAAGAGACACAATCTTGGAGTTTACAATGTGATCAAATATCTTGCAGCATAAGTTAACAATGTTCCCTCCATGGAAATAATGTTCTCTGACAATGTTCTGGTTGTCACTTGTATCTCAGTGCATTATCATGGGAATCCCAAGGAACATTAGAACTGGGCTCTTTAAGCTGCTGCACATGTATAACAGGAACCTAAAAATCACCAAGAAGACCCCTGTTCCTTATCACAAGGGATAAATTCTCCATCCCTTTGTAATAAAATTTATGCAAGAAGTCACGGATCTTGACTCATTGTCCTAAGTGCTGCTGAATGGATGGGTTGGTGGGAGGAGTCACACCAATTGGAGGCAGATTACAACAACATGAAATAGCTGGTTGACATGTAACAAATTTGCTACAGTTATAATAGAAGAGCAAGACTTATCAGGAAGAATTTTGTATCACTAGGAAATATGTCAGCATGTCCATACCATGGCAAAACAAGGTCCACTTCCTGAGCAAGAGCTACTAAAATGGGGAACAGACAATATGAAATTTACCTGAATTGAGGGGCCTCAGCAGTGTTACTCAGCCTGCTCAGTGCCCATACCAAATCACTCTGTCTTCTGCAGGGGATCCCAAAGTATACACCCACCTGCAAGGGAGCCAGCTCTAGGCACACAAAGGCCAGAACTCAGTGCTGCTTCCATACTCCTCAGTTATATCAGGTTCTCAACTTACATACTTGTGTACAGAAATACACTGTGGTCACTTGTTATTGATAATGCATCACCTCTTATTTAGTTCAGCAAATACTTGACTACACTCAATTTTATAAAAAAAATGCACTTTCAGGAAGTATATCTAGATAAATCAGGGATGGAGGTACATGAGCTCTGCCCAGTACTGAACTCAGAAACATGATGGGAGAAAGATGTATGGTTAAATAGCTTACCAGGTTCACATTGTGTCAGCATGATTTAATGTCAGGACAAGAAGTGGAGTATCTCTGATGGTTTCTGTCTTGCCCCTTCAATGTACCTCTGGGCTTTGGTCTCAGCACTTGATATTTCCTGATGGGGCATCAACACTCAGGGAAGCTAGTAATTGTCATAGCCACAGTATCATGGTAGCAGCAGTGGATATTGTTCAGTTGTTCAGATGTTGATACCAACTTTCACTCGTTCTTAATGTGAACCTAATGAAAGAGAAAACAATGTCCTTAGCAGAGAAAGAGCATTTCCATATTCCCAGATTGAAAGACATGTAGGGAGAGAATGCTAAGTTCTTTATAACAGACAAGGATTGGTAGATGGTGCCTTCTATAAAGGGTGTGTTTCCATGTTGTTTTCTGATACAGGGTCTCAAGTGTCACAAGCTGTCCTCTACCTTACTTTCCAGGTTAACCTTCAGCTTAGATAATACTACTTCCATTTTACAAAAGCTAGGCTTAGAAGTGGGGCCTCCCAGGGCTGTTAGGACAGCACTAGTCACTGACACTTGGGTTTTCTAAGGCTGAACCATTTGCCTGTCAAAACTATAGCCATCTTGTTCTATGTCTGTCTCCTATTTCAGATTGTTGCCATAATATGCCAGCCAGTCATTGAGACAGAAAAATATCCTGACTTGAGTAAGGTCATGGTGACCACATCTGGCTATGTTCTGTATGATGTTAGTTAAACTCACAATGGGCCACAGGGCTTTACATATGACCCATCAAATTTAAAGTCAAAATGCACTATTGTATGTAAAATGTCCTTATTCGAACTGACCACTTCATATAAGCTACTTGTGCTTTTTTGTTGGTTTTGTTGGGAGGTTTTTTTTGGTTTTATTTTTTATATTTTTGGTTTATAAGTTGACAATGATAAATATTTGGGGCCATGGCTCACCTATGATTCTGAACAATCAGTATTAAGTTCTGAGTACAATAATCCATCCATATTTGACTGACATAGATGTTTGTATGTTTTGTTTGGCCAATCCTGAACCAAAACACAAGATGCTAGGCCCTTGCTTTATCAACTGACTTATCTCTATTGTATTCTCCTATATCTTCTGCCAGCACGCCCCCAACTCTGTTGACTATCATTTTTTCTGACAGAACCTCATAGTATAGCTTCCAGAAGGTTGTGAGCACTAATTGGTGACTTTGGGGCAGACAGGAGAGACCCACACTCAGCCTGAGGTCCTTTCATTGCTTGATCCAATATTTCAGTCTCTTCTGACAACAGAACTCCACATTGTTGCCAGCACCATGCACATCTCTCTCCTAAGGCATCTTGGTGCAACTTTCAAATGCTGAGCACAAGGTTTCATTAATGTACCCCCTAAAACACACCCATATTGCAACCATCCCTGCAGGCTCTGCATGGATGTGATTTCATGCTCCTGTATATGATGAGACCTGAGAATTTTTGGCTGCATTTTCAAACTGGTGTGATTAATCAGTAGACTATAAAGGTTCATATTGCTGATTGAAAACATAGGATGAAAAACTACTCATATATGCATTCTCACAACAGTTTATAATTTGTTTCATAAATGCTACCAGATGCATTACCCTGGATTTTTTAACTAGTACTTGTGACACGAGAAGATTGTACATGTTAGACCTTACCAGACTAAATTGCCCTTAATGTACTCTAAAAATTTTGAAAATCTATATGAATGGGTGAATTTCTAGACAGATACCAATTACCCAAGTTAAAATCTAGATCTAGTAAAGTTACTAAGTAATCCTATAACTCCTAACAAAATAGAAACTGTCATCAAAATGCTCCCAATCCAAACCAGGCAAGGCCACTTGGTTTTAGGGTAGAATTGTTGTGGATAACCCTGGGCTTGTACTTTGATGTTAATTCCACTCCTCAGAGGGGCTGCAGATGAGGAGTTGCCTCGTGAACCGTCTCCCCACCTTAACTTTTCAAATAAAGGCTTGAGCCAATGATTGGGCAGGAGGAAAGTGGGAGGAGCAGAGAGTCTAGGGGAGGAGCTACAGGGTATAAAACAGGAGGAGGAGAAGCAATGGTTAGAGAACAAGAGAGAAGAAACCGAGGGGAGAGAGAAACCATTAAAGAGAACCGGAGAGGCGGCAGGGAGAGAATCTTGGGGCCTAGAGAAACTGTAAGTTGTATGGGATAAAATAGATTGAAACAGAGTAGTAGAGTGGGAGGCCTGCCCAGTTTAGGCTTGTAGCTTGTTTTGTAAACCACTGAGTTGAGCTTTCTTTTACCGGGGAACTGAGTTGGAAATATAGTAGCAACAAAATGGCGGCCCAACATATTGTTTAGAACCTAACAATCCTGAGATAAAACGTTAACTGCCTGAGAAGCCCTGAACGGCTTGGACAGCAGATAGAAAGAGTTCAGGACCAGGTAATTCATTGATATAAGAGAGATATATAGTATCTTGATACTTAAAGATGAGTAAAACAATAAAGACCATTTTGGCTTTAGGTGATGATATTTTGAGTGATTTTGATGAGATTTTGACAGGAATGGATTTAGAGAAAAAGGTCATTGGTATTGCAGTACTTATTATCTTGATTTGCTATGTCATCTCAAGAGTCCTAGACAAAAAACTCCTTGCCTTAGAAAAGAGATTACAAATAACACTAGAACAAAGGATGCAGCAGTTCGAAACACTAGAATTGAAGACCCAGGAAATTATAGAACAGCATGAACAACAGGAAGAGGAATTTAAAACTTGGCAATGTGGCCTAGAGGAAACACTAGAATTGAAGACCCAGGAACTTGTAGAACAGAATAAGAGACAGAAGGAGGAGAATGAAGGTGGGAGACAGGAATTAGAAAAGATGCTAGAACAAAGGATGCAGCAGTTCAAAACACTAGAATTGAAGACCCAGGAAATTATAGAACAGAATAAGAGACAGAAGGAGAATGAAGGTGGGAGACAGGAGTTAGAAAAGATGCTAGAACAAAGGATGCAGCAGTTCGAAACACTAGAATTGAAGACCCAGGAAATTATAGAACAGAATAAGAGACAGAAGGAGGAGAATGAAGGTGGGAGACAGGAGTTAGAAAAGATGCTGGAACAAAGGATGCAGTGGTTCACAGATCAGACTGAGCAGCAGAGAGAAAAAATGAGGATTGGAAGCTAGACTTGGAGAATAACGTTCTAAAATTAATCAATCAGAATAAAATAGACAGTAGACTATCAGAATTGCAATATAAAGAAAAGATCAAAATGTGGAGGGAGAACCTTGAACAGAAAATACAGGAACTCAAGGAAAAGGAAAATACTCAGGGAGGAATAGAAGATAAAAGTAGAGAAAGCCAACCAAAAGTTATTAAAAAACAAACTTTAGTTTATCCTGTCAGTATACAACAAAGACCTCCAGATGATAATCATCCACAGGGTTATCAGCAATTCGAATGGCAACCTGTGGATGTGTTAGATCTAAGAAAATTTAAGGAAAGTGTCGCTAATTTTGGAATGCATTCACCATTTGTAAAGCAAATTCTGACATCTTGGGCTATTAAAAATAGAATAATCCCACAAGACTGGAAGGATATCGCAAGAGCAATACTAATTTGCAATGGGTCACATGGTGGAGAGATGGAGCAAGGGAGACAGCACGAGAAAATAGAGCCAGGGGTAGAGAGATTTCTGTGGACCAATTGCTTGGTGAGGGTCGCTTTGCTGAGGTAGAAGTGCAAGCTATATGTGATGAAGAAACCCTAGCCTTGTGTCGAATGTCAGCTTTAAGGGCCTGGGACAAAGTTGCAGAATCAGTGAAAAGACTTGAGCCATTTACTCAAGTCATACAAGGTCCACAAGAAACCTTCACTGACTTTTTACAAAGACTAACCTCAGCTGTGGAAAGAAGTATATCAGATTCTGCAGCAAGGAAGGCAATAATTGAGTCTTTAGCATTTGAGAATGCAAATAATGAATGCAAGGAAGTAATCAGACCACCGAGGGCAAGGTCAGCATTAATAGATGAGTGGATTAGATATACAATTGATGTTGCATCTCACCCAAAGGATATTACTGTAAAAGGAGAAACTGCCACAAGACACCTAGAAAGAACCCAGAATTTTAAATGTTTTAATTGTGGAGAGTGGGGTCATCTCAGAAATGACTGCTTAAAAAACCAAAGTAATACAAAAAGGGGACCTATGTCTTTTGGAATATGTCAAAGGTGTGGTAAAGGCCAGCATTTAACTAGCAAATGTAGAGCAAGAACAGACAAATGGGGCAACATCCTGCCAAAAAACTTCCAGGGGGGCCTCTTGCAGGCCCCAATGTCAGACAAGGAGAGTTCTCTTCCTCAGGACAATTAAGTGTCACTGAGTAAAAAACAGATATGCTAAGACCAGACAAGATGAAGGCAAGTTCTGTAGACAATTCAGAAAGCCTCAAAGGGACCCAAAAAAGAATATTTTGGCAAACTACTATAGAGGATCACAGGCCAAAACTAAGACTATTAGTAAACAATATTAAGATTGAAGGAATGGTTGACACTGGAGCAGATGTCACCATTATTTCTCCAAAATCTTGGCCTGTAAGTTGGCCACTTCAAGAAGTAGATATCCAATTTCAAGGAGTTGGGACCTTATCCCAAATAAAGCAAAGCACCAGATGGCTTAAATGTATAGGACCAGAAGGTCAGGTTGGAAAATTGAGGCCATATGTGGCTAATATAGCCATTAATCTATGGGGAAGAGATCTATTACAGCAGTGGAATACACAAATTAATATCCCCTCAGTCTCAGTATCTAACAATGAAACTAGTCAGGATTCTAATGAAAATCTTAAATTAATTAAGGAATCTTATCAAAGGCAGTTGCAGACTGTCCAAGATGTCCATAAACAAGATACAGCAGAGGCTGACAATTTAGCTTTACCCCAAGGGGCCATTGCTGCCAAAACACCAACAGCCTTACCACTAAGGTGGTTGACTGACCAACCCATTTGGATTGATCAGTGGTCTATGACAAAAGAGAAACTACATGCATTAGAACTATTAGTCCAAGAACATCTGAAGACTCAGCATATAGAGGAGTCTTCCAGCCCTTGGAATTCTCCAGTATTTGTTATTAAAAAAAATCTGGCAAATGGAGGATGTTGACAGATCTCAGAGCAATTAAGATTATTCAGCCAATGGGTTCCTTGCAACCTGAGATCTCATTGCCTTCCTTGTTGCCTAAGGAATGGCCTATTATAGTGATTGATCTAAAAGATTGTTTTTTTACTATTCCTTTACATGAATGTGATAAGGAAAGGTTTGCTTTCTCGGTACCTACTTTCAATGGAGGTCACCCAATGAAAAGATATCATTGGAAAGTCTTGCCGCAAGGAATGTTAAATAGCCCTACATTGTGTCAGTATTTTGTACAACAGCCATTGGAGATGATTCGCAAACAATTTCCCCAATCCATTATTTATCATTATATGGATGACATCCTATTGGCTGATTCAGATATAAATACTGTGGAAAGAATGTTTGCTGAAGTACAAAAAACATTGCCTTCTTGGGGATTGCAAATCGCCCATGAAAAGATACAAAGAGGGGATTCTATTAATTATCTAGAATATAAAATAAGTCTGCAAAGGGTTAGGCCACAAAAGGTGCAAATCAGAAGAAACCAATTAAGGACCCTTAATGGTTTTCAGAAGCTACTGGGAGATATCAACTGGCTGAGGTCTGCAATTGGCTTGGCCACTCAAGAGTTAAGCAATTTATTTCAAACCTTACAAGGTGATAAGGATTTAAATAGTCCAAGGAAATTGTCAGCTGAGGCTGAGAAGGAGTTAGTTTTAGTAGAAAGGAAATTGCAGGATACACATCTAGAGCGTATTGATCCAAAGATGGCCTGCATCTTAGTTATCTACCTTCTACTCATTCTTCTACAGGAATTCTTATGCAGAGGGAAGATTATATCTTAGAATGGATATTTTTAGCACATAAACAGAGTAAGAAATTAAAAACATACATTGAGAAAGTCTCTCAATTGATACTTAAAGGAAAAATGAGACTTCGACAATTAATTGGTATGGATCCGGCTGAAATTGTAGTACCTTTTACTAACACGGAAATTGCCTCACTATGGGCACAAGATGAATACTGGCAAAGAGCATGCAGTAACTTCTTGGGAGAGATTAACAACAGATACCCTAAAAGCAAGCGGCTTCAGTTCATAAAAAGAACTGATTGGATTCTCCTTCGTATAATAAAGAAGACTCCAATATCTGGAGCCCCTACATTTTACACTGATGCCAGTAAATCAGGAAAGGCAGGATATAAGTCAGAAAATGTAAGTAAGGTGGCTGAGAGTCCCTATAAGTCAATTCAAAAATCTGAACTATATGCAATAGTCATGGTGTTGTCAGATTTTCTAGAGTCTCTTAATATAATAACTGATTCTCAATATGCAGAAGGAGTTGTCTTACATATAGAGACTGCTGAACTTATACAGGATGATTCTGAATTGACTTCATTATTTATTCAGCTACAACAAATAATCAGAAATAGGAATTATCCACTATATACCACACACATAAGATCCCATACAGGTTTGTCAGGCCCTCGGGCACAAGGTAATAATGAAATTGATCAACTACTGATAGGAAGTGTACTAGAAGCTTCAGAATTCCATAAAAAACACCATGTTAACAGCAAAGGTTTAAAGAAAGAATTCTCTATCACTTGGCAACAAGCCAAGGATATTATGAAGCAATGTCCTACTTCTTCATTATATAACCAGACTCCATTGCCTATGGGAACTAATCCTAAGGGTACCCAAAGAAATGACATTTGGTAAATGGATGTCTTCCATTTTACAGAGTTTGGCAAACTAAAATATGTGCACCATACTATAGACACATATTCAGGATTTCAATGGGCAACTGCATTACCATCAGAAAAGGCTGATTCTGTAATTACACATTTGTTAGAAGTTATGGCCATTATGGGAATACCAACACAAATTAAAACAGACAATGGGCCGGCATATATCTCTAATAATATGAAGCAGTTTTTTGAATATTACAATATAAAAATGTTACAGGCATATCACATAATCCTACAGGACAAGCAATTGCAGAGAGATCAAATCGAACTCTAAAGGAGATGCTTAATAGGCAAAAATGATCAATGAGAACCCCCAAGGATAGTTTACATAGTGCCTTATTAACCTTAAATTTTTTAAACGCCAATGAACAAAACACCACAGCTGCTGAAAGACACTGGATTGTGGAACGAACAATTGAACTAAACCAGCCTGTTTATATTAAGGATATTCTAACATCAGAATGGAGAATGGGAAATGTGTTAGGCTGGGGGAGGGGCTATGCCTATGCTTCCACAGGAAAAGAAAAGCTGTGGGTCCCTTCCAAGCTGATAAAAATCAGACATGACAAAGGGAGACCTCCTGAGGACCTTGGCGACAGAGAAGAAAATGGAGACTAACACAATCAACAAAATAGGTGATGTATATGTAGTAATGTTTATTTCTCTGTATATGGAGACATCTCTGGAACTGGCTGAGACTAAAATGTCTATAAACAGCCATTAACATTTATTGGGTGTTACAAAACATCCTTTACGTGGACATGGATACACAGTTACATTTTAGTTTGACCAAGTGAATCAAGCTAATCTGAGGAAAGGCAGTCAGACATCTTTATTGATCTTCATTGGCCAATCTGTGCCTCCTGCATGCTCTGTGTGAATGTCTTTACCTGTTTACTTGTTGCTTTTAAGTTTTGTATACTACAGGGATGAAAGAAGAGAAAGACAGCCATGAAAAGATTCACACACCAGGATGCTGAGATTTGGGACCTTCCATTCCAGCTTCACAATTGACTCTATTTCAACTACATCAAAGCTGATTCTCTTAAAGACTTGCTTCCAGAACTCTACTTGCCTCTCCAGCCTTTCAGAATGTCATGGTCGAGATGTCATCTGACATAGAGGCATGAACTTTCTCACAACATAGTGACTGGAAGGCAAATAATGCCAGCTAGTTTTCAAAATTTCCCTTTGGGCCCCCAGGTGGGAATTCTTCGCCCCAATTCAGCTGGAAGCAGACAGAAGACAATCATCGTCCCAGTTCCTTATGTGGGGTGGATGGTTATGGTTATTTTAGGAATTATAGGGATACTTTACAAATGTAGCTTTGGTCAGGGAGGGAACTAAAAACTTAAACTCAGGGATTTCTACCTTTCCTTTCTTCTTCTCTATCCTTCTTTCTTAGGTAAAGGAGAAGTGGGTGGAAAAGAAAAGGGGGCGATATAGTAATATCATAGAAATTATATAAATAGACAAATAGGGATTGGTGAGAAAATGTATTTTTAAGCCAAAAATTACATAGCCAGATCTTACATTGGTAGAAGTAGAAGTCTTTATAATTGATGCAAAGCCTATTGGTTCAGAATTTAGTTGATGTAAATTTAAGGTTTTCATTGGTATGAATTTACTATTGATATAAAACTGGGATTAATATTGTTACTCCCATGTAGGCATTGTGCCTATATAACACATTTAAGAATACAAGGCTTAGACCCAGTTCTTCTATAACTGCTAGTATAAACTGCTTTTAGATGATTAAGAAATACAAGTTAAGGGCCAGATAGCAAACTCGTGGTTATGAATTAGTTAAAAGAGTGTTCCTGAGCTGTTTTCATTAGAAACAGCCGAGAAGAGTCAAGGCTTAACAGGTCAGAGATGTCTTAGGTAGACAAATGGTCTTCAAAGGTGTCAGAAGTCCACAGAATATGTTTATTGACATTTCTTTATTAAAGATCATTTGACTAGAGACCTGTCTGCTCCTGACAGCACCCCTTTCTTGAATTCAAAGAAGAACTTGAGCATCAATGGAGTTGCTTCAGTTGTGGTGAGACAGTCACCAGGCAAGAATTGCCTCATTTCATCTACAGACAAATACTGTCCAAAAAAAGGGCACACTGTGGAATAGTCGACTGATAATCTCTGCCAAACAGAGTAATCAGCCCTTCAAAATTCTGCATTACCAAGGTCTGTCAGATGATCATGGGCCAGAAGGCTGAAGACTGATGCTCCAACGTTTTGGTGTATAGGGCCTGTCCAGGTGATCAGCAGTCTCTATAAATTGGCTAAGTTTTAGAAGCTATATTTGGTGCTTCTCATACTTTCAGGTAATATTAGTCATTCTTGGATTTCTGATGGGGTTGAAGACTAATAGTCTTATAGCCAGTCCAAGCTGGTTACCATTTAGAAAGATAATACAGATTTGAGAGGATGGTTTTCAGATGGGTTACAGTCTAAAGTGTACTTGAGTCAGGTGTAGAATTATAAGCCTTTTAAGTTCCAATAGATGACAGGGGTACTACTTAATTGATAAAAAATGATTGACTGGGTGTTAGGTCTATCCTGTGTGCTATATATTACAAAATGGTAATAATTGTGCTCAATTAATGTCTGAGATAAAAGAGTCTTTTAATTGGACAGAAAGGGGGAAATGTTGTGGATAACCCTGGGCTCCTACTTTGATGTTAATTCCACTCCTCCGAGGGGCTGCAGATGAGGAGTTGCCTTGTGAACTGTCTCACCACCTTAACATTTCAAATAAAGGCTTGAGTCAATGATTGGGCAGGAGGAAAGTGGGAGGAGCAGAGAGTCTAGGGGAGGAGCTATGGGGTATAAAACAGGAGGAGGAGGAGCAACGGTTAGAGAACAAGAGAGAAATGGAGGAGAAGAGAAGAAATGGGGAGAGAGAAAAGGTTAAAGAGAACCGGAGAGGCGGCTTCTCACCGGCTAAAGGCAATCTAAGATATGTATCAGGTATTCTCTCACTGCTAATTGGGTGTAATAAAGGTCTGAGGGCCAACAACTGGGGCAGAAAGTATGTGGGCAGAACTTGCAGGCATAGAGATTAACATAGGGAGAAGCAAGATGAAGCAGGAGATTCAAAAGAGATGTGTAAGAAAACAGATATGAACCAATACCATGCAGTTTTTAACACAATTGCTCTGTAGTACAACTTGAGGTCAGGGATATTGATTCCCCCAGAAGTCCTTTTATTGTTGAGAATAGTTTTAGCTATCCTGGGTTTTTTGTTGCTCCAGATGAATTTGAGAATTGCTATTTCTAGATACATGAAGAATTGAGTTGGGATTTTTGTGGGGATTGCATTGAATGTGTAGATTGCTTTTGGCAAGATGGCCATTTTTACTATATTGATCCTGCCAATCCAGGAGCAAGAAATATTTTTCTATCTTCTGAGGTCTTCTTCAATTTCTTTCTTCAAGAACTTGAAGTTCCTGTCATACAGATCTTTTGGTTGTTTGGTTAGAGTTACGCCAAGGTACTTTGTATTGATTGTGGCTATTGTGAAGGGCGTTATTTCCCTAACTTCTTTCTCAGCCTGCTTGTCCTTTGAGTACAAGAAGGCTACTGATTTGCTTGAGTTAATTTTATAACCAGCCACTTTGCTGAAGTTGTTTATCAGCTGTAGAAGTTCTCTGGTGGAAGGTGCCCAGATGTCCCTCAAAGGAGGAATGGATACAGAAAATGTGGTATACTTATACAATGGAATACTAGTCAGCAATTAAAAATAATGAATTCTTGCAACGGTAGGCAAATGGTTAGATCTGGAAAATATCATCCTAAGTGAGTTAACCCAATCACAAAAGAATACACATGAAATGCAATCACTGATAAATGGATATTAATGAGCCCAGAAGCCCTAAATACTCAAGGCACAATTAGCAAGTCAAATGATTCCCAAGAAGAAGAAAGGAGAGGAGCCTGGTCCTGAAAGGACTGGATCCAGTTTTGTAGACCCAGAACAGAGAAATCCTGTGGGGGGGGATGATTGGGAAATACTTGGGAGGGAGAGGACTTATGGGACATATGGTGGGGGGCAACTGGGAAAGGGGAAAGCCTTTGGAATGTAAACAACGAATATAGAAAATAAAAAAAGAAAATAGGTATGAACCACAACAGGGCAGAGAGGTAGAGACCTAGCCACAGTGTAGGTCTTAATGATAGAATAGTGGGGTTAAGATTAGAGTAGATAAGAGACTGCTCCAGGAAAAGACCTAAGCTATAAACTATGTTAGAAGTCTCCAAGTCCCATTTATACCTCAGGCAGCTCTGTGAAAATCCCACAATAATAGCAAACTTTGAGTCTGGGCTATCATTATTACTGGTTACACTTACTCAAGACTGCAATGAGAAGGAACAACACAAAGGGTAAAAACATGGAAAAATGTGCAGCTTAGAGGGTAAAAGAACACTAAGAAGTTTAATGATACAGCAAACTCAAGTGCTGAAAAAGACTGACATAGTTAAGGAGACAAATGTTAATAAATAGAAGCCTCCTGCCTCTTTACTGCAGAGATGGGGAAGGTGTCCTCAGGACAGGACTCTACCAACTAAAGCTCCAACTTGTAAAAGAGAGCTCAGTGGATTTCCTGCTCCTACAAGGCAACTGCATAAAGATACTGGTGCAGTTTTGTTCAGCATAGGTAGCTGGCGTTGTCAGGGCAACTCATGTGCCACAGAAAAGGGTGTAAGGTTCAGGGTAACAAGAAAAGGACCAGATGACTCTAACTATTCTTTTTTTATTATATGAAACTTGAATTAGAATGTCCCCTGTTGTTGAACTCTTTGGAGAGATTAGGAGGTTTTTCCCTCCTAAAGATTTGGTGTTGCCAAATCTTTCCAGTCTTGAGGGATAATTCTATTCTGAGTTGGAATAGACATGTCCTTTTTGGAGGAAGTGTGCCATTTCAACAGCACATGCCAAACCACCAGTCTTCCTTCCTTCCTTCCTTCCTTCCTTCCTTCCTTCCTTCCTTCCTTCCTTTTCTTTCTTTCTTTCTTTCTTTCTTTCTTTCTTTCTTCCTTTCTTTCTTTTGTTCTTTCTTTCTCTCTCTCTCTCTCTCTCTCTCTCTCTCTCTCTCTCTCTCTCTCCCTTCCTCTCTCCCTCCCTCTCTCCTCCTCCTCCTCCTCCTCCTCCTCCTCCTCCTCCTCCTCCTCCTTCTTCTTCTTCTCTCTCTCTCTCTCTCTCTCTCTCTGCCCATAGGTCAGGTTGTAGCTCTCAGCTACTGCTCGAGCACTTGCCTGAGGGCTTCCCCCATGATGACTAAAGTCTAAACATCTGAAATATAAGGAAGACCCCAATTAAATGATTTCTTTTATTAGAGTGACGTGTTTATTGGTGTGAAGAGTCACAGCAATAGAACAGTGACTGACAGGTTATATCATAGAAAAAGAACCTGAGCCTTCCTAATGGATTCTTTCATAAGTTTCCTAGAAAGGATGCTACATGCTTCAAATCTGTTCACCATGTTTTTGAAAAGGCAAATTTTAAACAAGATGTGTGCTGTAAGTGAGATAATCCAAACACAAAAAATACACATGAAATGCAATCACTGATAAGTGGATATTAATTAGCTCAGAAGCTCTGAATACTCAAGGCACAATTAGCAAATCAAAAGATTCCCAAGAAGAAGAAAGGAGAGGGCCCTGGTCCCTAAAAGACTTGATCCAGTATTGTAGGAGAGTACCATAACAGAGAAATTGTGGGGGGGATGATTGGGGAATGGGCAGAGGGAAGAGGACTTACAGGATATATGGTGAGGGGGGAACTGGGAAAAGGGAAAGCCTGTGGAATGTAAATAAACAATAAAAATATTTAAAAAACATTTTACAGATACAAAGCATTAATGGGAAAAATTCTCCTGGTACAATTGCTTTATGTTTTTGTTCTACAAATTTCAAAACTTTCAATATGATTATGGGCCTTTCTTTATGTACCCCAAAGCTCATGGCTTGGTCCCCAATGTAGCAGTGTTCAGAGATGTGGTCCTTTGCGAAGTGAGTGGATTGTGAGGGGTATGACATCATGAATGGATTCACCCGTTCATCTAAAGCTTAGTCGGTTATTGGGGTGTCATAGAAACTTTAAAAGGAAGCATCTATCTGGAGGAAGTAAGTTACTGGAGAAGAGAATTCAGGGGTATACTGCATTCTTCTCATACACATGAACTCTTGTTTTGCTGTTGTCATAAGATGAGCATTTCAGGCAGCCAGGCCACTGTCTTCCCTAGGGTCACTGTGGACCACCTGCTGGCAGCTGGGTTCAGGTGCTTGGACAGAGACTTAGCCTAGCAGCGACTACCCTGTCAGGTTGTTGCTCGCGTCCAGAGCCAAAGGAGGTCGACGGGAGGTCTGTGCACCTACAGCTCACAGGCTGTCTCTGACCCCTTGGGACTGGCTCGCAGGCTTGCAGTCAGGCCGACATCTTCCCTTGGGTCATTGAAAACTGCCTGCCAGCGGCTGGGTTCAAGTGCATGGACAGAGACCTACCCTAGCAACGACTACCCGGTCAGGCTCTTGCTTGTGCCCAGAGCCAGAGTAGGTTGATAGGAGGTCTGTGCACCAACAGCTCAGCAGTGCACCCAGAGCCAGATCAGCTTGGCGCGCAGTCTCTGTGCCAACCTGCATGGGCACCAACCTGCTAGTGGGTCTGTGCCTGCAATACAGACAGAGGCCGACATCTTGCCTCAGGACACCACAGACAACTAACAAGACAGAGCCCTGTGGACTGAGAGCAACACCATCTAGGTTCTAGCAGCCCAACCAGGGAACCTCAGGTCCTGCAGGGAATCCAATGGCTAGACAGAGCCCGGAGACCCGCCACCATCTTGGAGCTGGTGGCCTGAACAGGTCACCATAGAGAGCCAACAGAGGAGCCCAGGTCACCATAAATATCTAACAGACAAGCCCAGATTGGTTGAGGGGAAAAATAAGATCTGATTCTCAAGAGCTGGCAATTAGGCAGGCCAGGAAGAGACTGCGGGAGGCCAATTGCAGGTCCAGCAGCGAGCCTGGGGAAGACTTGAATCCAGCCCGGCAGAGCTGAGGAGGTAATTCGCAGCCCAGTAACTGAAACCTCCTGATCTCCATCTCAGGAGCTCAGACACCCTCTACAACAGCAGCACCAAACGCCAGGCTCACAGGATCTTCAAACACCAACCAGTAACAACAAGACCAACTAACTCCAGATATATACAGATGGCAAAAGGCAAATGTAGGAATGTTACTAACAGAAATCGAGGCAATATGGCAGCAGCTGAACCTGATTCACTAAGCTCAGCAAGGCCTGGATACCCCAACACACCAGAAAAACAAGAGCTGGATTTAAAAGCACTAGTCATGATGCTGCTAGAGGAACACAAAAAAGACATAAAGAAATCTCTTAAAGAAATGCAGGGGAACATAAATAGGGTAGAAGCCCTTACAATGCAAACACAAAAACCACTTAAAGAATTCCAGGAGAATATGGATCAACAGACACAAAGAGGAAATGAGAAAATCACTTAAAGAAATGCAGGAAACTTGAATCAACAGGCAGAAGTCATGAAAGAGGAAACACAAAAATCTCTCTAAGAATTGCAAGAAAACACAAACAAACAAATGAAGAAACTGAGCAAAACCATCCAAGATCTGAACACAGAGGTAGAAACAACTAAGAAATCACAAAAGAAGACAACTTTGGAGATAGAAAACCTTGGGAAGAAATCTGGGGATATAGATGCAAATATCAACAACAGAATATGGGAAACAGAGGTAAGAATCGCAGATGCTGAAGATATCATAGTAACCATTGACTTCACAGAAAAAAGAAATGCAAAATGCAAAAGGCTTCTAACCCAAAACATCCAGGAAATCCAGGACACAATGAGAAGACCAAACCTAAGGATTATAGGGATAGATGAGAGTGAAGAGCTACAATTTAAAGGGCCAGCAATTATCTTCAACAAAATTATGGAAGAAAACTTCCCTAACCTAAAGAGAGATGCCCATGAATATACAAGAAGCCTACAGAACTCCAAACAGACTGGACCAGAACAGAAATACCCCCTGTCACATAATAATCAAAACCCCAAACGTACAAAACAAAGAAAGAATATTAAAGGCAGTAAGAGAAAAAGGCCAAGTAACATATAAAGGAAGACCTATCAGAATCACACCAGACTTCTTTTCAGAACACATGAAAGCTAGAAGGTCCTGGGTGGATCTCATGCAGACTCTAAGAGAACACAAATGTCAGTCAAGACGACTATACCCAGCAAAACTCTCAAACAACATAGATGTAGATATCAAAATATTCCATGACAGAACCAAATTTACACAATATCTTTCCACTAACCCAGCTCTACAAAGGATAATAAGAGGAAAACTCCAATACAAGGAGGGAAACTGCACCCAAGAAAAAGCAAGATAGTAACCTTAGTCCAACAAAATCAAAAGAAGATAACAACTCAAAAACAAAAATACCAACAAAAATTACAGGAAGAAATAATCACTATTCCTTAACATCTCTTAACATCAATGGACTCAATTCACCAATAAAAAGACAAAGACTAACAGACTGGATATGGAAACAGGACCCTACATTTTGCTGCATACAGGAAACACACCTCAGAGTCAAAGACAAACACTACCTTAGAGTAAAAGGCTGGAAGACAATTTTGCAAGCAAATGGTCAAAGGAAGTGAGCTGGAATAGCCATTCTAATATCAGATAAGATTGACTTTCAACCCAAAGTCATCAAAAGAGACACGAAAGGTCAATTCTTGCTAGTCAAAGTAAGAATCCACCAAGAAAAACTCACAATTTAAAACATCTATACTCCAAATGCAAGAGCACCCTCATTTGTAAAATAAACTTTACTAAAGTTCAAAGCACACATTGCCCCTAACACAATACTTGTGGGGGACCTCAAAACTCCACCATCCTCAATGGTCCTATCAGGAAAACAGAAACTAAAGAGGGACACAGGAAAACTCATTGGAACATTGGACCAATTGGATTAAATATATATATATATATATATATATATATATATATATATATATAAAACATTTCATCCGAAAGCAAAAGACTATACCTTTTTCTCAGAACTTCATGGTATCTTCTCCAAAACCGACCATATAAATGGACACAAGACAGACCTCAACAAATATAAAAAGATCGAATTAATACCATGCCTCCTATTGGATCACCATGGAGTAAGAGTAGTCTTCAATAGCAACAAAAACAACAGAAAATCCTCATACACATGGAGGCTGAACAATATTCTACTCAATGATACCTTAGTCAAGGAAGAAATAAAGAAAGAAATCAAAGACTTTCCAGAATTTAATGAAAATGAAGACACAACATACCCAAATCTATGGGACACAATGAAAGCAGTGCTAAGAGGAAAACTCATAGCCCTGAGTGTCTCCAAAAAGCAACAGGAGAGAGCATATACTAGCAACTTAATGACACACCTGATAGCTCTAGAACAAAAAGAAGCTATTTCACCAAGGAGGAGTAGAAGACAGGAAATCATCAAACTAAGTGCTGAAATCAATCGAGTTGAAACAAAGAGAACCATACAAAGAATCAACAAAACCAGGAGCTGGTTCTTTGAGAAAATCAACAAGATAGATAAACCCCTAGCCAGAATTACCAAAGGGCACAGAGACAGCATTCAAATTAACAAAATTATAAATGAAAAGGAAGATATAACAAGAGAAACTGAGGAAATTCAAAAAATCACCAGATCCTACTACAAAAGTCTATACTCAACACAACTGGAGAATATGGAAGAATTGGACAATTTCCTAGACAAACACCAAATAGCAAAATTAAATCAGGATCAAATAGATCTTCTAAACAGACCCATAACCCCAAAAGAAATAGAAGGAGTCATAGAAAGTCTTCCAAACAAAGAAAAATCACAGGACCATATGATTTTAGTGCAGAATTCTATGAGACCTTCAAAGAAGACCTAATACCAATACTCTTCAAACTATTCCACAAAATAGAAACAGAAGGAACACTACCCAACTCATTCTACGAAGCCACAATTACCCTGATACAAAAACCACACAAAGATACAACTAAGAAAGAGAACTTCAGACCAATCTCCCTTATGAACATAGATGCAAAAATACTTAATAAAATTCTTACCAACCAAATCCAAGAAAACATCAAAATGATAATTCACCATGATCAAGTTGGCTTCATCTCAGGGATGCAGGGATGGTTCAATATACAGAAATCCATCAACGTAATCCACTACATAAACAAACTCAAAGAAATAAAACCACATGGTCACCTCATTAGATGCAGAAAAAGCATTTGACAAAATTCAGCATCCTTTCATTCTAAAAGTCTTGGAAAGAACAGGAATTCAAAGCCCTTACCTAAACATAGTAAAAGCAATCTACAGTACACCAGTAGCCAACATCAAAGTAAACGGAGAGAAACTTGAAGCAATCCCAGTAGAATCAGGGACTAGATAAGGCTGCCCCTCTCACCATATCTCTTCAATATAGTACTTGAGGTACTAGCTAGAGAAATTCAACAACATAAGAAAGTCAAAGGGATACAAATTGGAAAGGAAGAAGTCAAACTATCACTATTCATAGATGATATGATAGTATACTTAAATGACCCAGAAAACTCCACCAGAGAACACCTACAGCTGATAAACAACTTCAGCAAAGTGGCTGGTTATAAAATCAACTCAAGCAAATCAGTAGCCTTCCTAAACTAAAATGATTAGCAGGTTGAGAAAGAAATTAGGGAAATGACACTCTTCACAATAGCCAAAACATTTTAAAGTATCTTGGTGTGACTCTAACAAAACAAGTGAAAGATTTATATGAGAAAAACTTCAGGTCTCTGAAGAAGGAAATTGAAGAAGACTCAGAAAATGGAAAAATCTTCCATGCTTGTGGGTTGGAAGGATTAATATAGTTAAAATGGTAATCTTACCAAAAGCAATATAGAGATTCAACGCAATCCCCATCAAAATCCCAACTCAGTTCTTCATAGAGTTAGAAAGAGCAATTCTCAAATTCATCTGGAAAAACAAAAAACCCAGGATAGCTAAAACTATCATCAACAGCAAAAGAACTTCTGGGGGAATCAATATCCTGGACCTCAAGCAAAACTACAGAACAGTAGTGTTAAAAACTGCAGGGTATTGGTACAGTGAAAGGGAAGTGGATCAATGGAATAGGATTGAAGACCCACAATTGAACTCACACATCTATGGCCAGTTGATCTTCGACAAAGGAGCTGAAATCATCCAGTGGTAAAAGATAGCCTTTTCAACAAATGTTGCTGGCTCAATTGGAGGTCAACATGCAGAAGAATGAGAATTGATCCACTCTTATCTCCTTGCACTAAGCTCAACTCCACGTAGATCAAGGACCTCCACATAAAACCAGACAAACTAAAGCTAATAAAAAAGAAACTGGGGAAGACCCTTGAGGATATTGGCTCAGGGGGAAAGTTCCTGAACTGAACACCCATTGCTTATGCTCTAAGAGCAAGAATAGACAAATGGGACCTCATAAAATTACAAAGGTTCTGTAAGGCAAAAGACACTGTCAAATGGACGAATCGGCAACCAAAAAATTGGGAAAAGATCTTCACTAACCCCACATCCGACAGAGGGCTAATATCCAATGTATACAAAGAACTCAAAAAGTTAGGCCCCAGAAAACCAAATAACCCGATCCAAAAATGGGGTATAGAGCTAAACAAAGAATTTCACCTACACAGATGACAACAGTTTGCTGTTCATGGAGATGTCCACAAAGACTGAAGTGCCCCAGTGTAGGAGAAATCAGGACAGGGAAGTGGGAGTGGGTGGATTGGTGAGCAGAGCAAGGGTGGATGATTTGGAGGGGACCAGGAAAGGGGACAATATTTGAAATGTAAATAAAGAATATGTCTAATAAAAAAGAAATATGAAATATGAAATATTGGGTAACCTAGATATCTTTATTCGTTGTCACTCAAATTTCATCCCACAATAAATTACTCTTATCTCTTTAAAAGAAAAAGAGAGATTTTACAATGTTTTTACAACATTTCCATAAGTATGCATTGGTTCTTCAAGACCAGATATTGTCTGGCATACAGATGGTTCTTAGATTTAATGTAGGAAAACAAATGAAAGGACAGAGTGAATTAGCTGGAGATGCACAGAATTCATTCAGGAACCAAATCTCTCCATGGACACTTGACAGAATTATTCTTAAGTTTTATTTAAATTTTTCTTTTCTTTAGTTTTTTTTTAAATTTACTTTGCATCCCAATTGCTGTCTCTTCCCCTGGTCCCTTCCTTCCACAATCCCTCCACAATGTCCTCTCTCCTTCACCTCTGAGAGAGTACAGGAATATCCCAGTGACTATTTTACCACAGTGACATATCAAATTTCTACAGGGCTAGGTGCTTCTTTTCCCACAGATTTCAGACAAGACAGCTGAGATTGGAGATAAGATTCTATAGACATCAAACAGCTTTTGAGATAGCCCCTATTCCATTTTCTCAGGACACATATAAAGACCTGGCTACACATCTGCTACATATGTGCATATGCTAGGGAGCCTAAGTCCAGGCCCAGTATGTTCTTTGGTTGGTGGGTGAGACTCTGAGGGTCCCATGGATCCAAGTTCATTGACTCTGTTCCTCCTATGGAGTTCCTAGACCACTCAGGACCCTCAATCCCCCCCACTCTTCCATAAGACATCCCAAGCTCCATACAAAATTTGGTTGTTGGTCTTTGTATTTGTCCAAGTGGTCTTAAGATTTTTAGAAGTTACTTCTCCTAAGCAGTTAGCAGTAACTCTAATCCATTCCTCTATTCATGGTGATCTTGCACTTAAAGGTATAAACTACATTTTGCATTATAGATTAGCATTTTGAAAAGCCAAAGATTCAATCTATATTTTTCAGATGTCTGAGTCTGATATCTATTTATAACTGAATTCAGTCTTTGCAAAATATCAGGGAAGGCTTTCTTTGGGCATTGGATAATTGCAGTAAGTGACTGAGACCTCTTTCCTGAGCGTGTTTTCTATTTGTCCCAAACATTTAAAGCTTTTAAATAACAAAGTGCAAAGGTATGATCATATAATTCAAGCTGGCTTTATCACAGTGTACTTGCCTTTCCCTAGCAGCTCTTCCTGGATAATATCAATGATTTTGTCATGTCTTCTTTGTTCTTAGCCCTATCTTTCTCTTTCCTCCATGTTTACCACTTTAATGGAAGAGTAGCTTCCAATATAATTGTTGCCAATTCTTTCTAGTCTCAGAGGATAACTATTCTGAGTTGTGGATAAAATTAATATCTTCTTCACATATGTTATAAGCATACTACAGGAAACAATGTCTCCATAATTCTATTAAGATCTAATATGTCAAAAGGATTCCATATAAATGCTCCATAATCTAGGAGGTACTTATTGTGGACTACTATGTCATCACTGGATGAACTAAGCTTGGTTTTCTGACAACCTTGAGCCTCCCTCTTTCAGTGTCAGTGTGTGGTGGAGTGTCAGGCTGTTGTATAAATTCCTTTGGCTGTACCAGCTTGCAACCCCACCAGCAGTGTAGGCATGTTCCTCTTTCTCCACATCCTCAACAACACCTGTTGTCTCTTGAGTTTAGTCTTAGCCATTCTGATTGGTGTGAAGTGAAATCTCTGTGTTGTTTTGATTTGCATTTCCCTGATGATTAATGATGCTGAACATTTCTTAAGGTGCTTCTTCACCATTCGAAGTTCTTCAGGTGAAAAGTCTTTGATTAGCTCTGTACCCCATTTTAATAGTGTTATTTGGCTCTCTGTAGTCTAACTTCTTGATTTCTTTCAATATCTTGGATATTAGCCCTTTATCATATCAGTCTGGCAGTTCCTCAGAAAACTGGGCATGATACTACCGGAGGACCCCACTATACCACTCCTCGGCATATACCCAGAGGACTCCCCAGCATGGACACATGCTCCAGTATGTTTATAGCAGCCCTATTTATAATAGCCAGAAGAAGCAAAGAACCTAGATGTCCCTCGATGGAAGAATGGATACAGAAAATGTGGTTCACTTACACTATGGAATACTACTCAGCTATTAAAAACAATGAATTCATGAAATTCTTAGGCAAGTGGGTGGAACTGGAAAATATCATCCTGAGTGAGGTGACCCAATCACAAATGAACACAGATGGTATGCACTCACTGATGAGTGGATATTAGCCCAGAAGCTCAGAATACCCAAGAAACAATTCACACATCAAATGATGCCCAAGAAGAATGAAAGAGAGGCCCCTGGTCCTGGAAAGGCTCAGTGCAGCAGTAGAGGGGAATACCAGAACAGGAAAATGGGAAAGGGTTGATTGGGGAACAGAAGGAGGGAAGAGGACTTATGGAACTTTCAGGGAGGGAGAATCCAGGAAAGGGGAAGTTATTTGAAATGTAAATAAAGAATATGTTCAATAAAAATATAAATAAATAAATGAATAAATAAATGAATGAAAGAATGAATGAATGAATGAATGAATAAATACATTCCTTTGGCTTTGTCTGAGCATATTGTTGAGGTCTCTCTACGGCTTGTCCACATTTTTCTGTCTGTAGCTGATGATTTTACTTAGAACTTTCTAAGGATTGTCTAAATTCTTCTGTCTATGTTAGAATATTTTTCTTACTCTTGTTTTTAAGTCTTTATATTTTTCCTTCTACATCTTATATCTTATCAATTCACATTTTCTTTGACCAGGTAAAGAAAGCTGTTATGTTTATTAAGGAGAAAATAGAAAATATCAAAAGGATTATCATAGTTGATATTACAGATCTTTTCATGTTCTGCTTCTATTTTCAAGCCCTCTATAGCAGCACTATACTAGATCCTAAAGTCTTCTATTATGGTGCTTCCCACACTTTAATCTCTCCTTGAGGACTTCTCTGGTGACTTATCTGATGGCCTCTCACTTCTTCCTCAGCAGGAGTGATCTCTCTGTCCATTGGGGCTTGGAAAAAAATTCAAACACCCAAAAAAAATTTTAAATACACATAGGCTGGGCAGTGGTGGCACACACCTTTAATCCCAGCACTTGGGAGGCAGAGGCAGGCAGATTTTGTGTTTGAGGCCAGCCTGGTCTTCAGAGTAAATTCCAGGACAGCCAGGGCTACACAGAGAAATCCTGTCTTGGAAAAAAAGAAAAAAAAAACAAAAGTAAAAATAAAATAAAATACACATGGGAATGCAAGTTGGTACAACCACTCTGGAAATCAGTCTGGCAGTTCCTCAGAAAACTGGGCATGGCATTTCCAGAGGACCCTGTATACCACTCCTGGGCATATACCCAAAGGATTCCCCGGCATGCAATAAGGATACATGCTCCACTATGTTCATAGCAGCCTTATTTATAACAGCCAGAAGCTGGAAAGTACCCAGATGTCCCACAATGGAAGAATGGATACAGAAAATGTAGTATATTTACACTATGGAATACTACTCAGCAATTAAAAACAATGAATTCATGAAATTCTTAGGCAAATAGTTGGATCTGGAAAGTATCATCCTAGGTGAGGTAACCCAATGACAAAAGAACACACATGGAATGCAATCACTGATAAGTGGATATTATCCCAGAAGCTCTGAATACCCAAGACACAATTCACATATCAAATGGTTCCCAAGAAGGAAGGAGAGGGCTCTGGTCCTGGAAAGGCTTGATGCAGCATTGTAGGGGATTACCAAGACAGAGAAGTAGGAGGGGCTTGGTTTAAGAACTGGCAGAGGGAAGAGGGCTTATGGGACTTGTGGGGATGGGGGAACCGGAATAGGAAAAATCATTTGGAATTTAAACAAAAAATATAGAAAAATTTTTAAAAAGGACAAAACAAACAAACATCAATGGACTCAATTCCCCAATAAAAAGACATAGACTAACAGAAATAATTTTATGCACATCTTCAATTTTATCCAAAAATATTTGTAATTCCTCTTTCAATCAACTTAGAATTATGTTATGCCTACCATTTATTTCTGTATAATTTACCATGATAGTCCTCAATTTTATGTTTTTCTATATATTTCTTCAATTTTATCAGAAATATTTCCACATAAATGTTCAATTTTATCATAAAATGTTTCTACTTCCTTCTTCAATTAATTTAGCAATGTTTTCGTCTACCAATTTACTCTTTAAAATTCCCATGAAATTGTCAATTTAAATGTGTTTTTCTATATATTTCTGCTATTTTATCAGAAATATTTTCCATGTAAATCTTCAATTTTATCATAAAATGTTTCTACTTTCTTTTTCTATAAAAGAACATGATTTTAAATAAATAAATAAATAAATAAATAAATAAATAAATAAAATACACATATGGGACTCTCTATCCAAACATTCACAGACTACATCCCAGACTCAGCTTGACTCCCCAAGTATTCTGACCCATCCAGGATCACAGGTGATAACCAAAAAGCAGCCCCAATACCTGGCATAATGAGGACACAGAAAAAATATCCAGACAAACGCCAGCACCATTTCAGGTTTCCACCTGAATTGAGACCAGAGCCTCTGCTCTGGATCCCCACCCACTCAGCCAATATACCAGTTGCACCTCAATACCCCCGGGCTTCTGACACATCCAGGATCACAGACTCACAGGTTCACAGGCTCACAGAAAGGATAGTCTCCAGTTGGATATAGCAAGGCCAGATAAAACCAGAGATAACCAGATAGCAAGTGTTAAGCACAAGAACAAAAGCAATAGAAACCAATTGGACTTGGCAACATCAGAAGCCAGTTCTCCAACTGCAGAAAGCCCTGGATAACCTGAAGAGACATATAAAGCACAATTCAGATCTAAATTGTCTTTTCATGAAGATGATAGAGGACATTAAGGAGGACATAAATAACTCCCTTAAAGAAACACAGGAGAAAACAGGTAAGCAAGTGGAAGCACTTAAAGAGGAAACATAAATCCCTTAAAGAAATAGAATGGGGACCCTTCCTCCAGTTCACAGCATGTGTGTGTCCAGCTGGTCACATGGGCAATAAGACAGCCTGGTAGCCCGCGACCTCAGGCCGTGCACCTAGGCAGCCGGTGGCAGCCAGCTCCCGGGCCCCTGGACTAGCAGTAGTGGTGGGCCTCCATATTACCACCAGGACACAGCTGGAGAGGACAAGGTAGACAGATTCCATCCAGGGCTACTGCGTGCGGGGGGATCTGAGAGGCTCTCACCGCCAGGCAGGCCCAGCCCTGACTGCCAAGGCTCTGTTGGACTTCCCCATGAACCCAGGCCATGCACCTAGGCAGCAGGTGGCAGCCAGCTTCAGGGCCCCTGGACCAGCGGTAGCAGCAGGCCTCCATATTACAACCAGGACACAACTGGAGAGGCCTAGGTAGACAGACTCGATCAGGGGCTACCATCACACAGGTGGCAACCAGCTCGCAATCCCTTTGAGCAGCAGTCACGCATAACCACCAGTAGAGAAACAACAGGTGAGCCCAGCCTCACAGGAGATTCAAACACCAGCCAGTGACAACAAGGCCAACTAACACCAGAAATAACCAGATGGCAAAGGAAAACAAAGGAACATCACTAACAGAAATCAAGGCAACATGACAGCATCTGAACCCAGTGCGCCAACAACAGGAAGCCCTGGATACCCCAAAACACCAGAAAAACAAGACTTGGATATAAAATCACTGGTCAGGATGCTGGTAGCTGAACACATAGAAAAATCTCATAAAGAAATAGAGGAGAAAATGGATCAAAAGTTAGAAGCCTTTACAAGGCAAATACAAAAATCACTTGAAGAAATGCAGGAGAAGATGGATCAAAAAGAAAAAGACAATAAGGAAGAAAGACAAAAATCACTTAAAGAAATACAGAAGAATGTGAGCCAACAAGTAGAAGCTATGAAAGAGGAAACAAAAATCTCTTAAAGAAATACATGAAAACACAATCAAGCAAGCGAAAGATTTGAGCATATCCATCCAGGTACTAAAAACAGAAGTAGAAACAACTAAGAAATCACAGAGGTAGACAACATTGGAGATAGAAAACCTTGGGAAGAAATCAGGGGCCATAGATGCAAATATCAACAATAGAATTCAAGAGATAGAAGACAGAATATCAGAAGCCAAAGATACCATAGGAACCATTGATTCAACAAAGAAAATACTAAATGCAAAAAGGTTGTAACCCAAAACATCCAGGAAATCTAGGACACAATGAGAAGACCAAACGTAAGGATTATAGGTATTGACGAGAGTGAAGATTTACAAGTTAAAGGGCCAGCAAATATCTTCTACAAAATTATGGAAGAAAACTTACCCAAACTAAAGAGAGAGATGCTCATGAATATACAAGAAGCCTATAGAACCCCAAACAGACTGGATCAGAACAGAAATACATCCCATCACATAATAATCAAAACTCCAAATGTACTAAACAAAGAAAGAATATTAAAGGCAGCAAGAGAAAAAGGCCAAGTAACATATAAAGGAAGACCTATCAGAATAACACCAGACTTCTCACCTGAGACCATGAAAGCTAGAAGATCCTGGGCAGATATCATGCAAACTCTAAGAGAACACAAACTTCAGCCAAAACTACTTTACCCAGCAAAAATCTCAATCGCTATAGATGGAGACATCAAGGTATTCCACGACAAAAATAAATTTGCATGTTATCTTTCCACAAATCCAGCCCTACAAAGGATAATAGGGGGAAAACACCAGGACAAGGACAGAAACTACACCCGGGAAGAAGCAAGATAGAAACCTCCTCTCATCAAACCCAAACGAAGATAACCTCTCGAATATAAAAAATAAATAAATAAAATAAATAAATATAATTTCAAAAATGTCTGGAGGTAATGATTACTATTCCTTAATATCTCTTAACCTGAATGGACTCAATTCCCCAATAAAAAGACATAGATTAACAGAATAGATATGGAAACAGGACCCTACATTTTGCTGCATACAGGAAACACATCTCAGTGTTAAAGACAAACACTGCCTTAGAGTAAAAAAGGCTGGAAGACAATTTTACAAGCAAATGGTCTCAGGAAACAAGCTGGAGTAGCCATTCTAATATCAGATAAAATTGACTTCCCACCTAAAGTCATCAAAAGAGACTCAGAAGGTCACTTCTTGCTGGCCAAAGGGAAAATCCACCAAGAAGAGCTCTCAATACTGAACATCTATGCTCCAAATGCAAGGGCACCCTCATTCGTAAAAGAAACCTTACTAAAGCTTAAAGCACACATTACACCTAACACAATAATTGTGGGTTACTTCAACACTCCACTCTCCTCAATGGACTGATCAGGAAAGCAGAAGCTAAACAGGGACAAAGTGGAACTAATTGAAACTTTGGACCAATTGGGTTTAACAGATATATATATAGAACATTTCATCCTAAAGCTAAATAATATAACTTTTTCTCATCACCGCATCGTACCTTCTCCAAAATTGATCATATAATTGGTCACAAGACAGATGTCAACAAATACAAGATCAAGCTAATCCCATGCCTCCTATCAGATCACCATGGAGTAAGAGTGGTCCTCAATAGCAACAAAAACAACAGAAAGCCCACATAAACATGGAAACTGAACAAAACTCTACTCAATGACACCCTGGTCAAGGAAGAAATAAAAAAAGAAATCAAAGACTTTTTAGAATTCAATGAAAATGAAGGTACAACTTACCCAAATCTATGGAACACAATGAAAGCAGTGCTAAGAGGAAAACTCATAGCTCTAAGTGCATCCAAAAAGAAACTGGAGAGAGCATACACTAGCAGCTTAATGGCACATCTTAAAGCCCTGGAAGAAAAAGAAGTTAATTCACCCAGGAAGAGTAAAAGACAAGAAATCATGAAACTCAGGGCTGAAATCAATCAAGTAGAAACAAAGAGAACCATACAAAAAATCAACAAGACCAGGAGCTGGTTCTTTGAGAAAATCAACAAGATAGATAAACACTTAGCCAGACTAACCAAAGGACACAGAGACAGTATCCAAATTAACAAAATTAGAAATGAAAAGGGAGACATAACAACAGAAACTGAGGAAATTCAAAAGATCATCAGATCCTACCTCAAAGGTCTATACTCAAAACAACTGGAGAATCTGGAGGAAATGGACAATTTCCTAGACAGATACCAAATACCAAAATTAAATCAGCATCAATAGATCAGCTAAATAGTCCCATAACCCCTAAACAAATAGAAGGGGTTATAGAAAGCCTCTGAACCAAGAAAAGTACGGGACCAGATGGTTTTAGTGCAGAATTCTACCAGACCTTCAAAGAAGACTTAACACCAATACTTTTCAAACTATTCTACAAAATAGAGACAGAAGGGATACTGCCCAACTCATTCTTTGAAGCCACAATTACGCTAATACCTAAACCACAAAAAGATCCAACAAAGAAACAGAACTACAGGCCAATTTCTCTTATGAATATTGATGCAACAATACTAAATAAAATTCTTGCCAACCGAATCTAAGAGCACATCAAAATGATCATTCACCATGATCAAGTAGGCTTCATCCCAGGGATGCACGGATGGTTCAATATATGGAAATCCATCAATGTAATCCACTACATAAACAAACTAAAAGAAAAAAACCACATGGTCATCTAATTAGATGCTGAAAAAGCATTCACCAAAATTCAGCATCCTTTCATGCTAAAAGTCTTGGAAAGAGCAGGAATTCAAGGCCCATACCTAAACATAGTAAAAGCAATCTACAGCAAGCCAGTAGCCAACATCAAAATAAATGGAGAGAAACTTGAAGCAATCCCACTAAAATCAGGGACTAAACAAGGCTGCCCTCTCTCTCCATATCTTTTCAGTATAGTACTTGAAGTTCTAGCGAGAGCAATTAGACAACATAAGGAAGTCAAAGGGATACAAATTGGAAAGGAAGAAGTCAAACTATTATTATTTACAGACGATATGATAGTTTACGTAAGCGACCCAAAAAACTCCACCAGAGAACTTCTACAGCTGATAAACAACTTCAGCAAAGTGGCTGGTTATAAAATTAACTCAAGCAAATCAATAGCCTTCTTGTACTCAAAGGACAAGCAGGCAGAGAAAGAAGTTAGGGAAATAACACCCTTCACAATAGCCACAAACAACATAAAGTACCTTGGCTTAACTCTAACCAAACAAGCGAAAGATCTGTATGACAGGAACTTCAAGTCCTTGAAGAAAGAAATCAAAGACCTCGAAAGATGGAAAAATATTTCTTGCTCCTGGATTGGCAGGATCAATATAGTAAAAATGGCCAAAAGCAATATACAGATTCAATAAGATCCCCATCAAAATCCCAACTCAATTCTTCATAGATCTAGAAAAAGCAATTCTCAAATTTATCTGGAGCAACAAAAACCCCAGGATAGCTAAAACTATTCTCAACAATAAAAGGACTTCTGGGGGAATCAATATCCCTGACCTTAAACAGTACTACAGAGCGATTGTGTTAAAAACTGCATGGTATTGGTACAGCAACAGGCAAGTGGATCAATGAATAGGATAGAAGACCCCAAAATTAACCCACAGACTTATGGTCACTTGATCTCTGATAAAGGAGCCACAACCATCCGGTGGAATAAAGATAGCCTTTTCAACAAATGGTGCTGGTTCAATTGGAGGTCAAAATGCAGAAGAATGCGAATTGACCCACTCTTATCTCTTTGCACTAAGATCAACTCCAAGTGGATCAAGGACCTCCACATAAAACCAGACACACTGAAACTATTAGAAAAGAAACTTGGGAAGAACCTGGAGGACATAGGCACAGTGGGAAAGTTCCTGAACAGAACACCTACCTATAGCTTACGCACTGAGATCAAGAATTGACAAATGGGACCTCACAAAATTACAAAGTTTCTGCAAGGCAAAGGACACTGTCAGAAGGACAAAACGACAACCAACAAAGTGTGAAATGATCTTCACCAACCCCACATCAGACAGAGGGCTAATATCCAATATATACAAAGAACTCAAGAAGTTAGACAGCAAAGAACCAAATAACCCTATCAAAAAATGGAGTACAGAGCTAAACAAAGAATTTTCACCAGAAGAAATTCGCATGGCCAAGAAACACCTTAAGAGATGTTCAACATCATTAGTCATCAGGGAAATGCAAATCAAAACAACCCTGAGATTCCACCTCACTCCATTCAGAATGGCTAAGATTAAAAACTCAAGAGACAACAAGTGCTGGCGAGGATGTGAAGAAAGAGGAACACTCCTCCACTGTTGGTGGGATTGCAAAATTGTAAAACCTCTCTGGAAATCAGTTTGGCGGTTCCTCAGAAAATTGGGCATGTCACTTCCAGAGGACCCTGGCATACCACTCCTGGGCATATACCCAGAGGATTCCCCTGCATACAATAAAGACACATGCTCCACTATGTTTATAGCAGCCTTGTTTATAATAGCCAGAAATTGGAAAGAGCCCAAATATCCCTCAAAAGACGAATGGATACAGAAAATGTGGTATATTTATACAATGGAATACTACTCAGCAATTAAAAAAATGAATTCATGCAATTTGTAGGTAAATGGTTACACCTGGAAAATATCATCCTGAGTGAGCTAACCCAATCACAAAAGAATACACATTAAATGAAATCACTGATAAGTAGATATTAATGAGCCCAGAAGCCCTAAATACCCAAGGCACAATTAGCAAGTCAAATGATTGACAAGAAGAAGAAAATAGAGGACCCTGGGCCTGTAAAGTTTGGATCCAGTTTTGTAGACCCAGAACAGAGAAATCGTGGGGGGGTGATTGGGGAATAATTGGGGGGAGAGGAATTATGGGACATATGTGGGGGGTGACTGGGAAAGGGGAAAGCCTTTGGAATGTAAACAAAGAATATAGAAAATAAAAATTAAAAAAATAAAGAAAAAATATAGTAAAAATGACCATCTTGCCAAAAGCAATCTACAGATTCAATGCAATCCCCATCAAAATCCCAAATCAATTCTTCATTGATCTAGAAAGAGCAATTCTCAAATTCATCTGGAGTAACAAAAAAACCAGAATAGGTAAAACTGTTCTCAACAATAAAAGGACCTCTGGGGGAATCAATATCCCTGACCTCAAACAGTAATACAGAGCAATTGCGCTAAAAACTGCATGGTATTGGTACAGCGACAGGCAAGTAGATCAATGGAATAGAATTGAAGACCCAGAAATGAACCCAAAGACTTATGGTCACTTGATCTTTGATTAAGGAGCTACAACCATCCAGTGGAAAAAAAGATAACCTTTTCAACAAATGGTGCTGGTTCAACTGGAGGTCAACATGCAGAAGAATACGAATTAACCCACTCTTATCTCCTTGTACTAAGGTCAACTCCAAGTGGATCAAGGACCTCCACATAAAACCAGACACACTGAAACTAATAGAAATGAAACAGGGGAAGACCCTGGAGGACATGGGCACAGAGGAAAGTTCCTAAACAGAACACCAATAGCTTATTCTCTAAGATAAAGAATTGACAAATGGGACCTCATAATATTACAAAGTTTCTGTAAGGCAAAGGACACTCTCAGAAGGACAAAACAGCAACCAACAAATTGGGAAAAGATCTTCACCAACTCCACATCTGACAGAGGGC
Organism: Apodemus agrarius; assembly: GCA_964023405.1. Classification (NCBI taxonomy): domain Eukaryota; kingdom Metazoa; phylum Chordata; class Mammalia; order Rodentia; family Muridae; genus Apodemus; species Apodemus agrarius. The sequence goes on from OZ030006.1 coordinate 27,678,537, forward strand.
TAATATCCAATATATACAAAGAGCTCAAGAAGTTAGACCCCAAAGAACCAAATAACCCTATCAAAAAATGGGGTACAGAGCTAAACAAAGAACTTTCACCAGAAGAAATTCGGATGGCTGAGAAGCACCTTAAGAGATGTTCAATATCATTAGTCATCAGGGAAATGCAAATCAAAACAACTCTGAGATTCCACCTCACACCAATCACAATGGCTAAGATTAAAAACTCAAGGAACAACAGGCTCTGGCAAGAATGTGGAGAAAAAGGAACACTCCTACACTGTTGGTGGGATTGCAAGATGGTACAACGGCTCTGGATATCAGTCTGGCGGTTCCTCAGAACATTGGGCATGACACTTCCAGAGGACGCTGGCATACCACTCCTGGCCATATACCCAGCAGAATCCCCTGCATACAATAAAGACACATGATCCACTATGTTCATAGCAGCCTTATTTATAATAGCCAGTAGTTGGAAGGAGCCCAGATGTCCCTCAAAGGAGGAATGGATACAGAAAATGTGATATATTTATACAATGGAATACTATTATGCAATTAAACATAATGAATTCATGCAATTTGTAGGCAAATGGTTGGATCTGGAAAATATCATCCTAAGTGAGTTAACCCAATCACAAAATTATACACATGAAATGCAATCCCTGATAAGTGTATATTAGTGAGCCAAAAGCTCTGAACACTCAAGGCACAATTAGCAAATCAAAAGATTCCCAAGAAAAATGAAGGAAACGACCCTGGTCCTGAAAAGACTATATCCAGATTTGTTGGAGAGTATCAGAACAAAGAAATGGGGTGTGATTTTGGAATGGGTTGAGGGAAGAGGACTTATGGCACATATGGTGAGTAGGGAACTGGGAAAGGGGAAAGCCTTTGGAATGTAAACAAAGAATATAGAAAATAAAAAAAATTCTTAAAAAGGAAAACAATGACTTCATAAAATTTGGAGGCAAATCAATAGTACTAGAAAATATGATCCTGAGTGAGGTAACACAGACAGAAGGAATATACAAGGTATGTGTTTTCTGATAAGGGGATATTTTCCCTAAGCTTTATAATGCCCACGATACAACACATAGACCTTATGGAGCTTCTAAGGAAGGGAGATCAGGATATGGATGCTTCAGTCCTGCACTGAAGGACAGACAGGATTATATTGGGAGGTGGGGGTAGAGGAGACCTGGGAGGGAGAGGGGGGTAGGAAATAATGGGCAACATCAGGTACTGGAGAAAAGAGAAGAGAGGTAAACAGGGTCAGGAAAAGAAACAAAAATATATAGCAGGGGTATGAGGAACTGGGGATAGCCAGGTGAGGGACCTCGGCACCAGGGAAATGAGAGGACACACAGGAGATGACTTTAGCCGAATTGTGCAGAGAAGGGGAAATAGAAACTGTAGAGACCACATTCAGTGATTAGGTACATCTCCACCCACACCCACCCCACCCTCTGGACACCCCTCCCGTCAAGGGATAGTGCCATCCACCTATAATAGTTTGTAAACCTGAAATGTTCATAAGCAAAGAAAGAGCAGAGAATACAAATGGAGCAGAGACTGAAGAAGGACCATCCAGTGACTGTCCTGTGCTGGAATCCATCATATCTGCAGACATCAAGCCAGACACTGTTGGTGTAGTACAGATGTGTTTCCTTACAGAAACCTCTTGAGAAGGTTCTTTGGGAAGCCCTTCCAGAAACTGACCATTGGAGCCTACCATTAGACTGAGGTCAGTGAACCTGGTGGGGGAGCTTGAGGGAAAATCAAGAGGAACAGAGGCGGATTGTAACCCCGTTGGAAGAACATCAGCTGCCAGGAACACCCAGTGATCCCAGTGACTAGACCACAAACCCAGGAGTATAAAGGGAAGAATCTACAGCTCCAGATAGCATTAATTTGCTATAGCTCCATTGTAGCAAATGATGGCCTTGCCTGACAGCAATGGGAGGGTAGACCCTTAGTCTTGTGGAGGTTTCATGCCCCACTGTAGTGGGATACAGAAGCAGTAGGCCGAGGCAAGTAGGTAGGTGGGGAAGTTCCCTCGTACAGGCAAAGGGGACAGGAAAGGGAAGATGTGGTTTGAGGGGCTGTTGGAGGGATATCCAGGAATTGGTATATCATTTGAGATATAATTGAATGGAATGATTAGTAAATAATTTTAAAACAATACACCTACGCCAGGCATTTAATTTTAACAATGAAGACTCAGGAGCCAGATGCTGGGGTGAAAACCTGGCAGGTCAGAGAGGCAGGTAAAGTCCTCAGCTGACCTTACTACTCCTCTGACCTCCCAGACTGAAAGCATTTTTCATCCCTCTCCACACTTTTATCCCTAAAAGGGCCTTGACTCAAGCCATCTTAGACATAATAGTGCATATTGACTGAATTTGAAAGGTCCTCAGTGAAGCATATAGATGTGGAAATTCATAAGGTTAAAATCCTTACAACATAAAAAAAAATAATACCGGACAATGGTCAGCATAACCCTGATCTGAATCAAGATTTTTTTCTTTTGTTTTTCATTTTTTACTGGGAACCATATTACAGCAACAGTATGATAGATGGCTAGCAAGATCTGGGCCCTGAGAAAGTATATCAAGATAAATCTTCAATAAAAGTGTATGAACACTGCCATGGATTGAATTCAGAAATGTGAGGTGAGAGAAAGATGTATAGTTAAATAGCCCCCTAAATTCACATTTTGTCTGCTTAATTTAATCTCAGGATCAGGCAGTGGAGTATCTCTGATGGCTTCTGTCTAGCCCATTGAAAAGTTTACTAAGCTGTACCCTCAGCATTTGATACTTCATGATGGGGCAACAGCACTCAGAGAGACGAGAGATTGTCACTGGCACAATGTTATGCTACCAGCAGTAAATATTACTAAGTTATTCTGAAGGTGACTGGAAAATATCATGCTATGTGAGGTAACCCAATTACAAAAGAATACACATGGAATGCAATCACTGATAAGTGGATATTAATTAACCCAGAAGCTCTGAATAATCAAGACACAATTAGCATATCAAATGATTCTCAAGAAGAAGGAAGGAGATGGCCCTGGTCCTGGAAAGACTTGATACAGCATTGTAGGGGAGTACCAGGACAGAGAAAAGAGAGGGGTGTGATTGGGGAATGGGTGGAGGGAAGAGGGCTTATGGGACATATGGGGAGGGGGGAACCAGGAAAGGGAAAAGAATTTCAAATGTAAACAAAGAATATAGAAAATAAAAAATGTTCAACATCCTAAGTCATCAGAGAAATGCAAATTAAAACAACCTTGAGATTCCACCTCACCCAAATCACAATGGTTAAGATCAAAAATGCAGGTAACAACTGATGTTGGCCAGGCTGTGGGTAAATAGGAATGATCTTACATTGCTTGTGGGACTGCAAGCTGGTAAAATCACTTTTATAATCAATCTGGGAGTTTTTGAGAAAAGGGAAATAGTTTTACGTGAAGACCCAGCTATATCACTACTGGGCATTTGCCAAAGAAATATATTCCAACATAAAAAGGGCACATGTTCCACTAGGTTCATAGCGTCTTATTTATTATACCCAGAAGCTGGATAGAACCCAGATGTCCCTCAACAGAAGAATGGATGCAGAAACTGTGGCTAAAAAATGGAGTACTACTCAGAAATTAAAAACAATGACTTCATTCAATTCACAGGCCAATGGATGGGACTAGAAAATGTCATCTTGACTGAAGTAACCCAGAGAAAAAAGGAATACACACGATATGTGTTTACTTATATGTGGATATTTGCTCTAAATTTCACAATGCCCATGATACAGCTCACAGAACATATGAAGCTTATAAAGAAAGGAGAGGAGGGCATGGATGCCCCAGTCCTGCATTGAGGGGGGAACAGGATGATCACGGGAGGTGGAGGTAGAGGCGACCTTGGAAGGAGAGAGGAGGGGGAGGCAATAAGGGGGCAGGATCATGTAATGGAGAAGATAGGAGAGAGGTACAGAGGGTCAGGAAATTGAAGAAAAATATGTAGTGGGCGGGAAGAACTGGTGATAGCTATATGAGTTTTCCATACTGGGAAAGGAAAAACTCCTAGGGGCCCAAAGGGATGACCTTAGCCAAAGTGCATAGAGAAGGAAGAGATATAACCTGTAGAGACCACCTCCAGTGGATACAGAAAGCTCCCACCCATCAAGGGAGGGTGACACCCACCCATCTTATAGGTTTTAACCCATAAATGTTCCTGAGCAAAGGAAGAACAGGAAAAACAAATAGTGCAGAGAATGAGGGAAGGGCCATCCAGGGACTGCCCTACCTGGGAATCCATCATGTCTGGAGACACCAAAACAGTCACTGTTGCTCTGGCCAAGAAAGCCTTGCTGACAGTAACCTAGGCCATGGCTCCTTGAAAGGTCTGGCATGCATCTGACAATTGGAACCAGTCAGTAAACTGCACTCAGGGATCCTAGTGGGTGAGTTTGCCAATAAGCTGGAGGAATAGAGGGGAAATGCAACCCTACAGGAAGAACTACATCTGCTGGCAGGGAAAATGTTTGCTCCCAGAAACTAGTCAGCAAACTGAGCAGTGTACAGGAAGGGATCTATAGATCTAGACACATTGTAGCAGATGATGGCCTTCCCTGACAGCAATGGGAGAGGAGGCCCTTAGTCCTGTGGAGGTTTAATGCCTCAGCGTGTGGGATGCAGAAGCACTAGGGCAGGAGAAGTTGGGTAGGTGGAGAAACACCCTCAAACAGGCAAAGGGAAGGACGAGAGGAAAAAGGTGGTTTGATGGGCTCACCAGGAAGTTGCTATATCATTTGAGATTAAATCAAATGTAATAATTAATGGATAAGTTTAAAACAATACACATATTCCAGCCACTTAACTTTAACAATAACGATTATGGAGCCAGAAGCTTGGGTGAAAACCTACCAGTTCAGAGAGACAGGGAAAGCACCCAGCTGATCTCTATTCTCTGCTGACCTCCCAGAAGGAGAAAATTCCTCATCCCTCCCCACACTGTCTTAAATATCATTCAACTTAGAGACCTTCCTAGTTCTTCCTAGGTCTTTAGTTATGTTCATTCCCTTTCAACTGCTTACTTGCTCTGCGTCTTGACATGGAGTTGATCTTCTTTTGGTTTGCAATAAAGGTGTGTGCTAGGGCTGAGCCACAGGGCAAGAAAGTACAGTAAACAGGAAGCTCTTGGGTTAAAGGTCTGTGCTAGGGCTGAGCTATACCAATAATTTTTCTTTTCAGTAAATAGCACAATCTTGGGGTTTACAATGTGAACAAATATCCTGCAACATAAGTTAGCCATGTTCCCTCCAGTATAAAAATTAAGCTCTCTGACAATTGTTCTGCTTGTTTCCAGGCATGTCTGAGTACATATTCATGAGAACACAATGATCCCTAGGAAGATCAGAACTGGGCTCTTAAAGCTGTTGTACAGGGCCAAAAGGGACCGAAAAAGCACCAAGGACACCCCTGATCCTTATCACAAGAGTTAAACTCTCCATCCCTCTTGCCACATAATATATTGCAAGATGTCTTCATTCCTGATCTTGGCTCATTGTCCTAAGTGCTGCTAAATGGAAGGGTTCATCTCCAGGGGTTACCAACAAACCAAAGAAACACTGAATTCAGTTACACACGGATGGTTGATAGAATGCACATCTCAAAATTGACCAATCAGGGCAAAGGATCAAAACTTCAGTAGAAATTTCTCAGTTAAAGCTTTGTGCAAAAACCGCAAAGAGTTCATGCAAAAGTCCTGGAAATGCTTACCTATGAGGATCCTGACTCAAGGTATTTTAGACATACTATTGCATGTTCCCATTGAATTTCATGGCTTCTATGGGAAGCATGTAGATGTTGAATTTCATGAGGTTGACAAACCTCACAACATAAAAAACATAAAATGCTCACGATGACCCTGTTCCAATAAAGATGTTTTTCTTTTCATTTATATCTATGACTAGGAGGCATTTCACAGTAACAGTATGAAACAGATGTCTGTATGTAATAAATGTGCTACAGTAATATTATGGGTGCAAGCATTATCAAGAAAAATTCTATCATTACAAAAAGATATCTGTGTTGCCTTACCATGTTTAGACATGTTCTGTGGCCTCAACAGCTGTTGGAAGGAGAAAAAGAATGTGTTTGTTGCCTTAAAGGAGGGGCCTGAGCAGTGCTGATGAGCCTTCTCAGTGCCCATTCCACCCCACTCTGTCCCTACAGAGGATCCCAAATTTTCCTTCCACATTCTCTGTGAATGGGGTCTGAGCATATAAAGGTCAAGAGACAGTGCTGGTGTCCCACTCCTCACCATTGCTCCATTTTCCAGGAATGTACATGTGTAAACAAACACAGTGTGCTCACTTGGCACTGATACTCTTCACATCTTACTGAGGGTAGAAATTGCTTGACTATACCCACATCTTAAAATATGTCACCCTGAGCAAGTATATCAACATAAATCTGGGATGGAGGTGCATCAACTGTGCCTTGGACTGAACTCAGAAATGTGGGATGTGAGAAACATGTATGGTTAAATCGCCCACTAAGTTCACATTGTGTCTGCTTGATTTACTCTCAGGACAAGGAAGTAGAGTATCTCTGATGGCTTCTATCTAGTCACTTGAAAGGTTTACTGGGTTTTGTCCTCAGCATTTGATACTTACTGACTGGACAGCAGCACTCTGGATAGCAAGAGACTGTCATTGGCACAGTATCATGATAGGAGCTGTGGATATTACTCAGCTGTTCCTGTGGTGATACCCACTCTCATTTGTTCTTAATGTGAACCCAGGGAAAGAGAGAACAAGGTGCTTAGAATGGAAAGATCATTTCCACTTCTTCATCTTCCCAGCAAGAAACACTTATAGAGAGAGAATGTTAAGTTCATTATAATATACAAAGATTGGTAGGCAAGGCCTTGGATGTATGGTGTGTTTCAGATTTATTTCTGAAATAGGGTCTTAAATATTCCATGTCATCCTCTACCTGGCTTCCCAGGATAACCTTCTCCTCAGATAATCTTGCTTCCATTTCCCTGTTGATAGGCTTGCAAGTGGGGCTCCTAGGAATGTTAAGATAGAACTAGTCACTGAGAGAGACCTGGGTTTATTAATGCTGAGGTGTGTACCCAGCAGTATAGCTACAGCCATTTTGTTCTGTGTCTGCTCCCTAGTTCACATTGTTGCTGTAATATGCCTGCCAATCACTGACCCAGAAAAATAACCTATCTCAGGGGAAAGTCATGTTGATCACTTATTCTTATGTTCTTTATGTTGTTTGTTAAAATTATAATGTTCCAAAAAATTTACATAGGACTCATCAATTTACACTCAGTTTATATATCAATATACACTGGTATATCTAAAATAGCCTGATCACAAATGAGCACTGGACACTTCTGCAACTTTATATGAGCTACATGTACATTGGGTTTTTTTTTTATTTTTTTTTTGATTTTTTATTTATAAGTTGATGAATATAGATGTTTGGGGCCTTGGATCAGCTCCTAAAATCAGACATGGTTATGTTCAATCAGTATTAGGGTCTGCATTCATTAATCCATGCATGTTTGATTGAGAGATATGTTTATCTGGTTTTGGGGGCCAATTATGGACCCAAACCAAGATATTAGGCCCTTCCTCTGTGCACAATCCTACATCTATTATATTTTCATATGCCTTAACCTATTTGGACTATTTTATTTTGTTCTGACAGAATCTTATTTTATAGCTTACAGAGGGCTGTAAGCAATCCTCCTTTGGTGACACTGGTGCAGAGATGAGACCCTCATATACTGCCTGAAGGCCATTACATTGGTGGCTCCTATATTTTACTTTCCTCTGCAAACTTATCTCCAGAATCTTGCCAGAACTGTGATGACAGCAACTCTCTCTCTGCTAAGGCATCTTGGGTCAACTTTCAAATGCTAAACAAAAGTCTTCATTACTGTACCCCTAACATACATCCACATATTAATCTGCCCTGCAGGCTCTGTCTGAATACGATTTCATGCACCTGTACATTAGACAGGAGAACTTTTGACTGCATATTAAAATTGGAGTGAAAAAACCGAAAAAAAACTGGAGTGATTTCTCAGTAGATTTTATTGGCTCAGATTGCTGATTGAGGGAAATTTGAGGTAGGATGAGAAATTTCTGAGAAGGGTTGGAAAAGGAAACCCTCAGTTGCATACACAGGCATTATTGAGATGATGGCAATCAAGGCTAGAGCAAACCCTGGCATTGGAAGGAGGATGGACTCAATGGCTATGCCCCAGGAGAGTTTCCAGAAAAGGGTACCCCAGCTTCCTGTTCAGTCCCAGGAGAACATTAGCAGGGAGCCAATGGTTATAACCAATGATATCAGCAGTCCCTTCTTGAACATCCTATTGACTTCTGGGAGTTCTTGCATGAGCTGTGATATCACCAGTGTTGTAGCAACAGCACAAGCACTGAGATTTCTCAGTTGGTGTCTAGAGGATACATTGATAGGCATCTTTGCTATGAAAAGAATTTTCATGTTTGCTCAGAAAAATTTTTCGAAGAACCAATGTGGATGGAAGAGAGACAAGAGAGATGACGAAGGAAGGTGGCATTTCATCTGAGAATAATGAAGGAAGAAGAAGGTGGTCTTGGAGAATGTGGAGTAAGTACTGGGAAGGGGATACTGAGCTTCCTGCAAGCGTGGACTGAGGTGGCCTGAGGTGGCCTTTCTAGCAAAGGGGCAAAGGAATTGAAGCTTCTTGGAAGCAAAAGAAATTCCAGGATTTTCACAACTCTTGAACATCAGAGATATCAGAACATTATTTTCTTCACCCCTAGAAACAGGATATGGCAAGGCGAAAAGCAGTTATGCTGCGAACTCCAATTCTTCCCTTTCACTGGGTATTATGGTTGTTACTTGGGGACAGAATGAGACCATTAAGAGTCATAGAGGATCTAACCTATGCCAGTTTAGGGCAGGGCGTCACTGCCTTCACTTCCATGCTTCTTTTAGCTTCAGCTTCTCTCTCACAGTAGTACGAGGGAGAGAGTTGTGCCTCTGGCGATGACCTCTTCTTCTCACAACTACTCTGATCTCCTCTCCCTCAAAGTTCCCACCTTGGCTTTAACACTGGTTTTGGGGGGCAGGAATTATTGTACTGTAACCAAAGACCTGTCAGATGTGTTACACCCAGACAGAGAATCCATCCTCTGGCCACTTCTGGACTGTTTTGTGTTTCAGGAGAGTAAGCTGATCAGTGTGTTGGCCATGTTCTCCCATGGCAGTACCTTTGAAGGCCATGACCTAAGCCTAGAGTAACAGGGTAGGAGAGCTGAACATCACACAGCACTCATGTACTTGTAGATTGTGAATTAATCATGTGACTTGTGAAACCACAGGACTGAGGACTCTGAAGCCAAATTTCACTCTGTGCATTTGTTAATAAGCCAGGAGAAGCCATCTCTGTGGTCATTATAAGAATATATAGGGAGACAGAGGACACACCTGGCTGCTTACATTTCCTAGTCTCTATAGAGTGATGGGAGAACTGAAATCCACAGAAGATACATCTAAAGCCCAGACAAACCTCTGTATGTTGTCACTGGGTTCTGGGGCTGCTGTCTTACTTTATGGCTCAGAATAGTCTGTCTACACTCTATGTGTTCCCAACATGGAAGTTCACTTGTGTTCTTTTACCTACAGGGTCTGGTAGGCAGGCATTAACCCCTGAAACTGTCCTAAGCAAGTAGCAGGCCAGGAATAAGAGGGGAGGCTGACCATAGAGCTGCAGCTCGTTATACAAGAGAGAAACAAGTTGAGAGATCGCTTGATCTATGTCACGGAGGGAGCCATGAACAAGAGGTTTGCATTGCTCCAAATGCTGTGGTTTTGTCTGGAGTACACAATGTCACACTTGTCTTTTTAAGGTGGTGGATCATAGGAAGGTGTACCTTCATGATATCCCTGGGCCAAACCTCATGTCCCTAAATACTTCTTAGAGGAGAGGGAGATCCTGAAGCTTGGTCAGGAATAACATGGGAAATGGACTCTTCTGCTTCCTCCTGGTCAAAAGTGACACTTGTGGTCTGAGTGAAGAATTCAGGGGCAGAGGCCATGGAGAGAGAGAGAGAGTTCCCAGAGTGCATTTGGAAAGCCCTTCAAAGGAGGTGCTTATATGAGGTTCTAGGAGCTGAGAGTTTGTGTGAGTGTTTGTACTGGACTGGCAGATGACTGAGTGCTGGAAACTGCTAGATGCAGCTGGAGGGGCCTGGTCCCACATTGTTCATTTCAGTGCTTGACTGGACACCTGAGGCTCTGCCTGTTCCTCTTTCTCTATGTGACTTATACTCTGAGACAGTAATGTTGCATGCATTTCTTGTGCGTCTCATTGTGTTCTCTCTGCTTCTGTCTCTGATTCACTCTCTCATTCTGTGACTCTCCTTTAATCACTGTCATGTGTGTACACCTTACAGTATGTCTTTTTCAGTGATTGTACATGTTTGTATGAACATTATTGTGTTGTATCCTGTGAATGAATAGTTGCATGTTTATTCTTCTCTCCACTCTTTGAAATTCAGAGATCTGGGAAATCCAGTATATTATAGGACAATAATGTTGCATATACATCTGATTCTCATTCTGCTCTCTCTGGTTCTGTCTCTGTCTCTATTTCTCATTCTCTTGCTCTGTGTCCTTTTCTCCTAATATAGTGTGCCAGTCTATGAGTTTCTTTGCTTCCATGTGTACAAACATGTACTGCTGTTTTCTATTTTTATATTTAGCTCCACTCTTTGGAATCTCATAGTCTATACTTTGGACTGAGGATTTACATATAGATTCAAGGTGATGTGAGTCCTGATGTCAGGAAGCCCCCACATTCACTAGCACTGTCGCATTCCTTCATGGGCACACTTATGTATACAGTTGCATCTCCTGGGCAGATTATAAAGCAGTGGTGATGTATGGTCCCATCTCAAAAATTAGGTGGAATGCCTGCCTCTGAATTATTAGTTATCCAGGAATTAGAATCCCTTCTTTGCTTCCATGTGTACAAACATGTACTTCTGTTTTCTATTTTTATATTTAGCTCCACTCTTTGGAATCTCATAGTCTATACTTTGGACTGAGGATTTACATATAGATTCAAGGTGATGTGAGTCCTGATGTCAGGAAGCCCCCACATTCACTAGCACTGTCCCATCCCTTCATGGGCACACTTATGTATACAGTTGCATCTCCTGGGCAGATTATAAAGCAGTGGTGATGTATGGTCCCATCTCAAAAATTAGGTGGAATGCCTGCCTCTGAATTATTAGTTATCCAGGAATTAGAATCCCTGTTGTCAAAACAGGGAAAATATAATCAAAAGTGTCTAGTTGGCAAGGACCTGTGGCCTAGGCTCTTGAGAGCATGAGGGGCTAGCCCACCTGCCTCCAGCCCTAATGAGTAAACATAGGGAGCCAGGGCACCCTCCCTCTGGATAACTAGATTATACTGTTCTTGTGAAAGGATAAAAAGTTTCCACAGATGAAGACAATCCCAGCATGTAGAACCCAAGAATTGACCTTCCTCGGCTGGGGCATACAACACCCAGTCTGTGTTCATGTGTCCTTAAAAGCACATGTTTATGTAGTTCTATCTTCCTGGGGACAGGCCATATTACACACCAAATCCATTCTATGAAAAATTGAAGTTAAAGGAGAAGGAGATCATGACATTTCTCCATACCTTAGAGAAGGAGAACATTGAGGCCCGGCAGAACTTCCAGGAGCTCAAGAAGGAGATTAACTTCTATAGGTAAGTAATGTTCTGGGAGGCCACCAGCTGTGGAATGGCCATTTCTGACTTTCTTTGTTTCTGGACTGGAGAGTCTGCAGGTCTGATTCTATCCCTTCTGCCTTTTAGCCATCAGTGTGAATTAAGACTTTTGGGGTCAGTTTTCAAAGTCTGTAAGAGATTGTTACTCCTCCAAACATTGTCCAGGCATCATCAGGAGCCTCTCATTAGAAGAGTGATTCAGACTGTAAGAGGGTTACAGTATAGTACTAGGTCTGTGGGGCTCAGGCTTGGTTTTACAGAGCTGAATGTGGTCTTGCAAAAAAATACAATGCCCTACTCTTGGTTCCACTGATCTGCATTGAGGGTTTCTGCAACCTACTAATTGATGTTGCTGAAATGCATGGTGTGTCATGGATAGTTGGAGATTCCTCATTCTTTTGGAGAGACATAGAACCTTATTGGTGTTTGGGCTCCAGCAATCATTTTTTCTTCCCCCAAATTGCTATTTGATGCTTGTGCAGTTTACAAAAATGTATTGAGTTGGATTTTATTAGGTATTGATAGAAACCTAGATCCTGGTGGGTTTAATGGGACCTGGATGTAAGAATGGGAGGAGGAGCCTGCAGGATGTTACCATGAAGATTCTGTTTCCAGCAACCTGCACAGCCGCCTCCTGATGCAGAAGAACCTTATGAATAAGAAGTTAGTCATACTAAAGCAGGAGAACAAGGAAGCACACGCTGATTGGACCATCATTCAGCAATACCTCTTTAATGTGAAGACTAGTAAGGGTGCTAAATGAATAATATGCAGCATTCCTACACCTGCTCATGATAGGTGGGATGCTTTCCAGAGCTTTGAGTAAGTTCTAGGTCCTGTGACAGGGGTCATGCAAGGATCACGTGACTTCCCTTGTGGGAAGCTTCTTGCAGGGTTAAAATTCAAACACTAATATGAAATAAGTTCTTCTCCTTCTCATTGATCTGTGTGGCATGTGGCATTTTCCCTTCTTCCTATAACCCAATGAGGGATCTTCCAATTGCCATTTCATAGTATGCAAATATAGACGTCTGAGTAGCAGCTTGTCAGCCCATGTATTAGGTGAATGCTGCTGGATATTTTGCTGTGCCTGTAGTTATAACAGCAATAGTGTCAGTTAAAAGATCAATGACAGCATTCCTTTTTGAGTTGATGGGATACAGCAACCTGAGAGTTGGCATTTAGGTTCCCAACAATCCTCTGTCTTAATACCTGCCTTCCTTTTCTAGGATGCAAAAAGTGTAGCAAGACCTGAAATTTCCACAGCCCAGGAAGAGGGCCTCCTGCAGAATGAGTTGCCACTTCCAGAAGCTCCTGATGAGCTCCATCCTCGACAGCCACAAAATTCCTTGGATGAGTCTTCTACACATAATTCAATTCCTGAGGTTGAATAGGCCCTAACTACCTAGCCAGTGAGCCAGTCAATTCAGGATTTTATTTCCATTCTTGTACAAACACCCCTTGGGAGTGAACTGAGGTGACTGCCCTGCCACCACATGCCCAAGAGAAGAAACAGAATGTCTGTCCCTGGTGCTAAAAGTGCAATGAGAGAACTCTGGTTCATATAACTTACTGTTAGAGTTTTGGTTGCTGTTTTTTGTTTTTTGTTTTTTTGTTGTTTTTCTACTTGTTATGATATTGAAAATTATATATTATTGTTGTTCCTTTTATTCCTTATACTTTTCATTTTATAGTAATTATCATTAAAAGCCTGTCTTTTATAACCAGCCAATTTGCCGAAGTTGTTTATCAGCTGTAGGAGTTCTCTGGTGGAGATTTTTGGGTCTCTTAAGTATACTATGATATCATCTGCAAATAGGGATAGTTTGACATCTTCCTTTCCGCTTTTGTATATCTGGAGAGAGCAAACACTAGAAGCTTGACAATCCACCTGAAATCTCTAGAACAAATGGAAGCAAATACATTCATGAGGAGTAGATCACAAGATCACACTTGAATTAACAAAAGGCTCATTATCTGTGAATATCTTTCATCTCTCACCCCCTTGCCTTTTATCCCCAACTTCTTTTGTTCTAGAGGCAGGGTCTCAATACACTGTAGCCCCGGCTGGTGTGGAGCACTGAGATCCATGGCCTCTGCCTCACAAGTGCTGGAATCATAGGCATATGCCACCATGCCAGCTCCAAGTTGTATTTCAATTTTTAATTTTTATGTGGATGAGTGTTTGCCTGTATGTATGTATGTATGTATGTATGTACACTACATACGGAGCCTAGTGCCCACAAAGATCAGAAGTGGCACCAGATTCCCTAAAACTGCTTCTGGGAACTATACACAGACCCTCTGCTAGACAAACCTGTGCTCTAAGCAGCTAAGCTGTTCATTAAGTCCGCTCCAACATGATTTTTTTATAACTTAGCAGTAGGATTAATAGGAACTTTAAGACTTGAAGACATGCAAACAGGAAAACTCTTAGTCCTGAGTGCCTCCATAAAAACATTGGAGAGATCTTACTCTAGCACATTAACTGCACATCTGAAAGCTCTAGAACAAAAAGAAGCAAAAGAACCCAAGAGGAGTAGATGGCAGGAAATAATCAAATTCAGGACACAAATCAACCAAATAGAAAGAAAGAGAATTATACAAAGAATCAACAAAATCAGGAGCTGGTTATTTGAGAAAATCAACATGATAGATAAATCCTTAGCCAGTCTAATTGGTGGGCACAGAAACAGTATACAAATTAACAAAAATAGGAACGAAATGGAAGAAATAACAACAGAAACCGAAGTAATACAAAAAAATTCTAGTCAGATTCAGATTCCACTAAAAAGGAATGTATTCAAAAAAAGTGGAAAATCTGGATGTAACAGATAGATTTTCTAGACAGATACCAGTTACTAAAATTAAATCAGGATAAACAATCTATATAGCACCATAACGCCAAAGGAAATTGAAGCAGTCATTAGAAGTCCTCCAAGCAAAAATATTCAGGGCCAGATTGTTTTAGTGCAGAATTCTATCAGAACTTCAAAGAAGATCTACCACCAATACTTCTTAAATGCTTTCCAAAAATAGAAACTGAAGAAACATAACCCAATTGCATCTATGAAGACAGAGTTATACTGATGCCAAAACCATAAACAGAACCAACAAAGAAAGAGAACTTCAGACCAATTTCCCTTAAGAATATCAATGTAAAATACTCAAAAAAATTCCCACAAACTGAATCCAGGAATGTATCAAAACAATCACTCACCTTGATTAAGTAGGCTTCATCCAGAAATGCAGGGATGGTTCAATGTATGAAAATCCATGAATGTAATTCACTCTGTAAACAACCCTGAGATTTCACATCACACCAGTCAGAATGGCTAAGATTGAAAACTCAGGAGAGAGCAGGTGTTGTAGAGGATGTGGAGAAAGAGGAACACTCCTCCACTGCTGGTGGGATTGCAAGCTATTACTACCACTCTGGAAATCATTCTGGTGGTTACTCAGAAAACTTGAAAGGACACTTCTAGATGACCCTGCTATACCACTCCTGAGCATATACCCAGAGGTTTCCCCAGCATACATTAAGGATACATGCTCCACTCTCTTTATACCAGCCCTATTTATAATAGCCAAAAGCTGGAAAGAACACAGATGTCCCTCAATGGAAGAATGGATACTAAAAATGTGGTATATATACACAATAGAGTACTATTCAACCTTTAGAAACAATGAATTCATGAAATTCATAGACAAATGGATGGAGCTGGAAAACATCATATTAAGTGAGGTAGCACAGTCTCAAAAGAATACTCATGGTATGCACTCACTGATAATTAGATATTAACCTAGAATCTTGGAATACCCAAGACAAAATCCACATTTAAAATAATGTACAAGAAGAAGGAAGGAGTGGCAAATGGTTCTGGAAAGACTCAATGCATCAGTGTAGGGGAAGACCAGAACAGGGAAGTGGTGGAAGGGGTGAATAGGGGGACGGGGAGATGTAATAGGGCATATGGGACTTTTGGGGAGCGCTGAGCCAGAAAAGGGGAAATCTCTTGAAATATAATAAAGAATATATTGAACCAAAAAAACCACAATATACAGCAAACCAATAGCCAACATCAAACTAAATGGAGAAAAACTCGAAATAATCCCATTAAAATCAGAAACAATACAAGATCCTATCCTAGTCAAAATAGTACTTGAAGTTCTACCTAGAGCAATAAGACAACAAAAGTAGGTTAAAAGGATACAAATTGGAAAGGATGAAGTAAAAATATCACTTTTTTTTCAGTTGATATAATAGTGTACTTAAGGGACCAAAAAAATTCTACCAGAGACATTCTCCAACTTCAGCAAAGTGACTGGATGTAAAATTAACTCTACCAAATCAGCAAATATTCCTCTATAAATGGGCTGAGTAAGATACTAGGAAAATGACAGAATTCACAATAGTCACAAATAATATAAAATACCTTGTTATGACGCTAACCAAGCAATTGAAAAATCTGACAAGAAAATCAAATAAATCAAAAAAATCAAGAAGATGGAAAAATGTCCCAAGCTCAGGGATCAGCATGATTAGCAGAGTAAAAATGCCATCTCACAATATTGCAATCTACAGGATCAATGCAAACCCATCAAAATTCCAACTCAATTCTTCATGGAGTTAGAAAGAGCAATTCTCAGATTCATTTGAAATAACAACAAAAAAAAGCACAAGATAGAGAAAACTATTCTCAACAATAATAGAATTTATAGTGGAATCAACATCCTTGACCTCAAAATATACTAGAGTAGAATATTGGCAAAAAACTGCATGGTATTGGAACAAGGATAGCCAAGTAGTTCAGTGGAATGGAACTAAAAACCCAGAATTAAACCCACACACCTATGGTCACATAAACTTTGACAAAGAAGCTAAAACTATCCAGTGGAAAAAAATAGCATTTTCATGAAATAGTCCTGGTTCAAGTAGAGGTTAGCATGTAGTAGAATGCAAATTTGTCCATTCTTTATTTTTTTCCAATGGAGTTTTTTTAAAACATAAATTACTTGTTCTAGAGTTTAAAACCTTAACTGCTCAGACCAGTCCAACCTGCAGCTGAGAGCCAAACACAAAACTGTAAAATGTTAACTTTACATGATTTGTTCTCCAGGGTTCAGTTAGTAGTCCACAATGTCAAAAGGCTGCACCAAGCTTCCTCTGCCTCCTTACTACCCAGGGCCTTGAAGGGACAGGGAGGTGCCTGGATTCAGCTGGGAGCTAGACTAGGGTCTGGGAGCAGTGGCTGATGGTGCCTTTCTGACCTTCCAGCACTAGGCAGGTCCCTAGGGCAGTGGGACTGGGAAAGGGGGACGGTAAAGAGTGCTGGACCTGTGTCTTGCTCAAAGGAAGCCTCCTCTTGCTTCCTTCACTGCACAGTGTACCCTGTTGTGGAGGCGCAGGGCTCCAGATGTCCAGTCTACAGAGTATCATGCACAAGGTGCTCACCAGCTGGAAGCTGAGATCCTAGCAGGGACACAGGAGCCTGGGCATGAGTCATGCCCCTGCAGCTTCCACAAAGCTCCAGGACCCACCCATGGTGCAGGAACCTATGAATAGCTCCTGCATGCTGAGCAGTCTAATTGGATGTTAGCTTGCCACTTTTCATGGTTGAATTTTATCCACTTAATGTGAGTGCAGCTGGGTTTCCTTAAGTAGGTTTCCATGAGTAAAAATGGAAATACTACTATTCCAATGAATACCACCTTTACTCATTGGAATCATCAGTTCTCTCCTACTGTTCAACAAGGCCATCCTCTGCTACATATGCTGCTGGAGCCATGTGTACTCTTGGGTTGCTGGTTTAGTCCCTGGGAACTCTGGGGTTACTGGTTGGTTCATATTGATGTTCCTCCTATGGGGCTGCAAACCCCTTCAGCTCCTTAGGTCCTTTCTCTAGCTCTTCCATGGGGACACATTGAGAACCACTACTTTGGAGACAAAAGAACTCAGTGGCTACTCTGTCCATGGAGTTGGATGTCTCAGCACTGAAGACACAGGACACAAGACTCTCTTCTCTCTCACCCCACTCTTCACAAGAATCTCTGATCCTTTATATTGAGATCCTGTTGGAAGGCTGAAGAATCTTGAGTATAATATTGGTGAAGCATGGCAAAAGTAATGATAGATGCACTCAGGAAAAAGTGAAGGTTGGTAGGCACACACTGGGTTTTCCTTGACCCTCTCTACATATGGGCTGCCTGTTAGAAGGTGCCACAAAATCTGAGACAATGGACCTTAGCTAATCTCTGGAAACATTCTCACAAACACAATCAGATGTATATTTTAAGGTCATTCTAGATCCCATTAACTTGGCTATTGAGAGCATCCATCACATGTTTTCCCCTTTGATACCAAACCACTTCTTAAGTTACACTAATTTCCAAAAAATGACAATAGAAGTGATTGGAATATAGCATAGCTGGTAGGTGATTGCCCAGCAGGTATGAAGCCCTGGTTTGAGTCCCAGCCCCATATAAGTTGAACTTGATTGTACACAGAAGGAATGCTTAAAGTTGGGATGTTTAGCAAGCACATCAGATGTTCAAGGTTATCCTGAGCTACATATCTCAGACCATGTCTTAAATATTATAAACTACATATCTATGAGAACCTGTCTTAAAAAAACAAAAAAGACAATGGTGTCATAAATTTACATAACATTATATAACTATCATCATACAACCAAAACATGTTAATTATTCTCCAAGACTAAATAGTGAAGACTATTTTGGAATGTTTAAAGTCTAAACGTGCTAATATAGATCAAAAACTTAAGTACTCATATCAACTCAAAGCTATGTTAGATAATAAAAGGAGAGGAAGGAAAACATGGATGTTATAGATAAACAGACACACATAGACACACACAGACATCTATCATATATATACATGTACAAACATATCCTTAACAAACTAGGACAAAAGCTCTCAGGACATTTACATTCCTCATTTCCATAACTAGTCATATGGCCACAACTGGTATTATCTGCCTATGGCCTGGGTTTAGTTTTTTTGTATTCTTTTTTTTGTTTTATTTTTTGTGAAAATGAGTGTAGGCACACATGTGCCATTCCATATTTGTGGTAGAATAAAAGACACAATGTTGGGACACAACCTCTGTCTCATCTTCTACCTTCTTTGAGACAGGCTCTCTTGTCATCTGCTGCTCTGTATGCCAGGCTAGTTGGCCCATAAGTATTCAGGGCCTCTCCTGTCTCTTCCTGCTTCCTTTCTGTAGGAGCACTGGGGCTGCAGATGCCCACAAGCACATCCAAGTCTTTGTGGCTTGTGGTATCTGAGGTTCACGTCCACATGTTTGTATTCAGTTCTCTTTCTTCCCATCCATTTTTAAGCATTTACACCAACTCCTACTGTTTTGGAATCGTCAACCCTTTGAGTCATTTCTGCAAGTCTAAACATTTACTTCAAGTATGCTTAAGGTGTTACTTAAAGACAGGTGAATTTCCTGTAATGGCCTCTCATTTCTGTGGGTATCTGAATTTAAATTGCAAATAATCAACACCTGCACAGGAACTAAGAATAATGAGAGTGAAGTGATGAATCTGAGATGTTTAAAGAAATTCTACATCTAAAAGACAATATTCTCAAACATAGAAGAAAAACCTGGCCTGTTTAGGTGATTGAGGCTATGGGGGCTAGTAAAATCTTTCAGGCAAATGCACAGAGGGAGAATACAGGAGGAAGACATGAGCCACAGATTTGAAGAAACTCACTAACATGAGAAATGAGGAGAGTCTCTTTACTGGGTCTATCCTGATAATATTTGATTAATTTGTATTTCAAAGCATTAAACAAGTATGTCTGGAAGCTTAGGAGCTACTAGTTTTTAGAGGGTTGTCCAGTCCACAGCTGTTCACATGCAGGCATTTTAAGGGTTGAACACACCTACTTTTGCATTTCTTCTAGACTACTTGGAATGCTGCTGCATTCAAGATTCCACCAGCCCATTTTAAGAGCTCTCAATGCAACCCAAGTGTTTATGTACTTTTAATCACAATTTTTCTTTTTTCCTTTTTTAAATTAAATATATACTTCATTTACATTTTAAATATTGTCCCCTTTCCTAGTCCCCCCAGGAATCTCATATCCCATCTTCCCTCCCCCTGTTCCCCAGTCAACCCTCTACTGTTTCCCTGTCCCAGCATTTCCCCACACTGCAGCATTGAGTCTTTCTAGGCCCAAGGGCCTCTCCTACCTTTGATGACCCACAAGTCCATCCTCTGCTGCCTATGTGTCTGGAGGCATGGGAAACTCCATGTGTACTCTCTGGATGATGGTTTTGTCCCTGAGAGCTCTGGGATTACTGGGTGGCTCATATCATTGCTCCTCCTATGGTGGTGTAAACTCCTTCAGCTATTGCCTCCTTTCTCTAGCTCCCCCACTGGGGACTCTGTGCTCAGTTCAATGGCAGACTAAAAATGTACCCTGCTGTATTTGTCATGGACTAGCAGAGCCTCCCAGGTGACATCTATATCCAGATTCAGTTGCCAAAGTACTTGTTGGCATCTACAATTATGTCTGGGTATTGTAACTGTATATGGGATGGATCATTCAGTCGGGTAGTCTCTGGATGGTTCTTCCTTCAGAATTTGCTCCACACTTTGACTTTGTATATCGTCCTGTGGGAATTTTTCCCCTTTCTAAGAAGGACCAGAGTGTCCAAACCTTCTATTAGGCAAAAAACAGTGTCAGAAGGACAAAACAGCAAGCCACAGAATGAGAGTTTTTTTTACAAGCCTTACATCTGATAGAGGGCACATATCTAAAATATACAGAGACCTCAACAAGTTAGACTCCAGAATACCAAATAGTCCTATTAAAAAGCAGAGTACTGATCTAAACAGAGAATTCTCATAGAAGGTCTGAGAAGTACTTAAAGAAATATTCAACTTCTTAGTCAACAGGGAAATACAAATCAAAACAACTTTGAGAGTCCACCAAACAGGTAACAAAAGATGATAGCCAGGCTGTGGATAAAAAGAACAATCCTCCATTGTTGGTGGGACTGAAAGCTGCTATTACAACTTTAGAAATCAATCTGGCAGTTCCTAAGAAAACTGGAAATAGTTTTACCTGGAGACGCAGTTATATGACTATGGGACATATAGCCAAAAAATATTCCAACATATAACAAGGACACATTTCTACTATATTCATAGCAGCCTTATTTGTAATAGCCAGAAGCTGAAAAGAACCCAGATGTCACCCTACAGAAGAATGGGTACAGAAAATATTGTTACAGAATGGATTACTACCAACCTATTAAAAATAATGATGTCATACAATTTGTAGGCAAATGGAAGATCTAGAAAATATCATCCTGATTGATGTAACGCAGACACAAAGGAACACACATGGTATGTGATTACTGATACGTGGATATTTGTTGAAAAGTTCACAATGACCATGATACAACCCACAGACATCATGGAGCTTATAAGGGAGCCCAGGGCATAATTCCTTCATTCCTGCATTGAGGGGTTATCAGGATGACCGTGGCAGGTGGAGGTAGGGGAGACCTGGGAGGGAGAGAGGTGGGGGAGGAAATAAGGGAGCAATTTCAGGTACTGGAGAGGATAGGAGGGAGGCAAAAAGGATCTGAAAATTGAACAAAAATATGTAGGTGGACAATCAGGAACTGTGGATAGCCACCTGAGGGACACAGACACCAGGAAAAAGGGTCTCCCAAGACCCAAAGGGGATGGATTTAGCTTAAATGCACAGAGAAGGGCGAGATAGAACCTGTAGAGACCACCTCAAGTGGATAGGTACACCTGCCCATACTCCCACACACCTCTGGGACCACCCTCCTTCATGGGATGGTGCAACCCACTCACTTCAAAATTTTCACCCAGAAATGTTCCTGGGCAAAAGAAGAGCAGGGACAACAAATAGTCCAGAGACTGAGAGAAGCACCATCCATGGACTGCCCAACCTGGGGAAACATTGTAACCAAACCAGACACTGTTGTTGTGGTCCAGAGGTGCTTGCTGACAGTAACATCTCATGAAGGTTCTTAGTGCAGTCAGGCCAGCAAGTGACGGTTGGAGCCAACTATTAGACTGAGCTCAAGGAACCTGGTGGTTGAACTGGCAGAAAAGCTGGAGCAGCAGACTGGATTGCCACCCCATTGGAAGAACAGCATCTGTTGCAAGGAAGACCCAGTGCTCCCAGTGACCAGACCACAATCTGAGGAGTGTACAGGGAGGGATTTCTGGTCCCAGATACATTGAAGCTGATGACTTTGCCTGACAGCAATGGAGGAGAGGCCATTAGTCCAGTGGAGGTATGATGACCCAAGGTAGGATGCTGAAGCAGTAGACAGGAGAGTGTTGGTGAGTGTGGAGTGCCCTCATACAGGCAAAGGGGAGTGGGAAAATTCAGATGTTGTTTGCGGGGGTGTTGGAGGGGCAACCAGGAAGTGGTATATCATTTGATATGCAATCGAAAGTAATGATTAATAAATAAATTTAAGGGTGGGAGAGATGGCTGAGCTGTTAAGAGCACTGACTGCTCTTCCACAGGTCCTGAGTTCAAATCCTGACAACCACATGGAGGCTCCCAACCATCTGTAATATGATCTAACTCCCTCTTATAGAGTGTCTGAAGACAGGTACAGTTTATGTAGGATAATAAATAAACAAATCTTGAAATACAGAAAGAAAGAAATTTAAAAATACACATATAGCAGCAATTTAATTTTAACAATGAAGACTCAGGGGCCAGATGCTAGGGTGAAAACCTGCCAGATCAAAGAGACATGGAAAGCACTCAGCTGACCTCCCTACTGCACAGTGCCCTCAATTTCATGCAACACAAAGACTTTCCTTTGGTTTACTTATATTCATTCCCTTCCAAGGGTTACTTTCTCTGCCTGTTGACCAAGAGTTGATGTCCTGTTGCTTTGCAATACAGGTGTGTATCAGGGCTGAGCCAGAGGAAAAGAAAGTACAATAAACCAAAAGCTCTGGGGTTAAAGTTCAGTGCTAGCATTGGGCTGTACTGTAAAAGCTTTTGTTTGTTTGTTTGTTTGTTTTTAGTAAAAAACACAATCTTGAAGATTAAAATCTGAACTACTACCCTGCAACATAAGTTAGCAATGTTACTTCATTATAAAAATCAAG
This sequence comes from Apodemus agrarius, assembly GCA_964023405.1. NCBI lineage: Eukaryota > Metazoa > Chordata > Mammalia > Rodentia > Muridae > Apodemus > Apodemus agrarius. Next base: position 27,701,512 of record OZ030006.1, read on the forward strand.
CTCACTGTCAGTTGTTCTCATTGTTTCAAGGCATATCTGAAAGCATCATCATGGGAACAAAATGATCCCAAGGAATGGCAGAACTGGGCTCTTGGAGTTAGGATGAGACATTACTGAGACAGTTTTGAATAATAAACACTGAGGAAGATACATAGGGATCACTTAAGTGTTGCCATTCAAGCCTAGAGCAAACACTGGCTTTGGAAGGAGGATGTGCTCAATGGCTAGGCCCCAGGACAGTCTCTAGGAAAGGCAAAGTTAGCTTTCTGTCAATATGGGGGGAACATTAGCAGGGAGCCAAAGGCTGTAACCCATGACATCAGCAGTCCCTTCTTGAACATTCTATTGTTTCCTAGAGTGTTCTTGGCATCCTCTGATGATGTCACCAGTGTTGTAGCAACAACACATGCACTGAGGTTTCTCAGTGTCCAGAGGATAAGTCCGTAGACATCTTTTCCCGACTGAGAAAACTTTTTGGGAGAGCAAGGGTAGATGGGAGAGAGACTAGAGAGAAGAGGAAGGAAACTGCCCTTTCTTCTGAAAGTAATGAAGGGCGAAGGAGGTGGTCTTGGGGAATGCGGAGTAAGTTTGGGGAAATTGATATGCAGTGATTGCCTGAGCTGGCCTTTCTAACAATGGGGCACAGGAACTGGAGCCTCTGGGAATCAAAAGAATTTTCATGATTATCACAATTCTTGAAAACCAAGGATTTCAGAACATTACTTTCTCCAGTCGTTAAGGCAGGAGAAAGCAAGGCTAAATCTGTCATGCTGTGAACTCCAAGTCTTTACTTTCAATGGGTATGGTGGGTGTTACAAGGGACAGAATAAGACCATCAGGAGTCAGAGGGTCTATGCCAATTTAGGTGAGGGCATCACTGAACTTCACTCTCATGACTTCTTTTAGCTTCAGTGGCTATCTGACAGTAGTACTGGGGAGAGAATTGTGCTCAAGGCCATGACCTTATGTTCTCCTCTCCCTGACAGTTCCCACCCTGACTTTCTTATCACCAGTTGTCGGTAGCAGGCATTTCTGTACTATATGCAATAACCTGTCACAGGAAATACACCCAGAGAGAGATGTAATCCACTTGATACTTCTGGTGTGTTTGGTGTTTCAGTAAGGGGAACTAATCAGTGTGTTGACCCTGTTCTCCAACAGCATGATGTCTTAATGCCATCTCTTGGGCATGGAGTAATAGGGTTACAGATTTGAACATCTCTACTCATGCACTTGTGGATAGTGAATATTTCATTTCACTTCTGAAATCACAATACTGATGACTTGGACACCAAGATGCACCCTGTGCAGATATTAATAAGCCTGGAAAGCCATCTGTGTAGTCCTCATAAGCATGTATAGCAAGACAGATGACACACCCATCTGCTTACATTTTCTGGTCTACAGAGTGACCAGAGATGTGAGATGACCAGAGTGACCAGAGAGCTGAGATCCACTAAAGCTGAATCTAAAACCTGGACCAAACTCTGTGTGGTATCACTGGGTTCTAGGCCTGTTGTACTTCTGTATGGGTTTCAGGGTCGTCTGTCTACACTCTGTGTCCCCACTATGCAAGCTCACTAGTGTTATTCTACCTACAGGGGCTGGCAGGCAGACATCATCCCCAGAAACTGTCCTAAGCAAGAAGCAGGCCAAGAAGGAAGAGGAGAAGCTGACCACAGAGCTGCAGCTCATTACCCAGGAGAGAAACGAGGTGAATGATTACCTGATCTTCATCACGGAGGGAGCAATGAACAAGAGGTATGCATTTTCCAAATGCACAGGGGTGTCAGTCTGGAGTCAGCAATGCCACTCTCACCTTAAACTACTAAGGTGCAGTTTTCTAGGAATCTGTACCACCAGAACTTCCCTGTGCTCAACCACAAGTCCCCAAATAATTAGAGGAGACGCAGAACCTGAAGCTTTAGTGAGATGGGAATGGAATCTTCTCATCCTTCGGACTGAGGAGGGGGATTTGTTGTTAGAATGAAAAATTCATGGATATAAATAGTGGAAACTGAGTTCCCAGGGCACATTTGGAAAAACCTTGACATGAGGTGGATTTGTGAGTTTGTAGGAGCTGTGAGTTTGTGGTGAGTGTGTGTACTTGCCTGGCATGTGACTGAGTGCTGGAAGCTCCTGGAAGCAGATCGAGAGGCCTGGTCTTACATTGTTCATCTCAGTGCTTGACTAGAGATGCCTTATGCTCTTGCCTGTTCCTCTTTGTAGGCCTTATACTCTGAGACAGTAATGTTGCATGCATTTCTCCTGCATCTCTTTAGGCTCTTTCAGTTTCTATCTCTGTCTCTCACATTCTCTGACTGTTACCTTTTCTCTTTCTTTTATGTGTGGTCCTATTTGGTGTGTCCATGTGTGCGCACATGCAACTACCTGTGCATGCATTTTATATGTTTATGTTTCTCTCCACAATTTGGAATCTAGCAGTATGTATTTTGTCTTGAGGATTTACCTATAAAAGAGTTTCTAGGGGATGTTAGTACTGAAATCTCATATTCCCCACTTTAATCAACACTATTCTATTGCTATGGGTCACAAGTGTCCATAATTTATATCCTTTAGGCAGCTTATAAAGATGTGGTATTGTCTGGTATCAGCTCCACAATTATGGGTACTGTCTATCTAAGGTATGACTTTTTCTGGTTTTAGAATCCCTGTTGTGGAACAGGAAATATGTAATCACAGGTTTCTGGTGGGCAAAGATCTGTGACCTAGGCTCATGAGATTATAACTGGTTAGACTGCACCTCCAGCCCTACTGAGTGAACTCAGTGAGCCATGTTGCCCTCCACCTGGATGCCTAGCTTCTGCTCTCCTGGAGACAGGATAGCAGTTTTCCAATGCTAAAGAAGATCCAAGTATATAGAATCTAGAATGTGGATTTTGGTCTTGGTTAATACAGGACCCAACCTGACTTCATGTATTCTTAAAAGTCCACATTCATGGAGTTCTGTTTTCCTGAGAACAGGCCCTTCGAGAGGTTGAATCCAATGTATGAACAATGGAAGTTAAAGGAGAAGGAGGTCCTGACATTTCTTCACAAGTTAGAGATGGAGAAGATTGAGGCTCAAGAGAACATCCAGGAGCTCAAGAAGGAGATTAACTTCTATAGGTAAGAACCAGTCAGGGAGGCCACTAGTTGTGGAAAGGCCATTTCAGCCTTCCTTCCTTTCTGGACTGTAGAGTCTAAAGGTCTGCTTCTATCCCTTCTGATATTTAGGTAACAGTGTACCTTGGAATTTTGGACTCCCTTTTTATATGTATGTCAGAGACTATTATCCCTCCCAGTATTATCCAGGTATACCCAGGAGCCTCTAGATAGAAAAGTGATTCAGTTCTTGAGAGTGTTTATCTGCTGTACTAGTCTGCTGGAGCTCAGGCTGGGTTTTATAGAACTGAATGTGATGTAATACAAGAATAGAATGTCTTCTTCTTGGTTCTACTGACCTTCTTTGATGCTATTTGGCCCCTACTAATAGATGTTGCCCCATTGCATTGTGCTGTCATGGATAGTTGGAGACCTTCTTTCTTTTGGAGAGACATGCAACCTTGTTGGTGTTTGGGCTGCAGTAAACCTTATTTCTTCCTTCAAGTTGCTGTTTGCTGTATGTGCAGCTGTGATGGATGTATTGAGATGTATTGAATTAAATCATCATGGGAACCAGGGTCCTGGTGGGCTTAATGGGACCTGTAAGTAGGAATGAGAGGAGGAGGCTGCAGGATCTTACTATGCAGAGTTGCTTCCAGAAACCTGCACAGCCGGATCCTGATGGAGAAGATGCTTGTGAAGAAGAGAAGGGTCATGCTGAGGCAGGAGAGCAAGGAAGTACATGTTGACTGGTCTCTCATAGAGAAATATTTGCTTGGCTTGAACATGAATGGTAAAGATGAACAGGAGAATACCAGCAACCTCCAGACCCAACATCAGGTAGGGACAAGCAACTCAATCATTCTATTACTGTTTGATACCATTTTTCCATAAGATACATCTTTGCTTTCACCCAGCACCTTTCTAATCTACAATCCCAAGCAGCCACACACATCAGGTAATGTAGTTGTTCATTGCTCTGTTTATGTTCAAGTATTTTGGGATGTTAGGCTTTTGTGAGATACTTAAATATTGGCAAGTATACTTTGCTGTTCCATTTGAAGCTACAGTCCAATTAGGGTGACAGATGAATAACCTGCCACATTCCTGCCTGAGTTCATGATAGATGGGATGCAATGCAGAGCTTTGAGCAACTTCTATGTCCTGTGACAGAGGTCATGAAAGGGTCATGTGATTTCCCAGGTGGGAAAAATTTGCAGGAATAAAATCCAAATAGAAATATCATGGAGTGCTTCTCATTTTCATTGATCTGGGTGGCATGTGGCCTTCTGCTTTCTTTGGGAAACCCAATGAAGTCTCTTCCCATGGCCCATTTATTGCTTTGTAGTGAAAGAAGTCTGAGGTGAAGTTTGACAGGTCATACATTTGGTGAATGTTGCCAGAAATTTTACCTTGCCTACATATATAACAGCAATGGTGTCAGTTCAAAAGTCAATGATAACTTTCCTGTTGACTTGGTAGGAGGCAGCAACCTGACAGCTGACATTTAGTTCCTTACCAAGACTCTATCTTAATAGCTGCCTTCCTCTTCCAGGTACCAATAACTGTAGCAGGAGCTGAAATTTCAACAGCCCAGGAAGAGGGCCTCCTGCAGAATGATTTTCCACCTCAGGTGCCCCCTCCTGAGCTGTATCCTCAACAGCAACAAAATTCCTTGGATGAATTTTCTTCCACATAATTCTTCAGGAGGAATAGGCCCTATCTACCTAGTCAATGGGCCAGTGATTCAGGATGTCATTCCCTTTCCTGATCTGACAACAGCCCTTGAGAGAGAACTGAGGTGACTGCCCTGCCACCAAATGTCCAAGAGGAGAAACAGGCTGTACATCTGTGTTCCTAAAAGTGCACTAACTCTGCTTCATATAATTTACTGTTAGACTTTTGGTTAAAATTTTGGTTTTCATTGTTTTGCTATTTGTTATGTTATTGAGATGTTATATGTTCTTGTTATTACTTTTCATTTTTGCTAATGCTTTTTATTGTTTTTATTAACTGTAATATTAAAGCCTCTTATTTTAAATTTATTTATGAATGACAAATTGATTTGTAATTCTTGACTCCTTTTTCTTCAAAGCCAGTTTGTGCAATTTTTAATTAATGAGTTATTTTTATACAGTCCATATTTTATTCCCCACCTCACCACCCCCAGTCTTCCCCTCCAACTGATCTATATCCTGTCCCTCCTCCTCTCCTCCCACCGGCCCACCATGTCCCCACGTGGATGAACCCACACCCCACAAAAACTGAACTCTACACTCCCTGGAGCGTCTTGTATCAGAAAACTAGACACAATACTTCTGGAGGACACAACCATACCACTCCTGGGCATATACCCAGAAGATTTCCCAGCATGCAATAAGGATACATCCTCCACTATGTTCATAGCAGCCTTATTTATAATAGCCAGATCCTGGAACAAAAACCCAGACGTCCCTCAAAGGAGGAACAGATACAAAAAATGTGGTATATATACACAATGGAGTACTATTCAGCCATTAGAAACAACAAATTCATGAAATTCTTAGACAAATGGATGGAGCTGAAGAAGGTCATACATAGTGAGGTAACCCAGTCTCAAAAGAGTACCCATGGTATGCACTTGCTGATAAGTGGATATTAGCCTAGAATCTTGGAGCACAAATACACAATCCACATACCAAATGATTTCCAACAAGAAGGAAGGAGTGGACCCTAGTTCTGAAAAGGTTCAGTGCATCAGGGTAGGGGAATACCAGAACAGGGAAGTGGGAAGGGGTGGATGGGGGAACAGAGGGAGGAAAAACCACATGTGGCAACTATGGGGGGAACCAGGAAAAGGGAAATGAAATGTAAATAAAGAATATATCCAATAAAAGAAAGAAAAGAAATAAGAAAAAAAGAAAAAAGAAAACAGAAATTGGAGGGAGCATATACTATCACCTTTACAGCACACCTGAAAGCTCTTGAACAAAAAAAGCAAATATGCCCAAGGGAAGAAGATGGCATGATTACACTTAAATTAACAAGAGCTCATTATCAGCAATCATCCTTAGTCTGACACTATTGCCTTTTATCGCCATCTTGTTTTGTTATGGAGACAGGTTCTCATGACACTATACCCCTGGCTGGCCTGATACACTGAGATCCATTCCCTCTGCCTCAAAAGTGCTGAAATCATACACATGTGCCTCTATGCCCATCTGAAAGTTGTATTTCCATTTTTACTTTTTATGTGTTTGAGTGTTTGCCTATATGTATGTATATACTACATATGGGGCCTAGAGCCCATGAAGATCAGAAGTGACACAAGATCCCCTGAAATTGGTGCTGGGAACCAAACTCAGGTCCTCTGCTAGAGCAACATGTACTCTTAGCAGCTGAGCTGTTCCTCCAGCCTGCTGTATTTTGGTAACTTAGAAGTTGAATAAATAGGAAACTTTCCAGTGTTTATGCTAAATGCTGATTATTTTACAATTGATATGGGAACATAAACTGTAACCTGGCTCATTTAAGCAAGTGAACTTTAACATTTTCAGCATTTACACGGTTCAGCAAGGGAATGTGGTAGATTTTCTGTGAAGTAAATTTAGCTGTGGCCGTTTAAAACTTCTATTGTAACCAGGATATCATAGCACAGGACTATAACCCCAGAATTCTGAGAGATCTGAGGAAGGGGAAAGGTTTGAGACCAGGCTGTGCTACGTGAGACCCTGCAAAAGATGGACAGATGTTGGAGCACAAATGTCCATGTGCTCACAGACTAGCATTAGGGAAACCAGGAATGTTTAGTGCTGTACAAAGCTGTCTCCTTCATGTATATATAACTGTTCTTTGCCCAGAAGGATGGGAGTGGAGGTGACTAATAGTCTCAATGACCTCTGTATTATCTGGATGACTGAAAACACACCAGATGATCCACTTAGGCCCATAAGATAACACATGTAACCTATCTTTAGAACCCATCTTCCTGGAAGAAGGGACAAGTAATTTGAGTAGAGATTTGATGTAATTATGCCTGCTTATGCACATAGAATTGTGTTATATCAGAAACTGGTTTTCCAAATTGTACTGTATTTAAATATGAATGAAATAACCTGACATGGGTCAGGAAAAAAAAAAGAAAAAAAAGAAGGTCCTATCAGAACAGGGCCTAGGCACCTATTTTCTAAGTAGCTGCCCAATAGGCAGGGCAGCCTCAATCTATAGTAGCAAGGTTAAGAAACTCGGGCTTTTTGTTGGTTTGCCTTCAGGGTTCACTTCCAAGAACTTCCCAGTTAACTTTTGTGCATTTGAAGACAGTCTTCTTCAAGCAGGAAATGTGATTTTTCCTGAAATCACCACAACAAAGTCCTGGTATACAGTAAGCAGCATGAAATTTCCACACCAAGCTGCAATTTACATTGTAAATTGTGATTTGTAAAATCCAGGTTCACTAGTTTCTGCCTATCTTTATGTCAAGTAGCCTCTGGCTCTTTGTCTTACCCACCATGGCACTTCTATTCACAACTGTCACTATTAAGTTGTTGTGATGGGAAAAGTTACACCACATGCTGTCTTAACCAATTCCAGTGAACTGGGTGGGTGCTGACTCACCAAAGGCAAGTAGAATGGAGATGAGAAAACTGATCTGTTTTGGTCTTAATAAACTCCTACATTGTGATTTAAAACATAATAAAGCATAAAATACCAGTATGAAATAATCATAATCAGTATTGAGCTAATTACAGTGACATCATTTAACATTTTATTTTCTGCTACTATTTTCAAGTCTTCTAGAGTAGCACTTTACAAGATCCTAAAGCCTTCCATTGTGGTGCTCCCCATCCTTTCCCCCTCTCCTTGTGGAATTCTAGGGTGACTTACCAAAATCTGATGGATTCTCAGTTTTTCCACAGCATATGTAATCTCTCTGGTCTTGGGTCTTGCCAAAAGTTCCAGAGCCAATAAATTGTTCTACAATATAAAAACCCCAGAAACAATTCTATCAGTGAAGTCTCAGGAGTCATATAAGGGGGTGAAAACCTGCCACCAGAGTCTCTTAAAGCACCCAGCTGTCCTTTCTAACTCACTGTCCTCCCAGAAGAAGAGGATTCCCTCTTCACCACTTCCTCAAAATTCTACAATTCAAAGACTTTCTATTTGTTTAGATATATTCATTCCCTTTCAGCTTGTTCCTTGTCCTGTTCTGGGGTTGGAGTGGACTTTTAGAGCTTTTCAGTAAAGGTGTGTCCTGTGGCTGAGCTATAACACAAAAAAGTCCTTGTATACAGTAAGCAGAAAGCTCTTGGGTTAAAGGTCTGAGCCAGAGCTGAAGTATACCAAGTTAACTAGAGTATGAAGGATGGATCTATGGCGCGAGACTCTATGTAGTGCAAGTCTGCCTTATCTGCCATCAATGGGAATGAAGGGAGACACTGGGTCCTTTTCTAATCTATTGCCTAAGCTAAGAAGGATGTTAGCTGAGACAGGAGAGTGGGTACTTAGGTGGCGGAGCACCATCTTATAGGCTAAGATGGGGTGGAGGGAGTCTAGGAAGGGGAACAACATTTGAAATGCAAATAAATAAAATAGCCAATTAATAAATGAATAGTGGAAAATAAAATTTAAAAAAAGCAAACAGGTAAAAAAAAATAAAAATTGGCATAAGTCATACCACTAAAAAATAAAAAAATAAAAATAAATAAAAATAAAAAATCTCGAATGGCCTAATGCTGCTTGTATTATAATACTAATTTGTAGACCCTAATACTTGTTACTCTAAAGACGAGTGATGCTACCCCCAGATAATTGTGATGTATAAATAAAGATGCCAACAGCCATTAGCTGGGCAGAAGAAAGATAGTTAGGTTTTTGTTTTCATGGGCTTTGGGAGAGAGTATCATGTGGAGGGAAGAAGGAGAAAGAATCAACCAAAGAATTGAGGAGGAATGTGAAAAAAAGAGAGAGGAGAAAAGACAGCAGGCATGGTATAATATAGAGGAGAGCCTAGTCCTGGGGGCTGTCCAATTGAAACAAAGAACAGCCAAGCTGAAACATAGTATGTAATAATTTAGGGTTATTGTTAGAAAAGTTGCAGAAAACCAGATACGCTCTTAGACCTGCATCAGGAACAACAACAATACTCAGAAATTATTAAAAACCATTTTTCTTTTTTATAACATATATTCTTTATTTACATTTCAAATGTTGTACCCTTTCCTGGTTACCCCCTCCCCAAGAAATTCTATAAGCCATCTCCCTTTCCCAATCAAGCCTCTCCCACTTCCCTGAACTGTTATTCCTCTACATTATGGCATCAAGTTTTTCCAGGATGAAGGGCCTCTACTACCTTTGGTGTCTAACAATACCATCCTCTGATGCCTATGAGTAAATACATGTATACTCTTTGGTTGATGATTTTGTGCCTGGGAGATCTGGGAGTACTGGATGACTCATATTGTTGGTCCTTCTGTGGTATTGCAAACCCCATCAGGTCCTTGGGACTTTTAGCTCCCCAATTGGGAACCCTGTGTTCAGTTCAATGGCTGTTGAGACTATCCCCCTCTGAACATCAGCAGGGAGTCAAAGGCTGTACCCTATGACATCATCAGTCCCTTCTTGGACATTCTATTTTCTCCTAGAGAGTTCTTGTTATCCTCTGTGATGTCACCAGTATTGTAGCAACAACACATGCACCGAGGTTTCTCAGTCAGTGTCTAGAGGATATTTCCATAGACATGTTTGCCCAACTGAGCAAACTTTTTAGGAGAGAGAGGGTAGATGGAAGAGACACTAGAGAGAAGGAGAAGGAAACTGGCATTTCTTCTGAGAGTAATGAAGGACAAAGGAAGTGGACTTGGAGTATGCAGAGTGAGTTGGGGAAGTGGATGTGCAGGAGTGGCCTGAGCTGGCCTTTCTAACAATGGGGCACAGGAACTGGAGCCTCTGGGAAGCAAAAGAATTTTCATGATTATCACAATTCTTAAAAACAAGGATTTCATAACATTACCTTCTCCATCCCTGAATTCAATAGATGGCAAGTCCAAAGCTGTTATGCTATGAACTCCAAGTCTTTACTTTCAATGCATATTCTGTTTGTTACTTGGGCATACAATGAGACCATCAGGAGTGATACAGGGTCTAACCTATGGCAATTTGGGGCAGTGCATCACTGCACTTCACTCTCATGGCTTCTTTTAGCTTCAGTGGCTATCTGACAGTAGTACCAGAGAGAGAATTGTGCTCCAGGACATGAACTCATGTTCTCTGAACTACTCTACCTCCTTTCCCTGACAGTTCCCACCATACCTCTCTTTATCATCAACTGTAGGTGGCAGACATTTCTATATTGTAAACAAAAACCTGTTGCAGGGGATACACCCAGAGATAGGATGCCATTCACACTTTTGAGGCGGGCGTGTTCGGTGTATCAGTAGGGGAACTGATCAGAGTTTTAACTGTGTTCTCCCACTGAATGACATTTTAATCCCATGCCCTGGGCATAGAGTAACAGGGTAGGATCTCAACATCTCTAAGCACTTATGTACTTGTGGCTAGTGAATTTATCATCTGACTTGTGAAATCATAGAACTGAAGGCCTGAAAGCAAAGGTGAACACTGTGTGGTTGTTAATAAGTCAGGAGAAACCATCTCTCTGGTCATATATGCATGTGTACGGAGACAGAGAACACACTTACCTACTTCCATCTCATGGTCTCTATAGATTTATGGGAGAGCAGAGATCCATTCAGGAGGCATCTCAAGCCTGGAGCAAAATCTGTGTGGTTCCACTGGGTTCTAAGCCTTTTGTCCTTTCTGTATGTCTGTCTACACTCTGTGTCCCCACCATGCAAGTTCAATTGTATTTTTCTACCTATAGGGGATGTCAGGCAGACATCATTCCATGCAACTATCCTAAGCAAGAAGCAGGCCAAGAAGGAAGAGGAGAAGCTGACCACAGAGTTACAGCTCATTACCCAGGAGAGAAACGAGGTGATTGATCAACTGATCTCCATCACAGAGGAAGCCATGAACAAGAGGTATGCATTGCTCCAAACACAGGGGTATCAGTCTGGGGTCAGCAATGTCACTCTCACTTTACCCTTTTAGGTGGGGTTTTCTAGGAAACTGTACCACCAGAACATCCCAGTGCCCAACCTCATGTCCCTAAATATTTCTTCAGGGAGAGGCAAAACCTGAAGTTTGGTCAGGAGTGAGAATGGACTGTTCTGCTTCCACCAATTGAAAAGAGGATCTTGTTGTCTCATTGAATTCAGGGATAGAGGCAGTGGAAAGTGAATTCCCACAGTACATTTGGAAAGCCCTTGACAGGAGGTGGATTTGTTGTGTTGTAGGATTTGTGAGTTGTGGTGAGGGTTTGTACTTGCCTGGCAGGTAACTAAGTGCTGTATGCTCCTGGAAGTAGCTTAAGAGGCTTGCTCTCCTATTCATCTCAGCACTTGACTAGAAGGACTGAGGCTCATGGCTATTCCTCTTTGTGTGCCTTCTTCTCTGAGACATCTCATTGTGCTCTCTCAGTTTATGTCACTATCTCTCCCATTCTGTGACTCTGTTTCCTTTTCTCCTTCTTCTACATGTTCCAGTCTGTGTCTCTATGTGTACACATTCATCTACCTCTTATATTTGTATCCTCTGGGCAGATTATAATAATAGTGATTTGTGGTCTCATCTTTATGTGTAATGTCTGTCCCAAAGTTATAAGTTATTTCGGATTTGGAATTAGTTTTGTGAAAACAGGAAATATATAATCACAGGTTTCTAGTGGGCAAAGATCTGTGGCCGAGGCTCTTGAGAGTATAATACTGGTTAGACTTCCCCTCCAGCACTGAGTGAACACAGGGAGCCAGGACATGATCCACCTAGATGCCTAGCTTCTGCTGTTGGAAGCACAGGATAACAAGTTTCCAAACCTGAATAATATCTTTATATATAGAATCCAGAATATGGTTTCCTGGGCCAGAGATGTGTTCTTAAAAGCCCATGTTCATGGAGTTCTGTCTTCTAAGGGACAGGCCCTTTGAGAAGCCAAATCTGATGTATGAACAATTGGAGTTAAAGGAGATCATGTCATTTCTGCACAACTTAGAGATGGAGAAAATTGAGGCACAAGAAAGCATCCAGGAGCTCAAGAAGGAGATTAACTTCTATAGGTAAGTACCAGTCAGGGAGGCCACCAGTTGTGGAATGGCCATTTCAGCCTTCTTTGTTTCTGGACTGGAGATTCTGCAGTCTGGTTCTATCCCTTGTGATATTTAGCCAACAGTGTGCCTTGAGTTATTTGTACTCACTTTTCATAAGTCTGTAAGAGACTGTTACCACTCCCAGTATGGTACAGACACCCACAGGAGTTTCTACATAGAAAAATGATTCCGTTCATGTGTGGGTTATTATGCAGTTCTAGGCCTCCAGAGCTGAGGCAGGGCTTAACAGACCTGAGTGTGAAGTAATACAAGGATATAATAGCCTTAACTTTGTTCTACTAACCTGCATTGAAGGTATTTGCACCCTACTAACTGAGTATTCCACAATACATTGGGCTGTCATGCACAGTGGAGATTCCTTTCTTTTGGGGAGGCATCAACCCTTATTGGTGTTTTGAATGCAGAAATCCTTTTTCCTTCCCTCAAGTTACTGTTTGATCTTTGTGCAGCTGTATTAGATGCATTGAGGTGTATTGTATTAGGTCTTCATGGGAACCTGGGTCCTGGTGGGCTTAATGGGACATATAAGTAGGAATGAAGGGAGGAGGCTTCAGGATCTTACTATGCAGACTGTGTTTCCAGTAACCTGAAGAGCCGGCTCCTCATGGAGAAGACACTTGTCCAGAAGAGATTGTTCACACTGAGGCAGGAGAGCAAGGAAGTACATGTTGATTGGGCTCTCATAGAGAAATATTTGGTAAAATTAAATGTGAATGGTAAAGATGAACAGGAGAAGATCAGCAACCTCAAGACCCAACCTCAGGTAAGAATGAGCAACTCAATCAGGCTAATACTGTTTGATACCATTTTCCATTATATCCATCTTTGCTTTCACCCAGCTGTAATCCACACTTCCACACAGCCACACACCTCAGGGAATGTAGTTGTTCATTTCTCTGTCTATGTGCAAATATTTTGGGATGTTAGTCCCTTGTGAAAAACTGAAGTATTGGCAAGTATACCTTGCTACTCATTTTTACTCTGAAGACTAGGAAAGGTGAAAGATCAATAACATGCCAGTTTCCTCCATGTGGTTATGATAGGTGGGATGCTTTGCAGAGCTTTGACCAAGTTAGTTCTAGGTCCTGTGACAGAGGTCATGAAAGGATCATGTGACTTCCCCAATGGAAGCATCTTAAAGTGTTAAAATGAAAATGAAAATCTAAATACAAAATATTTGCCTCTCATTGTTATTGTTCTGGGTGGCATGTGGCATGTTACTTACTTCCTACAACCCAATCAGTTCCCTTCCAATTGCCCATTTCTTGTTATGCACTGATAGAAGTCTGAGTAGCAGCTTGTCAGCCCGTGTATTTGGTAAATGTTGCTGGATATATTGCCCTGCCTGCACTTATAACACCAATGGTGTCAGTTAAAAGATCAATGATAACATTCCTATTGAGTTGCTGGGAGGCAGCAGCCTGGCAGCTGACATATAGGTCCTGACAAAGCATGTGTCTTAATAACAGCCTTCCTCTTCTAGGTCTCCAAAACTGAAGCAAAAGCTGAAATTTCCATAGCCCAAGATGAAGGCCTCCTGCAGAATGAGTTGCCAACTCAGGACCCCCTGCTGAGCTCCATCCTTAACTGCCACAAATTTCCTCACAGAAATCTTCCACATAATTCAATTCCTCAGGGTGAATAGGCCCTAACTACTTAGCCAGTGAGCGTCCCAATTCATAAGTTATTTCCTTTCCTGTTCTGACAACACCCGTTGAGGGAGAACTGAGGTGACTGCCCTGCCACCATGTGTTCAAGATGAGAAACTGGCTGTACATCTGTGTTGCTAAAAGTGCAGTGAGAGAACTCTGCTTCATATAGTAGTTGTCATTTAAACCCTGTTTTCTTTAAAATGTATTTCTGAGGAATAAAAATTTATTTCTGACTTTGGGCTCCTAAGATAATGTTCCTTATTCAGGTGTTCTGTCCTCTTCTGTAGACCCAAATCTCACAGTTAGAGATGGATCTCTGTAAACTCCAGGCAGCCTTGGGTACAGAGTTAATTCAAACGCAACTAGGGTATACAACTCAATGTCTGTATATGGATAATGTAGTTTCCCCCCATTGATACACACTTAATTGTACAATTACTGCCATAATGGATCTTGTATTCTCCTACTCCTAAAATGTAGCACTCTAAAACACACATTCCTTATTGACCCTATGGACCTTTTACTGTATAATATACTCTCATTGATCTACAGATGCTGGGGAAATAACCACATTCACAAAGGTATGTAGAAGGAATCAAGAATCCCAGAGATATGTGCCTCAGTTTTTCTTGCAAGACAGCATCAGTGTTAACCACAGAAGAGAAAACCATTCAGGGAAATAGCTTATAATAGGTGTTAATGTCATTGACCATGCATTTTCTGTTTGTTTGTTTGTTTGTTTGTTTGTTTGGGTGATTCATATTTATTATTAATAACAATTGTGAGTTTTCCTATTGTATGCCTGTGACTTGCCTGTGTGCAGTCGCCTCAGAAGCCAGAGGAAGGAATAACTTCCCTGGTTGTAGATTTTACCCTCCCCCTAACCTCAGCAGCCATTTTAGCAGGAATTCCAGACCTCAGTGCTTGCCACAATCTCCCACACATAGGGTGAGGTGCTCAGACCAAGATGAAGTCCATTGTTCTTACAGATCTACACTTCCCTGATTTAAACATGCTACCCACCTAGCAGTGGAGCAATGGGGCCCGAACCTGCTGAGCAGACTCTAGAACCTTGGGGGGAAGAGTCTTGCCCCCAACCTTAAATTGTCAGTCACTGATTAAAATCTAGACCTTGATCAGCAATCTGTGGTTCTTGTCTCCTTCCTTTCTCGCTGCCTTCTTATCCATCCCCAGCTTCCCTTCCAGGTAATCCATTCAATAACTGCAGGTAGTTGCATTAGATGATTGCTAGGTACTATGTAGGTCTTCTGAGAGCAGTAGATTCTCTAACCTGTTAGTCATAATCACATTTCCTGCACTTGGCCCTTGTCCTTCCAGATCATGTGCTGTGTTACATGGAGTGTATCACCTAATGTGCTGTGTTATATGGAGTCTATCTCCTTGTGCAGAAATCTCATGAGGCTTGAAGGAACAGCTGTTTGATCTGCATGTGCTCATGGTTTTATGCTGCCAGGCATCAGTACAGGTCTCTGATATTACCACTGCTCTTTGGGTGTTCAGGATTTTCCCAGTAATCTTATTTTCATTTAGCGCAGATATTTCCCCTCTGATCTGGGATGACAATATAAACTAGACAAGTATGTGAAATTCAGAATAGAGACGAGCCTCCTGTAGGCTGTGCTGAGATAATGAATCACTGTTGGAAACAAAAAAAAAATGCAGTTGATCTAAGCAGCTTTGAGAGAAAGCTCAAGAGCAGCCATAGTGAATGGAGCCTGCAGCTGTTAGCACATGTGTCCTGTGGAAAGCATGACTGTGCAAGTGTGGAACACAAGAGGGGCAGGTAGAGCTGCTCTTTTGGCAAAGAAGTTCTTAGAGTATATTGATAGTTTCTTCCTGGTGACTCACTTTTTTAATGGAACTGACTAACTGATATCTTAGGATAGTCAGAGTGTTAAAAATGTCAAGGAAGTAAGCCATTGGGTCCGCAAAGAGTTACTGGCAAACCAGGACATTTAGCTCAGCCTCCAAAGCATCAGGGTAGAGTGGCTTTGGTTACACTCTACCTTAGGTCCTCGAGCTTTTAGGAGCTGTTCCTTATGGAGAAAGGCTCATCAGTAGCATACTAGAAACAAGGCAAGTGGTGATTTAAACCAAACTACCAGGTTACTATTGTATTTGTGGGGTCTCCTTAAACATCTTAGAACCTGAAAGTGGTCTGGGTCTTGCTAAGCCTCCTCACATATGGGTTCTCACAACAGTTTTTGGTTTGTTTGATAAACGCTAGGAGAAGCATGCATTAACCTGGATATTTCAACTGACATTTGTGACATGAGATGATATTTCATGTCAATTCTAACAAGACTAAATTATCCTTAATATACAGTGTGAAATGCACTGCTGTATTTCGTCTCCCAGATAACTAAACCGTTCCCATGCTTGAGAGCATTCTTTCACCCATTCGGATTGTCCTATGACAGAGTTGTGTACAGGCCTCTCTTAGTGTCTCATGGCACCTTGCAGGTAAAGTTGACATGATGGCATATTTCAATACATTCTGAAAGCTAGAATATAGTGTGTTCAGTAGAGATGTGGTATACATCATCTACACCCAGAAATGCAAGAGCTTCATTTATTGTGTGTTCTAGTTCCCAATGTCAGGCAAAACCTCAAACCATCAAGAGATAGGTAGGATTTGATGACATGAAATAAATCTGGGCTATAAAAAAAGGATAATGGTATTAATATTCAAAGAAACAAAGAGCTTGTTCTTTGAAAACATCAAGAACTTCAGCAACACCTTCTGCAAACTAATCAAAAGGCAGAAAGACAATATGCAAATTATCAAAATCAGTATTGAAAAGGGAGATATAGCAATAGACACTGAATGCATGCAAACAATCAGTAGGTCTGATTTCAGAATCCTGTACTCCAGAAAATTGGATAACCTAAATGGTTTTCTAGACAGATATCAATTGTCCAAGTTCAATCCAGACCTGAAAATATCAAAGTAATCTTGTAACCCCTAAGGAAATAGAAAAGGTCATCAAAAGACTCCCAATACAAACAGCAAAAGTTCGAATGGTTTTAGAGCAGAATTCTTCCAGGGTTTTAAAAAAGTGCTAATACAAACACTCTTCAAACAGTTCCAGTGAATAAAAGAACCAGGCGGACTTAATGCTGCCCAGCTCCCTGGTGCAGAAGGCACCCAGGCAGGCTATACTCTGGGAAGTCCTTCACTCTGGTGCCCACTGTACCTTCCTCAGTTACCCGCTCCAGGATGGTGGCCGTTCTCTGGGCTCTCTCTAACTACAGGATTCCCTGCAGGCCTAAGGCTTCCTGGCTGGGCTGCTGAAGCCCAGGCAGCGGCTCTCCCAGTCGAAGGGCTCTGCCTGGTTGAGATGTTCTCCACAGGATGGTGTCAGACCATGCAGCTCTGTCTAACCGGAGGTTCTCTGTGGATCCGGAGCTCCCCCCAGTTGGGCTGCAGGGTCCAAGATGGTGCAGATCCTGGTCCTTGGGTCTCCATCTATCTTGCTGGGTTACCCACTCCAAGATGGTGGCCAGTCTCTGGGCTCTGTCTAACCACAGGATTCCCTGCAGGCCCGGGGCTTCCTAGCTGGGCTGCTGAAGCCTAGGCAGTGGCATTCCCAGCCTTGGGCATGACATTTTCAGAGGACCTTGTCATACTATTCCTGGGCATATACACAGAGGATTCTGCTGCACTAAACAAACACACATGCTCCACTATGTTCATAGCA
Organism: Apodemus agrarius; assembly: GCA_964023405.1. Classification (NCBI taxonomy): domain Eukaryota; kingdom Metazoa; phylum Chordata; class Mammalia; order Rodentia; family Muridae; genus Apodemus; species Apodemus agrarius. The sequence goes on from OZ030006.1 coordinate 27,719,191, forward strand.
GCCTTATTTATAATACCGAGAAGTTGGAATGAACCCAGATGTCCCCCTACAGAAGGATGGGTACAGAAAATGTTGGTACAGAATGGAGTACTACCAAGCAATTAAAAACAATTACTCCATACAATTTGTAGGCAAATGGAAGATCTAGAAAATGTCATCCTGAGGTAACATAGACACAAAGGAACACACATGGCATGTGTTTACTGATAAGTGCATATTTGCCCTAAAGTTCACAATGTGCATGGTACAACCCACAGACATTTTGGAGCTTATAAGGAAGAGAGACCAGGGCATAGCTCCTTCAGTCCTGCATTGAGGGGGCGAACGGGCTGATCGTGCAAAGTAGAGGTAGAGGATACCTGGAAGGGAGAGAGTAGAAGGAGGAAATAAGGGGGCAATTTCAGGTACTGGTGAGGATAGGAGGGAGGTAAAGAGGATCTGAAAATCAAACAAAAATATGTAGCAGGGACAATGGGGAACTGTGGTTAGCCACCTGACAGACATAGACACCAAGTAAAGAGTAGCTCCCAAGACCTAAAGGTGACGACTTTAGCTAAAATGCACAGACAAAAGGGAGATAGAACCTGTAGAGGCCACCTCAGTTGATAGGTACACCTCCCCACACGCTCACACACCACTGGGACCACCCTTCTTCAAGGGATGGTGTGAAACATCCTTAAAAATTTTTCACCCAGAAATGTTCCTGAGCAAAAGAAGAGCAGGGACAACAAATAGTCCAGAGACTTAGGGAAGGGCCATCCATGGACTGCCCTACCTGGGGATCCACCGGAACTGCAGACACCAAACCAGACACTGTGATGTGGTCAAGAGGTGCTTACTGACAGTAAAATCTTATGAAGGTTCATAGGGAAGACAGGTCAGCAACTGACCATGGGAGCCAACCATTATACCGAGCTCAGGGAACCTGGTGGGGGAACTGGCAGAAAAGCTGGAGTAGGAGACTGGTTTGTAACCCCATTGGAAGAACAACATCAGATGTCAGGACCACCCAGTTCTCCCAGTGATCAGACCACAATCTGAAGAATGTACAGGAAGGGATCTATAGCTCTAGACACATTGGAGCAGAAGAGGGCTTTGCATGACAGCAATGGAGGAGAGACCCTTAGTCCTGTGGAGATTTGATGCCCCAAGGGAGGATGCTGAAGCTGTTGGGCCGAAGAGGGTTGGTGTGGAGTGCCCTCATACAGGTAAAGGGGAGTGGGAAAAGGCAGATGCTGTTTGACGGATTGTTGAAGGGGTAACCAGAAAGTGGTATATAATTTGACATGTCCTCGAAAAGAATGATTAATAAATAAATATAAGGGCTGAAGAGATGGCAACAGTTAAGAGTACTGACTGCTCTGCTCTTACAAAGTTCCAGAGTTCAAATCCCAGAAAACACATGCTGGATCACAAACATTGGTAATATGATCTAACTCCCTCTTATAGACTGTCTGAAGACAACTACAGTGTATGTAATATAATAAATTAACAAATCTTTAAATAAATAAATAAATAAATAAATAAATAAATAAATAAATAAATAAAATTTAAAATATACATATGCCAGCCATTCAATTTTAACAATGAAGACTCAGGAGCCAGATGCTGGGGTGAAAACCTGCCAGCTCAAAGGGACAGGGAAAGCACTCAGCTGATTTTCCTACTCCACACTGTCCTAAATATCTTGCTACTTAGACTTTCCTTTGGTTTACTTATATTCATTCACTTCCAAGAGGTACTTTCTCTGCCTGTTGACCAGGAGTTGACCTTCTTTTGCTCTCTTCCAGGACAGTCTCCAGGAAAGGGCAACTGAGCTTCCTGTCAATACAGGGAGAACATTAGCAGAGAGCCAAAGGCTGTACCCCATGACATCAGCAGTCCCTTCTTGAACATTCTATTGTTTCCTAGAGAGTTCTTGGCATCCTCTGTGATGTCACCAGTGTTGTAGCAACAACACATGCACTAAGGTTTCTCTGTTAGTGTCTAGAAGTTAAGTCCATACACATGTTTGCACGACTGAGAAAACTGTTTGGGAGAGCGAGGGTAGATGTGAGAGAGACTAGAGAGCAGAGGAAGGAATCTGCCCTTTCTTCTGAGAGTAATGAAGGTGGAAGAAGGTGGTCTTGGGGAATGCAGAGTAAGTTGGGGGAAGTGGATGTGCAGGGGTGGCCTGAGCTAGGCTTTCTAACAATTTGGCATAGGAATTGGAGCCTCTGGGAAGCAAAAGACATTTCATGATTATCATGATTCTTGAAAATCAAGGATTTCAGAACATTACTTTCTCCAGGCCTTAAGGCAGGAAATGGCAAGGCCAAAGGTTTTATGCTGTGAACACCAAGTCTTTACTTTCAGTGGGTAAGGTGGGTGTTACAAGGGACAGAATAAGACCATCAGAAGTCACAGAGGGTCTAACCTATGCCAATTTAGGGGAGAGCATCACTGCACTTCACTCTCATGGTTTCTTTAATCTTAAGTTGCTATCTGACAGTAGTACCAGAGAGAGAATTGTTCTCTAGGCCATGAACTTATGTTCTCCTCTCCCTGATAGCTTCCACCATAACTTACTTATCACCAGCTGTGGATGGCAGGCATTTCTATATTATATAGAATAACGTGTCACAGGAACTACACCCTGAGAGAGATGTTATCCAGTTGATACTTGTGGCATGTTTGGTGTTTCAGTAGAGGGAACTGATCAATGTGTTGACCACGTTCTTCTACTGCATGAGGTTTTAATCCCATCTCCTAGGCACTGAGTAACAGGGTAGGAGATTTGAACATCTCCATACACTCATGTACTTGAGGATTGGACTTGTGAAATCACAGGACTGAGGGCTCAGAAGCCAACATGCACCCTGTGCAGATGTTAATAAGCCAGGAAAGCCATCTATGTGGTCATTGTAAACACGTGTAGGGAGACAGAAGACACACCTATCTGCTTACATCTTCTGGTCTCTAGCGTGATGGGAGAGCTGAGATCCACTGAGGAGGAATCTCAAACCTGGAACAAACTCTGTGTAGTGTCACTGGGTTCTAGGACTGTTGTCCTTCTGTACAAGTCTCAGGGTCATCTGTCTACAGTCTGTGCCCCACCATGCAAACTCACTTGTGTTATTCTACCTACAGGGGCTGGCAGGCAGACATCATCCCTGGAAACTGTCCTAAGCAAGAAGCAGGCCAGGAAGGAAGAGGAGAAGCTGACCACAGAGCTGCAGCTCATTACCCAGGAGAGAGACGAGGTGAATGATCGCCTGATTTCCATCACAGAGGAAGCCAAGAACAAGAGGTATACATTGCTCCAAACACAGTGGTGTCAGTCTGGGGTCAGCAATGTCACCCCATCTTACCCTTTTAAGGTAGTTTTCTAGGAAGCTGTACCACCAGAACTTCCCTGTGCTCAACCTCATGTCCCTAAACACTTATTAGAGGAGAGGCAGAACCTGAAACTTGGTCACGAGTGAGATGGGAAATGGACTCTTCTCATCCCTTCAATTGAAAAGAGGGACTTGTTGTCAGAATGAAGAATTCAGGGATAGAAATAGTGGAAAATGAGTTCCCAGAGCACATTAAGAAAGCCCTTGACATGAGGTGGATTTGTGAGTTTGTAGAAGCTGTGAGTTTGTGGTGAGTGTGAGTACTTGCCTGGCATGTGACTGAGGGCCTAGGACAGTACAGGACCCAGCCTGACTCCGTATTCTTTAAGAATGTATTCTTAAAAGTCCACATTCATTGAGTTATGTTTTCCTGGGAACAGGTCCTTCCAGAGGCTAAATCCAATGTATGAACAATTGAAGTTAGAGGAGAAGGAGGTCATGACATTTCTGCACAACTTAGAGATGGAGAAGATTGAGGCCCAAGAGAACATCCAGGAGCTCAAGAAAGAGATTGACTTCTATAGGTAAGTAACTCTCAGGGAGGCCACCAGTTGTGGAAAGGTAACTTCAGCCTTTCTTTCTGGACCCTTGTTGGTGTTTGGACTGCAGTAATCCTCATTTCTTCCATCAAGTTGCTGTTTGATATTTGTGCAGCTATGATGGATATATTTGAGATGTATTGTATTAGGTCTTCATGGAAGCCTGGGTCCTGGTGGGCTTAATGGGACCTGTAAGTAGGAATAGGAGGCAGAGGATACAGGATCTTACTATGCAGAGTGTGCTTCCAGCAACCTGCATAGCCAGCTCCTGATAGAGAAGATGCTTGTGAAGAAGAGAAGGGTCATGCTGAAGCAGGAGGGCAACGAAGTACATATCGACTGGTCTCTCATAGAGAAATATTTGGTTGGCTCAAACATGAATGGTAAAGATGAACAGGAGAAGACCAGCAACCCACAGACACATCATCATGTAGGGACAATCAACTTAATCAGGCTAATATAGATTGAAACTATTTTTCCATTGGATCTATCTTTGCTTTCCCCCAGTCCCTTTAAATTCACACTCCCAAGGAGCCACTGACCTCAAGGAATGCAGTTCCTCATTGCTCAGTCTTTGTGTAAGTGTTCTGAGAAGTTAGGCTCCTGTGAGAAGCTGAATTATTGGCAAGTGTACCATTCTGCTCTGCTTGAAGCTGCAGTCCAATAAGGGTGACAGATGAATAACATGTCACATTCCTGTATGTACTCATGATAGGTGGGATGCCATGCAGAGCTTTAGGCAACTTCTAGGTCATGTGGCAGAAATCATGCAAGAGCCATGTGTCAGAAGGGAAAAAACTTTCAGGGATAAAAGCCAAATGCAAATATCAAATGAGTACTTCTCATTGTCATTGATCTGGGTGGCATGTGTCCTTCAGCTTCCTTCTGGAAACCCAATGAAGTCTCTTCCCTTTGCTCACTTCTTGGTTTGCACTGATAGAAATTTGAGTGGCTACTTGTCAGCCCATGAATTTGTGAGTATTGTTGGATATTTTTCCCTGCCTGCAGATATAATGGCCATGGTTTCAGTTAAAGGATCAATGGCAAGTGTCCTGTAGAGGTGGTCAAAGACACCAGCCTGAGAGGTGACATCCAGGTCCTAGCCTCTGCCTTAATAACTGTCTTCCTCTTCCAGGTTCCAGTAACTGTAGCAAAAGCTGAAATTTCTACAGCCCAGGAAGAAGGCCTCCTGCAGAATGAGTTGCCACATCAGAAGCACCTTGCTGAGCTCCATTCTCAACAGCCACAAAATTCCTTGGATGAATCTTCTTCTACATTATTCAATTCTTCAGAGGAAATAGGCCCTAACTACCTGGCCAATGAGTCAGCTGATTCAGGATGTAATTCCCATCCCTGTCCTGACAACACCCTTTGAGAGATAACTGAGGTGACTGCCCTGCCACCAAGTGTCCAAGAGAGACAGGCTGTGCTCTGTCTTGCTAAAAGTGCAGTGAGAAACCTCTGCTTTATATAATTTACTGTTAGACTTTTGGTTGAAGTTTTGGAGTTTTTTATTGTTGTTTTGCTATTTGTTATGTTATTGGGATGTTATATATTCTTGTTATTACTTTTCCTTTTTGCTAAAGCTTTTTACTGTTTTTATTAACTGTCATTTTAAAGCCTGTTTTTTTAATTTATTTATGAATGAAAAATTGATTTGTAACCCTTGACTCCTTTTTCTTTGAAGCCAGTTTGTGTGCTTTTTAATTAATGAGTTATTTTATATACTCCATATTTTATTCCCCACCTCACCACCCCCCGACCACCATCCAACTGATCCATAGCCCAAATCTCCTCCTCTCCCCTATCTCAACGTGGATGTCCCCACCCCCATGCCACCTGACCTCTAAACTCCTTGGAGCCTCTTGCCTCTTGAGGGTTATGTGCATCATATCTAAATGAACACAGACCAGGCAGTCCTCTACTGTATGTGTGCTAGGGACCTCATATCAGCTGCTGTATTCTGCCTGTTTTGTGGGCCAGTGTTTGAGAGATCCTGGCAGTCCAGATTAGTTGAGACTGCTGGTACTCCTCCAGGGTTGTCCTCACCTTGTTTCAGGCTTCCCTTTTTATCAACAGGAGTCAGGTGCTTCTGTCACTGTTTTGGTGCACATATCTGTATCTGACTGTTTTAGTTGGTTGTTCGGTCTTTAAGAGTGCTGTCATGCTAGGTCCAGTTTTCTGGTTGCCCCATAGCCTTAGTAATAGTGTCAGGCCTTGGGGCCTCTTCTTGAGCTGGAACCCACTTTGGGCCTGACACGGAACCTTCATTTCCTTGGGCTCCTCTTCATTCCTGTGCCTGTAATTCTTTCTTTTGTTTTTAATTAGATATATTCTTCATTTATACTTAAATTTTTGTCCCTTTTCATAGTCCCCCCCAAAGTCTCATAGCCCATCTGCCCTCCCCCTGTTCCCCAATCAACCCTCTGCTGCTTCCCTGTCCCAGCATTCCCCCACATTGCTGCATAGAGCATTTCCAGGCCCAATGGCCTCTTCTCCCTTTGATGTCCAACAAGGCCATCCTCTGCAGCCTATGTGCCCGGATCCATGGGTAACTCCATGTGTACTCTCTGGTTGATGGTATTGTCCCTAGGAGCTCTGGGAATACTGGGTGGCTCTTATTGTTGTTACTACTATGGTGCTACAATCCCCTTCTGCTCCTTGAACCCTTTCTCTGGCTCCCACCTTGGGGAGCCTGTTCTCAGGTCAGTGGCTGGATAAGAGTGTCCCCTTTGTATTTGTCATATACTAGCATACACCTCCAAGGGGACAGTTATATCCTATATACAGCTCCAATCAGCAAGTACTTGTGGGCATTCATAATAGTGTCTGGGTTTTGTAACTCTACATGGGATGGATCACTAGGTGGGGTAGTCTTTCCCTCAGTCTGCTCCACATTTTGTCTCTGTATCTCCTTCTGTGGGTATTTTGTTCCCCCTTCTAAAAAGGACAAGAGTATCCATTCTTTGTTCTTCCGTCTTCTTGGACATCAGTTGATATGTGAATTGTGTCTTGGGTATTCCAAGCTTCTGGGCTAATATCCACTTATCAGTGAGCATGTACCATGTGAGTCCTTTTGTGATTGGGTTATCTCACTTAGCAGGATGTTTTCCAGTTCCACCCATTGCCTAAAAATTTCATGATTTCATTGTTTTTAATAGCTGAGTAGTATTCCATTGTGTAAATATACCACATTTTCTGTATCCATTCCTCCCTTGAGGGACATCTGGGTACTTTGCAGCTTCTGGCTATAATAAATAGGGCTGCTAGTTTGGGTCACCCAGTATATGCTGGAAACCCAACCCAGGTTCTCTGTAAGAGCTACACAAACTTTTTACTTACTGTGCCTTCTCTCTAGCTCTTCACACCTTTCTATCAAATGAAATCTCATGACCTCTCTTGCTCCTGTTTCACTCAAAGCACATTTTACATTTTGTTGTTTCAAATTAAGTAAAGGCTGTGACCATTCTGCTTTATTTTTATTTATTGTATTTTAAGGCTATAAGGTGCACATCATTTGTAAGAGCTGCCTTCTCTTGCCTTCTTTACCTACCCATTTCTAAAAAGCCTGTTTATGTTTTCACTCAGTTTATACTATGCCTGGAAATAAGTGTTGACATGTTTACTTGAGTTTTAGACACACCAACCCATTGGTCAGGACATTTCATTTGGCCAATGAAGACTTTGTGAGTTAAATTTCAGGGCGTCATGTGCAGTGGGTGGATTAGTTAATGCTGTGCTTTTGTGACAATGTCTCTAAAACATGAAATGGCAGCAATTTATCAAAAAGTGTCATTTGCAAAGCCACTCTGATGCCACCTGTGCTATCTGGTTCTGTGTCTTGTCCCTAAGTAAAAGCACAGCAGGTGTCATCCTCCATTTCCTCTATGGCTCAGTAAGTATGTGGCACATTCCCCAGAAACCAAGACGGAAAATCTCTGTGCTGTCCGTATAATGAAGTGCTTTTGTAGGTAATGTTATTTCTAAATATTTACTGATAGTAAAATAAAGTATAATTATATTAATCGATGATGGAAGTTTTATGACATTAAATTTCCCTTGCCTAACTATTTTCCTTGGTCAATCTCTAGTGCAAACTGCAGAAACCACAGGATGATTGGTCCCAGAGACAATGAGTGCTTTCTTCACAGCACTTCAAGTCACAGGACACATTACATCTTCACAGTATTACTTATCATGAGCTCAAATCACTGACAAAACATACGAAGACATGTGCAATCCATCCCCAGTCATGCCAACAGGAGTTCTTAGGAGCTTCAGCTACATTCATCAGCAGAAGTGGAATGGGTCCATGCTCTCTTCTTTGTAGCACTAGCTACGTAGGTGTCCAAATGTCAGCTCACAGATACTTCATTCTCACATGTTTCCAAATTTTTAATATCTAATAAATGTTCATGAAAATAATAGCATGGCTTTGATCAATTTCATAGCTATAGGAGGTTGGTCTGGTGCTGCTTTTTCTCAAATGCTAAAGTTTATACCTCAAGATCTGGTTGCCCCCGTGAATAGATTCCCAGTTACATCACAGGATGCGAGGTAACCTTGTTCCCAAGTGAATTGGTCAATAAAAGGCTAAAGCCTGTGATTGGGCAATAGATAGAGGACGGTGTTTTTTTTTTTTTTTTTTTTTTTTTTTTTTTTTTTTAGTTATCAGCTCAGGGCTACAGGTAAAAACAGGAGAGAGAGAACAAAGGAGACCAAAAAATGGAGGCAGCTGCCACAAGAGGAGATGGACCATGAGCACTTGGCCAGGAGAAACAGCAAGTAACAAGGGACACAGACAGGGATGCAAGTTAGAATACCTCAAAAACCTGCCCTATCTAGACTGAGAACTTTTGAATAAAAAATCCAAATTGAGTGAATTTTATATGGACAAGTAAGAACTTTAAAATCATTTAACGCATAGTAGCACAAATAGACCTCAGAACTCAATCCAAATTAAGGCTCTTGAACATCAGGGCTTTGGGAGTGGAGGGAGGGTTAATTTTTTTCATTTATACTTTATTTTAGAAATATAATGAGACTGAGAAACTATTTTAAAGTGTTAAAATATAATTAATTAAGAAGGTCAGTGGGATGTTCAGCAGGTGAACATGCTTGTCAGTTCTGGCACCAGAGCTGGGCACCTGGTATCCACATGCTAGAGGAGGAGAGCCAGTTCCCAAAGGTTCTCTGACATCCTCACAGTGCTGTGGCCTGCCCATGACCATCTGCCACACAAATAAACACACTTAATGATTGTTTAAAAGAATTAGGGTTTTCCGAGATGATGTTAGGGAAGATCAATGAAAATTAATTGGGAGTATCTCACATGTGAGCACACAGAGGAATGTAAAAGAGTGGCATCTAGCCTCACTTGAAATAAGAACTATGTGTCTATTGACCAGAGAGTGAGTAGAGTTCACATACTCAAAAATCATAAAATGTCGGCCTGCGTGAAAATATGGCTTAGCAATTGAGAATGTTTGCTGCTCTTCCAGAGGACCTGAGTTCAGTTCTCAGCACTCGGCATGGCTGGCTCACAACTAAGTCCAGCTCTGAGGAGCCTGACGCCCTCCTCTGAACTCCATGTACAACTGCACACATGTGGCAAATGAACACAGGGACACAAAAACAAAACTTTTTAGATGCACACATACACAAGCACACAGAAAAACATACACACACACACACACACACACACACACAGAGAGAGAGAGAGAGAGAGAGAGAGAGAGAGAGAAACAGATGCACACACACATACACACACACACAAGAGCTAAAAGTGATCCACCAGAAATGCGTGAAGCAACATGAATATCAAGCCCAACAGTAAGACAATGCTAAATATCCTGTTTGCTAAATAACAAATAGGAAGCCTCAAAACTATTGAGGTAAAGTTTCTGACAAGAGAAGACAGAATACTTTTTAGAACAGGCATGGATTTAACATGGCACCCATGATGATGACATCTCCAAGGCAGAAGAGACCCTGTGGATGCCAAGGGCTCGCTGGCCAGCCAGTTTAACCAAAATATCAGGCTACAGCTTTAAGGAGAGATCCAGTGTCTAAAGGGAAAGTGGAGGTTATGGAGCAAGTCCAATGTGGACTCTGTCTTCAGATGTGTGTGCACTTGTACATATGAGACAGAAACAAAGAGACAGAGACCAACCAAATTCATTCCTGAAACAATCAATGAAAGAGAAATTGGTAAATGGGACGTAGAAATAGGGGCCATCACTGTAAGTATAGGGGCAAAAAAAGGTGGTGCAATAAGAAGTGATAAATCGAAGTTAGAGAGGACAAGTCCATGTTTCCTATTTCAGAAAAAAATATGTCAGGGATTAAGGAAGCTTATGAGAAGGTAGAGCAACCCAACTGATATTTAAACTTGCCATGTAGATGGAAATTTATACATTCACACCAATAGAAAAAAAGATAAATAGTAAGTTCATCAAGTGACTGCAAAACTGTGACAAAATCCCACCACACATTAACTTCAAAGGGAAGTTTTAATAAAATCAAAAGCAATTTATCACTCAGGTCACATTCTGTCACCAAGATGAACTTCAGTTAGTAAACAAAAAGTGAAAAGATACGGTCTAAACACTAGCATCTGTTTGATAGTCTCTTGTTGCCTCTCATTGGTAACCTCTGATGGCTCCTAAAGCAGGAAGAATGGACTCCCCCCCTTCCAGCAATGCTTAATTCTTTTTTTTTCAGTATTTAAATATATAGTTTAATAATTAGTGAAAACAAAGATGGAGAGATGGCTTTCCACATCAAGTAAACTCACAACTTCTTACAGTTCCAGATTCTAGGAATCCAAGGCTTTCAAAGCCCTCTTCTTATTTCTCTGGACACTCACATACATAAGTCACCGTCACATATACACATAAATAAATAATAAAATAAATCTCTAAAAACAGTATAAAATTTGTCATGGTCTATCTGTCTATCCTATGAACTACACTAGTGATCAGCCTGACAAGACATGTGCAGTCCTGGGGGTAATCAACCGCTGTTTGATTGGGCTTAAGGACCACTCAATAGAAAGGAACTCATCTTCTCCCATAAAACTCATCACAAACCTATAGCTGGAGAGAACATAGACCCTAGAAGGGAGATGGCCATTACTATTTTCCTAAGTCAATAGCATCTAATGGCCTTCAAAATATTTATTCTTGTACCCATAGATAAATGTTACTTACACACCTCATCAAAGGAGTTTTCTTTCTTCCTTCCTTCTTTCCTTCTTTCCTTCCATCTTTCTTTCTTTCTTTCCTTCCTTCCTTCCTTCCTTGCTCCCTCTCTCTTTCTCTTTCTCTCTCTCTTCCTTCCTCCTTCCTTCCTTCCTTCCTTCCTTTCTTTCTTTCTTTCTTTCTTTCTTTCTTTCATTCTTTCTTTTGTCTTTGTTTCTCCTTTTCACCCTCTTCCTCTGCTTTTCTTTTTTATTTATTTTTTATTTATTCTTTTTTAGATTTTTTATTGGATATATTCTATATTTACAATTCATTTTCCTTTTTCTAGTTCCCCACCCCCAAAGGTCCCACATGCCCTTTTCCCTCCCCCTGCTCCCTCATCCACCCCTCCCACCTTACTGTTCTTGTACTTCCCCACAATGATGTTTTGGTCCTTTCTAGCACCAGTGTCCACTCCTTTCTTCTTGTGAGACATCACTTGATATGTGATTTATGTCTTTGGTGTTCCAAGCTTCTAGGCTAATATCCACTTATCAGTGACTGTATACCATGAATATTCTTTTGAGACTGGGTCACCTCACTTAGTATGATGTTCTCCAGCTCCATCCATTTCTCTAAGAATTTCATGAATTCATTGTTTCTAATGGCTGAATAGTACTCCATTCTGTATATATATCACATTTTTTGTATCCATTCCTCTGTTGAGGGACATATGGGTTCTTTCCAGCTTCTGGCTATTATATATAAGGCTGGTATGAACATAGTGGAACATGTATCCTTATTGCATGCTGGGGAATCTTCTGGGTATATTCCCAGGAGTGGTATGGCTGGGTCCTCTGGAAGTATCACGTCCAGTTTTCTGAGGAACCGCCATACTGATTTCCAGAGTGGTTGTACCAGCTTGCATTCCCACCAGCAGTGGAAGAGTGTTCCTCTTTCTCCTCATCCTCGCCAACACCTGATGTCTTCTGAGTTTTTAAACTTACCCATTCTGACTGGTGTGAGGTGAAATCTCAGGGTTGTTTTAATTTGCATTTCCCTAATGACTAATGATGTTGAACATTTTTAAGGTGTTTCTCAGCCATCCGAATTTCTTCAGGTGAAAAATCTCTGTTTAGCTATGTACCCCATTTTTGGATAGGGTTATTTGGTTGTCTGGGGTCTAACCTCTTGAGTTCTTTGTATACATTGGAAATTAGCCCTCTGTCGGTTGTGGGGTTGGTGAAGATTTTTTCCCAATTTGTTGGTTGCTGATTTATCCTTTTGATAGTGTCTTTTGCCTTATAGAAACTTTGTAGTTTTATGAGGTCCCATTTGTCTATTCTTGCTCTTAGAGCATAAGCAATTGGTGCTCTGTTCAGGAATTTTTCCCCTGAGCCAATGTCCTCAAGGGTCTTCCCCAATTTCTTTTCTATTAGTTTTAGTGTGTCTGGTTTTATGTGGAGGTCCTTGATCCACTTGGAGTTGAGCTTAGTGCAAGGAGATAAGAGTGGATCAATTCTCATTCTTCTGTATGTTGACCTCCAGTTGAGCCAGCACCATCTGTTGAAAAGGCTATCTTTTTTCCACTGGATGTTTTCAGCTCCTTTGTCGAAGATCAATTGGCCATAGATGTGTGGGTTCAATTCTGGGTCTTCGATCCTATTCCATTGATCCGCCTCCCTGTCACTGAACCAATACCATGCAGTTTTTAATACTACTGCTCTGTAATATTGCTTGAGGTCCGGGATATTGATTCCCCCAGAAGTTCTTTTGCTGTTGATGATAGTTTTAGCTATCCTGGGTTTTTTGTTATTCCAGATGAATTTGAGAATTGCTCTTTCTAACTCTATGAAGAACTGAGTTGGGATTTTGATGGGGATTGCGTTGAATCTGTATATTGCTTTGGGCAAGATTGCCATTTTGACTATATTAGTCCTGCCAACCCACGAGCATGGAAGATTTTCCCATGTTCTGATGTCTTCTTCAATTTCCCTCTTCAGAGACCTGAAGTTTTTGTCATATAAATCTTTCACATGTTTGGTTAGCGTCACTCCAAGATACTTTATAACATTTGTGGCTATTGTGAAGGGTGTCATTTCCCTAATTTCTTTCTTGGCCTGCTTATCCTTCGCATATAGGAAGGCTACTGATTTGCTTGAGTTATTTTATAGCCAGCCACTTTGCTGAAGTTGTTTATCAGTTGCAGGAGTTCTCTGGTGGTGGTTTTGGGGTCACTTAAGTATACTATCATATCATCTGCAAATAGTGATAGCCCTGAGTGTCTCCAAAAAGAAACAGGAGAGAGCATATACTATCAACTTAATGGCACACTTGAAAGCTCTGGAACAAAAAGAAGCAATTTTACCCAGGAGGAGTAGAAGACAGGAAATCATCAAACTCAGGGCTGAAATCAATCAAGTTGCAACAAAGAGAACCATACAAAGAATCAACAAAACCAGGAGCTGGCTCTTTGAGAAAATCAACAAGATAGATAAACCCCTAGCCAGACTTACTAAAGGGCACAGAGACAGTATTCAAATTAACAAAATTAGAAATGAAAAGGGAGATATAACAAGAGAAACTGAGGAAATTCAAAAAATCATCAGATCCTACTACAAAAACCTATACAAAACACAACTGGAGAATCTGGAGGAAATGGACAATTTCCTAGACAGTTACCAAATACCAAAATTAAACCAGGATCAAATAGATTGTCTAAACAGACCCATAACCCCCAAAGAAATAGAAGGGGTCATAGACAGTCTTCCAACCAAAAAGAGCACAGGACCAGACGGTTTTAGTGCAGAATTCTATCAGACCTTCAAAGAAGTAATGATACTGATACTCTTCAAACTATTCCACAAAATAGAAACAGAAGGAACACTACCCAACTCATTCTATGAAGCCACCATTACCCTGATACCAAAACCACACAAAGATCCAACTAAGAAAGAGAACTACAGGCCAATTTCTCTTATGAATATCGATGCAAAAATACTAAACAAAATACTTGCCAACCGAATCCAAGAACACATCAAAATGATCATTCACCATGATCAAGTTGGCTTCATCACAGGGATGCAGGGATGGTTCAATATACGGAAATACATCAACGTAATCCACTACATAAACAAACTAAAAGAAAAAACCACATGGTCATCTCATTGGATGCTGAAAAAGCATTTGACAAAATTCAGCATCCTTTCATGCTAAAAGTCTTAGAAAGAACAGGAATTCAAGGCCCATATCTAAACATAGTAAAAGCAATATACAGCAGACCAGTAGCCAACATCAAGATAAAAGGAGAAAAACTTGAAGCAATCCCACTAAAAAGGGACTAGACAAGGATGCCCCCTCTCGCCATATCTCTTCAATATAGTTAGTCCTTGACGTAGTAGCTAGAGCAATTCGACAACAGAGGGAAGTCAAAGCCATACAAATTGGAAAGGAAGAAGTCAATGCTTAACTCTTTTTTTTTTTTAATTTTATTTTCTATATTCAATGTTTACATTCCAAAGTCTTTCCCCTTTCCCAGTTCCCACCCACCATAGTTCCCATAGTTCCTCTCCCCCCCCATCTGTTCCCCAATAATTCCCCCTCCCCCCCTCGGTTTCTTTACTAAACTGGAAGCAATCTTTACAGGCCCAGGGTCCTCTCCTTTCTTCTTCTTGGGAATCATTTGACTTGCTATTTGTGTCTTGAGTATTTAGGGCTTCTGGGCTCATTAATATCCACTTATCAGTGATTGCATTTCATGTGCATTCTTTTGTGATTGGGTTAATTCACTCAGGATGATATTTTCCAGGTCTAACCATTTACCTACAAATTGCATGAATTCATTATTTTTAATTGCTGAGTAGTATTCCATTGTATAAATATACCACATTTTCTGTATCCATTCCTCCTTTGAGGGATATTTGGGCTGCTTCCAATTTCTGGCTATTATAAACAAGGCTGCTATAAACATAGTAGAGCATGTGTCCTTATTGCATGCAGGGGAATCCTCTGGGTATATGCCCAGGAGTGGTATGCCAGGGTCCTCTGGAAGTGACATGCCCAATTTTCTGAGGAACCACCAAACTGATTTCCAGAGCGGTTTACCATTTTGCAATCCCACCAACAGTGGAGGAGTGTTCCTCTTTCTCCACATCCTCGCCAGCACTTGTTGTCTCTTGAGTTTTTAATCTTAGCCATTCTGACTGGTGTGAGGTGGAATCTTAGGGTTGTGTTGATTTGCATTTCCCTGATGACTAATGATGTTGAACATCTTTTAAGGTGTTTCTCGGCCATCCGAATTTCTTCTGGTGAAAATTCTTTGTTTAGTTCTGTGCTCAATTTTTTGATAGGGTTATTTGTTTCTTTGCGGTCTAACTTCTTGAGTTCTTTGTATATATTGGATATTAGCCCTCTGTCGGATGTGGAGTTGGTGAAGATCTTTTCCCACTTTGTTGGTTGCCATTTTGTCCTTCTGACAGTGTCCTTTGCTTTGCAGAAACTTTGTAATTTTATGAGGTCCCATTTGTCGATTCTTGATCTTAGAGCAAAAATACTAAATAAAATTCTTGCTAACCGAATCCAAGAGCACATCAAAACGATCATCCACCATGATCAAGTAGGCTTCATCCCAGGGATGCAGGGATGGTTCAATATACGGAAATCCATCAATGTAATTCACTACATAAACAAACTGAAAGAAAAAAACCACATGGTCATCTCATTAGATGCTGAAAAAGCATTCGACAAAATTCAGCATCCTTTCATGCTAAAAGTCTTGGAAAGAGCAGGAATTCAAGGCCCATACCTAAACATAGTAAAAGCAATCTACAGCAAACCAGTAGCCAACATCAAAATAAATGGAGAGAAACTTGAAGCATTCCCACTAAAATCAGGGACTAGACAAGGCTGCCCTCTCTCTCCATATCTTTTCAATATAGTACTTGAAGTTCTAGCAAGAGCAATTAGACAACATAAGGAAGTGAAAGGGATACAAATTGGAAAGGAAGAAGTGAAACTATCATTATTTGCAGACGATATGATAGTTTACCTAAGCGACCCAAAAAACTCCACCAGAGAACTTCTACAGCTGATAAACAACTTCAGCAAAGTGGCAGGTTATAAAATTAACTCAAGCAAGTCAGTGGCCTTCTTGTACTCAAAGGACAAGCAGGCAGAGAAAGAAATTAGGGAAATAACACCCTTCACAATAGCCACAAACAACATAAAGTATCTTGGCGTAACTCTAACCAAACAAGCAAAAGATCTGTACAACAGGAACTTCAAGTCCTTGAAGAAAGAAATCGAAGAAGACCTCAGAAGATGGAAAAATATTTCTTGCTCCTGGATTGGCAGGATCAATATAGTAAAAATGGCCATCTTGCCAAAAGCAATATACAGATTCAATGCGATCCCCATCAAAATCCCAACTCAATTCTTCATAGATCTAGAAAGAGCAATTCTCAAATTCATCTGGAGCAACAAAAAACCCAGGATAGCTAAAACTATTCTCAACAATAAAAGGACTTCTGGGGGAATCAATATCCCTGACCTCAAGCAGTACTACAGAGCAATTGTGTTAAAAACTGCATGGTATTGGTATAGCAACAGGCAAGCAGATCAATGGAACAGGATTGAAGACCCAGAGGTTAACCCACAGACTTATGGTCACTTGATCTCTGATAAAGGAGCCACAACCATCCGGTGGAATAAAGATAGACTTATTAACAAATGGTGCTGGTTCAACTGGAAGTCAACATGCAGAAGAATGCGAATTGATCCAATCTTATCTCTTTGCACTAAGATCAACTCCAAGTGGATCAAGGACCTCCACATAAAACCAGACACACTGAAACTATTAGAAAAGAAACTTGGGAAGACCCTGGAGGACTTGGGCACAGGGGAAAAGTTCCTGAACAGAACACCAATAGCTTATGCTCTAAGATCAATGCTTAACTCTTTATGGAGCCTGGGATGAGAGCTGAGGTTCAGAACAGCCTCAAATGGTGGAAGTGACACAGAGTGGTCACTAGATGGCAATGATACTTCATATTTATCTTCATTTGCCAGCATCATAGAGCATCCAATACTCCATATTCAACTTAAAGGCTAGCTTTTCATTAGCTCTGTACCCCATTTTTAGTAGGGTTATTTGGTTCTCTGGCATCTACCTTGTTGAGTTCTTTGTATATCTTGTATATTAGGCCTCTTTCTGCCATAGGGTTGGTAAAGATCTTTTCCCAATTTGCTGGTTGATATTTTGTCCTTTTGACAGTGTCCTTTGCCTTATAGAAAGTTTGTAATCTTATGAGGTCCCATTTGTCAACTCTGGATCTTAGAGCATAAGCCACTGGTGATCAAGTCCAGAAATTTTCCCTGGTGCCCATGTGCTCAAGGCTCTTCCCCAGTCTCTTTTCTAATTGTTTCAGTGTGTCTGTTTCATGTGTAGGTCTTTGATTCACTTGGACTTGAGCTTAGTACAAGAAGATAAGAATGGATCAATTCACATTCTTCTGCATACTTGCCACCTGTTGAGCAAGCACCATTTGGTGAAAAGGCTATCTTTTTTTCCACTGGATGGTTGTAGCTCCTTTGTGTGTGGGTTCATTTCTGGGTCTTCAATTCCAATCCATTGATCTACCTGCCTGTCACTATACCAATACCATGAAGTTTTTAACACAATTGTTATGTAGTACTGCATGAGGTCTAGGAATCCCCCAGAGAGTCTTTTATTGTTGAGAATAGTTTTAGCTATCCAGGTTTTTTGTTATTCCAGATGAATTTGAGAATTTCTCTTTCAAATTCTATGAAGAATTGAGTTGGGATTTTGATGGGGATTGCATTGAATCTGTAGGTTGCTTTTGGCAAGATGGACATTTTAACTATATTAATCCTGCCAATCAAGAGTATGGAAGATTTTTCCAACTTCTGTGGTATTCATGGATTTCTTTTTTCAAAGACTTGAAATTCCTGTCATACAGATTTTCTCTTGTTTGGTTAGAGTCAAACCAAGACAATTTATATTGTTTGTGGCTATTGTGAAGGCTGTCATTTCCATAATTTTTCTCAGCCTGTTTGTACTTTGAGTATAAGAAGGGTACTAATTTGCTTGAGTTTATTTTATATCCAGCCATTTTGCTGAAGTTGTTTATCAGCTGTAGGAGTTCTCTGGTGGAGTTTTTTGGGTCACTTAAATATACTATCATATCATCTGCGAATAGTGATAATTTGACTTCTTTCTTTCTGATTTGTATCCCTTTAACCTCCATTTATTGTCTAATTGCTCTAGCCAGAACTTCAAGTACTATATTGAAAAAATATGGAGAGAGGAGGCAGACTTGTCTAGTCCCTGATTTTAGAGGGATTGCTTCAAGTTTCTCTCCATTTAGTTTGATGTTGGCTACTGGTTTGATGAATATTGCTTTTATTATGTTTAGGTATGGGCCTTGAATTCCTGTTTTTCAAAACCTTTAACATGAAAGGAGGCTGAATTTTGTCAAATGCTTTTTCAGCATCTAATGAAAATTGATGCCCAAAAAGAAGGAAGGAAAGGCCCCTGATCCTGGAAAGGCTCAATACAGCAGTGTAGGGGAATACCAGGTCAGGAAAGTGGGAAGGGGTTGAATGGGAACAGGGGAAGGAAAAGGGATTATGGGACATTCAAGGAGGGGGGATTCACGAAAGTGGAAATCATTTGAAATGTAAATTAAAAATATATTGAATAAAAAAATAAATTCTGAAAAAAATGACTAGCCTTTCTAATTCAATTCTGGATTCTCTAGGGTTTATTTCAAATAACTAATAATGAGAAAATAATATTATTTATGGTCAATTATTTATTGACCCATAAACATAATATTTCATGTTTATTTCTTATTTTGCTAAAGCACTTTTGGATCCTTTAAGAGATAAGGGCAAGATATTTGCTGTATGCTAAATTGATAGGGAAAAAAGTTAAAGCATTCTAAGTTGTCTCTTATCTGAATACGTAATAAACTATCTACTATTAACAACACAAGCATATAAATTCAAAAAATAGTCTTGAAAAAAATCTATCCTGTATATTTTCATTCAATTAAAAGAAAAAAAACAGAAACAAAAACTGAGAAATGGAAGCAACTTTATTTTTAAAGATTCTATGGGAGGAAACCGTCAGGAAGTTGCTCCTATTCCACATCCCCCTGGTGAAGTGTAATCCCATTTCCTTTAGGGCAGGCTTCCAGGGAAGATGAAGGCCATCTGCATATATGGACAGTAACACCCTGGCATCCTGGGTGTACATCTGAGGCCCCCAGTCAGAGAGGTTCAAACCATCTCAGGTGAACCAATAAAATAGTTCCAGAGCTGTCACAGAAAGAAGCTCTCAAATAAAAGCCTGATCCACAGAGGTGTGAGTGTGTGCACATTCACATGACTGTGTGTGCGTGCATGCACATGTATGTGAGTGCATAGCCATATGTAAATACATACATACACACAAACATACATACATACATACATACATACATACATACATACAAAGCAATCCAACCTTGAAGTTCAAAGATACAACCTGGAATCTAACAAAAGGGAAAAGGTTAAAACCTTGAAACTGGCTCTGGCTAGGCAGTAACCATGGGCACCAAAATGGTTCTTTCCTGTGTCTCCTTTGAGACCTTTCCACACATCCTCAGATATAATGGAAGGACAGGAGCAGAGCAGGAGAGAGAAGAGTATTGTCTTCACATGCCTGGGGCAGTTCTGCATGCTCTGCCCTACAGTCTGCTTCTCACACTAAAGCATGGAAGGCAAAGTTTTAACCTTTGCACTATTTGTGAGACCAGCTTCCCAGGGACTGAATGTGCTTTCACCTAGCTGCTCTTTGAACTTCATGAACACAGACACATTCCCATGTCTGTATTCCCAGCAACAGAATTGCCAAGAGTTCGGGGTAGCATTGACTACACAGATACTGTATCAAAAGCAAAAATCAAGCAAACTTTCCCCAGAGATGTTTGGGGAGGATGACAATTTTTCACCTGACAGATATTTAAACTGTCCCACTGGGGACTCAGGACAACCTTGCATGGAATCCTATTAACAGAAAGCAACATGGCCACCACAATCAAGGGAGGTATGACAGGTAAAAGAGTTCAGTGATTTGGAAAGTTCAAGTTGTTTCTCTGTGGGCTGCAGTTTCAAGATTTCCGGTTGGAATGATCCATACTGTAGAGTTCTGGGTGGGCACCATCTCACAGAGGAAACAAATGTAGCCTTCTCTGGGCATTGACATATTCAGTCGGGATGGAAATTCTTTCTCAGCACAACTTCTGCACTCACCACACTACAATGAGGTCTTTGCCTGCCCATGTCTCACATTTTATGTGTCTTCTGCTAAGAGGATTCCAGAGCAGGCTGTCCTGAGTCTCAAGGACAATGTGTCTTCTGCTAAGTGGATTCCACAGCAGGCTGTCCTGAGTCACAAGGACAATCTACAATCAAGTCTTTGCTATCTGATTAGGCTAGGCTGCCTAACAAGTAAACCACAGGGATGTGCCTGTCTCTGCCTCCCGACTCTGAGATTACAGGTTTATGGACCCATCCCTCCCTTCTTTATCTGGTTTCTTGGAATCAATCTCATGCTCTCCTGCTGGCCCAGCAAACACTTTACCAGCTTTCATTTTGGTGAGCACTGAACTAATGAAGGGAAGGAATGCCAAATTAAAAATTCAGTGGTATGAGGAGTTGGAGGCGTTTATTCTCTAGGCTGTGGTTAGAAGACTCCTAGATGGAATGGTCCATACCTTAGAGTTCTGGGTGAACGCCATACCAGGAATTAATTGTAGCCTTCCCTGTGAGTGAGGTAGAGAGTTAACATATTCAGTGTGCATTGTGATGCTTCATCAGCATGTCTTCTGCAGGGCCTGACCTCTCTGCTGGACCACTGACCTTTATAAGTGCACAGTCATGGCCACCACCTGACAGGCATGACAAGAAGAAAGACAAATGCCAAGAAAGAGACACGCAAAGAGGAGAAAATGCACTCATTCAATCGATTTACTGGTCAGGGATGGAATTCATGTCTTATGTACAATTCCAGGATGCATGGGGTAGTATTTAAGCCATGCATATTCAACTGAATAAATGTAAGTAATGGTTGTTATCAACTTGGACCATGAACATATCACTAAGAATCAATAGCTTTTTGTTTGCAGAGCCTTACAGTGTACAAAGCTGTTGTTTGCGATGAAGTTTTAAATCAACCTTATAAGCTTTAGATCATTAAAATTGGTTAGAATGTCATAAGACTGATTGCGAAAGCTGAACAGATTCTTGAGGTAACAGAATCACACAGGGGTCTGCAATCAGGAGAAAAATGAACCTGAGTCCTGGGTTCCTCCCAAAGTGGTTGGAGAACATTAGCCTCTCAAAAGTGGCACCTACCTCAAAGTACCAAACAGCTTGTGGGTGTTGTTGCTGTTGCTGTTGTTTTGGGGGAAAGAGGGTACTTCTCCAGAGGAACAGCGGTTAATGGAAGGTAATGACATTTTAACTGTAACCAGACCCACTATGATTATGGACGGAAGAAAGAATAATCATAGGGTGTGTTATAAATCCAACTAAAACTTGTTTCTAGAATCGGTCATCCTAGTAATCTTTCCCACTAGTTCCTTCTGAGCAGCATACACAGCTTCTCTATATCACAAGGATCCTTCCAAAGTCTACATCAGTTTCTGATTATGGTAGTAATAATTAGGAAATTTCATAAAATTCAAGAACTTTAATCATCAACAGGATGCGATCAATGTTTAAGTTAATGAGTATGTCATTGACTTTGCCTGCTACAGACTAAGCACCTCCACTGGGCTATAGATAGGCATATTTGTAAATTAAGATGTCAGTCCAGGCCATCCTCTGTTATATCAGAAGAATACTTTCTTGTGAGTCCTTAAGCCAGTAAGATTGAAATAACAGTTGATGGGATTTCGTGAGAAGCAGTGGAGAACCCTGAACATGTTAACATAGTCAGCCTCAAATAAAAGGGTCAGGATGATTATCCTAGGATATTTCAGTTTGTCACATTAAAAATAAACGTACCATATCGATCCTGCCAATCCAAGAACATGAAATATTTTTCCATCTTCTGAGGTCTTCTTCGATTTCTTTCTTCAAGGACTTGAAGTTCCTGTCATGCAGATCTTTCACTTGTTTGTTACAGTCATACCAAGATACTTTATATTGTTTGTGGCTATTGTGAAGGGTGTTATTTCCCTAACTTCTTTCTCAGCCTGCTTGTCCTTTGAGTACAGGAAGGCTACTGATTTGCTTGAGTTGATTTTATAACCAGTCACTTTGCTGAAGTTGTTTATCAGTTGTAGGATTTCTCTGGTGGATTTTTTGTGTTGCTTAAGTATACTATCATATCATCTGCAAATGATGATAGTTTGACTTCTTCCTTTTCAATTTGTATCCCTTTTACTTCCTTATGTTGTCTAATTGCTCTTGCTAGAACTTCAAGTACTGTATTGAAAAGATATGGAGAGAGAGGGCAGCCTTGTCTAGTCCCTGATTGTAGGAAATCAGTCTTGCAGTTCCTCAGAAAATTGGCCATGACACTTACAGAGGACCCTGTCATACGACTCCTGGGCATATACCAAGAGGATTCCCTGGCATAAAATAAAGACACATGAACCACTATGTTCATAGCAGCCTTATTTATAATAGCCAGTAGTTGGAAGGACCCCAGATGTCCCTCAAAGGAGGAATGGATACAGAAAATGTGGTATATTTATACAATGGAATACTACTCATCAATTAAAAATAATGAATTCATGCAATTTGTAGGCAAATGGTTGGATCTGGAAAATATCATCTTAAGTGAGTTAACCCAATCACAAAAGAATACACATGAAATGCAATCACTGATAAGTGGGTATTAATGAGCCCAGAAGCTTTGAATACTCAAGGCTCAATGAGCAAGTCAAAAGATTCCCAAGAAGAAGGAAGGAGAGAACCCTGGTCCTGAAAAGACTGGATCCAGTTTTGTAGGAGAGTACCAGAACAGAGAAATTGTGGGGGGGTGTTCGGGGAATAGGCATGGGGGGTTGGGGGAAGAGGAGGAGGGAAGAAGACTTATGGGACACATGGTGAGGGGTCAAGGGGGAACTGGGAAAGGGGAAAGCCTTTGGAATGTAAACGAAGAATATAGAAAATTAAAATATATATATTCCAGAAAATAAAAGAATGTCAATTCAAGACAGAAGTGTGTAAAAACATGAGTTCAGCACTGATTAAAAAAAAAAACTACCATTCCTGCATTATTAATGTATGGATACTCCTTCGGGTCCTTCTAAGAAAGGGGATTAAAATATGCACAGAAAGAGAGACAGAGACAAAGTTTGGACCAGAGACTGAGGGAAAGACCATCCAGAGACTGGCCCACCTAGGCATCCATTCCATATACAGTTACAAAACCCAGACACTACTGTGGATGCCAACAAGTGCTTGTTGCCAGGAGACTGATATAACTGTCACCTGGGAGGCTCTGCCACTGCACAACAAATATAGGGGTCATTCTCTCAGCCAATAATTGAACTGAGCTCAGAGTTCCAAATAGAGGAGCTAGAGAAAGGACACTGGGTGCTGATAATAGTTAGATTGATAATAGGTAGAAGCTGGAAAGAACCAAGATACCCTTTGATGGAAGAATGGATATAGAAAATGTGGTTACACAATGAAATACCACTAAGCAATTAAAACAATGACTCATAAAATTTGCAGGGAAATGGATGGAGCAAGA
Source organism: Apodemus agrarius (assembly GCA_964023405.1). Classification (NCBI taxonomy): domain Eukaryota; kingdom Metazoa; phylum Chordata; class Mammalia; order Rodentia; family Muridae; genus Apodemus; species Apodemus agrarius. The sequence goes on from OZ030006.1 coordinate 27,743,063, forward strand.
AAATATCATCCTGAGTGAGGTAACATAGAAACAAGGAAAATATACTGTATGTGTTTGCTGAAAAGGGGATATTTGTCCTAAAGTTCACAATGCCCATGATACAACATTCAGACCTTATAGACCTTCTAAGAAAGGGAGACCAGGGTATGGTCAATGTTTCAGTCCTGCATTGAGGGGCACACAGTATGATCTCAGGAGGTGGTGGTAGATGAGATCTGGGAGGAAGAGTGGAGAGGTAGGACATAAGGGACAGAAGTATCAGGTACTGGAGAGGATAGAAGAGAGGTACAGAGGGTCTGGAAATCAAAGAAAAATATGTAGCAGGGGATGAGGAACTGTGGATAGCAATGTGAGGGATGTCAGCACCAGGGAAACCAGAGGACACAAAGGAGATGACTTTAGCCAAAATATGCAGAGAAGGAGGAAATAGAAACCGTAGAGACCACCTCCATTGGATATGTACACCTCTACCCACCCCCAAACCCTCCCTCTGGTCACCCCTCAGTCAAGGGATGGTGCCACTCACCCATCATAAATTTTGTAAACCAGAAATTTTCTTAAGCAAAGCAAGAGTAGGGACAACAAATGGAGCAGAGACTGAAGAAAGAGCCATCCAAGGACTGCCCTATGTTGGAATCCATCATGTCTGCAGACACCAAACTAGGCACTGTTTGTGTAGTCAAGATGTGCTTCTTGACACAAACCTCTTGAGAAGGTTCTTAGGGAAGTTCTTCCAGAAACTGACCCTTGCAGACATTAGACTGAGATCAGCAAACCTGGTAGGAGAGCTTTGGGGAAAGGTGGAGGAGCAGAGAGGATGGCAAGATCATTGGAAGAACAACATCTGCTATCAGGACCACCCAGTGCTCCCAGTGATTAGACAACAAACCCAGGAGTGTAAAGGGAGGTATCTATACCTCCAGATACATTGTAGCAGATGATGGCCTTGCCTGACAGCAATGGAGGAGAGCCCCTTAGTCCTGTGGAGGTTCGATGCCCAACCTCCAGTAGAAGTGGGATTCAGAAGCAGTAGAACAGGGAAGGTGGGAGGGTGGGGAAGCATCCTCATACAGGCAAAGGGAACAGGAAAGGGCAGATGTGGTTTGAGGAGTTATTGGAGGGGTAATCAGGAAGTGGTATATCATTTGAGATGTGATTGAATGATTAATAAATAAATTTAAAACAATACACATATGCCAGGCAATTAATTTTAACAAAGAAGACTCAGGAGCCAGATGCTGGGGTGAAAATCTGCCAGGTCAGAGAGGCAGGAAAAGCCCTCAGCTGACATTCCTACTCTGCTGTTCTTCCCAGAAGGAAAGCATTTTTTATCCCTCTCCACACTTTTATCCCTAAGAGGGCCTTGACTCAAGCCATCTTAGACATAATAGTGCATATTGATCTTGAATTTGATGGCTCCTTGCTGAAGCATATAGATGTGGAATTTGATAAGATTAAAATGCTGACAACATAAAGACCATAACATGGGACAATGGTCAGCATAACCCTGATCTAAATCAAGATTATGGTTAGCAAGATCTGGTCCCTGAGGAAGTATATCAAGACAAATATGGGATAGAGTTACATGAACTCTGCCCTGGACTGAAGTAAGAAACGTGGGGGTGGGAGAAAGATGTATGGCTAAATAGCCCACCAAGTTCACATTGTGTCTGCTTGATTTAATCTCAGGACATGGAAGTGGAGTATTCTGACGGCTTCTGTCTAGCCCATTGAAAGGGTCAATGGGCTGTAGCCTCAGCACTTGATACTTCCTGATGGGGCATCAGCACTCAGGGAAGCTAGAGACTGTCATTGGCATAGTATTCTGCTCGCAGCAGTTTGTACTGCTCTGTTATTCAGAAGGTTATACACATTCTCATTTGTTCTTAATATGGACCCAGGTAAAGAGAGAACAAGGTCTGTAGAACAGAAAGGTCATTTGTGCTTCTCTGTCTTCTGAGCAAGAAATACTTGTAGAGAGAGAATGGTAAGTTCTTTATTATAGATAAAAATTGGTAGGTAAGGCCTTGGATTAGGGGGAGTTTCAGTGTTGTTTTCTGAAACAGCATCTCAAATATTCCGCGTGGTCTTCTACCTGGCTTCCCAGGTTACCCTTCACATCAGATAATCCTATTTCCACTTTCCAATTCCTAGGCTTAGAATTGCTGTTCCTAGGAATGTTAGGACAGCACTAGTCACTGACAGAGACCTGGGTTTTCTAAAGTTGAGGTGTGTACCCACCAGTATAGCTATAGCCAGTTTGCTCTATGTCTGTTCCCTAGTTCAGATTGTTGCTGAAAAACGCCTGCCAATCACTGACGCAGAAAAATAACTTCTCTCAGAGCAAGGTCATGTTGATCAGATACTTTTATGTTCTTTATGACATTTGTTAATCTTATAATGTTCCACAAAGCCTTCCATAGGACCATCAAATTAACGGTCAATATACAGTGTTATATCCAAAATGACCTTATCAGAACTGAGTAATGGATACTTCCTGTGACTTCATATGAGTTATTGTACTATTCCTTTGTTTCTTTGTTTGTAATGTTTTTGTATTTTGCTTTCCAAGTTGAGAAAGATAGACATCTGGGGCCATGGTTCAGCTCCTAAAATTTGAACTGTGGTTCTGTTCACTCAGTATAAGGGTCTTCATTCATTAAAAGAACCATGTTTGACTGCCATAGGTGGTTTATCTGGTGTGTGGGACCAATCATGAACAAACACAAGATGTAAGGCCCTTCCTCTGTGCACTTACCAACATCTATTGTGTTTTCATAATCCCTTGCCTCTTTTGAATATATAATTATTTTGACAGAATCCCATTTTAAAGCTTACACAGGGGCTGTATGCAATCCTTCTTTGGTAACACTGGTGCAGATATGAGAGCTTCATACTCAGCCTGAAGGCTGTTACATTGTTGCCTCCAATATTTTACTTTCCTCTGCCAACAGATCTCAAGACTCTTGACCCCACCACGATGACTACAACTCTCTCTCTCCCCTAAGGCATCTTGGGACAACATTCAAATGCTAAGCACAAGACTTCATGAGTGTAACCTCTAACACACACCCACGTGGTAACCTTCCCTGAAGGATCTGCCTGGATGTTATTTCATGCAACTGTACCTGATAAGACAGGAGAAATTTTTGGCTTCATATTCAAACAGAAATGAAATCTCAGTAGATTTTAATGTCTCATTTTCCTGATTGAGGGAAATTTGAGGTAGGATGAGACATTTTTGAGAAGATACATTCAGATACACAAGGATGACTTAAGTGTTGCCAATCATGCCTAGAGAAAACCCTGTCTTTAGAAAGTGGATGTGCTCAATGGCTATGTCCTGAGAGAGTCCCCAGAAAAGGTCAAAGTATTGCTATTTGCAAACTATGTGATAATATACATAAGTGATTCCAAAGATATACCAGAGAACTACAACTGATAAACAACTACAACAAAGTATCCAGATACAAAATGAACTAAACCCAGAGGATTTCCTAGCATGTAATAAGGATACATGTTCCACTATATTCATAGCAGCCCTATTTATAATAGCCAGAAGCTAGAAAGAACCCAGCTTTCCCTCAGTTGTGGAATGGATACAAAATATATGGTATATATACACAATGGAGTACTATTCAGCCATTAGAAATAATGAATTCATGAACTTCTTAGACAAATGGATAGAGCTGGAGAATATCATCCTAAGTGATGTAACACAATCTCAAAAGAACACTCGTGGTATGCAATCAATGATAAGTGGATATTAGCCTAGAAGACTGGAATACCTAAGACACCATCCACATATCAAATGATGTCCAAGAAGAAGGAAGGAGTGGCCCCTGATTCTGAAAAGGCTCACTGCAGTAGTGTAGGGGAATACCAGAACAGGGAAGAGGGAAGTGCTGAATGGTGGAACAGGGGGAAGGAAGAGGGCTTATGGGACTTTCGGGGAGGGAGGAGCCAGGAAAGGGGGAAATCATATGAAATGCAAATAAAGAATATATCGAATAAAAAATAAAACATGAATCTTCTCTAGGAAAAAAAGGAACTAAAAACGTCAGTAGATATCTTTATTGAAATGGTATAACCTAAAAAATAAATTTGGATAGCAACATCTTAAGGTAGACAGAAATAATATAAAGGATCTTGGTGTAAGTCTCAACATACAATGAAAGACCTATAGGAAAAGATTTTCCAATCTCTCATAGGAGAAACTGGAGAAAATATCATTTAATAAAAAGAGCTACCATGGTGGTTAGAATTAACATGGTGAACACGGACATCTTTTTAAAAGCAGCCTACAGATTCAATGCATTCCCATCAAAATTTTAACACAATCAACTACAGTTCTCGATAGAACCCTTCTTACATTTATAAAGAAAAAACAGTGTGTTATTTAGGTTTTCTCTTACTGTGAAAAGTCACAATGACCATAGCAACTTTATTATAAGAGAAAACATGTAATTGGGCTGTCTGACAGGTTCCGAGATTCAGTCCATTATCATCATTGAGAGAAGTCCAGGAGTGCCCAAGATGGAATGGTTCTGGAGGAACTGAGAGGAGGAGCTATGTTGTCTTCTGAATGCAAATAGGAAAAGACTGTCTAGTGTGTAGCTAGGAGGAGGGTCTCAAAAATCAGGCCCACTGTGACACACCTCCTCCATAGAGGCAACAGATTTAAACAGTGCTACTGCCTTGGTCAAGCATATTCAAACCACAAATTCCACTCGCTGGCTAACATAGGCTTCTTCAAAGAGATGAGTCTATGTGGCTATACCTATCCATAGACTAACAAACATACACTCAATATGGTAGATTTTTTGGGGAAGTAAATTCATCTGAGGCCTTTTAAATCTTCTATTGTAAACTGGACATCATAGCAGTGGACTATAACCCCAGAATTCTGGGTGATGTGAGGCAGGGGATAGGTTTGAGACCAGTCTCGGCTACATGACACCCTGCAAATGATGGACAGTTGTTGAAAGACTAGCATTAGGGAAAACAGGAATGTTAAGTGCTGTACAAAGCTGTCTCCTTCATGGATGTTTAACCGTTCTCTGCCCAGAAGATGGGGAAGGGAGGTGACTAATAGTCCCAACGAAGTCTGTATTATCTGGATGACTGAGAACACACCAGATCCTCCCTTTAGGCCCATAAGATAACACATGTAACCTGTCTTTAGAACCCATCTTCATGGAAGAAGGGACATGTACTTTGAGTAGAGTTTTGTTGTAATTATGCCTGCTTATGCACATAGGATTGTGTTATATCAGAAACTGGTTTTCCAAATGCTACTGTATTTAAATATCCATGAAATAACCTGGCTTGTGTCCGAAAAAGGGGAAAAACAAGAAGGTCCCATCAGAACAGAGCTTATCCACCTATTTTCTAAGTAGCTGCCTCAATCAATAGGAACAAGGTTAAGAAATGTAGCCTTTTTGGAGGTTTGCCTTCAGGGTTCACCTCCAAGAACTTCCCAATCTTTGAGCATGTGAAAATGATCCTCTTCAATCAGAAAACGTGAGAACGAAAATTTCCCACTAATCTTCATTTATATTTTAAATTGTGTTAGGTAAAGTCCAGGTTCACTAGTTTATGACTATCTTTATTTCAAAGAAGCTTCTGGCTCTTTGTCTTGTCCACCATGGCACTTCTTTTAACAATGGACACTATGATATCTTAACCAATTCCAGTGAACTGGGTGGGTATTGACTCACCAAAGGCAAGTAGAATGGAGATGAAAAAAACAATCTGTTTTGGTCTTAATAAACTCATATGTGTTGTTAAAAAAATAAAGCATGAAATACCAGTATGAAAAAATTATAATCAGTATTGACCTAATTAGAGTGACATCACTTAATATTTTATTTTATTTTTTATTTTCTTCTCCGATTTTCAAGTCATCTAGAGCCTCACTATACAAGATCCTAAAGCCTTCCATTGTGGTGTTCTCCATCCTTTACTATCTCTTTAAGGACCTATAAGGACTTACCAAAATCTGATGGCTTCTCAGTTTGTCCACAGCAAGTGTGATCTCTCTATCCAAGGGTCTTGCCAAAAGTTGCAGAGCCGGCAAATTGTTCTACAATACAAAAACACCAGAAACTAAATTCTACCAGTGAAGTCTCAGGAGTGAGATGAGGGAGTGAAATCCTGCTATAGAGAGAGAGTCTATTAAAGCACCCAGCTGTCCTTTCTATCTCATTGACCTCCTAGAAGAGCATTACACCACTTCTTCAATATCCTTCAATTAAGAGACTTTCCATTTGTTTAGATATATTCATTCCCTCTCAACTTGTTCCATGTTATGCTCTTCAGCTGGAGTGAACTTTTAAAGCTGTGCAGCAAAGGTGTGTGTTAGGGCTGAGCCACACTACAAGTCCTTGTGTACAGTAAGCAGAAAGCTCCTGGGTTAAAGGTCCGTGCCAGAGATGAACAATACCACATTAAAATTTTTGGTATATAACACATTCACAGAGTTCACAATGTGATCAAATATCCTGTAACATACATTAGTAATATTTCCAGTGTCACATAAATTAAGCTCTCTGACAAGTATCCAGGTTGTTTTCATGCATATCTGAGTGCATCTCCATAGGAATCATACAGAACATCACAACTGTGCTATTCAAGCTGTTGCATAAGGTGAACAGGGACCCAAAACCACCAAGGAGACCCTGGTATTTGACACAAAGAAATTCCCTTCCCTCTATTCATATAGTGTATGACAAGTCACCATTGCTGCCCTTGTCTCACTCCAAAAAGTGCTGCTGAATGGAAGTGTTGGGGTCCAGGGGTGACCCCACAAATCACAAAAACACGGATCTCAGTTAATCAGGGATGGTTAATTTTATCAAAAACATCCGGGGAGATTCAGGACACATTGAAAAGAACAAACCTAAGAATAATAGGTATAGTATAGTGTGAAGATTCCCAAATTAAAAGGCCATAAACATATTCAACAAAATCATAGAAGAAAACTTCAATAACCTTAAAGAAAAACAAGACCATAAAAGTACAACAAGCCTGCAGAGCACCAAATTGATTGGACCTGAAAAATTCCTCCATTCAAATAATAATCAAAACACAAAATACAGAGAACAAAGAAAGAATATTAAAACTTGTATTGAAAAAGGCCAAGTAATATATAAGGCCAGACCTATCTGATTTACTCCTGACTTCTCAAGAGAGATGAAAAGCCAGAAGATCTTGGATGGATGTTATCTAGACAGTAAAAGAACAAAAATAGCAGCCTATGCTACTATACACAGCAAAACTATCAATCACTTTCAATGGAGAAACCAAGGTATTCCATGATGAAACCAAATTCAAGCACTATTTTTCCACTAACACAGCACTGCAGAGAATAGCAGAAGGAAAACTCAAAGTCAATGAGTGAAACACATCTCAACAACTACAAAAAAGAGAACCACACAATCATAATGCAACCTCTAACAACAACGACAAAAAAAAACAGGGAGCAAAAATCATTTATCTTTAATGTCAATCCAGAGTCCTGCAGAGTTCCCAGGAGCTAAACTAGCAATTAGATTGTATGAAGGATAGGTCTATTGCTCTAGATGCTATGTAGTACAAAAATTCCTCACCAGCCATCAATGAGAAGGAAGACCCTAGGACCTGTTGCCCAAGCAAAGGGAGATGAAATAGTGACAGAAGAATGGGTATGTAGTTGGGGGAGCACGATCTTAGAGGCAATGATGACAGGAAGTGGGATAGAGGGAATCCAGGGAAGGGGGACAACATTAGAATTCTAAAAAAATAAAATATCCAATTAATAAATGAATAGCCAAAAATAAAATAAAATAAAAAGCAAAGGGGTAAAAGAATAAATAAATAAATAAAAGTTAACACAAATTAGACAACCAAAAACAAATGAAAATCCCTAATAACCTAATGCTGCTTGCATTGTAATACTAATTTGTAGCTCCTAATACTTGTTACCCTAAAGAGGAGTAATGCTGGCCCCACTTAAGTGTAATTTATAAATAAAGATGCCATCAGCCATTAGCTGGGCAGAGGAGAGATAAGTAGGTTTTAATTTTCATGAAATTTGTGAGAGAGAATCATGAGGAGGGAAGAAGTAGAAATAATCAGCCAAAGAATTAAGGAATAATGTGAAAGAGAGGAGACAGGAGAAAAGACAGCAGCCATGGTATAAAAGAGGAGAGACTGGTCTTCAGGGCTCTCTAATTAAAATAAAGAACAGCCAAGACTAAACATAGTAAGTAATAATTCAGGGTTATTGTTAGAAAAGTACATTCTTACAGCATGGAGTGTAGGCACCTGCACAACTACTTGCTGCTTAAGGCATATTGTAAATCAAAAATAATGAGAAATGTATAGTCACTATGCCAGCTCAAAAGAAGTTACAAAAAGGAATACATTAGTACGAAAGGAGAGATAAAAATACCAGAGATCACAGAAATTAAGTTAGCAATGCTAAGACAGTTCATCAAAAGAAGACTAAGCAAACCACAAATGTTGGCAAAATGACAGAAATTAATACAGAGGTTTAAATAAGAATAAAATGTTAATAGGTGGACTTGCAGCAGCAGTCTCCATCTTGCTGCTAGGTCACCAGTAGAGAGGCCCAGGTATGCAGACTAAATCATAGCTTGGGTGGAAACCTGCCAGGCTCTCGCTTATAGCCAGTGCCCAGGAGATCAATGGGCCATCTCCACAGCCAATGGGCCCTGTACCAACTCAGTTGGAAACTGCCTATCCTGAGGTCTTCTCAGCACTCACAGCAGTGGTCTCCATCTTGCTGCCAGGTCATCAGTAGAGAACCAACAGGTGGGCCAAGGCTTATGGGCGGTTCAAACACCAGCCAGGGACAACAAGGCCAACTAACGCCAGAGATAAACAGATGGCAAAGGTAAATGTAGAACATTACTAATAGAAATCAAAGCAGCATGGCAGCATCCGAACCCAGTTCGCTGACAACAGGAAGTCCTAGATAGCCCAACACACCAGAAAAACAAGATTTGGAACTAAAATCACTGGTCAGGATGTTGATAGCTGAACACATAGCTAAATCTCTTAAGGAAATACAGGAGGCGTTATAGAAAGTCTTCCAACAAAACAAAGTATGGGACCAGATGGTTTTAGTGCAGAATTCTATCAAACCTTCAAAGAAGACCTAACACCAATACTCTATCAAACTATTCCATAAAATAGAAACAGAAGGAACACTGCCCAACTCGTTCTATGAAGCCACAATTATGCTGATACCAAAACCACACAAAGATCCAACAAAGAAAGAGAACAACAGGCCAATTTCCCTTATGTATATCCATGCAAAAATACTAAATAAAATACTTGCCAACCGAATCCAAGAGCACATCAAAATGATCATTCACCACGATCAAGTAGGCTTCATACCAGGGATGCAGGGATGGATCAATATACAGAGATCCATCAATGTAACCCACTACATAAACAAACTAAAAGAAAAAAACCACATGGTCATCTCATTAGATGCTGAAAAAGCATTTGACAAAATTTAGTCTCCTTTCATGCTAAAAGTCCTGGAAAGAACAGGAATTCAAGGCCCATACCTAAACATAGTAAAAGCAATATATAGCAAACCAGTAGCGTAATTGTGGCTTCATAGAACGAGTTGGGAGTGTTCCCTCTGTTTCTATTTGTGGAATAGTTTGAAGAGTATTGGTTTTAGATTCCCAAGAAAAGGGATGGAGAGGACCCTGGTCCAGAAAAGACTAAATCTGGTTTTGTAGGAGAGTACCAGAACAGAGAAATGGTGGGGAGGGGGGTGATTGGGGAATGAGGAGGGAAGAGGAATTATGGGACATATGGTGAGGGGGGAACTGGAAAGGGGAAAGCCTTTGGAATGTAAAGAATATAGAAAATAATACAAAAAGAAAGGCAAGTCTAGGGACACAGGAAAAGGCTCAGCGGTTAAGAGCACATGCTGCTTTCTAGAGGACCTAGCACCCACCTCAGGAGTCTCACAACCATGTGTAACTCTGACTCTAAGGATCCAATACCCTCTTCTGTTCCACAAGGGCATAGACTTGCACATGGTACACAGAGATGCAGGAAGAATACATACATCTAAAAATTTTAAAGTGTAGAGAAATCTCACGGAGCCTCAACTACAGGCAACTAAGGAAGCCTGAGAATTGGGTAACAGTCATCCTACAACTGGTATTCCAATACCAAATGGTCAGATCTGAAATCATGTACACAAATATTTTTTCTACAAAGTAAATATTATATATATATAATTAAAAAATATGTCTTTCTATGTGTTTCCTCTATTTTATCAGAAAGGTTTTCAATATAAATTTTCGATTTTATCACAAATGTTTCTAATTCCAACTTCAATTAATTTAGAGTTTTTATATCCACCATTTTATGTGTAAAATTTTCCATGAAATAGTTAATTTTAACGTGTTTGTCTATATATTTCTTGAATTTTACCAGATATATTTTCCATGTAAATATTCAATTTTATCTGAATGTTTATAATTCCACCTTCAATCAAATTAGAATTATCTTTATGCCTATCATTTTACCTGCATAATTTCCATAATAATCTTTAATTTTAACATGTTTTTGTATATATTTCTTGAATTTTACTAGAAATATTTTCCATATAAATCTTCAAGTTTATCAGAAAATTTTTATAATTCCACTTTCAATCAACTTAGGAATACTTTTATGCCTACCATTATTATATTTATATAAATTTTTCCATGATAATCTTCAATTCTAAAATATTTTTCTAAATTATTCTATAATTTTATCAGAACTATTTTCCACATAAATCTTCAATTCTATAATAAAAAGTTTTTATTCCATATTTCAATTAAATTAGCAATGTTTTACATGTCGATCACGTTAGTCTTTAATTTTTCATGAAAATTGCCAATTTTAATGTGTTTATCTGAAATATTTTCCATGTAAATATTTAATTTCATCATAAAATGTTTTACTTCGCTTTTCAATAAAAAGAAAATAAATTTATCCTTATCAATAAAAAATGAGAGATTAAGGAAAATTGAGGATTGTGTGGCTATTGGGTTTGGTGAAAGAAAATTACGAGATAGACGGAACCCCATGGACCAAGGTCCCCATCATCTTGGATCCTGCATTTCAACCAGGGAAGCTCCTGATCTACAGAGAGCCCTGTAGTTAGACAGATTCCTGCAGTCTGCTACTATCTTGGCAAGAGCAGCTCAACTAGATGGAGCCCAGAGGACTGACAGTGCCACCATCTAGCCTCCACCAGTCCAGCCAGGGAGGCTTTGGTTCTGCAGGGAATCCCGTGGTTAGACAGAGCCCCGAAACCTGCTACCATCTTGAAACTGGTAGCCTAAACAGTTCAACCAGGGAAGTTCCTGATCTACAGAAAGCCCCACAGCTAGACAGAGCCCCGTGGTCCCCAATATCTTGGTGAGAGCAGCTCAACCAGAGGGAGCCCTGCAGACTGAGAGCGCCACCTTCTAGGCTCCAGCAGTCCAGCCAGGGAAGCTCCAGTCCTGAAGGGAATCCTACAGTTAGACAGAGGCCCGAGACCCACCACCATCTTCGAGCTGGTAGCCCAAACAGGTACACAGAGGGCACCAGAGTGAAGGATTTCCAAGGGTGTACCCTGCCTGGATGCCTTCCGCACCAGGGAGCCAGGCAGCTCCACAGCTGCCTGGGCATGCGGGGGAGCATCTGACTTGCAGGAAGTCCCATAGATAGATGGAGCCCCACGGACTGAGATCCCCACCATCTTGGATCCTGAAGTTCAACCAGGGAAACTCCTCATCTACAGGGAATCCTACGATTGGTTGGACAAGGCACACTAGGGCTCCAACCACAACCAATAGTAGGGCAGCACATCAGCAATCTGTCCCAGAGGAAAACCAGTCATCCAGTGGTTGGAAAATAGCCTTACAGGTTCAAGCACCAGCCAGTGTCAAAAGGACCAACGCCAGAGATAAACAGATGGCAAAAGGCAAACACAGGAACGTTAGTAACAGAAATCAAGGCAATAGGGCAACAACTGTACCCAATTCCCCAACAACAGTAAGTCCTGGTTACCCCAACATTCCAGAAAAACAAGATTTGGATTTAAAATCACTGGTCATGATGCTGTTAGAGGAACACAAAAAGGACATATATAAATCTCTTAAAGAAATACAGGGCAAAATGAATAAGTTAGAAGCCCTTACAATGGAAACACAAAACTCACTAAAAGAAATTCAGGAGAATATGGGTCAACAGATAGAATCCAATAAAGAGGAAACACAAAAATCACTTAAAGAAATACAGGAGAAATTGAATCAACAAGCAGAAGTCATGAAAGAGGAAACACAAAAATCTTTTAATGAAATACAAGAAAATACAAACAAACAAGTGAAGGAAGTATGAAAAACCATCCATCATCTAAAAACAGAAGTAGAAACAAGTAAGAAATCGCAAAGGGAGACAACATTGGAAATAAGAAACCTTGGGGAAAAATCAGGGGCCATAGATGCAAATATCAAGAACAGAATACAAGAGATAGAAGAAAGGATCTCAGGTGCCAAAGATACCATAGAAACAATTGACTCAACAGTGAAAGAAAATGCAAAAAGCAAAAAAGCTTGTTGCCCAAAACGTTCAGGAAATCCAGGACACAATGAGAAGACCAAACCTAAGTATTATAGGTATAGATGAGAGTGAAGATATATGACTTAAATGGCCAGCAAATATCTTCAACAAAATTATGGAAGAAAACTTCCCTAACCTAAAGAGAGAATTGCCCATGAATATACAAGAAGCCTACAGAACTCCAAACAGACTGGACCAGAACAGAAATACATCCCGTCATGTAATCATCAAAACACCAAATTATTAAATAAAGAAAGTATATTAAGAGCAGTAGGAGAAAAAGGCCAAGTAATGTATAAAGGAAGACTGATTATAATTACATCGGACTTCTCACCAGAGACCATGAAAGCTAGAAGATCTTGAGCAGATATCATACAGACTCTAAGAGAACACATGCCAACCAAGATTACGATACCCAGCAAAATTCTCAAGCACCATAGATGGAGAAACCAAGATATTCCATCATAAAACCAAAATTACACAATATCTTTCCACAAACCCAGTCCTACAAAGGTTAATATGTAGAAAACACCAATACAAGGAGGGAAACTATACCCAGGAAAAAGCAAGATAATAAACTTCTTTCATCAAGCCCAAAAGAAGTTAACCACTCAAATATAGAAATAACATCAAAATTAACAGGAAGTAATAATCACTACTCCTTAATATCACTTAATATCAATGGACTGAAGTCCCCAATAAAAAGACATAGACTAACAGACTGGATACATAAACAGGACCCTACATTTTGCTGCTTACAGGAAACATGCTTCAGGGTCAAAGACAAACACTACCTCAGAGTAAAAGGCTGGAAAACAACTTTACAAGCAAATGGTCTTAGGAAACAAGCCAGAGTAGCAATCCCAATATCAGATAAAATTGACTTTCCACCTAAAGTCATCAAAAGAGACACGGAAGAACACTTCTTACTGGTCAAAGGAAAAATCCACCAAGAAGAACTCTTCATTCTGAACATCTATGCCCCAAATGCAAGGGCACACACATTCATAAAAGAAATTTTCCTAAACCTCAAAGCACACATTACACCTAACACAATAATTGTGGGTAACTTCAACACTCCACTCTCCTCAATGCACAGAAACTAAACAGGAACACAGTGAAACTAATTGATTCATTGGACATATTGGATTTAACAGATATATGCAGAACATTTCATCCTAAAGCAAAAGAACATACCTTTTTCTCAGCAACCCATGGTACATTCTCCAAAATCGATCATATAATTGGTCACAAGATAGACCTCAACAAATTTAAGAAGATCAAAATAATCTCATGCCTCATATCAGATCACTATGGAATAACAGTGGTCTTCAATAGCAACAAAAACAACAGAAAGCCCACAAATACATGGAGGCTGAACAATGCTCTACTCAATGATATTTAGGCCAAAGAAGAAATAAAGAAACCAAAGACCTTTTAGAATTTAATGAATATGAAGGCACAACATACACAAATCTATGGGACACAATGAAAGCAGTGCTAAGAGGAAAACTCATAGCCCTGAGTGTGTCCAAAAGGAAACAGGAGAGAGCATATACTAGCAACTTAATGGTGCACCTGAAAGCTCTAGAACAAAAAAAAAGCTATTTCACCCAGGAGGAGTAGAAGACAGGAAATCATCAAACTCAGGGCTGAAATCAATCAAGTTGCAACAAAGAGAACCATACAAAGAATCAACAAAACCAGGAGCTGGTTCTTTGAGAAAATCAACAAGATAGATAAACCCCTAGCCAGACTTAACAAAGGGCACAGAGACTGTATTCAACTTAACAAAATTAGAAATGAAATGGGAGATATAGCAACAGAAATGGAGGAAATTCAAAAAAATCATCACATCCTACTACAAAAGTCTATACCCAACACAACTGAAAATCTGGAAGAAATGAACAATTTCCTAGACATATACCAAATGCCAAAATTAAATCAGGATCAAATAGATCAACTAAATAGACCCATAACCCCTAAGGAAATAGAAGTGGCCATACAAAGTCTCCCAACCAAAAAAAGCATGGGACCAGATGGTTTTGGTGCAGAATTCTATCAGACCGTCAAAGAAGACTTAACATCAATATTCTTCAAAGTATTCCACAAAATAGAAACAGAAGGAACACTACCTAACTCATTCTACAGAGCCACAATTATGCTTATACCAAAACCACACAAAGATCCAACAAAGAAGGAGAACTACAGGCCAATATCCCTTATAAATATTGACACAAAAATACTCAATAAAATTCTTGTCAATCGAATCCAAGAACACATCAAAACCATTATTCACCATGATCAAGTAGGCTTCATCCCAGGGATGCAGGGATGGTTCAATATATGGAAATAAGTTAATATGATCCACTACATAAACAAAGTTTTAAAAAAACACATGATTATTTCATTAGATGATGAAAAAGCATTTGACAAAACTCAGCATCCATTCATACTAAAAGTCCTGGATAGAATAGGAATTCAAGGCCCACACGTAAACATAGTAAACGCAATATATATCAAACCAGTAGCCGTCATCAAATTAAATGGAGAGAAACTTGAAGCAATCCCACTAAAATCGGAAACTAGGCAAAGTTGCCCTCTCTCCATATCTTTTCAATACAGTTCTTGAAGTTCTAGCTTGAGCAATTAGACAACATAAGGAGGTCAAACGGATACAAATTGGAAAGGAAGAAGTCAAACTATCACTATTTGCAAATAATATGATAGCATAGTTAAGTGAACCAAAAAACTCCACCAGAGAACTCCTACAGCTGATACACAACTTCAGGACATTGGCTGGTTATAAAATCAACTCAAGCAAATCAGGAGCCTTCCTATACTCAAGGGTAAGCAGACTGAGAAAGAAATTAGGGAAATGGCACCCTTCACAATAGCCACAAACTATATAAAGTAAATTGGGGTGACTCTAAACAAACAAGTGAAAGATCTGTATGAGAGGAACTTCAGGTCTCTGAGGAAGGAAATCGAAGAAGACCTCAGAAAATGGAAAAATCTTACATGCTCTTGGATTGGCAGGATTAATATATTAAAAATGGCCATCTTACCAAAAGCAATCTACAGATTCAATGCAATGCCTATCAAAATCCCAACTCAGTTCTTCATAGAGTTAGAAAGAGTAATTATCAAATTCATCTGGAATAAAAAAAACAAACAAAACAGGACAGCTAAAACTATTCTCTACAGTACAAGAACTTCTGGGGGAATCAATATTCCAGAACCCAATCAGTACTACAGAGTAATAGTTTCAAAAACTGCATGGTATTGATACAGTGACAGACAGATAGATCAATGGAATAGGATTGAAGACCCAGAAATGAACCCACACACCTATGGTCACCTGATCTTTGACAAAGGAGCTGAAACCATCCATTGGAAAAAAGAGAACCTTTTCTTTTTTTTTTTAATTTTTATTTTCTATATTCCATGTTTACATTCCAAAGGCTTTCTTTCCCCTTTCCCAGTTATCCCCCACCATATCTCCCATAATTCCTCTCCCCCCTGCTATTCCCCACTCATCCCCCCCCCCACGATTGAAGACCCAGAAATGAGCCCACACACCTATGGTCACCTGATATTTGACAAAGGTGCTGAAGCCATCCATTGGAAAAAAGAGAAGAATGCACATTGATCTATTCTTATCTCCTTGTAATAAGCTCAACTCCAAGTGGATCAAGGACCTCCACATAAAACAAGACACACTAAAACTAATAGAAAAGAAACTAGGGAAGACCCTGGAGGACATGGGCACAGAGGAAAAGTTCCTGAATAGAATACCAATAGCTGATGCTCTAAGATCAAGAATTGACAAATGGGACCTCATAATATTACAAAGTTTCTGTAAGGCAAAGGACTGTGAAGCAGACAAAATGGCAACCAATGAATTGGGAAAGGATCTTCACCAACCCTACATCCAACAGAGGGCTAATATCCAATATATACAAACAACTCAAGAAGTTAGACTCCAGAGAGCCAAACAATCCTGTTAAAAATGGGGTGCAGAGCTACACAAAGAATTTTCACCTGAAGAAATTCAGATCACTGAGAAGCACCTTAAGAAATGTTCAACATCAGTAGTCATTATTAGGGAAATGCAAAACAAACAACCCTGAGATTCCACCTCACTCTAGTCAGAATGGCTGAGATTAAAAAGTCAGGAAACAGCAGGTGTTGGCAGGATGTGGAGAGAGGAACACTCCTCCACTGCTGGTGGGATTGCACGTTGGTACAACCACTCTGGAAATCAGTCTGGTGGGTCCTCAGAAAACTGGGCATGACACTTCCCTTCCCGAAGACCCAGTTATACCACACCTGGGTATATATCCAGAGGATTCCCCGGCATGTAATAAGGATCCATGCTCCACTATGATCAAGCAGCCCTATTTATAATAGCCAGAAGCTGGAAAGAAACCAGATGTTCCTCGATGGAGGAATGGATACAAAAATGTAGTATATATACACATGGAGTACCTATTCAGCCATTAGAAACAATGAATTCATGAAATTCTTAAAGAAATGGATGGAGCTGGAGAACATCATCCTAAGTGAGGTAACCCAATCTCAAAAGAACACTCAAGGTATGCACTCACTGATAAGCAGATATTCGCTTAGAAGACTGGAATACCTAAGACACAATCCACATATCAAATGTTGTCCAAGAAGAAGGAAGGAAGGGCCCCTGACTCTGGAAAGATTTAATGCAGCAATGTAGGGAAATACCAGACCAGGGAAGAGGGGAGGGGTGAATGGGGGGAAGGGGGGAGGGAAGAGGGTTTACGGGGCTTGTGGCGAGGGGGGAGCCTGGAAAGGGTGAAATCATATGAAATGTAAATTAATATACCAAATTAAAAAATTAAAAAAAGAAAGAAGATTACTTTCTGGCTTTTACTTTTTTTAAACTTTTTTAAGAAAGAACTTGTAAACAACAACAAAAAAATCACACAGCTGGATTACCTTAGGCAATTGGGCAAGCATTTTGTGGGATCCAACACATCTCGATGAAGTATTTACACACACACACACACACACACACACACAATTTTTACATACATACATGCACACATAATGGCTTAGTTTATTTTGCTTTTAATTAGTGTGATGTCTATTTTTAGAGTCAACTTGAATATGCCTGGAATAAATTTAAAAACAAGCAGCAGTCTACACTGGGAAGGGTTTTTCTTTTTTATTTATCTGCATTTTAATAGTATATTTGAAAATTTATTCATAAGACAATGGTTTATTCACAGATCCCTTCAATTGTTATTTACCTGGACAGGTAAATCTAGGTCAGGAATCATTCAACATGGCACCACCATAAGTGCATTGATTATTTTACTCTGATACAATTTTCTCAGAATTTAAACAGTCCATCCTAAGGAAAGGCTCCTTAATGCTCATGAGTGTCTAGTTGAACTAGTGAAAATTAGTTTCACTCATAAAGGAAGGCGAGGGCTCCTTTGATTATGTAAATCAAGCACTCACAATTCTGAAGTAAACTTGAAAGTAAAAAGGTTACACGAGGCCAGGTTATGCAAGCTTTACCTGCTGGGAGGAGACACACCTGGACCTGTTGTACTGCTGGGAATGTCTGCATGTCACACTACTGGGAATCATAAAAAATGCTCTACAGTGCAATTTCCAGAGGGGTTCATGGGACACTTTGTAGAGTCAGCTACCTTTAAATCTTCAGTGTAACTGTAAATAATCCTCACCTACACTATTTTAATTAGTCAACAGTACTCATTGATTCCTTTTTTATTAAATGCATTCTTTATTTACATTTTAAATATTTTCCAATTTTCAGGTCCCCCCAACCCCCACCAAAAATCCTCTATCCCATCCCCCTCCCCCTGCTCACCAATCCAAGCCCTCTTCCCTGTCCAGACATTCCCCTACTCTGGGGCATGTAGCCTTCCAGGAACAAGGGCCTCTCCTCCATTTGATGTTGAACAAGCCCATCCTCTGCTGAATATGCATCTGGAGCCATGGGTCCTTTCATGGTTGGTGGTTTAGTCCCTGAGAGCTCTGGGGGCACTGGGTGGTTCAAACTGTTCTTCCTTCTATGGTGCTGCAAACCCCTTCAGCTCAGAAAATTAGGCATAACACAGCTAGAGGACCCTGCTATACCAATCCTGAGCATATACACAGGGGATTTCCCAGCATGTAATAAGGACACATGCTATGTTCATGGTAGCCCCATTTATAAGAGCCAGAAACTGGAATGAACCCAGATGTCCCTCAACAGAGGAATGAATACAAACAATGTGGTATATTTACACAATTGAATACTACTCAGCTATTAAAAATAATGAATTCATTAAATTCTTAAGCAAATGGGTAGAACTGGGAAATAGCATCATGAATGAGGAAACCCAATCATAAAAGGGTACACATCGCATGTACTCACTGATAACTTCATATTATCTCAAAATCTCAAAATAAACAAGTTACAATTCACAGACCACAGGAAGCTCAAGAAGAAAGAAGAACAGAGTGTGGATGCTTTGGGTTTTCTGAGAAAGGGAACAAAATACTCACAGGAGCAATTATGGAGAGAAAGTGTGGAACAGGGACCGACAGAAAGGAAACCCAGAGACTCTCCTACCTGGGGATTCATCCTGTAAAAAGTCACCAAACTCTGACACTATTATGGATGATAAGAAGTACTTTCTGAAAGGGGTCCATTAAGCTTGTCTCCTGAAGGGGCCTGCCAGAGCCTTACAGATACAGAAGCAGATGCTAGCAGCCAACAATTGGGCTGAGCACAGGGTCCCCAATGTAGGAGTTGGAGAGAGTACTGGAGATGAAGTGGTTTGTAGCCCCATGGAAAGAACAACGATGTGATGTAGGCCAACAAGACACTCTAGGGTTCCCAGGAACTAAGCCATCAACCACGCGGTATCCATGGTTCCCCCCAAAAGCTGTGGTAGAATAATACATTGTCAGGCAACAGTAGGAAAGTCCTTTGTCTTATGAAGGCTGAATACATACTTTAGCATGGGGAAATCAAGGGGGGGATGTGGGAGTGGGTTGAGTGGACGGGCATCTTCTTGGAGACAGAGGGTGGGAGGATGTATTGGGGCTTTTTTTTTCTTTTTTTAATTTTCTATATTCTATGTTTACATTCCAAAGTCTTTCCCCTTTCCCAGTTCCCACCCACCATAGTTCCCATAGTTTCTCTCCCCCCCATCTGTTCCCCAATAATTCCCCCTCCCCCCTCGGTTTCTTTACTAAACTGGATGCAATCTTTACAGGCCCAGGGTCCTCTCCTTTCTTCTTCTTGGGAATCATTTGACTTGCTATTTGTGTCTTGAGTATTTAGGGCTTCTGGGCTCATTAATATCCACTTATCAGTGATTGCATTTCATGTGCATTCTTTTGTGATTGGGTTAATCCACTCAGGATGATATTTTCCAGGTCTAACCATTTACCTACAAATTGCATGAATTCATTATTTTTAATTGCTGAGTAGTATTCCATTGTATAAATATACCACATTTTCTGTATCCATTCCTCCTTTGAGGGATATTTGGGCTCCTTCCAATTTCTGGCGATTATAAACAAGACTGCTATAAATATAGTGGAGCATGTGTCTTTATTGCATGCAGGGGAATCCTCTGGGTATATGCCCAGGAGTGGTATGCCAGGGTCCTCTGGAAGTGACATGCCCAATTTTCTGAGGAACCGCCAAACTGATTTCCAGAGCGGTTTTACCATTTTGCAATCCCACCAACAGTGGAGGAGTGTTCCTCTTTCTC
The DNA here is from genome assembly GCA_964023405.1 of Apodemus agrarius. Lineage (NCBI taxonomy): Eukaryota > Metazoa > Chordata > Mammalia > Rodentia > Muridae > Apodemus > Apodemus agrarius. The sequence goes on from OZ030006.1 coordinate 27,763,471, forward strand.
CACATCCTCGCCAGCACTTGTTGTCTCTTGAGTTTTTAATCTTAGCCATTCTGACTGGTGTGAGGTGGAATCTCAGGGTTGTTTTGATTTGCATTTCCCTGATGACTAATGATGTTGAACATCTTTTAAGGTGTTTCTCGGCCATCCGAATTTCTTCTGGTGAAAATTCTTTGTTTAGCTCTGTGCCCCATTTTTTGATAGGGTTATTTGTTTCTTTGCGGTCTAACTTCTTGAGTTCTTTGTATATATTGGATACTAGCCCTCTGTCGGATGTGGAGTTGGTGAAGATCTTTTCCCACTTTGTTGGTTGCCGTTTTGTCCTTCTGACACTGTCCTTTGCTTTGCAGAAACTTTGTAATTTTATGAGGTCCCATTTGTCGATTCTTGATCTTAGAGCATAAGCTATTGGTGTTCTGTTCAGGAACTTTTCCCCTGTGCCCAAGTCCTCCAGGGTCTTCCCAAGTTTCTTTTCTAATAGTTTCAGTGTGTCTGGTTTTATGTGGAGGTCCTTGATCCACTTGGAGTTGATCTTAGTGCAAAGAGATAAGATTGGATCAATTCGCATTCTTCTGCATGTTGACTTCCAGTTGAACCAGCACCATTTGTTAAAAAGGCTATCTTTATTCCACCGGATGGTTGTGGCTCCTTTATCAAAGATCAAGTGACCATAAGTCTGTGGGTTAACCTCTGGGTCTTCAATCCTGTTCCATTGATCTGCTTGCCTGTTGCTATACCAATACCATGCAGTTTTTAACACAATTGCTCTGTAGTACTGCTTGAGGTCAGGGATATTGATTCCCCCAGAAGTCCTTTTATTGTTGAGAATAGTTTTAGCTATCCTGGGTTTTTTGTTGCTTCAGATGAATTTGAGAATTGCTCTTTCTAGATCTATGAAGAATTGAGTTGGGATTTTGATGGGGATCGCATTGAATCTGTATATTGCTTTTGGCAAGATGGCTATTTTTACTATATTGATCCTGCCAATCCAGGAGCAAGAAATATTTTTCCATCTTCTGAGGTCTTCTTCGATTTCTTTCTTCAAGGACTTGAAGTTCCTGTTGTACAGATCTTTTGCTTGTTTGGTTAGAGTTACGCCAAGATACTTTATGTTGTTTGTGGCTATTGTGAAGGGTGTTATTTCCCTAATTTCTTTCTCTGCCTGCTTGTCCTTTGAGTACAAGAAGGCCACTGACTTGCTTGAGTTAATTTTATAACCTGCCACTTTGCTGAAGTTGTTTATCAGCTGTAGAAGTTCTCTGGTGGAGTTTTTTGGGTCGCTTAGGTAAACTATCATATCGTCTGCAAATAATGATAGTTTCACTTCTTCCTTTCCAATTTGTATCCCTTTGACTTCCTTATGTTGTCTAATTGCTCTTGCTAGAACTTCAAGTACTATATTGAAAAGATATGGAGAGAGAGGGCAGCCTTGTTTAGTCCCTGATTTTAGTGGGAATGCTTCAAGTTTCTCTCCATTTATTTTGATGTTGGCTACTGGTTTGCTGTAATTGCTTTTACTATGTTTAGGTATGGGCCTTGAATTCCTGCTCTTTCCAAGACTTTTAGCATGAAAGGATGCTGAATTTTGTCGAATGCTTTTTCAGCATCTAATGAGATGACCATGTGGTTTTTTTCTTTCAGTTTGTTTATGTAGTGGATTACATTGATGGATTTCCATATATTGAACCATATATATTGAGTGGGTTGAGTGGACGGGCATCTTCTTGGAGACAGAGGGTGGGAGGATGGATTGGGGCTTTTATAGGAAGGGGGAAACAGGGAAAGGGTATAACATTTGAAATGTAAATGAAGAATATATTCAATAAAAAATTAAAAAATCGTATGCATGATTAATCTGAATATGTTGGCAAAATCTTTAATTTAAAAAATCTCACCAGCCCTGAGTTCGAGGCCAAACTGGTCTACAAAGTGAGTTCCAGGGCAGCAAGGGCTACACAGAGAAACTCTGTCTCAAGAAAACCAAAAAATAAAACTAAGATAAAATAAAATAATTTAAAAAATCAGAATTTAAAAAAAGTCATCCTGATCATGGTGGATGATCGTTTTGATGTGTTCTTGGATTCGGTTGGCAAGTATTTTATTTAGTATTTTTGCATCAATATTCATAAGAGAAATTGGCTTGTAGTTCTCTTTCTTAGTTGGATCTTTGTGTGGTTTTGGTATCAGGGTAATTGTGGCTTCGTAGAATGAGTTGGGTAGAGTTCCTTCTGTTTCTATTTTGTGGAATAGTTTGAAGAGTATCAGTATCATTACTTCTTTGAAAACCACTAAAACAATTTGGTCCTGTTTTGTTTTTGTTTTTTTTTGTTTGTTTTTTGTTTTTTTGGTTGGAAGACTTTCTATGACCCCTTTTCTTTCTTTGGGGGTTATGGGTCTGTTTAGATGATCTATTTGATCCTGGTTTTATTTTGGAATTTGGTATCTATCTAGGAAATTGTCCATTTCCTCCAGATTCTCCAGTTGTGTTGACTATAGGCTTTTGTAGTAGGATCTGATGATTTTTTTAATTTCTTCAGTTTCTGTTGTTATATCTCCCTTTTCATTTCTAATTTTGTTAATTTGAATACTGTCTCTGTGCCCTTTGGTAAGTATGGCTAGGGGTTTATCTATCTTGTTGATTTTCTCAAAGAACCAGCTCCTGGTTTTGTTGATTCTTTGTATGGTTCTCTTTGTTGCAACTTGATTGATTTCAGCCCTGAGTTTGATGATTTCCTGTCTTCTACTCCTCCTGGGTGAAATAGCTTCTTTTTGTACTAGAGCTTTCAGGTGCGCCATTAAGTTGCTAGTATATGCTCTCTCCTGTTTCTTTTTGGAGACACTCAGGGCTATGAGTTTTCCACTTAGCACTGCTTTCATTGTGTCCCATAGATTTGGGTATGTTGTACCTTAATTTTCATTAAATTCTAAAAGTTCTTTAATTTCTTTTTTATTTCTTCCATTATGAAGGTATCATTGAGTAGCAATGTTGTTTCTGTTGTTTTTGTTGCTATTGAAGAACACTCTTACTCCATGGTGATCCAATAGGAGGCATGTGATTAGTTCAATCTTTTTCCATTTGTTGAGGTCTGTCTTGTGACCAATTATATGTTTGATTTTGGAGAAGGTACCATGAGGTGCTGAAAAAAAGGTATAGTCTTTTGCTTTAGGATGAAATGTTCTATATATATATATATATATATATATATATATATATAAAATCAAATTGGTCCAACGTTTCAATGTGTTTCCCTGTGTCCCTGTTTAGTTTCTGTTTTCCTGATTGGACCACTGAGGATAGTGGAGTATTGAGGATCTCCCCAATTATTGTGTTAGGTGCAATGTGTGCTTTGAGCTTTAGTAAAGTTTCCTTTATGAATGAGGGTGCTCCTGAATTTGGAGTGTATATGTTTAGAATTGTGAGTTCTTCTTGGTGGATTCTTCCTTTGACTAGCAAGAAGTGACCTGTGTCTCTTTTGATAACTTTGGGTTGAAAGTCAATTTTATCTGATATTAGAATGGCTATTCCAGCTCGCTTCCTGTGACCATTTGCTTGCAAAATTGTCTTCCAGCCTTTTACTCCAAGGGAGTGTTTCTCTTTGACTCTGAGGTGTGTTTCCTGTAAGCAGCAAAATGTAGGGTCCTGTTTCCGTATCCAGTCTGTTAGTCTATGTCTTTTTATTGGGGAATTGAGTCCATTGATGTTAAGATATATTAAGGAAGAGTGATTATTTCTTCCTATCTTTTTGATGTTATTTTTGTTTTTGAGTAGTTATCTTCCTTTGAGTTTGATGAAAGAAGGTTACTATCTTGCTTTTTCTTAGGTGCAGTTTCCATCCTTGTATTGGAGTTTTTTTAGAGCTGGGTTAGTGGAAAGATCAAGTTGGCTTCATCCCAGGGAAGCAGGGATGGTTCAATATACGGAAATCCATCAACGTAATCCACTACATAAACAAACTCAAAGGAAAAAACACATGGTCATCTCATTGGATGCTGAAAAAGCATTTGACAAAATTCAGCATCCTTTCATGCTAAAAGTCTTGGAAAGAACAGGAATTCAAGGCCCATATCTAAACATAGTAAAAGCAATTTAGCCAACATCAAGGTAAACGGAGAGAAACTTGAAGCAATCCCACTAAAATCAGGGACTGGACAAGGCTGCGCCCTCTCACCATATCTCTTCAATATAGTACTTGAGGTACTAGCTACAGCAATTCGACAACATGAGGAAGTCAAAGGGATACAAATCTGAAAGGAAGAAGTCAAACTATCACTATTCGCAGATGATATGTTTGTATACTTAAGTGACCCGAAAAACTCCATCAGAGAACTCCTACAGCTGATAAACAACTTCAGCAAATTGGCTGGTTATAAAATCAACTCAAGCAAATCAGTAGCCTTCCTATACGCAAAGGACAATCAGGATGAGAAAGAAATTAGGAAAATGACACCCTTCACAATAGCCACAAACAATATAAAATGTTGGTGTGACTCTAACCAAATATGACAAAAACTTCAGCTCTCTGAAGAAGGAAATTGAAGAAGACCTCAGAAAATGGAAAAACCTTCCATGCTCGTGGGTTGGCAGGATTAATATAGTTAAAATGGCAATCTTGCCAAAAGCAATATACAGATTCAATACAATCCCCATCCAAATCCCAACTCAGTTCTTTATAGAGTTAGAAAGATCAATTCTCAAATTCATCTGGAATAACAAAAAAACCAGGATAGCTAAAACTATCATCAACAGTGAAAGAACTTCTAGGAGAATCAATATCCCGGACCTCAAGCAATACTACAGAGCAGTAGTGTTAAAAACTGCATGGTATTGGTACAGTGACAGGGAAGTGGATCAATGGAATAGGATCGAAGACCCAGAATAAATGGAGCTGGAGAACATCATACTAAGTCAGGTGACCCAGTCTCAAAAGAATACCCATGGTATGCATGCACTGATAAGTGGATATTAGCCTAGAATCTTGGAACACCAAAGACACAAATCATACCAAGTGATGTCTGACAAGAAGAATGGAGTGGACACCGGTGCTAGAATGGACCAAAGCATCACTGTGGGGGAGTACAAGAACAGGGAGGTGGGAGGTGGTAGATGAGGGAGCAGGGGAAGAGAAAAGGGCATGTGGGACCTTTGGGGATGGGGAACCAGAAAAAGGAAAATGGATTGTAAATATAGAATATATCCAATAAAAAAAGAAGAAGAAAAAAATGAGAGGATCTATAGAAGAATATTTTCCATAGTTCTCAAAAAAAAAAAAAAGAAAGTATCAGAACAGAGAAATGGGGGAGGGGTGTTTGGGGAATGGGCTGGGTGAAGAGGAATGGGACATATGGTAAGGGGTAAACTGGGAAAGGGGAAAGCCTTTGGAATATAAACAAAAAATATAGAAAATAAAAACATATAAAAAATACACATATGCCAGCCATTTAATTTTAACAATGAAGACTCAAGGGCCAGATGCTGGGGCGAGAACTTGCCAGCTCAAAGAAACAGGGAAAACCTCAGCTGACCTTCCTATTACACAATGCCCTCAATATCTTGAAATTTAAAGACCTTCCTTTGGTTTACTTATATTTATTCCCTTCCAAGGGTTACTTGCTCTGCCTATTGACCTGGAGTTGACCCTCTTCCTTTGCAATACAGGTGTGTACTAGGCCTAAGCCACAGGACAAGAAAGTACAATAAACAGAAAGCTCTTGGGTTAAAGGTCATAGCTCTGGCTGAGCTACACTATAAAATATTTTGTTTGTTTGTTTGTTTGTTTTTTCAGTAAATAACACAATCTTAGAGTTTACAATCTAAACAAATATCCTGAAACTTTAGTTAGCAAATTCCATTCATTGTAGAAATCCAGCTTTCTGTCAATTGTTCTGGTTGTTTCTAGGCATGTCTGAGTGCATCATCATGGGAACAAAATAATCCTAAGGAAGCTCAGAACTGGGCTCTGAAGGTGTTGCACATGGCCAATAGGGACCAGAAAAAGCACCAAGGACACCCCTGATCCTTATCACAAGGAACAAATTTCCCATCCTTTTGTTACACAATTTATTGCAAGATGTCACCATTCCCGACCTTGGCTCATTGTCCTAAGTGTTGCTGAAAGGAAGTATTCATATATAGGTATCACCCAACAAACCACAGGAACACTAAATTCAGTTAAACAGGCATAGTTTATTGAATGCATACCTCGAGGCTGATTAATCGGGGCAAAAGATCAATAGTATGCACTAGCTATCTCTCATGGCCAGCTCTGCGTAAAAACCACACAGAACTCATGCACAAGGGCTGAAAATGCTGCCCTATGTGGGCCCTGACTCAAGCTATCTTAGACATAATAGTACATAATGACCATAAATTTGATGGGTCCTATGGGAAGTATATGAATGTGGAAATTAATGAAATTATCAAACACCACAACATATAGAACATACCATGGTACGTGGTCAGTGTGACCCTGCTCTGAATCAAGATGTTTTCTTTTGTGTTACATCCATGATAGGGAGGCATATTACATCAACAGTATGAAACAGAGGCTCCTAAGACCCAAAGGGGACATTAGCCAAAATGCACAGAGATGGAAGAGATAAAATCTATAGAGACCACCTCTAGTAGATAACTATACCTCCACATAACTCCATCCACCCCTGTGACATTCACCATCAAGGGACCCACCCATCTCAAAATTTTTAACCCAGAAAAGTTCCTGAGCAGAAGAAGAGCAGGGAAAACAAATGGAGCAGGGTCTGAAGGAAGGGCCATCCAGGGACTGCCCAACCTGGGGATACCTCATGTCTGCAGTCAGCAAACCAGACACTGTTGGTGTGGTAAAATGGCTCCTGCTTTCAGGAACCTCCCCTGGGGATTCTAAGGGAAGGTTGGCCCCCAACTGACAGTTGGAGCCAACCATTAGACTGAGTTCAGGCAACCTGGTTGGGGAGCTGGGAGAAAACCTGGAGGAGCAGAAGAGGATGACAACCCCTTGGAAGAACAACATCTGCTGACAGGGCCACCTGGTGCTCCCAGTGACTAGACCACAGAGAAGTGTTAAGGCAGGGATATATGACTCTAGTTACATTGTAGCAGGAGATGGACTTGCCTGACAGCAATGGGAGGAGAGGCTCTTAGTATTGTGGATGATTGATGTCCCAGTGTAGTGGGATGCTGAAGCAATAGGACAAGAAAGTGTGGCTGACTGGGGGATCAGGGGACAGGAAAGGGCAGACATGGATTGAGGGGTTGTTGGAGGGATAACCAGGGGTGGAATCTCATTACAGATGTAATAGAATGGAATGATTAATAAATAAATTTAAAACAATACACATATGCCAGCCATTTAATTTTAACAAAGAAGGCTCAGGACCCAGATGCTGGGATGAAAACCTGCCAGCACAGAGGCAGGTAAAGTCCTCAGCTGACCTTCCTACTCTGCTGACCTCCCAGAACGAAAGCATTTTTTATCCCTCTACACACTGCACTAAATATCTTTCAACATAAAGACCTTCCTTTGGGTTAGTTATATTCATTTACTTTCACCTGGTGACTTGCTGTGCTACTTGACATGGAGTTGACTTTCTTTTGCTTTGCAATGAAGGTGTGTGCTTAGGCTGAGCCACAGGACAAGGAAGAACTTGTTTACAATAAACAAAGCTCTTGGGTTAAAGGTCTGTGGTAGGGCTGAGCTACAACAAAAGTTTTTTTTTTCTTTCAGTGAAGCACAATTTGTAATCTTATGTCAGTAAGCAATTAAGTGCTGCTGAATGGACTAGTTCATGTCCAGGTGTCTCCAAACTAACCACAGACACACTGAATTCAGTTATAGATGGATGGTTTATTGGATGCACACCTCAAGACTGACCAATCAGGGCAACAGATCAAAATTCTGCACTAGGTATTCCTCAGGGTCAGCCCCATGCAAAAACCACAAACAGCTCATGCACAAGGTCTGGGAATGTTGCCCTGTGAGGGCCATGACTCAAGGCATTTTAGACATAATAGTACACACTGACCTCCTTTTTGATGAGTCCTATGTAAAGCATGTATGTGTGGAATTTCATATAACAAACCACAACATACAGAACATAACATGTTATATTGTCAGCATGCCACTGGTCTGAATCAAGATTTTTGTTTTGTTTTACATCCCTATCAGGGAGACATTTTACAGCAACAGTATGAAATAGATGGCTGGCTTGTGACAAAGTTTCTTCAGTTATGCTGGGTGAGAGGGGCAAGCCTTATCAGGAAGCATTGTATCATTATTAAACATTATTATAAATGACCTTAAAATGTTTAGACAAGTTCTCTGTCCGCAACATTTGCTCCTTGGAAGGAGAAGATAGAATGTGTTTGTTTCCTGAAAGGAGGAGCCTGAACAGTGTTGCTCAGGCTTCTCCTTGCCCAATCCACATGATTCTGTCCCTGCAATGATCTAAGAATGCTCTGACCTTACCCCTGAACCAGGTCTAAGCATACAACTGCCAGGAGACAGTGCTGGTTTCCCGCTCATCACTTATGCTCCCTGTTCCATGAATGCACATGTGTGATCAAATACAGTGTGGTCATTTGTCTGCTCCATAGTTCATACTGTTGCTGTAATATGCCTGCCAATCACTGAAACAGAAAAACAACTTGTCTCAGAGCAAAGTCATGTTGATCACTTATTCTTATGTTCTTTATGATGATTGCTAAAATTATAATGTTGCACAAATTTACATAGGACTCATGAAATTTATAGTTAATATACACGGTTATATCTAAAATAGCCTAGACTGACAGAATCTCATTTTAGAGCTTACAGAGAGCTGTAATCCTTCTTTGTTGATGCTGGTGCAAAGATGAGACCCTCATACACTTCCTGAGGGCCTTTACATTGGTGGCTCCAATATTTTACTTTCCTCTGCAAACTGATCTCCAGATTCTTGCCAGAACCGTGATGAAGGCAACTCTCTCTCTCTCTGCTAAGACTTCTTGGGTCAGCTTTCAAATGCTAAGCACAAGTCTTTATGAGTATAGCCCTAACACACATCCACATATTAATCTGCCCTGCAGTCTCTCTCTGGATATGATTTCATGCACCTGTGCATTAGATAAAAGAATTTTAGACTGCATATTTAAACTGGAGTGATTTCTCAGTAGATTTTAATGGCTCAGATTGCTGATTGAGGGAATTTAGAGGTAGGATGGGACATTTCTGAGAAGTGTTGCAAAAGGAAACCCTCAGTTAGATACACAGGGATTACTGAGATGATGGCAATCAAGGCTAGAGCAAACCCTGAAAGGAGGATGGGCTCAATGGCTATGCCCGAGGAGAGTCTCCAGGAAAGGGTACCACAGCTTCCTGTTCAGTCCAGGAGGACATTAGAAGGGAGCCAAAGGCTGTAACCCATGACATCAGCAGGCCCTTCTTGAAAATTCTATTGTCTCCTGGGAGTTCTTGCCATGACCTGTGATGTCACCAGTGTTGTAGCAACAGCACAAACACTGAGTTTTCTCAGTCTGTGTCTAGAGGATACATTGATAGACATGTTTGCCCGACTCAGAAAACTTTTTCGGAGAACCAACATAGATGGGAGAGAAACTAGAGAGAGGAGGAAGGAAGGTGGTCTTTCATCTGAGAGTAATGAAGGAAGAAGAAGGTGGTCTTGGAGAAGGTGGAGTAAGTACTCAGAAGTGGATATTGAGTTTCCTGCAAGGGTGGCTTGGGGTGGCCTTTCTAGCAAAGGGGCAAAGGAATTGAAACTTCTTGGAAGCAAAAGAAACTCCAGCATTTTCACAACTCTTGAACATCAAAGATATCAGAACATTATTTTCTCCACCCCTTAAAGCAGGATATGGCAAGGCCAAAGCAGTTATGCTGTGAACTTCAATTCTTCACTTTCACGATGTATTATGGTTCTTACTTGGGGACAGAATGAGACCATCAGGAGTCATAGGGGATCTAACCTACGGCAATTTGGGGAAGAGCATCACTGCCTTCACTTCCATGCTTCTTTTATCTTCAGGTTCTCTCTCACAGTAGTACCAGGGAGAGAGTTGTGACCCTGGCAAAGACCTCTTTTTCTCACAACTACTCTGACCTCCTCTCCCTGAAAGTTCCCAGTTAGCTTTAACACTGGTTGTGGTTGGCAGAAATTATTGTCCTGTAACCTAAGACTTGTAAGATGTGTTACACCCAGAGACTCCATCCTCTGGCAACTTCTGGATTGTTTGGTTTGTTTTTTTTTTCAGTAGAAAAAACCTGATCCCTGTGTTGGATATGTTGTTCCCTTACAGGAATTATAAGCCCATGACCTGAGCCTAGAGTAACAGGGTAGGAGAGCTGAACATCACACAGCACTCATGTACTTGTGGATAGTGAATTAATCATGTAACTTGTGAAACCACAGGACTGAGGATGCTGAAGCAAAATTGCACTCTGTGCATTTTGTTAATAAGCCAGGAGAAGCTATCTCTGTTGTCATTATAAGAATATATAGGGAGACAAAGGACATACCTGGTTCCTTACATCTCCTAGTCTCTATAGAGTGATGGGTAAACTGAGAACCATTGAGGATGCATAGAAAGCCTGGATGAAACTCTGTATGGTGTCACTGGGTACTAGACCTGTTGTCCTAATGTACGGTCCTCAGAAAAGGATGTTTATATTCTATACATTCCTACCATGGAATTTCTCTTGTGTTCTTTTACCTACAGGGGCTGGCAGGCAGACATCAACCCCTGCAACTATCCTAAGCAAGAAGCAGGCCAAGGAGGAAGAGGAGAGGCTGACCAGAGAGTTGCAGCTGGTTACACAAGAGAGAAACGAACTGAGAGATCGCTTGATCTATGTCACAGAGGGAGCCATGAACAAGAAGTATGCATTGCTCAAAATGCTGTGGTTTTGTCTGGAGTCCAAAATATCACATTTGTCTTTTTAAGGTGGTGGATCATAGGAAGGTGTATCTTCATGATATCCCTGGGCCAAACCTCATGTCCCTAAATACTTCTTAGAAGAGAGGCAGATCCTGAAGCTTGGTCAGAAATAACATGGGAAGTAGACTCTTCTGCTGCCTCCTGGTCATAAGTGGCACTTGTGATCTGAGTTAAGAATTCAGGGATAGAGGCGATGGAGAGAGAGTTCCCAGAGTGCATTTGGAAAGCCCTTCAAAGGAGGTGCTTATATGAGGTTCTAGGAGCTGAGAGTTTGTTGTGTTTATACTGCACTAGCAGGAGACTGAGTGCTGGAAACTGCTAGATGCAGCTGGAGGGGCCTGGTCCCACATTTTTCATCTCAGTGCTTGACTATTGACTGGACAACTGAGGCTCTGCCTGTTCCTCTTTCTCTGTGTGACTTATTATTATATGAGACAGTAATGTTGCATGCATTTCTTGTGCATCTCATTGCATTCTTTCTGCTTCTGTCTCGGATTCACTTTCTTTCCCATTCTGTGAATGTTCCTTTTCTCACTATCATGTGTGTACACCTCACTGTATGTCTGTTTCTGTTTCTGTTTGTACATGTGTGTAGGCACATGATTGTGTTATATCCTGTGAATGAACTTTTGCATGTTTATATTTCTCTCCACTCTTTGAAATTCAGGAATCTTTATAATACAGGATACTCTGAAACAGTAATGTTGCATACACATCGGATTCTCATTCTTCTCTCTCTGCTTCTGTCTCTGTCTCTATTTCTCATTCTCTGGGTTTGTGTCCTTTTCTCCTAATTTGTGTGTGCCAATCTATATTTGCTTCCCCGTGTACATAAAGTGCTTCTGTTTTGAATGTTTATATTTATCTCCACACTTTAGAACCTTGTGGTTTCTGCTTTGTACTCAGGATTTATATGAAGTTTCAAGGCGATGTGAGTCCTGATGTCTGGGAGCCCCCACTTTAAATAGCACTGGTCCTTCCCATCATGAGCACATTTATGTATACAGTTGCATCTCTAGGGCAGATTATAAAGCTGTGCTGATGTCTGGTCTCATCTCAAGAAATATGTGTAATGTCTTCCTCTGAAGTACTAGTTATCCAGGAATTAGAATCCCTGTTGATAAAACAGGGAAAATATAATCACAGGTGTCTAGTTGGAAAAGACCTGTGGCCTAGGCTCTTGAGAGTATAAGGGGCTAGACTACACCTCCAGCCCTAATGAGTAAACACAGGGAGCCAAATCACCCTACATCTGGATGCCTAGCTTATGCTGTCCTTGGGACAGGATAGAAAGTTTCCATAGATGAAGAAGAGTCCAGCATGTAGAATCTAGGAATTGACTTTCCTGTGCTGGGTTATACAAGACCCAGTCTGTGTTCAAGTGTTCTTAAAAGCACATGTTAATAGAGTTCTATCTTCCTGGGGTCAGGCCATACTACACACCGAATCCCTCCTATGAAAAATTGAAGTTAAAGGAGAAGGAGATCATGTCATTTCTACACACCTTAGAGAAGGAGAACATTGAGGCCCGACAGAACTTCCAGGAGCTGAAGAAGGAGATTAACTTCTATCAGTAAGTACTGTTCAGGGAAACCAACATGTGTGGAATGGCCATTTCTGACTTCCTTTGTTTCTGAACTGGAGAGTCTGCAGGTCTGATTATATCCCTTCTGCCTTTTAGCCATCAGTGTGAGTTAAGATTTCTGGTGTAAGTTTTCAAAGTCTAAAAGAGACTCTTACTCCTCCAAACATTATCCAGGCATCATCAGGAGCCTCTCATTAGAAGAGTGATTCACATCATGAGAGGGCTAAAGTACAGTCCTAGGTCTGTGGAGCTCAGGCATGGTTTTACAGAGTTAAATGTGATGTAACAAAAGGATACAATGCCCTCCTCTTGGTTCAACTGTCCTGCATTGAGAGTATCTGCAACCTACTAATTGATGTTGCTGAAATGCATTGGGCTGTCATGGATAATTTGAGATACCTCTTTGTTTTGGAGAGGCATGAAACCTTATTGCTCTATGGGCTGTGGCAATCACTTTTTCTTACTTCTAGTTGCTATTTGCTCTTTGTGCAGCTTAAAAGAATGTATTGAGATGTGTTGTATTAGGGCTAGATGGGAACCTAGGTCCTGGTGGGGTTAATGGGACCTGGATGTAAGAGTGGGAGGAGGAGCCTGCAGGATACTACCATGAAGATTGTGTTTCCAGAAACCTGCACAGCCGGCTCCTGATGCAGAAGAACCTTATGATTATGAAGTTAGGCACACTGAAGCAGGAGAACAAGGAAGTACACGCTGACTGGACCATCATTCAGCAATACCTGGATGACTTGAACCTGAATGATAAAGATGAACAGGAGAAGTCCTTCATCCTCCAGAGCCAACAACATCAGGTAGGTACAAGCAGGTTGGCCAGGCTTATACTGACTGATAACATTTTCCCATTTCATTCATCTTTGCTTTCACACAGCACCATTCTAATGCACACTTCTAAGCAGCCACACACCTCATGGGATGTAGTTGCTCATTGCCAGGTGATAAGCTCTTGTGATAAGCTGAGTTATGGCAAGTATGCCTTACTACTCCTCTTTAATCTGAAGACTAATGAGGGTGATAGATCATAACATGCCAAATTCCTAAACCTTTTCATGTTAGGTGGGATGATATGAGTAAGATCTAGGTCCTGTGACAGAGGTTATGCAAGGATCATGTGACTTCCCAAGTGTGAAGCACCTTGCAGGGTTAAAATTCAAACAATAATGCGAACTATGTTCTTCTCCTTGTCTTTGATCTGTGTGGAATGTGGCATTTTCTTTTCTTCCTATAACCCAATGAGGTCTTTTCCAATTGCCCATTTCTTTGTGTGCACTTATAGACGTCTTAGTAGCAGCTTGTTAGCCCATGTTTTGGGTGAATGCTGCTGGATATTTTGCTGTGCCTGCAATTATAAGATCAATAACATTCCTTTTGAGTCAGTGGGAGGCGGCAACCTGACAGCTGACATTTAAGTTCCCAACAAGCCTTTGTCTTAATAACTGCCTTCCTCTTCTAGGATGCAGAAAGTGTAGCAAGAGCTGAAATTTCTACAGCCCAGGAAGAGGGCCTCCTGCAGAATGAGTTACCACTTCAGGAAGATCCTCCTGAACTCCATCCTCAACAACCACAAAATTCCTTGGATGAGTCTTCTATATATAATTCAATTCCAATGGTTTAATAGGCCCTAACTACCTAGCCAGTGAGCCAACCAATTCAGGATTTTAATCCCTTTCCTGTGCAAACACACCTTGGGAGAGAACTGAAGGGACCGCCTTGACACCATGTGTCCAAGAGACAAAACAGACTGTATGTCCCTGTTGCTAAAAGTGCAGTGAGAGAACTCTAGTTCATATAATTTACTGTTAGAGTTTTGGTTGTGTTTTGTTTTTTGCTATTTTCTTACTTGTCATGTTATTGGATATAATATAATATTGTTATTGTGGTTTTTCCTTATACTATTCATTGTTTATAGAAATTATCTTTAAATGCCTGTTTTTTAAATGTATTTCTGATGAATAAAAATTTATTTGTAACTCATCACTTTTGAGACCATATTATGTATTCTGGTTTTCTATCCTATCCTGTAGATCTAGACCTCACAACCAGAGGTGGATCTCTGTAAGCTCCAGGAAGCCTGTGCTACACACTGGTTTCAAAGCCCACTAGGGTATACAAGACAATAGACTTTTGTATGAATAATGTGGCTTCTCCCATGGATACACACTTTAGGATGTAAACACTGTCATACTCTATCCATGCTGTCATATACTCTCCTACTCCTAAAATATATTACTCTATTAGAATGGAGACTAAAGCTCCTATCTATTCAGCATAGTCCATGATTTTCTACTTAGAGCAATCAAACAACAAAATGACATCAAGGGTATACTAAAGGTAAAGAAAATGTCAAAGTATTGCTATTTGCACATGATATGATAGTATACATAAGTGATTCCTAAAGATAGCTGATAAACACTTACAGGAAAGGCTCTTGATAAATAATGAACTTAAGAAAGTCCATATCTGTCTTTTTTGAAATTATAAATAACCTGAAAATAATTAGGAAAGCCACAACTTACAATTATGAGGATTAATAAAATGTATCTTGATATAAGTTTATGCAAGAAATGAAAGAACTAAAGGACTAGATTTTCAAATCTATGCTCCAAATTCAAGAGCACTCTCATTCATGAAAGAAACTTTACTAAAGCTCAAGGCACACATTGCAAATAACACAATTACTGTGAGTATCTTCAACATTCCACTCTCCTCGATGGACAGATCAGGAAAACAGAAACTAAACAGAGACACTGAGAAACTAATTGAAGGTTTGGATCAATTGTATTTTATACATATATATATATAGAACATTTCATCCTAAAGCAAAAGAATATACCTTTTTCTCAGCATCTCAGGGTACCTTCTCCAAAGTCCACCATATAATTCGTCACAAGTCAGACATCAACATATAAGAATATCAAACTAATCCCATGCCTCCTATCAGATCACTATGGGGTAAGAGTGGTCTTCAATAGCAACAAAAACAACAGAAAGCCCAATACACATGGAAGCTAAACAATACTCTACTCAATGACAGTGAGATCAAGGAAGAAATAGAGAGAGAAAAATCAAAGACTTTTTAGAATTTAAAGAAAATGAATGCACAACAGACCTAAATTCATGGGACACAATAAAAGCAGTGCTAAGAGAAAAACTCTTAGCCCTGAGTTCCTCCAAAAGGAAAATGGAGAGAGCAAACACTACCAGCTTAAGGACACACCTCAAAGCCCTGGAACAAAAAGAAGGTAATTCACCCAGGAAGAGTAGAAGACAGGTAATCATCAAACTCAGGGCTGAAATCAATCAAGTATAAACAAAGGGAACCATACAAAGAAAGAATCTGGAAAAAAATCATAAGGAAAGGGCTCCCATGGTCAGAGTTAAAAGGGATTAAAATAGACAAAATAGACATCTGTGGGAAAGCAACTTACAGACACAATGCATTCTGATCAAAATTCGAACACAATTACTTTCATGTCTTGATAGTGCCCTTCATATGTTCCTATGGATAAACAAAAATCCCAGTGTCTTCGTTAGGTTTTCCATTACTGTGAAAAGACACAATGACCAAAGCAACTTTGTTATAAGAGACAACATTTAATTGGGGCTGGGTGACAGGTTCTAAAGTTCAGTCCATTATCATCATTGAGAATAGAGCAGAGTCCAAGTTGGCATGGCACTGGAGGAGCTGTGAGAAGGAGCTGTGTCTCCTTCTGCATGCACACAGGAGAAGACTCTCTAGTATATAGCTACAAGGAGGGTCTCAAAGTCCAACCCACTGTCATACATCTACTCCAAGGAGGTTACAACTTTTAACAGTTCTATTGCCTTGGTCAAGCTTATTGAAACCACACATTCCACTCCCTGACTTGCATAAGCTTGTTCAAATGAATGAGTCTATTGTGGCCATTCCTATCCATAACATATCAGAAAATATACTTAATCCAACTCAGAAGTCCCATAGACCATAGGACATAAAACAATGTTAAAAGTCCAAAATTCAAAGTCTCTTCTTACATACAAAGAATCTCTAAAGTGTAATCTATAAAATCAAAAGATGTAGATCACAGGTGTCTAAAATCACAAGGTATACACTGCCATTGAAACATTTCATATTGAAAAAGTACCAGACTAAAGCAAGAAAAAAACACAGCTTCTCAAACTGCAAATGCACATAATAAATTTTACTAAAGCTCGAATCATGCATTGCATCTCAGACAATGATAGGGGGTGACTTCAACACCACATTCTTATCATGGACAGATCATGGAAACCGAAACTAAACAGATACAGAATAAAACTAACAGCAGTTATTGACCATGGAATAACAGATATCAAAAGAATATTTCATCCTAAAACAGAAGAATACACCTTCTTCTCAGCACAACATGGTACTTGCTCCAAAGTTGACAATCCTCTTGATTACAAAACAAGCTTCAACTGACACAAGAAAATTGAAATAATAGAATCATCCTATTGGATCACCACAGACAAAGACTGGTCTTCAATAGCAACAAAAGCGATAGAAAGACCACATAAACACATAGGCTGAACAAAACCCTACTCAATAACTTGGTCAAGGAAGAAATAAGAAAACATTTTAGAATTTAATGAAGATGAAGGCACAACATCCCCAAACTTGTGGAACACAATGAATTCAATGCTAAGATAAATACTCAAAGCTCTGAGTGCATCCATAAAGAAACTGGAGAGAGCAAACACTAGAAGTTTGACAATATACCTGAAAGCTCTAGAACAATAGGAAGCAAATACATCCATGAGGAGTAGATAGCAAGATCACACTTGAATTAACAAAAGGCTCATTATCAGTGAGCATCTTTTGTTCCCCACCCCCTTGCCTTTTATCCCCAACTTGATTTGTTTTGGAGGCAGGCTCTAAGTACACTGTAGTCCTGGCTGGCCTGGAGCACTGATATCCATTGCCTCTGCCTCTCAAGTGCTGGAAACATTGGCATGTGCCACTGTGCCCAGCTCCAAGTTGTACTTCTATTTTTACTTTTTATGTGCATGAGTGTTTGCCTGTATGTATGTATGTATGTCCACTACATATGTGGCCTAGTGCCCACAAAGATCACAGGAGGCACCAGATTCCCTGAAACTGCTTCTGGGAACTAAACTCGTGTCTTCTGTTAGACCAACCTGTGCTCTTAGCAGCTAAGTTGTTCCTTAAGCCTGCTCCAACGTGAATTTTTATAATGTAGGAGTAGGATAAATAGGAACTTTAAGAACTGTAGGACTTGCAAAGAGGAAAACTCATAGCCCTGAGTGCCTCAATAAAGACATTGGAGAGATCTTGCTCTAACAGCTTAACTGAAAGTTCTAGAACAAAAAGTAGCAAACATACCCAAGAGGAGTAGATGGCAGGAAATAATCAAATTCAGGACTCAAATCAACCAAGTAGAAAGAAAGAGAATTATAAAAAATCAACAAAACCAGAAGCTGGTTCTTTGAGAAAACCATCTAGATAGATAAATCCTTAGCCAGACCAACTAGCAGGCACACTAACAGTAGCCAAATTAACAAAATCAGGAATGAAATAGAAGAAAAAAAAACAGAAACTGAGGAAACACAAAAACATTCTAACAGATTCAGATTCTACTAAAAATGTATTCAACAAAAGTGGAAAATCTGGATGAAATAGATAGAATTTCTAGACAGACAACAGTTACTAAAATTAAATCAGGATAAACTATCTATATAGAACCATAACCACCAAGGAAATAGAAGCAGTCATTAGAAGTCCTCCAAGCAAAAATATCCAGGGCCAGTTGGTTTTAGCACAGATTTCTATCAGAACTTCAAAGAAGATCTACTACCAATATTTCTCAAATGCTTTCAAAATATAGAAACTAAATGAACACCAACCAAACACTGGACAAAAGACAACACCCATCCATGTTAAAAGTATTGGAGAGATCAGGAATTCAAGCTTCATACCTAATTATAAGAAGAGCAATATACAACAAACCAATAGCCAACATCAAACCAAGTTGAAGAAAAACTCAAAGTAATCCCATTAAAATCAGAAACAAGACAAGCCCCTACCTAGTCAAAATAGTACTTGAAGTTCTACCTAGAGCAATAAGACAAGAAAAGTAGCTCAAAAGGATACAAAATTGAAAGGATGAAGCCAAAATATTACTCTTCAGTTGATATGATAGTATACTTAAGGGACCACAAAAATTCTACCAGAGAGATCCTGCAACTTCAGGAAAGTGGCTGACTGTAAAATTGACTCTACCAAATCAGAAAACAATCCTCTACTCAACGTATAAATGGGCTGAGTAATCTAGTAGGGAAATGTCACTTTCTCAAGTCACAAATAATATAAAATATCTTGTTATGACTCTAACCAAGCAAGTGAAAAATCTGTTTGACAAGAACTTAAAATTCCTTAAGAATGAAATCAAAGAACTAAGAAGTTGGAAAAATGTCCCAAGCGCAGGGATCAGCATGATTAACAAAGTAAAAATGCAGCCGGGTGTGGTGTCACATGCCTTTAATCCCAGCACTTGGGAGGCAGAGGCAGGCAGATTTCTGAGTTCAAGGTCAGCCTGGTCTACAGAGTGAGTTCCAGGACAGCCAGGACTACACAGAGAAACCCTGCCTCTAAAAACAAACAAACAAAAAAAAAAATTAAAAATGCTGTCTTAGTTAGTGTTTTACTGCTGTGAACAGACACCATGACCAATGCAAGTTTTATAAAAGACAACATTTAATTGGGGTTGGCTTACAGGCTCAGGGGTTCAGTCCAATTGCCATCAAGGCAGAAATATGGCAATACCCAGGCAGGCATGGTGCAGGAGGAGCTGAGAGTTCTACATCTTCATCTGAAGGCTGCTAGTGGAAGACTGACTTTCAGGCAACTAGGGTGAGGGTCTTAAGCCCACACCCACAATAACACACCTACTCCAACAAGGCCACACCTCCTAATAGGGTCAGTTCCTGGGCAAATCATATACAAACCATCACAAATGCCATCTTACAGTCTTGCAATCTACAGGTCCAATGCAAACCCCATCAAAATTCCAACTCAATTCTTCATGGAGTTAGAGAAAATCTCAGATCAATTTGAAATAACAACAAAAAAAAACCCACAAGATAGCGAAAACTATTCTCAACAATAATAGACCTTGTGGTAGGATCAACATCCATCATCTCAAACTATACTATAGAGCAATATTGACAAAAACTGCATGGTACTGGAACAAGGACAGCCAAGTAGTTCGATGGAATGGAACTGAAAACACAAAATTAAACCCACACACCTATGGTCACTTGATCTTTGACAAAAAAATTAAAACTATCCAGCGGAAAAAAGACAGCATTTTCATGAACTACTGCTGGTTCAAGTGGAGGTCAGCATGTAGCAGAATGCAAATTTTTCCATTCTTTGTTTATTTTTCCCAATGAAGATATATTTTTAAAGAAATTACTTGGTCAAGAATTTGAACCTTTAACTGCTCAGACCAGTCCAACCTGCAGCTAAGGGCCAAACACAGAACTAAAATGTTAACTTTCTTTATGTGATTTGTTCTCCAGGGTGCAGTTAGTAGTCCACAATGTCAAAAGGTTGTACCAAGCATCCTCTGCCTCCTCAATGCCCAGGGCCTTGAAGGGACAGGGAGGAGCCTGGAAGCAGCTGGGAGCTAGGCTAGGGTCTGGGAGCAGTGGCTGATGGTGCCTTCCTGACCTTCCAGCACTAGGCAGGTCCCTAGGTGAGTGGGACTGGGAACAAAGGAGGGTAAAGAGTGCTGGACTTGTGTCTTGCTCCAAGGATGCGTCCTGTTGCCTCCTTCACTGCACAGTGTACCCTGCTGTAGAGGCCCGGGGCTCTAGAGGACCAGTCTAGAGAGTAGGATGCACAAGGTGCTTGTCAGCTGGAAGCAGAGATCCTAGCAGGGGCACAGGAGCCTAGGCATGAGTCATGCCCCTACAGCTTCCACAGAGCTCCAGGACCTGCTTATGGTGCAGGAACCTATGAATTGCTTCTGCATGCTGAGTGGGCTACTTGGCTGTTCGCTTGCCACTTTTCCTGGTAGAATTCAAGCCACTTAATGTGGGAGTACAGCCGGGTTTCCTTACGTAGGTTTCCATGAGTAAAAATGGAAATGCTACTAATCCAATGAGTACCACCTTTGGAATCAGCAATTCTCTCCTACTGCTGTGCAACCAGGCAATCCTCTGCTACATATGCTAATGGATCCATGTGTACTCTTGGGTTGTTGCTTTAGTCCCTGGAAACTCTGGGGTTACTGGTTAGTTCATATTGATGTTCCTCCTATGGGGCTAAAAACCCCTTCAGCTCCTAGGGTCCTTTCTCTAGCTCTTCCATTGGGAACACTGTGAGAACTACTACTTTAGAGACAAAAGAACTCAGTGGCTACTCTATCCATAGATTTGGATGTCTCAGCATTGAAGACACAGGACACAGGACTCTCCTCTCTCACCCCACTCCCCACAAGAGTCTCTGAATCTTTATATTGAGATCATGTTGTAAGGCTGAAGAACTTGAGTAAAATATTGGTAGAGCATGGCAAAAGTAATGATAGATGCACTCAGGCAGAAGTGAAGGTGGGTAGGTGCTCACTGGGTTTTCCTTGACCCTCTCTACATATGGGCTGCCAGTAAGAAGGTGCCACCCATTCTGAGAGGAAGGACATTAGCTAATCTCTGGCAACATTCTCACAAACACAATCAGAAATATATTTTAAGGTCAATCTAGAGCCCATTATGTTGGCAATCAAGACCATCCATTAAGATGTGTTCCCCTTTCACACCCAACCACTTCTTATGTTACACTTAATTTCCAAATAAAGACAATAAAAGTGGATGGAATGAAGCATAACTGGTAGGTGCTTGCCCAGCAGGTTTGAAGCCCTGGTTTGTGTCCCAGTCCCAATAAGTTGGACATGGTAGTATACAAAACTAATGGTTAAAGTTGGGATGTTCAGTAAGCACATCAGAATTTCAAGGCTATCCTGACTTACATAGCTCAGGCCCTGTCTTAAATAAAATAAAGTAAGTGTTTTTGAGAACCTGTCTTAAAAAAAAACAAAAAGACAATGCTATCATAATTTTAGCTAACATGATATAACTATCCCCATACAACCTAAACACATTAATTATTCTCCAAGACTAAATATTGAAGTCCCTTTTAGAATGTTTAAAGTTTAAAAGTGCTAATATATATTAAAAACTTAAGTACTCATATCAACTCAATGCTATGTTATATAATAAAAGTAAAGGAAGGAAATCATGGATGTTATATACAAACAGACACACATAGACACACACAGACATCTATCATATATCTATATATATACACATGTACAAACATATCCTTAAAAAAATGGGACAAAATCACTCAGGACATTTACACTTCTCATTTCTGTAACTCTTCATATGGCCACAGCTGGTATTATGTACCTATGGCCTGGGTTTTGGCTTTTGTTTTCTTGTTTTTTGTTTTTTTGTTTTGTGTGTGTGTGTGGTGTGGTGTGGTGTGGTGTGTGTGTGTGTGTGTGTGTGTGTGTGTGTGTGTGAATCTGAGTGTAGGCACATGTGTGCCATTACACACTTGTGGTAGAAAAAAGACACAACGTAGGGACACAACCTCTGTCTCATTTTCTACCATCTTTGAAACAGGCTCTCTTGTCATCTGCTGCTCTGTGTTCCAGGCTAGCTGGCCCATAGGTATTCAGGGACTCTCCTGACTCTGCCTGCTTGCTTTCTGTAGGAGCGCTGGAGCTGCAGATGCCCACAAGTACATACAAGCCTTTCTGGCTTCTGGGATCTGAGGTTCAAGTCCTCATGCTTATATTCAGTTCTCTTACTTCCGATCCTTTTTTTAAGCATTTGAAGCAACTCCTGCTCTTTTGGAATGGTCAACCCATTGAGTCTTTTCTGCAAATATAAACATTTCCTTCAAGTATGCTTTAGGTGTTGCTTAAACAAAGGTGGCTTTCCTGTAATGAACTCACATTTCCGTGAGTATCTGAATTTAATCTGCAAATGATAAACAACTGGACAGGAAGTGAGAATAATGAGGACAGACATTCTCTTTAACAGTGCTCTCCTGATAATATTTGATTAATGTGTATTTCAAAGCATTAAACAGATATGTCTAGAAGGTTAGGAGCTTCTAATTTTTAGATGATTGTCCAGTCCACATCTGTTCACATTCAGACATTTTAAGGGTTGACCACAGTCACTTTTGCATTTCTTCTAGCATACTAGGAATTCTGCTGCATTCAAGATTCCACCAGCCCATGTTAACAGCACTCAATGCAAACCAAGACCTTATGTACTTTTTTAAAATATTTTTTTTATTTTCTATATTCTTTGTTTACATTCCGAAGGCTTTCCCCTTTCCCCATTCTCCCCTCACCATATGTCCCACCCCACCCCATCCACACCTATTCCCCAATCACCACCCCACCATTTCTCTGCTCTATTCTGGTACTCTCCTACAAAACTGGATCCAGTCCTTTCAGGACCAGGGTCCTCTAATTCCTTCTTCTTGGGAATCCTTTGACTTGCTAATTGTGCCTTGACTACTCAGAGCTTGTGAGCTCATTAATATACACTTACCAGTGATTGCATTTAATGTGTATTCTTTTGTGATTGAGTTAACTCACTTAGGATGATATTTTCCTAATCCAACCATTTGCCTACAAATTGCATGAATTCATTATTTTTAATTGCTGTGTAGTATTCCATTGTAAAAATATTCCACATTTTCTCTATCCATCTTTCCTTTGAGGGACATCTGGGCTCCTTCCAAATTCTGGCTATAATAAATAATGCTGTTATGAACATAGTGGAGCATGTGTCTTTACTGTATGCAGGGGAATCCTCTGGGTATATGTCTAGGAGTGGTATGACAGGGTCCTCTGGAAGTGTCATGCCCAAGTTTCTGTGGAAATGCCAGACTGATTTCCAGAGCGTTTGGAAGGACTAATATAGTAAAAATGGCCATCTTGCCAAAAGCAATCTATAGATTTAATGCAAGCCCCATCAAAATCCTAAATCAATTCTTCATAGATCTTGAAAGAGCAATTCTGAAATTCATCTGGAGCAACAAAAAACCCAGGATAGCTAAAACTATTCTCAACAATAAAAGGACTTCTGGGGGAATCAATATCCCTGACCTCAAGCAGTACTACAGAGCAATTGTGTTTAAAACTGCATGGTATTGGTACAGTGACATGTAAGTAGATCAATGGGATAGAATTGAAGACCCAGAAATGAACCCACAGACTTATGATCACTTGATCTTTGATAAAGGTGCCACAACCATCCAGTGAAAAAAAGATAGCCTTTTCAACAAATGGTGCTGGTTCAACTGAAGGTCAACATGCAGAAGAATGTGAATTGACCCACTCTTATCTTCTTGTACTAAGATCAATTCCAAGTGGATCTAGGACCTCTAAATAAAACCAGACACAATGAAACTATTAGAAAAGAAACTTGGGAAGACCCTGGAGGACATGGGCACAGGGGGAAAGTTCCTGAACAGAACACCAATAGCTTATGCTCTAAGACCAAGAATTAACAAATGGGACCTCATAAAACTACAAAGTTTCTGTAAGGCAAAGGACACTGTCAGAAGGACAAAACGACAACCAACAAAGTGGGAAAAGATCTTCACCAACCCCACATCTGACAGAGGGCTAATATCCAATATATACAAAGAACTCAAGAAGTTAGACCTCAAAGAACCAAATAACCCTATCAAAAATAAGGTACAGAGCTAAACAAAGAATTTTCACCAGCCGAAATTCAGATGGCTGAGAAACACCTTAAGAGATGTTCAACATCATTAGTCATCAGGGAAATGCAAATCAAAACAACCCTGAGATTCCACCTCACACCAGTCAGAATTGCTAAGTTTAAAAACTCAAGAGACAACAAGTGCTGGCGAGGATGTGGAGAAAGAGGAACACTCCTCCACTGTTGGTGGGATTGCAAAATGGTAAAACCGCTCTGGAAATCAGTGTGGCAGTTCCTCAGAAAATTGGGCATGTCACTTCCAGAGGACCTGGCATACCATTCCTGGGCATATACCCATAGGATTCCCCTGCATACAATAAAGACACATGCTCCACTATGTTTATAACAGCCTTGTTTATAATAGCCAGAAATTGGAAGGAGCCCAGATATCCCTCAAAAGAGGAATGGATACAGAAAACGTGGTATATTTATACAATGGAGTACTACTCAGCGATTAAAAATAATGAATTCATGCAATTTGTAGGTAAATGGTTAGATCTGGAAAATATCATCCTAATTGAGCTAACCCAATCACAAAAGAATACACATGAAATGCAATCACTGATAAGTGGATATTAATGAGCCCAGAAGCCCTAAATACTCAAGGCACAATTAGCAAGTAAAATGACTCCCAAGAAGAAGAAAGGAGAGGACCCTGGGCCTGTCAAGATTGGATCCAGTTTTGTCGACCCAGAACAGAGAAATCCTTGGGGGGTTGATTGGGGAATAGTTGGGGGGAGAGGAATTATGGGACATATGGGGGGGACTGGGAATGGGGAAAGCCTTTGGAATGTAAACATAGAATATAGAAAATAAAAATTAAAAAAAAAGGACTTCTGGGGGAATTAATATCCCTGACCACAGGCAATATTACAGAGCACCTGTGTTTAAAACAGCATAGTATTGGTACATCAACAGGCAAGTAGATCAGTGGAATAGAATTGAAGACCCAGAAATGAACCCACAGACTTATGGTCACTTGATCTTTGATAAAGGAGCTACAACCATCCAGTTGAAAAAAGATAGCCTTTTCAACGAATGTTGCTGGTTCAACTGGAAGTCAACATGCAGAATGCAAATTGACCCACTCTTATCCCCTTGTACTAAGATCAACTCCAAGTGGATCAAGGAACTCCACATAAAACCTGACACACTGAAACCAATAGAAAAAAAAAACTGGGAAAGACCCTGGAGGACATTGGCACAGGAGGAAGGTTTCTGAACAGAACACCAATAGCTTATGCTCTAATATCAAGAATTGACAAATGGGACCTCATAAAATTACAAAGATTCTGTAAGGCAAAGTATACAGTCAGAAGGGCAAAACAGCCATCAACAAATCGGGAAAAGATCTTCACCAACCCTATATCAGACAGGGCGCTAATATCCAATATATACAAAGAATTCAAGAAGTTAGACCCCAAAGAACCAAATAACCCTATCAAAAATGGGGTATGGAGCTAAACAAAGAATTTTCACCAGAAGAAATTCGGATGGCTGAGAAACACCTTAAGAGATGTTCAACATCATTAGTCATCAGGAAAATGCAAATCAAAACACACTGAGATTCCACATCACACCAGTCAGAATGGCTAAGATTAAAAACTCAAGAGACAACAGGTGCTGGCCAGGATGTGGAGAAAGAGGAACACTCCGACACTGTTGGTGGGACTGCAAGATGGTACAACTCACCTTAAGTACTTTTAGTCTTCACAATTTTTCTTTTTATTAGATATATTCTTCATTTACATTTCAAATATTGTTCCCTTTCCTAGTTCTCCCCCCTACAAAATTTTCATATCCCATCTCCCCTCCCCCTGTTCTACAATCAACACTCTACTGCTTCCCTGTCCCAGCATTCCCCCACACTGCAGCATTGAATCTCTCTAGGTCCAAGGGCCTCTCCTACCTTTGACATCCAACAAGGCCATCCTCTGCTGCCTATGTGTCTGGAGCCATGGGAAGCTCCACGTGTACTCTGTGGATGATGGTTTTGTCCCTGGGAGCTTTGGTGTCCCTGGGTGGCTCATATCATTGCTCCTCCTATGGTGCTACAAACCCCTTCAGCCTCATGGATCCTTTCTCTAGAGCCCACATTGAGGACCCTGTGCTCAGTTCAATGGTAGGCTGAAAGTGTACTCCTCTGTATTAGTCATGCACTAGCAGAGCCTCCCAGATGACAGCTATATCCAGTTCCAGTTGCCAAGTACTTGTTGGCATCCACAATAGTGTCTGGGTTTTTTAACTATATAAGGATGGCTCACTCGGTGGGGTAGTCTCTGGATGGTCCTTTCCTCACACTTTGCTCCACACTTTGTCTTTCTATACCCTCTTGTGGGAATTTTGTTCCCCTTTCTAAGGAGGACCAGAGTATCCAAAACTTCTGTTAGGCAAAGGACAGTATCAGTAGTATAAAATGGCAACCCACAGATTGAGAAAAAAAATTTATAAACCCTACATCCGACAGAGGGCACATATCAAATATATACAGAGAACTCAACAAGTTACATTCCAGAGAACCAAATAACCCTATTAAAAAGAGGAGTACTGAGCTACACAACGAACTATCAGAGAATGCCTGAGAAGTACTTACAGAAATGTTCAACATCCTTAGTCAACAGGGAAATACAAATCAAAACAATTGAGAATCCACCACTGCACAGGTAACAGCAGATGATAGCCAGGCTGTTGTTGGTGAGACTTCAAGTGGTATAACAACTTTAGAAATCAATCTGGCAGTTTCTAAGAAAATTGAAAATAGTTTTACCTGGAGACCCAGCTATACAACTACTGGGCATATGCCCAAAAAATATTCCAACATAACAAGGACACATTTTCTACTATGTTCATGACAGCCTTGTTTATAAAAGCCAGAAGGTGAAAAGAAGCCAGATGTGCCCCTACAGAAAAATGGGTGCAGAGAATGTTGTTACAGAAAGGAGTACTACCAAGCAATTAAAAACAATGACTTCAGACAATTTGTAGGCAAATGGAAGATCTAGAAAATATCATCCTGAGTGAGGTAACCCAGACACAAAGGAACACACATGTTATGTGTTTACTGATAAGTGGATATTTGCCCTAATGTTTACAATGTCCATGATAAAACCCACAGACATTATGGAGCTTATAAGGAAGGGAGCCCAGGGCGTGGCTCCTTTAGTCCTGCATTGAGGGCCGATCACAATGACCATGGCAGGTGGAGGTAGAGGAGACCTGGGATAGAGAGAGGAGCAGGAGGAAATAAGGGGCAGTTTCAGGTACTGGTGAGGATGGGAGGGAAGTACAGAGGGTCTGAAAATCGAATAAAAATATGTAACAGGGACAATGAGGAACTGTGGATAGCCACCTGAGGGACACAGACACCAGATAAACAGGGCTCCCAAGACCCAAAGAGGATAACTTTAGCTAAAATGCACAGAGAAGGGGAAGATATAAGCTGTAGAGACCACTCCCAGTGGATAGGTACACCTACTCATACTCCCACACACCCCTGGGATTGCCCTCCTTCAAGGGATGGTGCAACCCACTCACTTCAAAAATTTTCACGCAGAAATGTTGCTGAGCAAAAGAAGAGCAGGGACAACAAATAGTCCAGAGACTGAGGGAAGGGCCATCCATGGAATGCCATACCTGGGGATCCAGCGGAACTGCAGACACCAAACCAGACACTGTTGGTGTGATCAAGAGGTGCTTGCTGACAGTAACATCTTGTGAAGGTTCTTAGGGAAGTCAGGTCAGCAACTGTCCATTGGAGCCAACCATTAGACTGCGCTCAGGAAACTTGTTGGGGGAACTGGCAGAAAAGCTGGAGCAGCAGACTGGATTGCAACAACCATTGCAAGAACATCTGCTGCCAGGACCACCCAGTGTTCCCAGGGACTAGACCAGAATCAGAGGAATGTACAGGGAGGGATCTATAGCTCCAGATACGTTCTAGCAGAAGATGGCATTGCCTGACAGATATGGAGGAGAGGCCCTTAGTTCTGTGGAGGTTTGACGTCCAGGGTAGGGTGCTGAAGCTGTAGGGCAGGAGAGGGTTGGTGAGTGTGAAGCACCCTCATACAGGCAAAGGGGAGTGGAAAAAGGCAGATGTTGTTTGAGTGGTTGTCGGATGGGTAACTAGGAAGTGGTATATCATTTGAGATGTAATCAAAAGGAATGATTATTAAATAAATGTAAGGGCTGTTGAGATGACTCAGTGGATAAGAGCATTGGCTGCTCTTCCAAAGGTCCTGAGATCATATCCCAAAAACCACATGATGGCTCACAACCATCTGTAATATGATCTAACTCCCTCTTATAGAGTGAAAACAGCTACAGTGTACATAATATAATAAATAAATAAAGTCATACATATTCCAGCCATTTAATTTTAACAATGAAGGCTTGGAGTCAGATGCTGGGTTGAAATCCTGCCAGCTCAAACAGACAGGGAAAGCACTCAGCTGACCTTCCTACTCCACACTGTCCTAAATATCTTGTAACTTAAAGACTTTCCTTTGGTTTACTTATATTCATTCCCTTCCAAGAGTTACTCTGTTGACCTGGAGTGGACCTTTTTTTCCTTGACAATACAGGTGTATATCAGGGCTGAGCCACAGGACAAGAAAGTACAATAAAACTAAAGCTCTTGAGTTACAGGTCATTGCTAGGGCTGAGCTACTTTGTAAAATGTTTTGTTTTTTTTTTTTTTTTTGCTTGTTTTCAGTAAATAACACAATCTTGGAGATTGCAATCTGAACAAATATCCTACAACAAAAGTTAGCAATGTTACCTTCATTATAGAAATCAAGCTTTCTGTCAATTGTTCTGTTTGTTCTGAGGCATGTCTGAGTGCATCATCATGGGAACAAAATGATCCCAAGGAAGATCAGAACTGGGCTCTTGGAGGTACGATGAGACATTTCTGAGAAGGTTTTGAAAAATAAACACTCAGAAAGACACATAGGGATGACTTAGGTTTTGCCAATCAAGCCTAGAGCAAACACTGGCTTTGGAAAGAGGATGTGCTCAATGGCTGTGCCCAGGAGAATCTCTAGGAAAGGGCAAGTGAGCTTCCTGTCAGTACATGGATTACATTAGCAGGGAGTCAAAGGCTGTACACCATGACATCAGCAGTCCTTTCTTGGACATTCTATTGTTTCCTAGAGAGTTCTTGTCATCTTCTATGATGTCACCAGTGTTGTAGTAACAACACATTCACTGAGGTTTCTCAGTCAGTCTCTAGAGGATAAGTCCATAGACATGTTTGCCCGACTGAGAAAACTTTTTGGGAGAGCAAGAGTAGATAGGAGAGAGATTAGAGAGAGGAGGAAGGAAACTGCCCTTTCTTCTGAGAGTAAGGAAGGACAAAGTAGGTGGTCTTAGGGAATGCGGAGTAAGTTCCTGGAAGTGGATATGCAGGGGTGGCCTGAACTGGCCATTCTAACAATCGGGCATAGGATCTGGAGCCTTTGGGAAGAGAAAGAATATTCATGATTATCATAATTCTTGAAAATAAAGGAATTCAGAACATTACTTTCTCCATTACTTAAGGCAGGAGCTGTTATGCTGTGAACTCCAAGTCTTTACTTTCAATGGATATAGTGGGTGTTACAAGGACAGAATAAGACCATCAGGAGTCACAGAGGGTCTAACCTATGCCAATTTAGGGGAGGGCATCACTGTACTTCACTCTCGTGGCTTCTTTAATCTTCAGTTGCTATCTGACAGTAATACCAGGGCAAGAATTGTCCTCCAAACGATGACCTTATGTTCTCCTCTCCATGAGAGTTCCGGCCCTATCTTATCACCAGCTATAGGTGGCAGGCATTTCTGTACTATATACAAAAACCTGTCAAAGGGGATACACCCAGAGAGAAATGGGATCTAATTGATGCTTCTGGGCTGTCTGAATTTCCAGTAGGGGGATCTGATCAGTGTATTGACCTGTATTCTCACACTGCATGAAATTTTAATCCCATCTCCTGGGTCTTGAGTAACAGGTTGGGAGATTTGAACATCTCCAAGCACTCATGTACTTATGAACCTTGAATTTATCATCTGACTTGTGAAACAACTTGACTGAAGGCTCAGAAGCTAAGGTACACACTGTGCAGATGTTAGTAATCTAGGAATGCCATCTCTGTGGTCATCATAAACATGTGTAAGGGAGACAGAGGACTCATGTCTGCTTACATCTTCTGGATTCTATAGAGTGATGGGAGAGCTGAGATCCATTGAGAAGGCATATCAAACCTGGAGCAAACTCTGTGGTGTCACTGGGTTCTAGGCCTGTTGTCCTTCTGTAGTCTTCTGAGTCTCAGGGTAGTCTGTCTACACGCTATATGTCACCACCATGCAAGTTCACATGTGGTATTCTACCTTCAGGGGCTGGCAGGCCAACATCATTCCCTGAAACTTCCCTAAGCAAGAAGCAGGCCAAGAAGGAAAAGGAGAAGCTGACCACATAGCTGCAGCTCATTACCCAGGAGAGAAACGAGGTGAAAGATCAACTGATCTCCATCATAGAGGGAGCCAGAAACAAGAGGTATACATTGCTCCAAACACAGTGGTGTCAGTCTGGGGTCAGCATTGTCACCCTCATCTTAACCTTTTAAGGTGAGATTTTCTAGGAAGATGTACCGCCAAAACATCTCTGTGACAAACCTCATGTCCCTAAATACTTCTTAGAGGAGAGGCAGAACCTGAAGCTTGGTCAGGTGTGAAAGAGAAATGAACTCTTCTGATCCCTCCAATTGAAATGAGGGACGTTGTTGGAATGAAGAATTCAGTGATAGAAAGAGTAGAAAATGAGTTCCCAGAATGCATTGGAAAGCCATTGACATGAGGTGGCTTTGTGAGTCTGTAGGAGCTGTGAGTTTGTGGTGAGTGCAATTTCCAGGCAGGTGACTGAGTGCTGGAAGTTCCTGGAAGCAGCTCCAGAAGCCTGGTTCTACACTATTCATCTCAGTGATTGACTAGACGCCTAAGGCTCTGCCTGTTCCTCTTTGTGGGCCTTATACTCACAGATGGTAATGTTGTATGCATTTCTTATACATCTCATTATGCTCTCTCAGTTTTTATCACTGTCTCACTCATTCTGTGACTCTGTTTCCTTTTCTCCTTGTATGTGTGTCCAATTCTCTGCATCTGTGTGTGTTCACATGCACCTAACTGTGCATGCATTTTATATATTCATATTTTCCTCCACAGTTTGGAATATAGTGGGCTGAGTTTTGTCTTCAGGATTTACCTATAAAACAGTTTCAAGGTGATGTTAGTTGTGAACTCTTAGAGTCCCCACTTTACTCAACAAGATTCTTTGGCTATGTGGCCAGAATTGTCTATACATCTGTATCCCTTAGGCAGATTATAAAGACATAGTGATGTCTGGTCTCATTTCCACAATTATTTGTTGTGTCTGCCTCTAAGGTGTGAGTAATTCAGGATTTAGAATCCCTGTTGTGAAAACAGGAAATATATAACCACAGGATTCTGGTTGGCAAAGATCTGTGGCCTAGGTTCTTGAGATTATAACTAGTTAG
Organism: Apodemus agrarius; assembly: GCA_964023405.1. Lineage (NCBI taxonomy): Eukaryota > Metazoa > Chordata > Mammalia > Rodentia > Muridae > Apodemus > Apodemus agrarius. The sequence continues at coordinate 27,795,314 of OZ030006.1, forward strand.
ACTGCACCTCCAGCTATGGTGAGGGAACACAGGTAACCATAGCACCCTCCACCTGGACACCTAGCTTCTGCTGCCCCGGTGACAGGATAACAAGTTTCCAAAGCTGAAGAAGATCCCAGGATATAGAATCTAGACTGTGGATTTCTTGGCCTGGGGAAGTACAGGACCCAACTTAATTTCATGTGTTCTTAAAATTCCACATTCATGGAGTTCTGTGTTCTTGGGAACAGGCCCTTTCAGAGGCTAAATCCAATGTATGAACAATTGAAGTTAAAGGAGAAGGAGGTCATGACATTTTTGCACAACTTAGAAATGGAGAAGATTGAGGCCAGAGAGAACATCCAGCAGCTCAAGAAAGTAAGTACCAGTCAGGGAGGCCACCAGTTATGGACAGGTGATTTCTGCCTTCCTTTCTTTCTGGACTAGGGAGTCTACAGGTCTGATTCTATCCCTTCTGTTGTTTAGCCAACAGTATGCCTTGGGGTTTTGGACTCACTTTTTATAACTCTGTAAAAAACTGGTATCCCTCCAAGTTTTACCCAGAAATACTCAGGGGCCTCTAGATAGAAAAGTGATTCAGTTCTTGAGAGGGTTGTTCTGCATTACTAGGCCTCTGGATCTCAGGCAGGGTTTTATAGAGCTGAGTGTGATGTAATACAAGCACAGAATGCCTTCCCCTTGGTTCTTCTACTGACCTTCTTTGATGGTATTTGCCCCTACTAATAGATGTTGCCCCATTGCATTGGGCTGTCATGGATTAGTTGGAGAGCCCTCTGTCTTTTGAAGAGACATAGACCCTTATTAGTGTTTGGGCTGCAACAATTCTTTTTTCTTCCCTCAACTTGGTGTTTGATGTTTGTGCAGCTGTGATGGATGTACTAAGATGTATTGTATTAGGTCTTCATAGTAGCCGGGGTCCTGGTAGGTTTAATTGGACCTATAAGTATGAATGGGAGGAGGAGTCTGCAGGACCTTTTTATGCAGTGTGCTTCCAGCAACCTGCATAGCCGGCTCCTGATGGAGAAGATGCTTCTGAAGAAGAGAAGGGTCATGCTAAAGCAAGAGAGCAAGGAAGTACATATCGACTGGTCTCTCATAGAGAAATATTTCGTTGCCTTGAACATGAATGGTAAAGAGGAACAGGAGATGACTAGCAACCTCCGGACCCAACATCAAGTAGGAACAAGATGCTCAGTCAGGCTAATGCTGTTTGATACCATTTTTTCTTTGGATCCATCTTTCCTTTTACCCAACACCTTTCTAATCCGCACTCCCAAGCATTCACTGACCTCATAGAATGTAGTTGTTCATTACTCTATGTGCAAGTATTCTGGGAAGTTAGGCTCTTGTGAAGTACTGAATTATTGGCAAGTGTACCTTGCTGCTCTGCTTAAATCTACAGAACAATAAAGGTGACAGATGAATAACATGTCACATTCCTTCATGTGCTTATGATAGGTGGGATGCCATGCAGAGCTTTGAGCAAGTTCTAGGTCCTATGACAGAGGTCATGCAAGGGTCATGTTACTTCCCAGGTGGGAAATATCTTGCAAGGATAAATGCTAAATGCAAATATCAAATGAGTGCTTTTCAGTGTCATTGATCTGTGTGGCATGTGGCCTTCTGCTTTCTTCTGACAACACAATGAAGTCTCTTGCCATTGCCCATTTCTTGGCTTGCACTGATAAAAATCTGAATGTCAGCTTGTCAGCCCACATATTTGTGAGTGCTACTGGAAATTTGCCCTGCCTGCAGATAAAACAGCAAAGGTTTCAATTAAAAGATCAACAGTAACTGTTCTGTAGAGGTGATAATAGGCTCCAGCCGGACAGCTTACATCCAGGTCCCCACCAAGCCTCTGTCTTAATAACTGCCTTTCTTTTCTGGGTGTCAGAAGCTATAACAAGGGCTGAAATTTCCACAACCCAGGAAGAGCGCCTCCTGCAGAATGAGCTACCACCTCAGGAGCCCCCTGCTGAGCTTCATCCTCAACAGCACAAATTTCCTTGGAGGAATCTCCTTGCACATAATTCACTTCTTCAGGGGGAATAGTCCACAACAACCTAACAAGTGAGCCAGGTGATTCAGGGTATTATTCCCTTTCCTGTTCTGACAACACCCCTTGAGAGAGCACTGAGGTGACTGACCTGCCACCAAGTGTCCAAGAGGAGAAACAGGCTGTGGTCTGTGTTGCTAAAATTGCAGAGGCAGAACTCTGCTTCATATAATTTTTTTGAAAGTCATTTTTTCTTTATTTTCTATATTCTTTGTTTACATTCCAAAGGCTTTCCCCTTTCCCAGTTCCCCCCCACCATATGTCCCATAAGTCCTCTCCCCCCTAACTATTCCCCAATCACCCCTCCCCCATTTCTCTGTTCTGATGCTCTCCTACAAATCTGTATCCAGTCTTTTCAGGACCAGGGTCCTTTCCTTCCTTCTTCTTGGGAATCTTTTGATTTGATAATTGCTCTACTTCATATAATTTACTGATAGACTTTGGTTGAAGTTTTGGTTTTTGTTGTTTTGCTATTTGTCATGTTATTGTTTTGGTAGATGTTCTTGGTATTACTTTTCATTTTAGCTAATGCTTTTTACTCTTTTTATTAACTGTCATTTTACTGCCTGATTTTCAATTTATTTCTCAAGAAAGAAAAACTGATTTTTAACTCTTTAATTTTTTTAATGCCAATTTGTGCATTTTTTAAATTATTGAATCATTTTTATACACTCCATATTTTATTCCTCACCCCAACACCCTGACAAATGCCTGACAAGAAGCAGGCCACAGAAGGTAAAGGGTTGTTCATTCTGGCCTAATAGTTTGAAGAAATAATCCTTTATATGAGAAGGCATGCATTAGGTCTCACAGAAACAAATGGCTAACTGAGGTGCCTATTTAACATGTCAAATGAGACACTGACCTCCAGGACCTATTTCACTGGCTCTTCAGCACAGGCTTACCCTCTACCCACCCACTACCCTTAACTTCTCCAATCTCTGATCCCAGAGTATTCCTTTAACAACCCAGTCATTGGACTGACTTCTTAGCTCCTGGTTCCACTCTCTACCCTCCCATGTCCTGTCATGATCCAGTTCAGTATGGACACTTCCAGAACTCTCTGGTTGTGGTCCTCCTCATATCTATAATAAACCTTCACTTCCACCTTACCTCCAGGGAGCCATGTCATCTTTTTTTTTCAGCATAGTGACAGGAGCACCATTTGCCTGTGGTCACATGAATTTGCTCACACCTGGAAAGATCAGGGATAAGAAAGGAATACTTTCACTCCTTATATTCATGATCAGCCTAGGAGTGCTGCTGCCCACATTAGAGCAGGTCTTTACCCCAAATCTAATCTTCTTTAGAGAAGCATTCAGAGATAAACACAAAGGTATGTCTCTTTAATGTCCTCTGTGTTTCTTAATACAGACAAACTGACATTCAATAATAACCAAGACATCTGGATCTTGTTTTATGTCAGTGATGACACAGCAGATTGTCAGTGATGACACAGCAGATTAGGAACAAGCTGCAAACTAGAAACCTCACTGCTAGGCAGTTTTCTCACCCTTCACAGCTCTCTTGATTTCAGATTCTGTCTATCTGTGCCAATACTATACTTTATTCTGTTTGATTATTTTACCCAGTTAATTATTTGCATTTTGATGTAGTTTTTACTTATTTCATGACCAACCACAGTGGCAAATCATAATTGGAAAAAGCAACCCCTCAAATTTCTTGATATTAAACTATGGTTGACTAATGGTTTGGTAAGTGTTATCTTCACAATTATTTTTAAAGTTCACACATATAAGCACAATATTAGCATGTATGTTATATAATTTGAAATGTTATAAAAGTTTAACAGAAACCCATCTTGACATCCCCCATCAAAATACCATCTCCATGTCTCCCCTACACTTTATGACACCTTTTACTTCAAAACATGGTCATGTTCTCTGACTTTGTTACTTAAATTCTCCTGTGTAATCATCTACAGCACTACCCCACTGATGACAGTACTGGAATTTTAGTTTCTTCTCCACAGCATTGAAGGCAGCTGTCCATGCCCACTTCCTAACATACTTGCTACATCGAGGTTTCCAAAACATTTCACTTTTCATTTTTTTCCAACATCACTGGTTGTGCATTCTTCATTTATTTTTATGTTTCTGCCCGACCTTTATCTACATGCAATCATAGAGTGACATTTACAAATGCAATGTACCCAAAATGATGGTAGGTGTATGTGGACATATGCTGTGTGTTCCATACTAACACCAACAAGCCAACCCTCCCAAGTCCTGAGTTCAAATCCTTTAAGTGTCCTAAGAGCTGGGTTTTTAGCTCTTCTATTTGTTACTTACACTCATCATGTCATTCTTGACTTTCAAGCAATCTAAGTACTTATGGTACATCTTTGTTTCTGCATTCTGACTTTCTCCCCCTGCATTTGCTCCTTGATGTCACTAAAAATATGCAGTAAGCCTCACAAACCTCTGTTGCACCCAAACTCAACTTCTGAGTGTTTCCAAATGTATTCCTCTCACAGTTCCACAAATCTTCACAATTCAACTCTACCAGTCTGTCAAACCATAAATTCTTCTCTTATATACATCATATGTTTTTATATTCTGCATCTTATCCTGTACTTCATCTGTGAGACATTTTCAGAGAAGATCAAACGGAGGGCAAAGACCTGCTCTAATAAATGCTTGATCGTTCCATTATCTATCTACACTCAAGTATCTTCCCAACAACCCACTGCTTCGAGCATGGTCTGTACCTTTGCTGCTCGTCTCCTTAGGATTTGTTTCCATTCTTCTTTCATTTTTGCCTGTTCTCCATATATTCCAGGAATTTATGTGAACTCAAGTCAGCCTGCAATACTCATCCACAAATCTGTCACTGGCTTTGCAACTGACTCAAGTAAGATCACAGTCTTTATTGTGACACTCTAGGTCCTGTGGATTCCGAGTTCACATTACCTTATTTTTTGTGCAAATGTGGCCCAATCCTGCTTAACATAGTCAGGATCAGCCCCAAATTCATATATGTTCAAGCAATGTTATATGGACTAGGCAGGTCTCGTTCATGTATTCAGAAACTCAAACACACACACACACACACACACACACACACACACACACACATATATAGACACACACATAGACATACACTAACACTCACACACACACACACACACACACACACACAGAAACAATGTACTGACTGATACAAAGACATACCTCTGCCTATCACTACAGTGCCTGACACTACATATAAAACCTTCTGGTTGTCGAATATTGGGCCAATTTGATAGGTTGTTTTCTCATTTTATAATCAATAATCTATTGTAGCAGAATTTCCCCATAACATTAAATGATGAAGACAACAATAAAGTCAATCACTAGGGAGAAGGAGGAGGGTTTTCTCAGTCTGGGAGAGGAAGAGGGAAGAAAGGAGGGGACTTCTTTTTGGACAGTGTGAGCAAAATGGACATGATGTAGGCTGGGGACTGTTAGATCTCATGTCAGAATCCACGAGAACCTGTCACTGGAAGGTTTCTAACAATATTCGTGAATGTAGGACAATGGATACCACACCCAGCGATTGTATTATTTGTTGATTCTAAACTAAGATTGTCTTGTGTTTTCCATTTCACAGCAATTCAACTGAGCTCCAAGGAAAAGTTGAGGAGCTTGGCTTGGCAGGAATGCAATCCCACCTAGCTGCAGAAATTTGGGAGTGCCTATGGGGGTTTGGCAGCAGCCAGCAGTGGGGAGGAAGGAAGTGATTTCCAAGCTCTGGAGAGGCAGATGCAGGTTCAGTGGGACAAGCTTTGGAAAAGGAAAACATGTAATCTTGGTACTGGGCTGGAAAGAGACCAGTCTAAGGGGGAAAGAAAACAATGTAATATTTCAGACTCCTCTGAAGGTGTGTGTTCAGGGTTCTTCCTCTTAGTGTGAGCTCTTCTCACCCTGCCTTGACATTTGAATGACTGCATCTTAGAATGATGACATTTATAAGACAAAAGGGAAATAACTTACCATTTCAAATTCAAACAGAAACTTTTAGATGTACTTTTAAGTGTTTGTGTGTTCCCTATTTTCCAAGATGATATTAGGGAAGATCAATGAAAATTGTTTGGGAGGTTCTCACATGTGAGCACACAGAGGAATGTAAATACTGGAGTCTAGCCTCACTTGAAATAGGAACTAAGGATCTATTGACCGGAGAATGAGTAGAATTCATATACTCAAAAATCATAAAGCATGGACCTGCCTGAAAAAATGGCTTAGCAGTTGAGAATGTTTGCTACTCTTCCAGAGGAGCTGCGTTGAGTTCCCAACATCCACATAGATGACTCACAACTAAGTCTAGCTCTGAGGAGCCTGTTGCCCACCTCTGAACTCCATGTACAACTGCACACATGTGTCAAATTCACACAGGGACACAAAAATCTAATTCTTTAAATACACACACACACACACACACACACACACACGATAATGGAGAAAAACCTCTGAACATGGTTTAAAGATTCAGAGGTTGATAACCATTATCATCATGGCAGGACACCTGCCATCTTCCAGATAAGAATGTCATTGGAGGACCTAAGAGTTCTACATCCTGTTCTGAATGTGAATAGAAGACAGCTTGTGGTAGGGACTCAATACAACCAATATAGTAACACACTTCCACTAACAAAACATATTGACTTACACAAGGCCTCATCTCTTCCTAGTGTCACTCATTGAGCTAAGCATATTTAAAGAGCCACACCCAGAATAGCTAAGACAATTTGAGACAATAAAAGAACTTATGGAGGTATCATTATCCACCATTGTAAATTACAATTCAGAGCAACAGTATGATCACCTTTCAAATGTCTGTGGTTATCACAATGACAACATCTCTCATTTTGATTTTTCTTAAGACTTAGAAGTTCCTTCAATCCAATTAGCATCATGAATATAAGATCCAATATCAGTTGAATTTCTAATCCATTCCTCTATTTGTTCTCATCTTTGGGCTTGGAATAACTTTAGTAAATGACTTGGACCTCTTTCTTAAGCAATTATCCGATTTATCTAATGAATTTAAAGCTGATTAATGACAGAGAGCATAGGGTTGATAATCCAATTCAATCTGACTACATAACACACAATACTTACCTTTACTTTACAGGAGCAATAAAGGAGACAAAGTGTGGAGCAGAGACTGAAGTAAAGGCCACCCAGTGACTGCCCTACCTGGGGATTCATCCTATAAATAGTTACCAAACCCCTGACACTATTATAGATGACAACAAGTGTATACTGAAAGGAGCAATGCATGGTTGTCTCCGGAGGAGCCCTGCCAGAACTTTACACATACAGAGGCAGATGTTAGCAGCCAACCATTGGTCTGGGCATGGGGTTCCCAATGGAGGAGTTGGAGAGTGGTTTGGAGGAGGGGAAGGGGTCTACAGCCCCATGGGAAAAATAATGATGTAGGCCACCCAGTCGCCCCAGGACTCACAGGGACTAAACCATCAACCAAGGGGTACATATGGTTCCAGCGAAAAATTGTGGTGGAGGAATGCCTTGTTGGGCATCAGTAGGAGGAGTGGTCCTTGATCAGGTGAAGTCTCAATAGATGCCCCAACAAAGGGAAATTGAGGGGGGTATGTGGGAATGGGTCCAGTGAAGGGGGAAATACTTGGAGGCAGGGGGAGAGAAATGGTTGGGGGTTTTCAGGGAGGAGGTTAACTGGGATAAGTTTTACCATTTGAAAGGTAATGAAGGTTATATTCAATAAATAAAAGAAAGAAAGAAAGAAAGAAAGAAAGAAAGGAAGGAAGGAAGGAAGGAAGGAAGGAAGGAAGGAAGGAAGGAAGGAAAGAAAAAAGAAACATATGCCAAAAATTGAATATTACCGGTGAAGACGCTGGGGTGAAAATCTGCCAGCTCAGGGAGACAGGGAAAGCACCCAGCTGACCTTCCTACTCCACTGACCTTCCAGAAGGAATGCATTCTCTTTTGCCTGTCTGCACACTGTCTTTATTATCTTTAAACACAAAGACCTTCCTTGGATTTAATTATATTCATTCCCTTTCAATGGGATCCTTGCTCTGCCTCTTGACGTGGAGTTGACTTTCTTTTGATTTATAATAAAGGTGTGCACTAAGGATGAGCCACCCAACAAGAAAGTACTTGTTCCCATAAATAGAATACTCTTGGATTAAAGAGACACAATCTTGGAGTTTACAATGTGATCAAATATCTTGTAGCATAAGTTAACAATGTTCCCTCCATGGAAATAATGTTCTCTGATCATGTTCTGGTTGTCACTTATATCTCAGTGCATTATCATGGGAATCCCAAGGAACATTAGAACTGGGCTCTTTAAGCTGCTGTACATGTCTAACAGGAACCTAAAAATCACCAAGAAGACCCTGTTTCTTATCACAAGGGATAAATTCTCCATCCCTTTTGTAATATAATTTATGCAAGAGGTCACAGATCTTGACTCATTGTCCTAAGTGCTGCTGAATGGGTTGGTGGGAGGAGTCACACCAATTGGAGGCAGATTACAACAACATGAAATAGCTGGTTGACATGTAACAAATTTGCTACAGTTATAAATGGAAGAGTAAGACTTATCAGGAAGAACTTTGTGTCATTAGGAAAGATGTCACCATGTTCATGTCATGGTAAAACAAGGTCCATATCCTGAACAAGAGCTACTAAAAATGGGGAACAGACCATATGAAATTTACCTGAATTGAGGGGCCTCAGCATTGTTACTCAGCCTGCTCAGTGCCCATACCAACTCATTCTGTCACTGCAGGGATCTCAAAGTGTACCCCCACCTGCAAGGGAGCCAGCTCTAGGCACACAAAGGCCAGAACTCAGTGCTGCTTCCCTACTCCTCAGTTATATCAGATTCTCAACTTACGTACTTGTGTACAGAAATACAGTGTGGTCACTTGTTATTGATATGCATCACCTTTTATTTAGTTCAGCAAATATTTGACTACACTCAATTTGATAAAAAAAAATGCACTTTCAGGAAATATATCTAGATAAATCAGGGATGGAGGTGCATGAGCTCTGCCCAGTACTGAACTCAGAAACATGATGGGAGAAAGATGTATGGTTAAATAGCTTACCAGGTTCACATTGTGTCAGCATGATTTAATCTCAGGACATGAAGTGGAGTATCTCTGATGGTTTCTGTCTTGCCCCTTCAATGCACCTCTGGGCTTTGGTCTCAGCACTTGATATTTCCTGATGGGGCAGCAACACTCAGGGAAGCTAGTAATTGTCATAGCCACAGTATCATGGTAGCAGCAGTGGATATTGTTCAGTTGTTCAGATGGTGATACCAACTTTCACTTGTTCTTAATGTGGATCTAATGAAAGAGAAAACAAGGTCCTTAGAAGAGATAGAACATTTCCATATTCCCAGACTGAAAGACATGTAGGGAGAGAATGCTAAGTTCTTTATTACAGACAAGGATTGGGAGCTGATGCCTTCTATAAAGGGTGTGTTTCCATGTTGTTTTCTGATACAGGGTCTCAAGTGTCTCAAGTGTCCTCTACCTTACTTTCCAGGTTAACCTTCAGCTTAGATAATACTACTTCCACTTTACAAAAGCTAGGCTTAGAAGTGGGGCCTCCCCGGGCTGTTAGGACAGCACTAGTCACTGACACTTGGGTTTTCTAAGGCTGAACCAATTGCCTGTCAAAACTACAGCCATCTTGTTCTATGTCTGTCTCCTATTTCAGATTGTTGCCATAATATGCCTGCCAATCATTGACACAGAAAAATAACCTGACTTGAGCAAGGTCATGGTGATCACATCTGGCTATGTTCTGTATGATGTTAGTTAAACTCACAATGGGCCACAGAGCTTTACATTGGACCCATCAAATTAAAAGACAATATACAATATTATATGTAAAGTGTCCTGATCCGAACTGACCACTTCATATAAGCTACTTGTGCTTTTTGTTGGTTTTGTTGGGAGGGTTTCTTTGGTTTTATTTTTTATATTTTTGGTTTATAAGTTGACAGTGATAAATATTTGTGGCCGTGGCTCACCTATGATTCTGATCAATCAGTATTAAGGTCTGAGTACAATAATGCATCCATATTTGACTGACATAGGTACTTGTATGTTTTGTTTGGCCAATCCTGAACCAAAACACAAGATGCTAGGCCTTTGCTTTATCAACTGACTTATCTCTATTGTATTCTTCTATATCTTCTGCCAGCATGCCCCCAACTCTTTTGCCTATCTTTTTTTCTGACAGAACCTCATGGTATAGCTCCCAGAGGGTTGTAAGCACTAATTGGTGACTTTGGCGCAGACAGGAGCGACCCACACTCAGCCTGAGGCTCTTTCATTGCTTGATCCAACATTTCAGTCTCCTCTGACAACAGAACTCCACATTGTTGCCAGCACCATGCACATCTCTCTCCTAAGGCATCTTGGTGCAACTTTCAAATGCTAAGCACAAGGTTTCATTAGTGTACCCCCTAAGACACACCCATATTGCAACCATCCCTGCAGGCTCTGCATGGATGTGATTTCATGCTCCTGTATATGATGAGACCTGAGAATTTTTGGCTGCATTTTCAAACTGGTGTGATTAATCAGTAGACTATAAAGGTTCATATTGCTGATTGAAAACATAGGATGAAAAACTACTCACATATGCATTCTCACAACAGTTTATAGTTTGCTTCATAAATGCTACCAGATGCATTAACCTGGATTTTTCAACTAGTACTTGTGACATGAGAAGTTTGTACATGCCAGACCTTACCAGACTAAATTGCCCTTACTGTACTCTAAAAAATTTGAAAATCTATATGAATGGGTGAATTTCTAGACAGATACCAATTACCCAAGTTAAATCTAGATCTAGTAAAGTTACTAAGTAATCCTATAACCCCTAACAAAATAGAAACTGTCATCAAAATGCTCACAATCCAAACCAGGCAAGGCCACTTGGTTTTAGTGTAGAATTCTTACAGAGTTTTAAATAAATGCTAATACCAACACTTTTCAAACTATCCCAATGAATAGAAACAGAAGGAAGATTGCCAAACTCATTCTCAGGCCACAATGAAACTGATACCTAAACCACATAAAGTCTCAACCTGAAAAGTGAATTCAGAACAATTCCCATTATGAACATTTATGTAAAAATATTGACATGCAGAATCCAAGGACACACTAAAGACATATTCTAACTTGATCAACTAAGTTGCATTTCAAAATGCAAGCATGATACAAGGTCAAGAAAATTCTATTCACTCTCTCCCAATCTACTCAACACAGTACTTGAGTGTTTTGCAAGAAAATCAGACACCTAAAATCAGAAATCTGAAATCAGAGGATATAAAAGGTGAAGAAAAATGTCAAACTATCACTATTTGCACATAATATGATATTAGTATATATAAGTGATTTCACAAATGTATGAGAGAACCATAGCTGATAAACACCAACAGCACAGTGTTTAGATACAAAATGAACTAAAAAAAAATGTGTAGGTGTCTTTATTAAAATGATAAAGAGGCTGAAAAATAAATTAGGAAAGTCACATTTTACAGTAGTTACAATTAATGAAAATTATCTTGGTCTAACTCTAAGCAAGCAATGAAAGACCTGTACGACAAGGTTTTAAAATCTATCAAAAAGGAAACTGAGGAATATATGAGAAAGAAAGAGCTCCCATAGTCAGGGATAGCTAGGATAAACACAATGAAAAATGGACATCTTAGGGAAAGCAACCTACAGTTTAAATGCATTCCCATTAAAATTCCAACACAATTAATTAGAGCTCTTGATAGAGCCCTACTTATGTTTATATGGAAAACCAAAAAACCCAGTGTCTTCGATTTTACATTACTATGAAAAATCACAATGACCAAAGCATCTTTGTTATAAAGGACAACATTAAATTGGGATGGCTTACAGTTTGCAAACTTCAACTTATCATCAATGAGAGAAATACAGCAGAGTCTGGGATGGTATGGCTGAGAGTTTTATATCTTTTCTAAATGCAAATAGAAGACTGTCTTATGGGTAACTAGGAGGAGAGTCTCAAAGTGCAACCCCACGTGACACAACCTCCTAACACTTTGCTCATACATATTCAATCAAACATTCTATTTCTTTGTTCCCGTAGGCTTGTTTAAACAGATGAGTCCATTTTCTGCCTATCTATAGCATAATGGGAAATACACGTACTCCAACTTCAAAAGTCCCACAGACCATTATAGTTTCAATAATGTTTAAAATTTAAAGTGGAAAGTCTCTTTGATACACAGAATCTCTAAAATGTAAAATGTAATCCCCTGAAAAATCAGATGTAGATCACATTCATCCAAAATCACAGGATATATATTTCTATTCTAAAATGTCATCTAAAGGAAATACGAAACTAAAGTAAGACAAAAAACAGAGATGCTCAAACTGGAACTCAGCATCTCTATGTCAGATGTCCCATTCCTTTCAGCTTTGATAACATGCTGCTTTTTCTTGGTCTGGTTGTTGTGCCTTTCAGAACAGTCCCCAGCAGGTATCCCATGGCTCTGGCATCACTTCTTGGAGAATCAAAACATATTAATCAGAGATGTCTAGAGTCTCAGAAGTTATGGAATGTCTCATTGTATTAAAAGAATGTATTGTAATGACTTGGGTTTTGTAGTCCAAATCATCCCACAAAGAGCAGCTGCTTATAGGATGTCAAATATTCTAGTAGTTGCTTATTTCCAAGAGGATAGCAGTTTTCACTGGTGTGTACAAGCTGGAATGCTGAAAAGGTAGGTTTCAGCAGATGTGGTTTCACATAAGTTCAAATAGGTAAAGAACATTGATTCTTCCTTTTCCCTAGTCTTCATTTAGGCCTCCAACAGAGGATGTGGCCCAAATAAAGTATGAAATACTATACATGGATGTGTGTACTGGATGGTTTTGTGTGTCAACTTGACACAGGCTGGAGTTATCACATAGAAAGAAGTTTCAGTTTGGGATGTGCTAGTTAGTTAGAGCTAAGAAGTTAGCAATGATTAAGAGGAGACCAGCATCACTGAAGTGAAATCTTCAGGGAAGTGTTTTCTAAGAACACAGAGGCTGTGTTCCAAAGATAGCAAGAGTTGTGCTTTGTGCTGTGGGGGACTTGGTAATATGTAAGAGTCACCCAGGTGGTACTGGTTTTGAAGGCATGAAGGGGTCATGAAAAGCAGCTGAGGGTCAGCATTGTGAGAGGCCCTGGAAGAACACTGGTGAAGTTGCAGCCTCAGTTGCAATTGATGGTCCTGGACTTAAGGGGTCATGCATAGGAGCTGAGGCTTGGAACCATGAAAAGAGCCTATGAGGGGCTATTGGTGAAGCATAGTTACGGTGAAAAAACAACAGTGTTTTGGAGATGCGAGTACCATGAGATGACTACAAAGAACAGGAGCAGCAGTGGAGTACAGGCAGGTGGAGCTTAGAAGACAAGGTGTATGCTACATAGCGCAAAGCTAAGGAGTGACCCAAGCCCTTGCAGGAGCCTGGAAGATCATGAGTTGGATCCCAGACATTGAACCATTGGAATTTGAATTTTGCTTTTGATTGTGACTGTGCCCTGATATTTTTCCCTCTTGATGGAAGAAAGTATTTTAGTAGAGCCTACAGTTAAGAGAACTTTGAATTTTTAAAAGACTTTGAATTTTAAAAGATATTTGACATTTTAAAGGGATTGACCTTTTAATATGTAAAGACTGTTGGACTTTTAAAATTATTTATATCGTGGGAATAATAAGAAAATAAGGGTTGAGGCTCATAGTGATGTGTTTGTGTGTCAAGTTGACAAGGGGTCAATTGTTCTGGCTGGTTTTGTGTGTCAATTTGACACAGGCTGGAGTTATTACACAGAAAGGAGCTTCAGTTTTGGAAGTGCCTCCATGAGATCCATCTGTGGGTCATTTTCTCAATTAGTGATCAAAGGTGGGAGTGCTCCTTGTGGGTGGTACCATTTCTGGGCTGGTATTCTTCGGTTCTATAAGAGAGCAGGCTGGGCAAGCAAGGGGAAGTAAGACAGTAAGAAACATCCCTCCATGGCCTCTGCATCAGCTCCTGCCTCCTGACCTGCTTGAGTTCCAATCCTAACATTTTTAGTGTGGAACAGCAATGTGGAAGTGCAAGCTCAATAAACCCTTTCCTCCCAGGCTTGCTTCTTGGTCATGATGTTTGTGCATGAATAGAAACCCTCACTAAGACAATTTGGAACATGCTTTGTCCCAGGCTGACCTTCAGACCAGACTTGCTTGCCAAGGGCTTATGGCATTAGAAGCATATATTACATTCCCTAGGCCTAGGCTTTTCTTGGCTTCTCTGCCTCAAGCTTGAATCAAGTTGACCATCAGGAATAGCCATCAAAATTCTATGTCAACTTTACATTTCCTTGTGCCAATGTCTGTTATCATTACATGATCTTCTGGACTCCTCTAAAGGGCATTTGTTACTTCTCCAGTATTGGCTGGTTGTCTCCACTCCACTGCTGATGTTCTTGGTGGTCCCCCATAGAACTGGCATCTCTAAAATTTTGGGGTCTTCTGCTGCAACTAGGCTTACCCAATAGCCTCTCATAGGCTCTCTTCTTTGTGTCAGTCCTCAACTCCTTAGCATGACTCCTTCTGTACTAGGACATCAACTGTAACTTCCTTTGTGTGCCTTACCTTCACCCATAGCATTCATGGGCCTCTCATGATGTCAAGTTCAGCTGCCTCTCATGTCCCCTTCATAACTTCAAATTACCACTGAGTGATTTGTACACATCACCAAGTCCAGATGCAGTAGTATAACTTTGACTATATCTGGAACAGAGTTTCACTGTGTTCTTAGGAAACATGACCCAGAACATGTCTCCTTCAATGGTGCTCATCTTTTCTTCAACATTGCTTTTCTTCAACAATGAACATTTCTTTGTTCTTGCTAAGCAGAGTCAACTGTTCTAGTTACCCCTTCTACTCTCCACTCAAAAAGCACAACTATGTGGCTGAAGCTGCTGAGTTTTGCTTCTTTCAGGGGCTGAATCATGACCCACTTCTTTTATATTATTACCAGATTTCTAACTTTAGTAATCTCATTCAATGTGTTACCTGGCTATCCTGAAACTTGCTCTGTAGACTGCCCTTGAACTCAGAGAACTGCATGATTCTGTCTCCTGAATGCTGGGATTAAAGCTATAGTGTACCATTCCTGGACCAAAGCTTTTGTCTACCTGGAAGTTTCCCTCGTCTACACTGAACTTGCTCTCAAAGAGTTCATTGCTGTCTCCTTGGGTTACAGGTATGCTCCACCAGGACATTCCATGGCCCCTGTTCTTAATCAAAAGCCTTTGCTTCTAGGCTCAAGTTCTGTATCACAAGTGTGCCCTTTATTTCTGGGTTGTATTTCATTCCAGATTACAAGTTTAAATGAAAATAATAGCCAGGTAATAACTGTGAATATGACATAATATTCTTTCTTCAACCACAAATACAAACAACAAGTTTAGTCATATGGGTTCTTGCTCTAACATCCTCACTCATTTGATCTGATTATCCCCTGTGAGACAAGATTCAGCTCCATTTTACTTCCTAATGCTTTTATATTACTTGAGTACATTATTTTTCATTTATCAGCTTGCTATACTTCATCAAGACACTATACATGAGAATAAACCAGATGCAAAGTCTTTTCTGGGCTTTTGTTTTTTAATATGATTAATCTTATTCTCATCACACAAGACATTGCCTCCTCAATCTTTTTAGACATGTGGTCATATTCTTCAACAAAATATCAAAAAAAAAGTCTCAATTCCATACACTAATATCCTTTTCCTCTCAAACACCTTGAGCCAGGCTGCCATAATTTGAATCTCTCTCAAGAGCAGTATCATCCATATTCCTATTAGGATGAGCCAAAAGCACCACTTAAAGCATTGCACCACTTTCCAAATCCAAGTTGCCAATTCCACATTCCACAAAACAAAAACATCATCAGGCCTATTATACAAGTACCCCACTCCTGATACCAACTTCTCTCTTAGAGTTTCCATTGGTATGAAGAGACTAGTTCCAAAACCACATTAATACAGGACAGCATTTAATATGGGCTGGCTTCAGGTTCAGAGGTTCTATCAATTATTATCATGGCAGGAAGCCTGGCATCTTCCAGATAAAAATGAAACTGGAGGAGCTGAGAGTTCTACATCTTGTTCTGAATGCTGACAGGAGAATACTGACTCAAAAATATATTGGAGAAGGGACTCAAGGCCCACCCTTTTAGTTGCTTACGTCCTCCAACAGACCCATGTCTAATTCATCAAGGCCTCATCTCTAAATAGTGTCACTCCTTCGACTAAGCATATTTAAACTACCATACCCAGGATAGCTAAAAAACAATCTGGTACAATAAAAAATCTTGTGGAGGTATCATTATCCAAGATTTTAAATTACAATTCATAGCAATAGTAAAATCTACTTTCAAATGGTCTTGATAAAAACATCTGTCATTTTGACTTTTCTTAAGATTTTTAGAAGTTAGTTCCATCCAATTAGCATCATTAAAGTGAAATCAGATATCAGCCCTGTCTCTAATCCATTTCTCTTAGTGCTCATCTTGTATTTAAGGTCTAATCTCCTTTTTGCATTAACACTTTCGAAAGCCAAAGATGAAATCCATATTTTTCAGACTTCCAAATCTGATAATATTCTATTTGTACCTGAAGTCAAACTAATTAGTGAAGGCTTTCTTTGGACCTTGAATAATTTTACAAGTGACCTAGACCTCTTTCCTGAGCATTTATCCCATTTATCTGAAACATTTGAAGTTGCTAAAAGACAGAGAGTGTAGAGGATATAGTTAAATCTGGCTGTATAACTGAGTGTATTTACATTTGCCTAGCTATGCATCCTAGGAAATATCAGTGCCTCTTGCCCAATTTCTGTGTTCTGTAGTCCTAGGTTCCTCCTTCTACCATGTTTACCATGAAATTGAAGACCAGCTTCCAATATTGCTATTACCAAACCTCTCCAGCCTTGTGGTATAATCCTGATTTGAATTTATGTCCATGAATTTAACATTTACATCACATAGAATTAATGCAAAAAACAAAAAGATGGTTTCCTTAAGTTTACTAATATCTAACATGCCTACTGGATTGCATTTAAGTTTTCTTGGATATACTTATTGTAGGCTGGTATGTCATAACTGGATAAAGTTTGGTTTTCTAACAATTTTGTGGATGCAATTTCAGGTTCATTATAAGGGAGTGTATTAGGCCCTTGTCTAAATTTTGCTGGCTTTGTCTGAGTATTTTTCTTATTCTTTATTTTAAGTCTTTCTAATTTTCTTCTAAGGCTATTATTTTATCAATCCACTTTGCCATTGAGCTAGTACAGAAAGGCATTATGGTTAATAAGAATAATGTAGCCAGTTTCCATCTGGGTCAGGAGTTGATCCTATGCCACAGTGCTACATACACAAATACTACTGCGAGAGAGCAGGTTTCACAGGAGTGCCAACACACTTGTGAGCACAGGTAAGACCACCACTTCTGCTCAAATTACTGGCCTAAGAGGAAATCACCCAGAGCCATCAGGAAACAGGTACCAAGGAATAGCGAGGACAGGATACTTCAGGTTTTGGTCTGCACCCAGGAGCTGACACTGTGCCACAGCTCTCCATACCCAAATTCCTTCCAAAAAGAGCTGGTCTCCCAGGAATACTGAAACACAGGCTTGCAGAAGGGAGAAGCAACAGTAAGAGACAGCAAGAACAGCTAAAACCACAGAAATCAGATGGTGAGAGGGAAGCAGAGGAATATTCGCAAAGGAAGTCAAGGATACTTGGTATCCTCAGAACCCAGCTCTCCCACCACAAAGAGCCCTGGATACCACAACACACCAGAAAAGAAAGACTCTACTTTAAAATCACATCTCATCTCATGATGATGATATAGGACTTTAAGAAGGACATAAATGACTGACTTGAAGAAATACAGAACACAAGTAAAGAGATAGAAATCCTTAAAGTGGAAACATAAAATCACTTAAAGAATTACAGAAAAACATAACCAAACAGGGAAGGAATTGAACAAAACTATCCAGGATCTAAAAATGGATATAGAAACAACAAATGAAAAAAATCAAATTTACACAATATCTTTCCACAAATCCAGCCCTACAACGGATAATAGATGGAAAATGACAACACAAGGAGGGAAAGTACACCCTAAAAAACCAAGAAAGTAATATTCTTTCAACAAACCCAAAAGAAGATAGCCATTCAAGCTATTCAAAAATAATAGGAAGAAACAATCATTATCCCTTAATATCTCTTAACATCAACAGTCTCAATTCCCAGTAAAAAGACATAGACTAACATACTGGATACAAAAACAGGACCCAGCATTTTGTTACATACAGGAAACACACCTCAGTGTCAAAGACAGACACTGCCTCGGAGTAAACAGCTGGAAAACAAATTTCCAAGTGAATGCTCCCAAGAAAAAAGCTGGAATAACTATTCAAATATCAAATAAAATTGACATTCAACCAAAAGTTATCAAAAAAGATAAGGAGACTTCATACTCATCAAAGAAAAATATACCAAGATGAACTCTCAATTGTGAACATCTATGCTCCAAATGCAAGGACACCCACATTCTTAAAAGCATCTTCACTAAAGCTCAAATTATACATTGCACTTTACACAATAATAGTGGGAGACTTCAACACCCCACTGTCTTCAATGGACAGGTCCTGGAAACACAAACTAAATAAAGACACATTGAAAATAACAGAAGCTATTGACCATGGAATTAACAGATACCTACAAAATATTTCATACTAAAACAAAAGAATATTATCTTCTTCTCAGAACCTCATGGTACCTTCTCCAAAACTGACCATATAATCCATCACAAAACAGGCCTCAACAGATACAAGAAAATTGAAATAATCCCATGCATCCTATCAGATCACCATAGACTAAGGCTGGTCATCAACAGCAACTAAAGCAACAGAAATTTCACATACATATAGAAGCTGAACAACTATCTATTCAATGATAATTAGATCAACAAAGAAATAAAGAAAGAAATTAAAGACATTTTAGAATTTAATGAAAATGAAGGTACAACATACCCAAACTTATGGGACACAATGAAAGCTACTATGGTAAATTGTTATGAATAATTAAGAAATGCAAGTTAGTATTTACACACCTATCAATAATCAGACTTTTAGTCATGTTAGGTAGTACTTTAGTTAATTACAGAAATAAGCTTTATTTTGCTTCCTGTATATATTTTCAAAGTTAAATAGAAAGTAAATCACTAGAAACAAGCAACATTCATCTACTTAGATAGACTTTAGATAGAAAGGTAGTACTCAAATACTTGAGAAGTAGAATATAGGATGTTTTAATAATAAAAGGCTTTTCTGACAGAGAGACACATCAACTCCTGGCAGTACCTCCAATCTAGTCTGAAGAATATAATGGATAGTGAAGAACATCTACCTGAAATTTCCTTCAAATGTGACAGAGCTGGCTGTTGGGCAAAAAACTACCCACTTACCACTACTGCTGACAGAATCCTGTCCAGACTGTGGACAAGTGAGATACTGGGAAGTTGATTGTCACACTTTGTGGAGACAAAACAGGACAGTCCCTTCAATATTCCTGCTTTACAGGAACGTATGTCAGAGCTTCTGGGCCTGACAGCTGAAGGTAGATAAGACATTGACATAGAGCAATGTTTGGTGACTGACTGGATAGCCAACAATCTCTTTTATTTATTTAGATTTGGAGGCTACTTGCTCTACACTTCCTCTTTATTCAGACAATATTTCTCCTCGGGTCACTGGTGGGATTGAAGAGTGGATGGTTTAGTCTTACAATTTTTCTTGTTATCAGAATCAGAAAGAAAACTTGTTCACAAAAGAGGTGTAAATTTATAAAGATGAGAGACATAAATGCTTAAGTTGTTTAGGATCAAAGAAGCTATTTTAGGTCTAAGAAGATATTTTAAGGTTGATAAATGCAAGTTATAAAAGTTAGAGGAATTAAAGCTTTAATAGTGATAAAAGGTGATTTAGGTACAAAACTTCAGACTCACTAAGATAGGGGAAATAATTGAGTACCTTCTTCTAGTTTGCCAACAACAAATAGACTAAATATTGTCTCTGTAACTCTTATCTGATAGACCTCATAATGTTTCTTATTGTACATGGCTTATTAATGTTAAAGACAAAGCTGTTTCTTGGACTAAAAGGCAAAATGAAGGGATGACCTCCCTTTGTATTATGGTGTGTCTATTTTCAATTGTTTATTCTGTGCTAGCAGAGAGCTAAGTGCTGGCAGGATTTTAGCACTGTCATTTCTTTTTTTTAATTTTTATTTTCTATATTCTATGTTTACATTGCAAAGGCTTTCCCCTTTCCCATTTCCCCCCCCACCATATGTCCCATAATTCCTCTCCCCCCAACTATTCACCAATCATTTCCCATCCCCACATGGTTTCTCTACAAAACTGGATCCAATCTTTTTTTTTATTTATTGATATAATCTATATTTACAATTCATTTCCCCTTTTCTGGTTCCCCACCCCCAAAGGTCCCACATACCCTTCTCCCTCCCCCTGCTCCCTTATCCACCCCCTCCCACGTCACTGTTCTTGTACTCCCCCACAATGATGTTTTGGTCCATTCTAGCACCAGTGTCCACTCCTCTCTTCTTGTGAGACATCACTTGATATGTGATTTATGTCTTTGGTGTTCCAAGCTTCTAGGCTAATATCCACTTATCAGAGACTGTATACCATGGGTACTCTTTTGAGACTGGGTCACCTCAATTATTATGACATTCTCCAGCTCCATTCATTTCTCTAAGAATTTTATGAATTCATTGTTTCTAATGGCTGAATAGTACTCCATTGTGTATATATACCACATTTTTTGTATCCATTTCTCTGTTGAGGGACATCTGGGATCTTTCAAGCTTCTGGCTATTATATATAAGGCTGCTATGAACATAGTGGAGGATGTATCCTTATTGCATGCTGGGGAATCTTCTGGGTATATTCCCAGGAGTGGTATGGCTGGGTCCTCTGGAAGTATCACGTCCAGTTTTCTGAGGAACCACCATACTGATTTCCAGAGTGGTTGTACCAGCTTGCATTCCCACCAGCAGTGGAGGAGTGTCCCTCTTTCTCCACATCCTCGCCAACACCTGATATCTTTTGAGTTTTTAATCTTAGCCATTCTGACTGCTGTGAGGTGAAATCTCAGGGTTGTTTTAATTTGCATTTCCCTAAGGACGAATGATGTTGAACATTTTTTAAGGTGTTTCTCAGCCATCTGAATTTCTTCAGTTGAAAATCTCTGTTTAGCTCTGTACCCCATTTTTGGATAGGGTTATTTGGTTTTCTGGGGTCTAACCTCTTGTGTTCTTTGTGTACATTGGAAAATAGCTCTCTGTCGGATGTGGGGTTGGTGAAGATTTTTTCCCAATTTGTTGGTTGCCAATTTATCCTTTTGACAGTGTCTTTGGCCTTATAGAAACTTTGTAATTTTATGAGGTTCCATTTGTCTATTCTTGCTCTTAGAGCATAAGCAATTGGTGTTCTGTTCAGGAATTTTTCCCCTGAGCCAACGTCCTCAAGGGTCTTCCCCAGTTTCTTTTCTATTAGTTTTAGTGTGTCTGGTTTTATGTGAAGGTCCTTGATCCACTTGGAATTGAGCTTAGTGCAAGGAGATAAGAGTGGATCAATTCTCATTCTTCTGATCTGATCTTTACAGGCCCAGGTTCCTCTCCTTTCTTCTTCTTAGGAATCATTTGACTTGCTAATTGTGCCTTGAGTATTTAGGGCTTCTGGGCTCATTAATATCCACTTATCAGTGATTGCATTTCATGTGTATTCTTTTGTGATTGGGCTAACTCACTCAGGATGATATTTTCCAGGTCTAACCATTTACCTACAAATTGCATGAATTCATTATTTTTAATTGCTGAGTAGTATTCCATTGTATAAATATACCACATTTTCTGTATCCATCCCTCCTTTGAGGGATATCTGGGCTCCTTCCAATTTCTGGCTATTATAAACAAGGCTGCTAAAAACATAGTGGAGCATGTGTCTTTATTGTATGCAGGGGAATCCTCTGGGTATATGCCCAGAAGTGGTATGCCAGGGTCCTCTGGCAGTGACATGCCCAATTTTCTGAAGAACCGCCAAACTGATTTTCAGAGCAGTCTTACCATTTTGCAATCCCACCAACAGTGGAGGAGTCATGAAATTCTTAGGCAAATGGTTGGATCTGGAAAGTATCATCCTAAGTGAGGTAACCCAATGACAAAAGAACACACATAGAATGCAATCACTGATAAGTGGATATTATCCCAGAAGCTCTGAATACCCAAGACACAATTTACATATCAAATGGTTCCCAAGAAGAAAGGAGAGGGCTCTGGTCCTGGAAAGGCTTGATGCAGCATTGTAGGGGATTACCAAGACAGAGAAGTAGGAGGAGGTTGGTTGAAGAACTGACAGAGGGAAGAGGGCTTATAGGACTTGTGGGGATGGGGGAACCGAAATAGGGAAAATCATTTGGAATGTAAACAAACAATATAGAAAATTTTTTACAAAGGACAAAACAAACAAACATCAATGGACTCAACTCCCCAATAAAAAGACATAGACTAACAGAAATTATTTTTATGTACATGTTCAATTTTATCAGAAAATGTTTGTAATTCCTCTTTCAATCAACTTAGAATTATTTTATGCCTACCATTTATTTCTGTATAATTTACCATGATAGTCTTCAATTTTAAGATGTTTTTCTATATATTTCTTCAATTTTATCAGAAATATTTCCACATAAATGTTCAATTGTATCATAAAATGTTTTTAGTTTCTTTTTCTATAAAAGAACATGATTTTCAATAAATAAATAAATAAATAAATAAATAAAATACGCATATGGGACTCTCTATCCAAACCTTCACAGACTACATCCCAGACTCAGCTTGACTCCCCAAGTATTCTGACCCATCCAGGATCACAGGTGATAACCCAAAAGCAGCCCCAATACCTGGCATAATGAGGACACAGATAAAATAACCAGACAAAGACCAGCACCCTTTCAGGTTTCCACCTGAATTGAGACTAGAGCCTCTGCTCTGGATTCCCATCCACTCAGCCAATATACCAGTTGCACCTCAATACCCCCGGGCTTCTGACACATCCAGGATCACAGACACACAGGCTCACAGGCTCACAGAAAGAAGAGTCTCCAGTTGGAGACAGCAAGGCCAGATAACACCAGAGATAACCAGATAACAAGAGTTAAGTGCAAGAACAAAAGCAACAGAAACCAATTGGTCTTGGCAACATCAGAAGCCAGTTCTCCAACTGCAGAAAGCCCTGGATACCTGAAGAGACATATAAAGCACGATTCAGATCTAAATTGTCTTTTCATAAAGATGATAGAGGACATTAAGGAGGACATAAATAACTCCCTTAAAGAAACACAGGAGAAAACAGGTAAACAAGTGGAAGCCCTTAAAGGGAAACATAAATCCCTTAAAGAAATAGAATGGGTGGAGGAAAGAGGACTTATGGGACATATGGTGAGGGGGAACTGGGAAAGGGGAAAGCCTTTGGAATGTAAACAAAGAATATAGAAAATAAAATAAATACAGGTGAACGAATTGAACAAAATCATCTGAGATTTAAAAATGGAAACAGATATTAAAGAAACCATAAAGGGTGACAGCCCTGGAGATGGAAAACTTAGGAAGTTACAGACACAAGCATTACCAAAAGAATACAAGTGATAGAAGAAAGAATCCCTGTTGTCAAAGATGGCATAGAAGACATTGACACAACAGCCAAGGAAAATACAAAGACAAGAAGCTCTTAATTCAAAACATTCAAAAAATCCAGGACAAAATGAAAAGACCAAACCTAACAATAATAGGAATAGAAGAAAGTGAAGATTCTGAACTCAAAAGGCCAGCAAACATCTTCAGCAAAGTTATACAAGAAAGCTTCCATAACCTAAAGTAAGAGATGCCCATAAATATACAAGACACCTACAGAACAACAAAAGGATGGGATCAGAAAAGAAACTCCTTCCATCACATAATAATTAAAACACCAAATGTACAAAACAAAGAAAGAATATTGAAAGTGGTAAGGGAAAAATGTCAAGCAACCTGTAAATGCAAACCTATCAAAACTACATTTGACTTTTTAACAGAGACTCTAAAATCTAGGAGATCCTGAACACATGTCAGAAGCACCCTAAGAGAATGGAAATGCCAGTCCAGACTAAAATATTCAGCAAATCTATCAACTACATATGTGGAGAATTGAAGGTATTCCAAGACAAAATCAAATTTAAACAATATCTTTCCACTAAACTAGCACTCCAGGGGATAACAGAAGGAAAAGTCCATCATGAAAAGGAAAACTACACCCAAGAAAAACCAAGAAATTAATCTTTTCCAACAAACCCAAAAGAAGAGAACAAACAAACCTAATTTCACCTGTAACAACAAAAATAACAGGAAGCAGCAATCATTGGTCCCTAATATCTTTCAACATCAATGGGCTCAATTCCCCAATACAAAGACATAGACTTACAGACTGGATATGTAAACAGGATCCAGCATTTTGCTGCATACAAGAAACAATTTTCCAAGCAAATGGTCTCAAGAAAAAAGCTGGGGTAGCCATTCTAATATTCAATAAAATCAACTTTCAACCAAAAGTTAACCAAAACGATGGGGAAGGACACTATATATAAATCAAAGAAAAAATCTACCAGAATGAACTCTCAATTCTGAACATCTATGCAGCAAACAGAAGAGCACACACATTTAAAAAAAAACAATGCTGAAATTCAAATCACACATTTAACCTCATACAATAATAATAGGATATTTCAAAATGCCACACTCATCAAAGGACAGATCATGAAAACAAACTAAACAGAGACACAGGGAAACTAAAAGTTATGAAGCAGACGGATTTAACAGATATCTACAGAACATTTTACCCTAAATGTAGTAGAACACAAAACAAACCTCAACAGATACAAGGATATTGAATTAATACCATGTATTCTATCAGACCACCATAGACTGAGGATAGTGTTCAATAACAAGGAAACAACATACACGAGGAAACTGAACAACTACTATTCAATAATAACTTGGTGAAGGAAAAAATAAAGAAATTAAAGACTTTAAATTTAAATAAAAATGAAGATACAACATATCCAAATTTATAGGACACAATGAAAGCAGTGCTAAGAGGAAAATTCATAGCCCTGAGTGCATCCATAAAGAAACTCAAGAGACAACAAGTGCTGGCAAGGATGTGGAGAAAGAGGAACACTCCTCCACTGTTGGTGGGATTGCAAAATGGTAAAACTGCTCTGGAAATCAGTTTGGCGGTTCTTCAGAAAATTGGGCACGTCACTTCCAGAGGACCCTGGCATACCACTCCTGGGCATATACCCAGAGGATTCCCCTGCATACAATAAAGACACATGCTCCACTATGTTTATGGCAGCCTTGTTTATAATAGCCAGAAATTGAAAGGAGCCCAGATATCCCTCAAAGGAGGGATGGATACAGAAAATGTGGTATATTTATACAATGGAATACTACTCAGCAATTAAAAATAATGAATTCATGCAATTTGTAGGTAAATGGTTAGACCTGAAAAATATCATCCTGAGTGAGTTAACCCAATCACAAAAGAATACACATGAAATGCAATCACTGATAAGTGGATATTAATGAGCCCAGAAGCCCTAAATACTCAAGGCACAATTACCAAGTCAAATGATTCCCAAGAAGAAGAAAGGAGAGGACCTTGGGCCTGAAAATATTGGATCCAGTTTTGTATACCCAGAACAGAGAAATCGTGGCGGGGGGGGGGGGAGATCATTGGAGAATAGTTGGGCGGGGAGGACTTATGGGACGTACGGTGGGGGAGAACTGGGAAAGGGGAAAGCCTTTGGAATGGAAACAAAGAATATAGAAAATTTTAAAAAAGAAAAAAGAAATCTCCCAACCAAAAGCCCAGGGCCAGATGGTTTTAGTGCAGAGTTCTATCAGACCTTCAAAGAAGATCTAATACCAATACTTCTCAAACTTTTTCATAAAATAGAAATAGAAAGAATGCCACTCAGTTCTAGGAAGCCACAGGTATATTGATACCTAAACCATAAAAAGACCTAATAAAGGAAGAGAACTTCAGACCAATTTCCCTTACGTATATAGATTAAAATATATTCAATGAAATACTAGCAAACTAAATCCAAGAAAATATCAAAACAATCATTCACCATGATCAAGTAGGCTTCATGAAGGAATGCAGAGATTGTTCAATGTATGGAAATCCATCAATGTAATCCACTCTATAAACAAACTCAAAGAAGAAAACGACATGATCATCTCATTATATACTGAAAAAATATTTGACAAAATACAATACCCATTCATTTTAAAAGTATTGGATAGATCAAGAATTCAAACTCATACATAAATATAAGGAAAGCATCATACAGCAAACTAATAGCCAATGTCAAACTAAATGGAGAGAAATTCAAAGCAATCCCATTAAAATCAGGGAAGAGACAAGGTCCTACTTATTCAATATAGTACTCGATAATCTAGCTAGAGTAATAAGACAACAAAAGGAGGTCAAAGAGATACAAGTTCAAAAGGAAGAATTCAAAATATCATTATTTACAGATGATATGATAGTATACATGAGAGACCCCAAAAATTTTACCAGAGAGCTCCTACAACTGAAAAACACATTCAGCAAAGTGACTAGATATATAATTAACTCTAAAAAGCTGTAGCCTTCCTCTACCCACTATAAATGGGATGAGAAAGATATTAGGGAAACAATACCCTTCACAATATTCACAAATATAAAGTATCTTAGTGTGATTCTAAACAAAAAGTGAAAAATCCGTATGACAGGAACTTCAAATCCCTGAAGAAAGAAATCAAAGAAGAACTAAGAAGATGGAAAAATCTACCAAGCTCATAGATCAGCATGATTAACATGGTAAAAATGGCCATCTTAAAATCTTGTAATCTACAGATTCATTACAATCCCTATTGAAATTCCAACTCATTTCTTCATCGAGTTAGAAAGAATAATTCTCAAATTCATTTGGAATAACAAAAAAAAAAAAAAACAGAATAGCAAAAACTATTCTCAACAATAAATCACTTCTGGCAGAATGACGATCCCTGACCTCTAGCTACACTTTAGAGCAATACTGATTAAAAACTTGATGGTATTTGTAAAGGGACAGGCAAGTACATCAATGGAACAGAACTGAAGTTCCAGAAACGAACCCATACACCTACGGTCACTTGATCTTTGACAAAGAAGCTAAAACTATCCAGTGGAGAAAAGATAGCATTTTCAACAAATGGTGCTGCTTCAACAGGTATTCAGAATGTAGAAGAGTGCAAATTGATCCCTTCTTATCTCCTTGTACAAAGCTCAAGTCCAAGTGGATCAAGGATCTCCATATAAAAACCAGATATGCTGCATCTAATAAAAGATAAAGTGGGAAAGAGCCTTAAATAATGGACAAATGCCATGGACTGACCCAGTAGGGTCTCCTCCTATGGCAGAAGCAGGGTCCCCAGTACTCAGGTAGGTAGGGATTCTGCAAGTGACAGACAGACACAACACACCAAAGAGCAGTTTGAATCTCCTGCAGTTTTACTTCTGCAAATATCTTAGATATATACACATGATTTAGGAATGAAATACTTTTTGACTTCATGCCAGGTTACATCAGGTTACTATCAGATAGAGGGGTTACATGTTTACAACTTAACTTCAAACTACAAAGGACAGAACAGGAAGTGGTTTTGGGGAACATTTTGTCACCCAGACAGTGGTTAATCACCCCAGACTTGAGGTGACTCTATTCTAAGAATTCTGCCAAGCTACAGTCTGAGCAAATTGTCTGTAGATAGTAAATTTTATTAGTATTTTATGGCCAGTCAGACCAATTTGGAACACTGTGTGAACTCATGTATATGTCACTGGAGGGGCTGTTGTCTGTCCTAAGCCTTTGCGAAGTTTCCCTATTTAGTGGAGGAGCCCACCAACACCCTCTGAGTAAGTAATGCTTCCGACCATATATTATAGTTGTTGGAATTCCCAGACTATTCTCCTTAACTTCTGACACACAATACTGGCCTTTCCCTACCAGATGTTGAACTTTTATCCTTTCACTGTCCACTATATCTGGATTTTTCACAAACAACTCTTCCTGTTCTAACTGATTCATTACATCTCCAAATGTCATAAAATAAAAAAATAAGGCACAGAATTCAAATCCATAGATTTTGGTCAATGCACTGGAACAGCTTGTAGAAACAGGATGCCAGGGACCTCCAGGAGGCCAAGTTCCGAGCAACACACACATCTGGCCATGTCACACAGACTCCAGTGGAGTTGGTGTGGCAGACAAAGTGTAAAGCTTCCTCATCAGAACACCAATGGTTTATGCTTTAAGATCAAGTATTGGTAAATGGCACCTCATAAAAGTTCAAAGCTCCTGTAAGGCAAAGCACACTGTCAATAGTACAAAATGGCAATGCACAGACTGGGAAATTTTCTTTACCAACCTTACATCTGATAGAGGGCTCATATCTAAAATATACAAAGAACTCAACAAGCTAGACTCCAGACAACCAATAAAAAACCTATTAGAAAGAGGAGTGCAGAGTTAAACAGAGAATTGTAAACCAAGGAATCTCAAATGGCTGAGAAGCACTGAAAGAAATGTTCAACATCCTTAGTCACTAGGGAAATGCAAATCAAAACAACCTTGAGTTTCCACCTCACACCAATCAGAATGGATAAGTTAAAAATTGCAGGTGACAGCAGATGTTGGCCAGGCTGTGGTTGAAATGGAACACTCTTCTATTGCTGGTGGGACTGCAAGCTGGTAAAACCTCTTTGGAAATCAATCTGGTGATTCCTGAGAAAATTGGAAATAGTTTTACCTGAAGACCCAGCTATACAAATACTGGACATATGCCCAAAAAATGTTCCAACATATAACAAGGACACATGCTCCACTATGTTCATAGCAGCCTTATTTACAATAGCCAGAAGCTGGAAAGAACCCAGACGTCCCTGAGAGAGAATTTTTGCAGAAAATGTGGTTACAGAGTGCACTACTACTCGAGAGTTAAAAGAAAGACTTCAAACAATTCACAGGCAAATGGATGGAACTAGAATATATCCCCAGTGAGGTAACCCAGACACAAAGGAACACACGTGGTATGTTTTTACTGATAAGTGGATATTTGCCCGAAAGTTCGCAATGCCCATGATATAAACCACAAATGTTATGGAGCTTAGAAGGAAGGGAGACCAGGGTATGGATGCTTCGCTCCTGCACTGAGGGGGGAACAGGATGATCATGGGAGGTGCAGGTAGAAGGGACCTGGGAGCGAGGGAGGAGGGGGGAATAACGGGAACAGTATCCCTTACTGGAGTGAATGCGAGAGAGGTCAGAGGTTCAGAAAATCCGAACAAAATTATGTGGCTGGGGGGTAGGGTGGGCGGGCAGGGAATGAGGAACTGGGGATCCCTACCTAAGTTTCCCAAACACCAGGGAAATGTGAGGCTCCCAGGACCCACAGGGGATGACTTTAGTTGAAATGCGCAGAGAAGGGGGATATATTACTTGTAAAAGCACATCCAGTCGTGGGGTACTCCTCCACCAACCCCCACCCTCCCGCGACGCCCTCCATCAAAGGATGGTACCACCCACCCCTCTCAAAGTATTTAACCCAGAAATGTTCCTGGGCAAAGGAAGAACAAATGGATCAAAGACTGAAGGAAGGGACTGTCCTACCTGGGCATCCGTCTTGACTGCAGACAACAAACCAGACACTGTTACTGTGGTCAACAGGCACTTGCTGACAGGAACGTCTGTGACAGTTCCTTGGGAGGTCCAGCCAGCAACTGACCGTTGGAGCCAGCGCTGAGCTCAGGGAACCTGGTGGGGGGAGCTTGAGGGAAAGCTGGAGTAGCAGAGGGGAATTTGAACTCCACAGGAAGAACAACATGTCGTGAAGACCACCCAGTGTTTCCAGAGAATATACCACAAACCCAGGAGGGATCTCTAGCTTCAGATACATTGTAGCAGAGGATGGCCTTGCCTGGCAGCAAAGGAAGAGAGGCCCTTAGCCCTGGTAGTTTGATGTCCCAGTGTAGGGGGATGCTGAAGAATTTGTAAGGATAGGAGAGGGTGTGTGGGTAGGGGAGCACCCTCATATAAGTAAAGGGAAGGGGGAGAAGGCAGATGTTGTTTGAGGGGTTGGTGTGGGTTAACCAGGAAGTGGTATACCATTTGAGATGTAATCGAATGGAATGATTAATACATATATATTTAAAAATACACATATAGGTCCTTTCTGGTTCATAAAACATAATGATTGGGTTTTCACGCTATTGTGTGACATGTGAAAGAAAATACACATTTACCAGCCATTTAATTTTAACAACAAAGACTCAGAAGCCAGATGCTGGGGTGAAAACTTGCCAGCTCAGAGAGACAGGGAAAGCACCCAGATGACCTTCCTACTACCTGGACCTCCCAGAAAGAGAGCCTTCCTTATCCCTCCCCACACTGTCTTAAATATCATTCAGCTTAAAGATCAACATTTGGTTTAGTTGTATTCACTCCCTTTCAAGGGTTCTTTGGTCTGCCCCTGACCTGGAGTTTACTTTTTTTTTTTTTTGCTTTGGAATAAAGGTGTGTGCTTGGGCTGAGCCACAGGACAAGAAAATACAATGAACAGAAACTTCTTGGGTTAAAGGTCTGCAGTATGGCTGAGCTACACCATAATGAGGGTTTTTTTTTCTTTTTTTAATCAGTAAATAACACAATCATGGGGTTTACAATATGAGCAAATATCCTACAACATAAGTTAGTAATGTTCCCTCTGCTATAGAAATAAAGCTGTCCGTTGTTCTGGCTGCATCACTGTGAGAACATGATGGTCCCAAGGAAGAGAAGAACTGGGCTCTTGAAACTGTTGTGCAATAAGGACCTAAAAGCACCAAGGACATCCCTGATCCTTATCACAAGGCATAAATTCCCCATCCCTCTTGTCACATAATTTATTGCAAGATGTCACCATTCCTGCTCTTAGATCATTGTCCTAGGTGCTGCTGAATGGAAGGGTTCATGTCCAGGCGTCACCCAACAAACCAAACACCGAATTCACTTAAGCAGGGATGGTTTATTGAATGCACACCTCAAACCTGACCAACCAGGGCAACAGATCAAAACTGTTCATTAGACATTTCTCATGGCCAGATCCATGCATAACCACAAAGAGCTCATGCACGACTGCTGGACATGCTGCCCTATGAGGGTCCTAACTCAAGCCATTTTAGACTTAATAGTTCATACTGACCTTGAATTTGATGGGTCCTATATGAAGCATATAAATACAGAATTTGAATACATTAGCAATGCTCATAACATACAGAATATAGAACATAACATGGTACATAGACATCATAATCTTGATCTGAATCAAGAATATTTTCGTTGTTTTACATTCATGACTGGGAGGCATATTAGAGCGACAGTATGAAAGAGGAGGCTGGCATGTAACAAATCTGCTACAGTTATGCTAGGGGGCAAGCCTTATTAGGAAGAACTTTGTATCACTAGAAAAGATGTCTGCATGTCCTTACTATTGTTAAAAAAAAGTTCCATGGCCTGAACAGGAGCTACTAAGATCAGGAACAGACAATGCGACTGTTACCTGAAGTGAGGGACATCAGCAGTGTTGTGCAGCCTTCTCAGTGTCCATTCCTCCTCACTTTTTCCCTGCAGGAGATCCCAATGTGTCTGTCCACCTTCCCTCTGAACCAGGTCTAAGCACACATAAGACAGGACACAGTACTGGTGTCCATTCATCAACTGTGCTCCATTATCCACGAATGTACTTGTGTAAACAAATACAGTATGGTCA
The DNA here is from genome assembly GCA_964023405.1 of Apodemus agrarius. Taxonomy (NCBI): domain Eukaryota; kingdom Metazoa; phylum Chordata; class Mammalia; order Rodentia; family Muridae; genus Apodemus; species Apodemus agrarius. Next base: position 27,827,419 of record OZ030006.1, read on the forward strand.
CTTATTGTTGATACTCTTAACATCTTAATGAGGGCAGTAATTGGTTGATTATACACAATTATATAAACAATTTGGGCCTTGGGCAAATATCTCAAGAGAAAACTTGGATAGAGGTGCATGAACTCTGCCCTGTATTCAACTCAGAAACATGAGAGTGGGAGAAAGATGTATGGTTAAATAGCCAACTAGGTTCACATTGTGTCTGTTTGATTTAATCTCAGGACATGGACGTGGAGTATAACCAATGGCTTGTGTCTAGCCCCTTGAAAGGTTCACTAGGCTGTAGACTCAGAACTTAATACTTCTTGCTGGACAACAACACTCAGGGAAGCTAGAGACTGCTATATTGGCACAGTATCATGCTAGCAGAAGTGGCTATTACTCAGTTGGTCAGATGGTGATACCCACTTTCATTTGTTGTTAATGAGGACCCAGGGAAAGAGAATAAAATGTCCTTAGAATAGATACGTCATTTCCACTTCATCTTCCAAGCAAGAGAGAATTGTAAAGAGAGAATGTAAGTTTTATTGTTTTTTGTTTTTGTTTTTGTTTTTGACTTTTTTTATTTTTTATTTTACCATTTGTCTGCTTTACTTTGTTTCTTTTTTATTGAATAAAATCTTCATTATATTTCAAATGGTAAACCTTTCCCTGTTTCCCCCTCTCCAACTGTCCCCAACCCCTCTTCCTACCCCCAGCTTCCAAGTATATGGCCCTCCACATGACCCACTCCCACCTCCCCCCCCCTGAATTTCCCTTTGCTGGGGCATCTATCTAACCTTCACCTGAGCAAGGATCACCCCTCCCACTGATGCCCGACAAGGCATTTCTCTGCCACATTTTTGGCTGGAACCTTGTGTACCCCTTGGTTGATGGTTTAGTCCTTGGGAGTTTTAGGACATCTGGGTGGCCAAGATCATTGTTCTTCCCATGGGGCTGTAGACCCCTTCAGCACCTCCACCCTCCAACTCTTCCATTGGGGACCCCATGCCCAGACCAATGGCTGGCTTTTAGCATCTGCCTCTGTATGTGTAATACTCTGGCAGGGCCCGTCCAGAGACTGACATGGCATGCTCCTTTTGGTATATACTTCTTGTCATCCATACTAGTGTCAGGAGATTGGTGCCTATAGGATGAGTCCCCAAGGAGAGAACTCTCTGAGTGGCCTTTACTTCAGGCTCTGCTCTACACTTTGTCTCTTTTATTGCTCCTGTGAGTATATTACTCACTTTCTCAGAGGAACCAAAGCACCCTCACTTCAGTCCTCCTTCTTCTTGAGCTTCCTGTGGTCTGTGAATTGTATCTTGCTTATTTGAGCTTTTGGGCTGACATCCACTTATCAGTGGGTGCATACCATGTGCGTTCTTTTGTGATTGGGTTACCTTGCTCAGGATGACACTTTCTAGTTCCATTCATTTGCCTAAGAATTTCATAAATTCATTGTCTTTAATAGCTGGATAGTACTCCATTGTGAATATATATCACAGTTTCTGTATCTATTCCTCTGTTGAGGGACATCTGGGTTTTTCCAGCTTCTGGCTATTATAAATAAGATAACTATGAACACAGTGGAGCATGAGTCCTAATTACATGTAGGAACATCTTCTAGGTATATGCCCAGGAGTGGTATAGCTGGTTCCTCAGGTAGTGCTTTGTCTAATTTTCTGAGGATTCACCAAATTGATTTCCAGAGTGGTTTTACCAACTTGCAATCCCACCAACAATGGAGAAGTGTTCCTTTTCCCCACATCCTCTCCAGCATCTGCTGTCCCCTGAGTTTTTCATCTTAGCCATTTGGACAGGTGTGAGGTGGAATCTCAGTGTTGTTTTGATTTGCATTTCCCTGATAACTAAGGATGCTGAACATTTCTTTAGGTGCTTTAGAGTCATTTGAGTTTCCTTAGTTGAGAATTCCCTATTTAGCTCTGTACTCCATTATTAATAGGATGATTTGACTCTCTGGAGACTAACTTCTTGCTTTGTATACATTGGATATTAGCCCTCTCTCAGATGTAGCATTGGTAAAGATCTTTTCCCAATATGTTGGTTGTTGTTTTGTCCTATTGACTGTGTCCTTTGCCTTACAGAAGCTTTGCAGTTTTATAATGTCCCATTTGTCGATTCTTGTTCTTAGAGCATAAGCATGTGGTGTTCTATTCAGAAACTTTTCCCCTCTGCCCATGTGTTCAAGATTCTTCCCCACTTTCTCCTCTATAAGCTTCAGTATATATGGTTTTATGTGTAGGTCCTTGACCCACTTGGAGTTGATCTTTCTACAAGGAGATAAGAATGGGTCAATTTACATTTTTCTGCATGCTGACCTCCAGTTGATCCAGCACCATTTGTTAAAAATGCTGTCTTTTTTCCACTGGATGTTTTTAGCTCCTTTGTCAAATATCAAGTGAAGGTATGTGTATGGGTTCTTTTCTGGGTCTTCAATTCTATTCCATTGATCTTCCTGCCTGTCTCCATACCAATACCAAACAGTTTTTTATCACTATAGCTCTGTAGAAGAGCTGTAAGTTCTTTATAATAGACAAGGATTTGTAGGTGAGGCCTTGGATGTAGGGTGTGTTTCAGTGCTGTTTGCTGAAGCAGGGTCTCAAGTATCCCATGTTGTCCTCTACCTGGCTTCCCAGGTTAACATTCCCCTCAGATCATACTGCTTCCAATTTTCAATAGCTAGGCTTACAAGTGGGGCCTCCTAGGACTCTTGGGTCAGCACTAGTCACTGTGAGAGACCTCAGTATACTAATATTGAGATTTGTAATGACAGTATAGCTATAGCCATTTGTGAGTTTGTAGGAGTTGTGAGTTTGTGGTGATTGTTTGTAATTGCCTGGCAGATGACTGAGGGCTGGAAGCTCCTGGAATCAGCTCAAGAGGCCTGGACATACATTGTTCATCTCAGTGCTTGACTAGACAGAGGCCTGATGCTCTGCCTGTTTCTCTTGTAGGCTTTATACTCTGAGACAGTAATGTTGCATGCAATTCTTCTGCATCTCATTATGCTCTTTCAGTTTCTACCTCTTTCTATCTCATTCTCTGACTGTTTCCTTTTCTCCTTGTATGTGTGTCCAATTCTCTCTCTCTCTCTCTCTCTCTCTCTCTCTCTCTCTCTCTCTCTCTCTCTGTGTGTGTGTGTGTGTGTGTGTGTGTGTGTGTGCACATGCACCTACCTGTGCATGCATTTTGTCTGTTCACATTTACTTTCACACTTTGGAATCCAGAGGTCTGTGTTTTGTCTTGAGAATTTACCTGTAAAACAGTTTCAAGGTGATGTTAGTGCTAAACTCTGGGAGCCCCCATCAACACTGTTATTTGGCTCTGTGGTCACAATTGTTCATACATTTGTATCTTCAGCTCAGATTATAAAGATGTGGTCATGTCTGGTCTCATCTCCACAATTTTGTGTAATGTCCGTCTCTAAGATATAAGTTATTCAGGATTTAGAATCCCTGTTGTGAAAACAGGAAATATATAACCACTGGTTTCTGGTGGGCAACGATCTGTGGCCTAGGCTCATCCTCACCACCCCATCTTCCCCTCCAACTGATCCATATCCTGTACCTCTTCCTTTCCCCCCACCAGCCTACAACATCTCCTCGTGGATGTCCCCACCCCCCATGAAACCTAACCTCTAAGCTCCCTGGAGCCTCTTGTGTCTTGAGGGTTAGGTACATCATCTCTAAATGAACACAGACCTGGCAGACCTCTACTGTAAGGGTGCTAGGGTCCTCATATCCGCTGGTGTATGCTGCCAGTTTGGTAGGCCAGTGTTTGAGAGATCCTGGAGGTCCAGATTAATTGAGAATGCTGATCCTCCTCCTGGGTTGCCATCAGCTTCTTTCACCCTTCCCTAGTTCATCAACAGGGGTCAGGTGCTTCTGTCATTGACTGGGTGCACATATCTGCATCTAGTGTTTCAGCTGTTTGTTGGGTCTTTCAGAGTGCTGTCATGCTAGGTCCGTTTTTGTGAGTGTTCCATAGACTCAGTAATTGTGTCAGGCTTTGGAGCCACCCCTTGAGCTGGATCCCACTTTGGGCCTGTCACTGAACCCTCTTTTCCTTTGGCTGCTCTCCATTTTCATGCCTGTAATCCTATTTTTATTGGATATATTTTTCATTTACATTTCAATTTTTGTCCCCTTTCCTGGTCCCTCCCAAAGTCTCATAGTCTATCTCCCCTCCCGTTGTTCCTGAATCAACACTCTCCTGCTTTCCTGTCCCAGCATTCCCACACACTGCAGCATCGAGGACCTCCCTTTACTTTCCAATAAGGCCATCCTCTACTGCCTATGTGTCTGAAGCCATGGATAACTCAATGTGCACTCTCTGGTTGATGGTTTGTTCCCTGGGAGCTCTGGGAGTACTGGGTGGCTCATATTGTTGTTCCTTCTATGGTGCTGCAAAACCCTTCAGATCTTTGGATCCTTTCTCTAGCTCTCCCATTGAAGATCCTGGTCTCAGTTCAGTGGCTTTCTGAGAGTATCGCCTTTGTATTTGTCATGTACTAGCACAGCCTCCCTGGTGATGGCTATATTCTATATCTGGATCCAGTCAGCAAGTAAATGTGGGCATCTATAATATTGTCTGGGTTTGTAATGGGATGAATATATATGGGATGGATCACTAGGTAGGGTAGTCTCTGGTGGTCTTTCCCTCTGTCTCTGCTCGACAGCAATGGGAGGGGAGGCCCTTAGTCCTGTGGAGGTTTAATGCCTCAGCATATTGGGATGCAGAAGCAGTAGGGCAGAAGAAGGTGGATAGGTGGAGAAACACCCTCATACAGGCAAAGGGAAGGACATGAGGAAAAATGTGGTTTGATGGGCTCACCAGGAAGTTGCTATATCATTTGAGATGAAATCAAATGTAATACTTAATGGATAAGTTTAAAACAATACACATATTCCAGCCACTTAACTTTAACAATAACGATTGTGGAGCCAGAAGCTGGGGTGAAAACCTACCAGTTCAGAGAGACAGGGAAAGCACCCAGCTGATCTCTCTTCTCTGCTGAACTCCCAGAAGGAGAGGATTCCTCATCCCTCCCCACACTGTCTTAAATATCATTCAACTTAGAGACCTTCCTAGTTCTTCCTAGGTCTTTAGTTATGTTCATTCCCTTTCAACTGGTTACTTGCTCTGCCTCTTGACTTGGAGTTGACCTTCTTTTGGTTTGCAATAAAGGTGTGTGCTAGGGCTGAGCCACAGGGCAAGAAAGTACAGTAAACAGGAAGCTCTTGGGTTAAAGGTCTGTGCTAGGGCTGAGCTACACCAATAATTTTTCTTCTCAGTAAATAGCACAATCTTGGGGTTTACAATGTGAACAAATATCCTGCAACATAAGTTAGCCATGTTCCCTCCAGTATAGAAATTAAGCTCTCTGACAATTGTTCTGCTTGTTTCCAGGCATGTCTGAGTACATATTCATGAGAACACAATGATCCCTAGGAAGATCAGAACTGGGCTCTTAAAGCTGTTGTACAGGGCCAAAAGGGACCGAAAAAGCACCAAGGACACCCTTGATCCTTATCACAAGAGATAAACTCTCCATTCCTCTTGCCACATAATGTATTGCAAGATGTCTCCATTCCTGATCTTGGCTCATTGTCCTAAGTGCTGCTGAATGGAAGGGTTCATGTCCAGGGGTTACCAACAAACCAAAGAAACACTGAATTCAGTTACACATGGATGGTTGATTGAATGCACATCTCAAAATTGACCAATCAGGGCAAAGGATCAAAACTTCAGTAGAAATTTCTCAGTTAAAGCTTTGTGCAAAAACCGCAAAGAGTTCATGCAAAAGTCCTGGAAATGCTTACCTATGAGGATCTTGACTCAAGGTATTTTAGACATACTATTGCATGCTCCATTTGAATTTCATGGCTTCTATGGGAAGCATGTAGATGTTGAATTTCATGAGGTTGACAAACCTCACAACATAAAAAACATAAAATGCTCACGATGACCCTGTTCCAATCAAGATGATTTTCTTTTCATTTATATCTATGACTAGGAGGCATTTCACAGTAACAGTATGAAATAGATGTCTGTATGTGATAAATGTGCTACAGTTATATTATGGGTGCAAGCATTATCAAGAAAAATTCTATCATTACAAAAAGATATCTGTGTTGCCTTACAATGTTTAGACATGTTCTGTGGCCTCAACAGCTGGTGGAAGGAGAACAAATAATGTGTTTGTTGCCTGAAAGGAGGGGCCTGAGCAGTGCTGATGAGCCTTCTCAGTGCCCATTCCAACCCACTCTGTCCCTACAGAGGATCCCAAATTTTCCTTCCACATTCTCTGTGAATGGGGTCTGAGCATATAAAGGTCAAGAGACAGTGCTGGTGTCCCACTCCTCACCATTGCTCCATTTTCTAGGAATGTACATGTGTAAACAAACACAGTGTGCTCCCTTGACATTGATACTCTTCACATCTTACTGAGGGCAGAAATTGCTTGTCTACAACCAAATATTAAAATATGTCACCCTGGGCAAGTATATCAACATAAATCTGGGATGGAGGTGCATGAACTGTGCCTTCGACTGAACTCAGAAATGTGGGATGTGAGAAACATGTATGGTTAAATAGCCCACTAAGTTCACATTGTGTCTGCTTGATTTACTCTCAGGACAAGGAAGTAGAGTATCTCTGATGGCTTCTATCTAGTCACTTGAAAGGTTTACTGGGTTTTGTCCTCAGCATTTGATACTTACTGACTGGACAGCAGCACTCAGGAAAGCAAGAGACTGTCATTGGCACAGTATCATGATAGGAGCTGTGGATATTACTCAGCTGTTCCTATGGTGATACCCACTCTCATTTGTTCTTAATGTGAACACAGGGAAAGAGAGAACAAGGTCCTTAGAATGGAAAGATCATTTCCACTTCTTCATCTTCCCAGCAAGAAACACTTATAGAGAGAGAATGTTAAGTTCATTATAATATACAAAGATTGGTAGGCGAGGCCTTGGATGTATGGTGTGTTTCAGATTTTTTTCTGAAATAGGGTCTTAAATATTCCATGTCATCCTCTACCTGGCTTCCCAGGATAACCTTCTCCTCAGATAATCTTGCTTCCATTTCCCTGTTGATAGGCTTGCAAGTGGGGCTCCTAGGAATGTTAAGATAGAACTAGTCACTGAGAGAGACCTGGGTTTATTAATGCTGAGGTGTGTACCCAGCAGTATAGCTACAGCCATTTTGTTCTGTGTCTGCTCCCTAGTTCAGATTGTTGCTGTAATATGCCTGCCAATCATTGACGCAGAAAAATAACCTATCTCAGAGGAAAGTCATATTGATCACTTATTCTTATGTTCTTTACGTTGTTTGTTAAACTTATAATGTTCCACAAAATTTACATAGGACTGATCAATTTACACTCATTGTATATATCAATATACACTGTTATATCTAAAATAGCCTGATCACAAATGAGCACTGGACACTTCTTCAACTTTATATGAGCTACATGTACTTTGGGTTTTTTTAAATTTTTTTTTGTTTTTTGATTTATAAGTTGATGAATATAGATGTTTGGGGCCTTGGATCAGCTCCTAAAATCTGAGACATGGTTATGTTCAATCAGTATTAGGGTCTGCATTCATTAATCCATGCATGTTTGATTGAGAGATATGTTTATCTGGTTTTGGGGGCCAATTATGGACCCAAACCAAGATATTAGGCTCTTCCTCTGTGCACAATCCTACATCTATTATATTTTCATATGCCTTAACCTATTTGGACTATTTTATTTTGTTCTGACAGAATCTTATTTTATAGCTTACAGAGGGCTGTAAGCAATCCTCCTTTGGTGACACTGGTGCAGAGATGAGACCCTCATACACTGTGTGAGGGCCTTTATATTGGTGGCTCCTATATTTTACTTTCCTCTGCAAACTGATCTCCAGAATCTTGCCAGAACTGTGATGACAGCAACTCTCTCTCTGCTAAGGCATCTTGGGTCAACTTTCAAATGCTAAACACAGTCTTCATTAGTGTAGCCCTAACACATATCCACATATTAATCTGCCCTGCAGGGTCTGTCTGAATACGATTTCATGCACCTGTACATTAGACAGGAGAACTTTTGACTGCATATTAAAATTGAAGTGAAAAAACTGGAGTGATTTCTCAGTAGATTTTAATGGCTCAGATTGCTGATTGAGGGAAATTTGAGGTAGGATGAGAAATTTCTGAGAAGGGTTGGAAAAGGAAACCCTCAGTTGCATACACAGGCATTACTGAGATGATGGCAATCAAGGCTAGAGCAAACCCTGGCATTGGAAGGAGGATGGACTCAATGGCTATGCCTGAGGAGAGTTTCCAGAAAAGGGTACCCCAGCTTCCTGTTCAGTCGCAGGAGAACATTAGCAGGGAGCCAATGGTTATAACCAATGATATCAGCAGTCCCTTCTTGAATATTCTAATGTCTCCTGGGAGTTCTTGCATGAGCTGTGATATCACCAGTGTTGTAGCAACAGCACAAGCACTGAGATTTCTCAGTTGGTGTCTAGAGTATACATTGATAGGCATGTTTGCCCGACTCAGAAAAATGTTTGGAAGAACCAATGTGGACGGAAGAGAGAAAAGAGAGAGAAAGGAAGGTGGCCTTTCATCTGAGAATAATGAAGGAAGAAGAAGGTGGTCTTGGAGAATGTGGAGTAAGTACTGGGAAGGGGATACTGAGCTTCCTGCAAGCATAGCCTGAGGTGGCCTTTCTAGCAAAGGGGCAAAGGAATTGAAGCTTCTTGGAAGCAAAAGAAATTCCAGGATTTTCACAACATCAGAGATATCAGAATATTATTTTCTTCACCCCTTGAAACAGGATATGGCAAGGCGAAAGCAGTTATGCTGTGAACTCCAATTCTTCACTTTCACTGGGTATTATGGTTGTTACTTGGGGACAGAATGAGACCATCAAGAGTCATAGAGGATCTAACCTATGCCAGTTTAGGGCAGGGCATCACTGCCTTCACTTCCATGCTTCTTTTAGCTTCAGCTTCTCTCAAACAGTAGTAGGAGGGAGAGAGTTGTGCCCCTGGCGATGACCTCTTCTCACAACTACTCTGATCTCCTCTCCCTCAAAGTTCCCACCTTGGCTTTAACACTGGTTTAGGGTGGCAGGAATTATTGTACTGTAACCAAAGACCTGTCAGATGTGTTACACCCAGATAGAGACTCCATCCTCTGGCCACTTCTGGACTGTTTTGTGTTTCAGGAGAGTAAGCTGATCAGTGTGTTGGCCATGTTCTCCCCCGGCAGTACCTTTGAAGGCCATGACCTGAGCCTAGAGTACCAGGGTAGGAGAGCTGAACATCACATAGCACTCATGTACTTGTAGATTGTGAATTAATCATGTGACTTGTGAAACCACAGGAATGAGGACTCTGAAGCCAAATTTCACTCTGTGCATTTGTTAATAAGCCAGGAGAAGCCATCTCTGTGGTCATTATAAGAATATATAGGGAGACAGAGGACACACCTGGCTGCTTACATTTCCTAGTCTCTATAGAGTGAAGGGAGAACTGAGATCCACTGAAGATACATCTAAAGCCCAGACAAACCTCTGGATATTGTCACTGGGTTCTGGGACTGCTGTCCTACTTTATGGCTTAGAATAGTCTGCTACACTCTATGTGTTCCCAACATGGAAGTTCTTTTACCTACAGGGTCTGGTAGGCAGGCATCAACCCCTGAAACTGTCCTAAGCAAGAAGCAGGCCAGGAAGGAAGAGGAGAGGCTGACAATAGAGCTGCAGCTCGTTACCCAAGAGAGAAACGAGTTGAGGGATCACTTGATCTATGTCACAGAGGGAGCCATGAACAAGAGGTTTGCATTGCTTCAAATGCTGTGGTTTTGTCTGGAGTACACAATGTGACACTTGTCTTTTTAAGGTGGTGGATCATAGGAAGGTGTATCTTCATGATATCCCTGGGCCAAACCTCATGTCCCTAAATACTTCTTAGAGGAGAGGGAGATCCTGAAGCTTGGTCAGGAATAACATGGGAAATGGACTCTTCTGCTCCCTCCTGGTAAAAAGTGACACTTGTGGTCTGAGTGAAGAATTCACGGGCAGAGGCCATGGAGAGAGAGAGAGAGTTCCCAGAGTGCATTTGGAAAGCCCTTCAAAGGAGGTGCTTATATGAGGTTCTAGGAGTTGAGAGTCTGTGTGAGTGTTTGTACTGGACTAGCAGGTGACTGAGTGCTGGAAACTGCTAGATGCAGCTGGAGGGGCCTGGTCCCACATTGTTCATCTCAGTGCTTGACTGGACGCCTGAGGCTCTGCCTGTTCCTCTTTCTCTGTGTGACTTATACTCTGAGACAGTAATGTTGCATGCATTCCTTGTGCGTCTCATTGTGTTCTCTCTGCTTCTGTCTCTGATTCACTCTCTCTTTCATTCTGTGAATCTCCTTTAATCACTGTCATGTGTGTACACCTTACAGTATGTTGGTTTCAGTGATTGTACATGTGTGTATGAACATTATTGTGTTGTATCCTGTGAATGAATAGTTGCATATTTATTCTTCTCTCCACTCTTTGAAATTCAGAGACCTGGGAAATTCAGTATACTATAGGACAATAATGTTGCATATACATCTGATTCTCATTCTGCACTCTCTGGTTCTGTCTCTGTCTCTATTTCTCATTCTCTGGCTCTGTGTCCTTTTCTCCTAATTTAGTGTGCCTGTCTATGAGTTTCTTTGCTTCCATGTCTACAAACATGTACTTCTGTTTTCTATTTTTATATTTAGCTTCACTCTTTGGATTCTCATAGTCTATGCTTTGGACTGAGGATTTACATACAGATTCAAGGAGATGTGAATCCTGATGTCAGGAAGCCCCCACTTTCACTAGCACTGTCCCATCCCTTCATGGGCATACTTATGTATACAGTTGCATCTCCTGGGCAGATTATAAAGCAGTGGTGATGTATGGTCTCATCTCAAGAATTAGGTGGAATGCCTGCCTCTGAATTATTAGTTATCCAGGAATTAGAATCCCTGTTGTCAAAACAGGGAAAATATAATCACAGGTGTCTAGATGGCAAGGACCTGTGGCCTAGGCTCTTGAGAGCATGAGGGGCTAGCCCACCCGCCTCCAGCCCTAATGAGTAAACATAGGGAGCCAGGACACCCTCCCTCTGGATGCCTAGATTATACTGTCCTTGTGAAAGGATAAAAAGTTTCCACAGATGAAGACAATCCCAGCATGTAGAACCCAAGAATTGACCTTCCTGGGCAGGGGCACACAACACCCAGTCTGTGTTCATGTGTCCTTAAAAGCACATGTTTATGTAGTTCTATCTTCCTGGGGACAGGCCATACTACACACCAAATCCATTCTATGAAAAATTGAAGTTAAAGGACAAGGAGATCATGACATTTCTACATACCTTAGAGAAGGAGAACATTTAGGCCCGACAGAACTTCCAGGAGCTCAAGAAGGAGATTAACTTCTATCGGTAAGTACTGTTCTGGGAGGCCACCAGCTGTGGAATAGCCATTTCTGACTTCCTTTGTTTCTGGACTGGAGAGTCTGCAGGTCTGATTCTATCTCTTCTGCCTTTTAGCCATCAGTGTGACTTAAGAATTTTGGTGTCAGTTTTCAAAGTCTGTAAGAGATTGTTACTCCTCCAAACATTGTCCAGGCATCATCAGGAGCCTCTCATTAGAAGAGTGATTCAGATCCTAAGAGGGTTATAGTATAGTACTAGGTCTGTGGGGCTCAGGCTTGGTTTTACATAGCTGAATGTGGTCTTACAAAAAATACAATGCCCTACTCTTGGTTCCACTGATCTGCATTGAGGGCTTCTGCAACCTACTAATTGATGTTGCTGAAATGCTTGGGGTGTCATGGATAGTTGGAGATTCCTCAATCTTTTGGAGATACATTGAACCTTATTGGTGTTTGGGCTCCAGCAATCATTTTTTATTCCCCCAAATTGCTATTTGATGTTTGTGCAGTTTACAAAAATGTATTGAGATGGATTTTATTAGGTATTGATGGAAACCTAGATCCTGGTGGGTTTAATGGGACCAGGATGTAAGAATGGGAGGAGGAGCCTGCAGGATGTTACCATGAAGATTCTGTTTCCAGCAACCTGCACAGCCACCTCCTGATGCAGAAGAACCTTATGAATAAGAAGTTAGTCATACTAAAGCAGGAGAACAAGGAAGCACACGCTGATTGGACCATCATTCAGCAATACCTGGTTGACATGAACCTGGCTGATCATGATGAACAGGAGAAGTCCAGCATCCTCCAGGGCCAACAACATCAGGTAGGCAGAAGCAGCTCAGCCAGGCTTATGCTGACTGATAACATTTTCCCACTGCATCCATCTTTGCTTTCACCCAGCACCATATTAATGCACACTCCCAAGCAGCCTCCCACCTCATGGAATGTAGTTTTTCATTTCTAGATCTAAGCACATATATTCTGTGATTTGAACCTCTTGTGATAAGCTGAAGTTTGGCAAGTATACCTTACTAATCCTCTTTAATGTGAAGACTAGTAAGGGTGCTAAATGAATAATATGCAGCATTCCTACACCTGCTCATGATAGGTGGGATGCTTTCCAGAGCTTTGAGTAAGTTCTAGGTCCTGTGACAGGGGTCATGCAAGGATCATGTGACTTCCCTTGTGGGAAGCTTCTTGCAGGGTTAAAATTCAAACACTAATATGAAATAAGATCTTCTTCTCGTTGATCTGTGTGGCATGTGGCATTTCCCCTTCTTCCTATAACCCAATGAAGTTTCTTCCAATAGCCATTTCATAGTGTGCACTTATAGAAGTCTGAGTAGCAGCTTGTCAGCCCATGTATTAGGAGAATGCTGCTGGATATTTTGCTGTGCCTGTAGTTATAACAGCAATAGTGTCAGTTAAAAGATCAATGACAGCATTCCTTTTTGAGTTGATGGGACACAGCAACCTGAGAGCTGACATTTAGGTTCCCAACAATCCTCTGTCTTAATACCTGCCTTCCTCTTCTAGGATGCAAAAAGTGTAGCAAGACCTGAAATTCCCCCAGCCCAGGAAGAGGGCCTCCTGCAGAATGAGTTGCCACTTCAGGAAGCTCCTGATGAGCTCCATTCTCAACGGCCACAAAATTCCTTGGATGAGTCTTCTACACATAATTCAATTCCTCAGGTTGAATAGGCCCTAACTACCTAGCCAGTGAGCCAGTCGATTCAGGATTTTATTTCCATTCTTGTACAAACACCCCTTGGAAGTGAACTGAGGTGACTGCCCTGCCACCACATGCCCAAGAGAAGAAACAGAATGTCTGTCCCTGGTGCTAAAAGTGCAGTGAGAGAACTCTAGTTCATATAAATTACTGTAAGAGGTTTGGTGGCTGTTTTTTGTTTGTTTTTTTGTTTTTTTTTGTTTTTCTACTTGTTATGATATTAGAAATTATATATTATTGTTGTTGCTTTTATTCCTTATACTTTTCATGTTATAGTAATTATCATTAAAAGCCTCTCTTTTATAACCAGCCAATTTGCCGAAGTTGTTTATCAGCTGTAGGAGTTCTCTGGTGGAGATTTTTGGGTCGCTTAAGTATACTATGATATCATCTGCAAATAGTGATAGTTTGACATCTTCCTTTCCATTTTTGTATATCTGGAGAGAGCAAACACTAGAAGCTTGACATTCCACCTGAAATCTCTAGAACAAATGGAAGCAAATACATCCTTGAGGAGTAGATCACAAGATCACACTTGAATTAACAAAAGGCACATTATCTGTGAACATCTTTTGTCTCTCACCCCCTTGCCTTTTATCCCCAACTTCTTTTGATCTAGAGGCAGGGTCTCAATACACTGTAGCCCTAGCTGGTGTGGAGCACTGAGATCCATTGCCTCTGCCTCACAAGTGCTGGAATCATAGGCATATGCCACCATGCCAGCTCCAAGGTGTATTTCAATTTTTAATTTTTATGTGGATGAGTGTTTGCCTGTATGTATGTATGTATGTATGTATGTACACTACATACGGAGCCTAGTGCCCACAAAGATCAGAAGTAGCACCAGATTCCCTGAAACTGCTTCTGGGAACTATACACAGGCCCTCTGCTATACAAACCTGTGCTCTAAGCAGCTAATCTGTTCATTAAGCCTGCTCCAACATGATTTTTTATAACTTAGCAGTAGGATTAATAGGAACTTTAAGACTTGAAGACATGCAAACAGGAAAACTCTTAGTCCTGAGTGCCTCCATAAAAACTTTGGAGAGATCTTACACTAGCACCTTAACTGCACATCTGAAAGCTCTAGAACAAAAAGAAGCAAACACACCCAAGAGGAGTAGGTGGCAGGAAATAATCAAATTCAGGACACAAATCAACCAAATAGAAAGAAAGAGAATTATACAAAGAATCAACAAAATCAGGAGCTGGTTATTTGAGAAAATCAACATGATAGATAAATCCTTAGCCAGACTAATTGGAGGGCACAGAAACAGTATACAAATTAACAAAATTAGGAACGAAATGGAAGAAATAACAACAGAAACTGAAGTAATACAAAAAAATTCTAGTCAGATTCAGATTCCACTAAAAAGGAATGTATTCAACAAAAGTGGAAAATCTGGATGTAACAGATAGATTTTCTAGACAGATACCATTTACTAAAATTAAATCATGATAAACCATCTATATAGCACCATAACGCCAAAGGAAATAGAACCAGTCATTAGAAGTCCTCCAAGCAAAAATATTCAGGGCCAGATTGTTTTAGTGAAGAATTCTATCAGAACTTCAAAGAAGATCTACCACCAATACTTCTTAAATGCTTTCAAAAAATAGAAACTGAAGAAACATAACCCAATTGTATCTATGAAGACAGAGTTATACTGATGCCAAAACCATAAACAGAACCAACAAAGAAAGAGAACTTCAGACCAATTTCCCTTAAGAATATCAATGAAAAATACTCAAAAATTCCAACAAACTGAATCCAGGAATGCATCAAAACAATCACTCACCTTGATTAAGTAGGCTTCATCCAGAAATGCAGGGATGGTTCAATGTATGAAAATCCATGAATTTAATTCACTCTGTAAACAACCCCGAGATTTCACATCACACCAGTCAGAATGGCTAAGATTGAAAACTCAGGAGAGAGCAGGTGTTGTAGAGGATGTGGAGAAAGAGGAACACTCCTCCACTGCTGGTGGGATTGCAAGCTATTACTACCACTCTGGAAATCATTCTGGTGGTTACTCAGAAAACTTGAAAGGACACTTCTGGATGACCGTGCTATACCACTCCTGAGCATATACCCAGAGGTTTCCCCAGCATGCATTAAGGATACATGCTCCACTCTCTTTATAGCAGCCCTATTTATAATAGCCAAAAGCTGGAAAGAACCCAGATCTCCCTCAATGGAAGAATGGATACTAAAAATGTGGTATATATACACAATGGAGTACTATTCAACCTTTAGAAACAATGAATTCATGAAATTCATAGACAAATGGATGGAGCTGGAGAACATCATATTAAGTGAGGTAACACAGTCTCAAAAGAATACTCATGGTGTGTACTCACTGATAATTAGATATTAACCTAGAATCTTGGAATACCCAAGACAAAATCCACATTTCAAATAATGTACAAGAAGAAGGAAGGAGTGGCCCTCTGGTTCTGGAAAGACTCAATGCATCAGTGTAGGGGAAGACCAGAATAGGGAAGTGGGGGAAGGGGTGAATAGGGGGACAGGGGGATGTAATAGGGCATATGGGACTTTTGGGGAGTGCTGAGCCAGGAAAGGGGAAATCTCTTGAAATGTAATAAAGAATATATTGAACCAAAAAAAAACCACAATATACAGCAAACCAATAGCCAACATCAAACTAAATGGAGAAAAACTCGAAATAATCCCATTAAAATCAGAAACAATACAAGGCCCTATCCTAGTCAAAATAGTACTCGAAGTTCTACCTAGAGCAATAAGACAACAAAAGTAGGTTAAAAGGATACAAATTGGAAAGGATGAAGTAAAAATATCACTTTTTTTTTCAGTTGATATAATAGTGTACTTAAGGGACCAAAAAAATTCTACCAGAGAGATTCTCCAACTTCAGCAAAGTGACTGAATGTAAAATTAACTCTACCAAATCAGCAGATATTCCTCTATAAATGGGCTGAGTAAGATACTAGGAAACTGACAGCTTTCACAATAGTCACAAATAATATAAAATACCTTGTTATGACTCTAACCAAGCAAGTGAAAAATCTGACAAGAAAATCAAATAAATCAAAAACTCAAGAAGATGGAAAAATGTCCCAAGCTCAGGGATCAGCATGATTAGCAGAGTAAAAATGCCATCTCACAATATTGCAATCTACAGGTTCAATGCAAACCCCATCAAAATTCCAACTATATTCTTCATGGAGTTAGAAAGAGCAATTCTCAGATTCATTTGAAATAACAACAAAAATAGCAGAAGATAGAGAAAACTATTCCCAACAATAATAGAACTTATGGTGGAATCAACATCCTTGACCTCAAAATATACTAGAGTAGGATATTGGCAAAAACTGCATGGTATTGGAACAGGGATAGCCAAGTAGTTCAGTGGAATGGAACTAAAAACCCAGAATTAAACCCACACACCTATGGTCACATAAACTTTGACAAAGAAGCTAAAACTATCCTGTGGGAAAAAATAGCATTTTCATGAAATAGTGCTGGTTCAAGTAGAGGTCAGCATGTAGTAGAATGCAAATTTGTCCATTCTTTGTTTATTTTTTTCCAATGGAGATTTTTTTTAAACATAAATTACTTGTTCAAGAGTTTAAATCCTTAACTGCTCAGACCAGTCCAACCTGCAGCTGAGGGCCAAACACAAAACTGTAAAATGTTAACTTTACATGATTTGTTCTCCAGGGTTCAGTTAGTAGTCCACAATGTCAAAAGGTTGTACCAAGCATCCACTGCCTCGTCACTACCCAGGGCCTTGAAGAGACAGGGAGGTGCCTTGAATCAGCTGGGAGCTAGACTAGGGTCTGGGAGCAGTGGCTGATGGTGCCTTTCTGACCTTCCAGCACTAGGCAGGTCCCTAGGGCAGTGGGACTGGGGAAAAGGGAGGGTAAAGAGGGCT
This sequence comes from Apodemus agrarius, assembly GCA_964023405.1. Taxonomy (NCBI): domain Eukaryota; kingdom Metazoa; phylum Chordata; class Mammalia; order Rodentia; family Muridae; genus Apodemus; species Apodemus agrarius. Next base: position 27,844,538 of record OZ030006.1, read on the forward strand.
GGACCTGTGTCTTGCTCAAAGGAAGCCTCCTCTTGCTTCCTTCACTGCACAGTGTACCCTGTTCTGGAGGCGCAGGGCTCCAGATGTCCAGTCTACAGAGTATCATGCACAAGGCGCTCGCCAGCTGGAAGCTGAGATCCTAGCAGGGACACAGGAATCTGGGCATGAGTCATGCCCCTGAAGGTTCCACAAAGCTCCAGGACCCACTCATGGTGCAGGAACCTATGAATAGCTTCTGCATGCTGAGCAGTCTATTTGGATGTTAGCTTGCCACTTTTCATGGTTGAATTTTATCCACTTAATATGAGTGCAACTGGGTTTCCTTAAGTAGGTTTCCATGAGTAAAAATGGAAATACTACTATTCCAATGAATACCACCTTTACTCATTGGAATCATCACTTCTCTCCTACTGTTGTCCAACAAGGCCATCCTCTGCTACATATGCTGCTGGAGCCATGTGTACTCTTGGGTTGCTGGTTTAGTCCCTGGTAACTCTGGGCTTACTGGTTGGTTCATATTGATGTTCCTCCTACGGGACTGCAAACCCCTTCAGCTCCTTAGGTCCTTTCTCTAGCTCTTCCATGGGGACACAGTGAGAAACACTACTTTGGAGACAAAAGATCTCAGTGGCTACTCTGTCCATGGAGTTGGATGTCTCAGAACTGAAGACACAGGACACAAGACTCTCTCCTCTCTCACCCCACTCTTCACAAGAATCTCTGATCCTTTATATTGAGATCTGGTTGGAAGGCTGAAGAAACTTGAATATAATATTGGTGAATCATGGCAAAAGTAATGATAGATGCACTCAGGGAGAAGTGAAGGTTGGTAGGCATACACTGGGTTTTCCTTGACCCTCTCTACATATGGGCTGCCTGTTAGAAGGTGCCACAAAATCTGAGACGATGGACATTAGCTAATCTCTGGAAACATTCTCACAAACACAATCAGATGTATATTTTAAGGTCATTCTAGATCCCATTAACTTGGCAATTGACAGCATCCATCACATGTTTTCCCCTTTGATACCCAATCACTTCTTAAGTTACATTAATTTCCAAAAAATGACAATAAAAGTGATTGGAATATAGCATAGCTGGTAGGTGATTGGCCAGCAGGAATGAAGCCCTGGTTTGAGTCTCAGCCCCATATAAGTTGGACATGATACTACACAGAAGGAATGCTTAATGTTGGGATGATTAGCAAGCACATCAAATGTTCAAGGTTATCCTGAGCTACATATCTCAGACCATGTCTTAAATATTATAAACTACATATCCATGAGAACCTGTCTTAAAAAAACAAAAAAGACAATGGTGTCATAATTTTACATAACATTATATAACACTCCCCATAGAACCAAAACACATTAATTATTCTCCAAGACTAAATAGTGAAGACTATTTTGGAATGTTTAAAGTTTAAACGTGCTAATATAGATTAAAACCTTAAGCACTCATATCAAGTCAATGCTATGTTATATAATAAAAGGAGAGGAATGAAAACATGGATGTTATAGATAAACAGACACACAGACATCTATCATATATATATATATATGTGTACATATATATATATGTACAAACATATTCTTAACAAACTAGGACAAAAGCTCTCAGGATATTTACGTTCCTCATTTCCATAACTGGTCATATGGCCACAACTGGTATTATCTGCCTATGGCCTGGGTTTAGTTTTTTGTATTCTTTTTTTGTTTTATTTTTTGTGAAAATGAGTGTAGGCACACAAGTGCCATTCCATATTTGTGGTAGAAAAAAAGACACAATGTTGGGACACAACCTCTGTCTCATCTTCTACCTTCTTTGAGACAGGCTCTCTTGTCATCTGCTGTTCTGTGTTCCAGGCTAGCAGCCCATAAGTATTCAGGGACTCTCCTGTCTCTTCCTGCTTCCTTTCTGTAGGATTAGTGGGGCTGTAGATGCCCAAAAGCACATCCAAGTCTTTGTGGCTTGTGGGACCTGAGGTTCAAGTCCTCATGCTTGTATTCAGTTGTCTTTCTTCCCAACCATTTTTAAGCATTTACACCAACTCCTACTGTTTTGGAATCGTCAACCCTTTGATTCATTTCTGCAAGACTAAACATTTCCTTCAAGTATGCTTAAGGCATTACTTAAAGACAGGTGGGTTTCCTGTAATGTCCTCTCATTTCTGTGGGTATCTGAATTTAATTTGCAATGATTAACACCTGCACAGGAACTAAGAATAATGATAGAGTGAAGTGATGAATCTGAGATGTTTGAGGGAATTCTACATCTAATAGACAATATTCTCAAACATAGGAGAAAAACCTGACCTGTTTAGGTGATTGAGGCTATGGGGGCTAGTAAAATCTTTCAGGCAAATGCACAGAGGGAGAAGACAGGAGGAAGACATGGGACACAGATTTGAAGAAACTCACTAACATGAGAAATGAGGACAGTCTCTTTACTGGGTCTATCCTGATAATATTTGATTAATTTGTATTTCAAAGCATTAAACAAATATGTCTGGAAGCTTAGGAGCTACTAATTTTTAGAGGGTTGTCCAGTCCACAGCTGTTCACACGCAGGCATTTTACGGGTTGACAGCACCTACTTTTGCATTTCTTCTAGACTACTTGGAATGCTGCTGCATTCAAGATTCCACCAGCCCATCTTAAGAGCTCTCAATGTAACCCAAGTGTTTATGTACTTTTAATCACAATTTTTCTTTTTTTCCTTTTTTTATTAAATATAAACTTCATTTACATTTTAAATATTATCCCCTTTCCTAGTCCCCCCAGGAATCTCATATCCCATTTCCCCTCCCCCTGTTCCCCAGTCAACCCTCTACTGTTTCCCTGTCCCACCATTTCCCCACACTGCAGCATTGAGTCTTTCCAAGCCCAAGGGCCTCTCCTAACTTTGATGTCCCACAAGGCCATCCTCTGCTGGTATGTGTCTGGAGGCATGGGAAACTCCATGTGTACTCTCTGGATGATGGTTTTGTCCCTGAGAGCTCTGGGATTACTGGGTGGCTCATATCATTGCTCCTCCTATGGTGGTACAAACTCCTTCAGCTATTGGACCCTTTCTCTAGCTCCCCCACTGGGGACTCTGTGCTCAGTTCAATGGCAGACTAAAAGTGTACCCTGCTGTATTTGTCATGCACTAGGAGAGCCTCCCAGGTGACATCTATATCCAGATTCAGTTGCCAAAGTACTTGTTGGCATCCACAATTATGTCTGGGTATTGTAACTGTATATGGGATGGATTATTCGGTGGGGTAGTCTCTGGATGATTCTTCCCTCAGAATTTTTTCCACACTTTGTCTTTGTATATCCTCCAGTGGGAATTTTTCCCCTTTCTAAGAAGGACCAGAGTGTCCAAACCTTCTATTAGGCAAAGGACAGTGTCAGAAGGACAAAACAGCAAGCCACAGATTAAGAAATTTTTTACAAACCTTACATCTGATAGAGGGCACATATCTAAAATATACAGAGACCTCAACAAGTTAGACTCCAGAGTACCAAATAGCCCTATTAAAAAGCAGAGTACTAATCTAAACAGAGAAGTGTCATAGAATGCCTGAGAAGTACTTAAAGAAATGTTCAACTTTCTTAGTCAACAGGGAAATATAAATCAAAACAACTTTGAGAGTCCACCAAACAGGTAACATAAGATGATAGCCAGGCTGTGGATAAAAAGAACAATCCTCAATTGTTGGTGGGACAGCAAACTGCTATAAAAGTTTAGAAATCAATCTGGCAGTTCCTAAGAAAACTGGAAATAGTTTTACCTGGAGACCCAGCTATATGTCTATGGGACATATACCCAAAAAATATTCCAACATATAACAAGGACACATTTCTACTAAGTTCATAGCAGCCTTATTTGTTATAGCCAGAAGCTGAAAAGAACCCAGATGTCCCCCTACAGAAGAATGGGTACAGAAAATGTTGTTACAGAATGGAGTACTACCAAGCTATTAAAACAATGATGTCATACAATTTGTAGGCAAATGGAAGATCTAGAAAATATCATCCTGATTGATGTAACCCAGACACAAAGGAACACACATGGTATGTGATTACTGATATGTGGATATTTGTGGAAAAGTTCACAATGACCATGATACAACCCACAGACATCATGGAGCTTATAAGGGAGCCCAGGGCATAACTCCTTCATTCCTGCATTGAGGGGTTAACAGGATGACCGTGGCAGGTGGAGGTAGGGGAGACCTGGGAGGGAGAAAGGTGGGGGAGGAAATAAGGGAGCAATTTCGGGTACTGGAGAGGAGAGGAGGGAGGCAAAAAGGATCTGAAAATTGAACAAAAATATGTAGGTGGACAATCAGGAACTGTGGATAGCCACCTGAGGGACACAGACACCAGGAAAAAGGGTCTCCCAAGACCCAAAGGGGATGGATTTAGCTTAAATGCACAGAGAAGGGCGAGATAGAACCTGTAGAGACCACCTCCAGTGGATAGGTACACCTGCCCATACTCCCACACACCTCTGGGACCACCCTCCTTCATGGGATGGTGCAACCCACTCACTTCAAAATTTTCACCCAGAAATGTTCCTGGGCAAAAGAAGAGCAGGGACAAAAAATAGTCCAGAGACTGAGAGAAGCACCATCCATGGACTGCCCAACCTGGGGAAACATTGTAACTGCAGACACCAAACCAGACACTGTTGTTGTGGTCCAGAGGTGCTTGCTGACAGTAACAACTCATGAAGGTTCTTAGGGCAATCAGGCCAGCAAGTGACCGTTGGAGCCAACCATTAGACTGACCCAAGGTAGGATGCTGAAGCAGTAGGCAGGAGAGTGTTGTTGAGTGTGGAGTGCCCTCATACAGGCAAAGGGGAGTGGGAAAATGCAGATTTTGTTTGAGGGGTTGTTGGAGGGGTAACCAGGAAGTGGTATATCATTTGATATGCAATCGAAAGGAATGATTAAAAAATAAATTTAAGGGTGGGAGAGACGGCTGAGCTGTTAAGAACACTGACTGCTCTTCCACAGGTCCTGAGTTCAAATCCCGACATCCACATGGAGGCTCACAACCATCTGTAATATGATCTAACTCCCTCTTATAGAGTGTCTGAAGACAGGTACAGTTTATGTATGATAATAAATAAACAAATCTTGAAATACAGAAAGAAAGAAATTTAAAAATACACATATAGCAGCCATTTAATTTTAACAATGAAGACTCAGGGGTCAGATGCTAGGGTGAAAACCTGCCAGATCAAAGAGGCATGGAAAGCACTCAGCTGACCTCCCTACTCCACAGTGCCCTCAATTTCATGCAACACAAAGACTTTCCTTTGGTTTACTTATATTCACTCCCTTCCAAGGGTTACTTTCTCTGCCAGTTGACCAGGAGTTGGTGTTCTTTTGCTTTGCAATACAGGTGTGTATCAGAGCTGAGCCAGAGGAAAAGAAAGTACACTAAACCAAAAGCTCTTGGGTTAAAGTTCAGTGCTAGCACTGGGCTGTACTGTAAAAGCTTTTGTTTGTTTGTTTGTTTTCAGTAAAAAACACAATCTTGAAGATTAAAATCTGAACTAATACCCTGCAACATAAGTTAGCAATGTTACCTTCATTATAAAAATCAAGCTCACTGTCAGTTGTTCTCATTGTTCACAGGCATATCTGAGTGCATCATCATGGGAACAAAATGATCCCAAGGAATGTCAGAACTGGGCTCTTGGAGTTAGGATGAGACATTACTGAGACAGTTTTGAATAATAAACACTGAGGAAGATACATAGGGATCACTTAAGTGTTGCCAATCAAGCCTAAATCAAACACTGACTTTGGAAGGAGGATGTGCTCAATGGCTAAGCCCCAGGACAGTCTCTAGGAAAGGCAAAGTTAGCTTTCTGTCAATATGGGGGGAACATTAGCCGGGAGCCAAAGGCTGTACCCCATGACATCAGCAGTTCTTTCTTGAACATTCTATTGTTTCCTAGAGTGTTCTTGGCATCCTCTGATGAGGTCACCAGTGTTGTAGCAACAACTCATGCACTAAGGTTTCTCAGTCAGTGTCCAGAGGATAAGTCCATAGACATGTTTGCCCGACTGAGAAAACTTTTTGGGAGAGCAAGGATAGATGGGAGAGAGACTAGAGAGAGGAGGAAGGAAACTGCCCGGTCTTCTGAAAGTAATGAAGGGCGAAGGAGGTGGTCTTGGGGAATGCGGAGTAAGTTTGGGGAAATTGATATGCAGTGATTGCCTGAGCTGGCCTTTCTAACAATGGGGCACAGGAACTGGAGCCTCTGGGAAGCAAAAGAATTTTCATGATTATCACAATTCTTGAAAACCAAGGATTTCAGAACATTAATTTCTCCAGTCCTTAAGGCAGGAGAAGGCAAGGCTAAATCTGTCATGCTGTGAACACCAAGTCTTTACTTTCAATGGGTATGGTGGGTGTTACAAGGGACAGAATAAGACCATCAGAAGTCACAGAGGGTCTAACCTATGCCAATTTAGGGGAGGGCATCACTGCACTTCACTCTCATGGCTTCTTTTAGCTTTAGTTTCTATCTGACAGTAGTACCAGGGAGAGAACTGTGCTCCAGGCCATGAACTTATGTTCTCCTCTCCCTGACAGTTGCCACCCTGACTTTCTTATCACCAGTTGTGGGTAGCAGGCATTTCTGTACTATATACAATAAACTGTCAAAGGAAATACACCCAGAGAGAAATGTGATCCACTTGATACTTCTGGTGTGTTTGGTGTTTCAGTAAGGGGAACTAATCAGTGTGTTGACCCTGTTCTCCTACAGCATGATGTCTTAATGCCATCTCTTGGGCATGGAGTAACAGGGTTGGAGATTTGAACATCTCCAAATACTCATGCACTTGTGGATAGTGAATTTTTCATCTCACTTGTGAAATCACAAGACTGATGACTTGGACACCAAGATGCACCCTGTGCAGATATTAATAAGCTTGGAAAGCCATCTGTGTAGTCCTCATAAGCATGTATAGCGAGACAGAGGACACATCCATATGCTTAGATCTTCTGGTCTGCAGAGTGATAGGAGAGCTGAGATCTACTAAAGCTGAATCTCAAACCTGGACCAAACTCTGTGGTATCACTGGGTTCTAGGACTGTTATACTTCTGTATGTGTTTCAGGTTCGTCTGTCTACACTTTATGTGTCCCCACTATGCAAGCTCACTAGTGTTATTCTACCTACAGGGGCTGGCAGGCAGACATCATCCCAAGAAACTGTCCTAAGCAAGAAGCAGGCCAAGAAGGAAGAGGAGAAGCTGACCACAGAGCTGCAGCTCATTACCCAGGAGAGAAACGAGGTGAATGATCACCTGATCTCCATCACGGAGGGAGCCATGAACAAGAGGTATGCATTTTCCAAATGCACAGGGGTGTCAGCCTAGAGTCAGCAATGCCACTCTCACCTTAACCTATTAAGGTGTGGTTTTCTAGGAATCTGTACCACCAGAACTTCCCTGTGCTCAACCACATGTCCCTAAATAATTATTAGAGGAGAGGCAGAACCTGAGGCTTGAGTGAGATGGGAATGGACTCTGCTCATCCTTCCGATTGAGGAGGGGTATTTGTTGTTAGAATGAAGAATTCAGGGATATAAATAGTGGAAACTGAGTTCCCAGGACACATTTGGAAAGCCCTTGACATGAGGTGGATTTGTGAGTTTGTAGGAACTGTAAGTTTGTGGTGAGTGTGTGTACTTGCCTGGCAGGTGACTGAGTGCTGGAAGCTCCTGGAAGCAGCTTGAGAGGCCTGGTCTTACATTGTTCATCTCAGTGCTTGACTAGATATGCCTTATGCTCTTGCCTGTTCCTCTTTGTAGGCCTTATACTCTGAAACAATGTTGCATGCATTTCTCCTGCATCTCTTTATGCTCTTTCAGTTTCTATCTCTGTCTCTCACATTCTTTGACTGTCTCCTTTTCTCTTTCTTTTATGTGTGTCCTATTTGGTGTGTCCATGTGTGCTCACATGCAACCACCTGTGCATGCATTTTATATGTTTATGTTTCCCTCCACAATTTGGAATCTAGCAGTATGTATTTTGTCTTGAGGATTTACCTATAAAACAGTTTCTAGGGGATGTTAGTACTGAAATCTCATATGCCCCACTTTAATAAACACTATTCTAATGCTATGGGTCACAATTGTCCATAATTTATATCCTTTAGGCAGCTTATAAAGATGTGGTGTTGTCTGGTATCATCTCCACAATTATGGGTACTGTCTATCTCTAAGGTATAACTTTTTCTGGTTTTAGAATCCCTGTTGCGGAACAGGAAATATGCAATCAGAGGTTTCTGGTGGGCAAAGATCTGTGACCTAGGCTCATGAGATTATCACTGGTTAGACTGCACCTCTGAGTGAACTCAGTGAGCCATGTTGCCCTCCACCTCGATGCCTAGCTTCTGCTCCCCTGGAGACAGGATAGCAGTTTTCCAATGCTAAAGAAGATCCAAGTATATAGAATCTAGAATGTGGATTTTGGTCCTGGGTTAATAAAGGACCCAACCTGACTTCATGTATTCTTAAAAGTCCACATTCATGGAGTTCTGTTTTCCTGAGAACAGGCCCTTCGAGAGGTTGAATCCAATGTATGAACAATGGAAGTTAAAGGAAAAGGAGGTCATGACATTTCTTCACAAGTTAGAGATGGAGAAGATTGAGGCCCAAGAGAACATCCAGGAGCTCAAGAAGGAGATTAACTTCTATAGGTAAGTACCAGTCAGGGAGGCCACTAGTTGTGGAAAGGCCATTTCAGCCTTCCTTCCTTTCTGGACTGTACAGTCTAAAGGTCTGCTTCTATCCCTTCTGATATTTAGGTAACAGTGTACCTTGGAATTTTGGACTCCCTTTTTATATGTATGTCACAGACTATTATCCCTCCCAGTATTATCCAGGTATACCCAGGAGCCTCTAGATAGAAAAGTGATTCAGTTCTTGAGAGTGTTGATCTGCTGTACTAGGCCGCTGGAGCTCAGGCTGGGTTTTATAGAACTGAGTGTGATGTAATACAAGAACAGAATGCCTTCTTCTTGGTTCTACTGACCTTCTTTGATGCTATTTTGCCCCTACTAATAGATGTTGCCCCATTGCATTGGGCTGTCATGGATAGTTGGAGACCTTCTTCCTTTTGGAGAGACATGCAACCCTTGTTGGTGTTTGGGCTGCAGTAAACCTTATTTCTTCCTTCAAGTTGCTGTTTGCTGTATGTGCAGCTGTGATGGATGTATTGAGATGTATTGAATTAAATCATCATGGGAACCAGGGTCCTGGTGGGCTTAATGGGACCTGTAAGTAGCAATGGGAGTAGGAGCCTGCAGGATCTTACTATGCAGAGTTGCTTCCAGAAACCTGCACAGCCGTATCCTGATGGAGAAGATGCTTGTGAAGAAGAGAAGGGTCATGCTGAGGCAGGAGATCAATGAAGTACATGTTGACTGGTCTCTCATAGAGAAATATTTGGTTGGCTTGAACATGAATGGTAAAGATGAACAGGAGAACACCAGCAACCTCCAGACACAACATCAGGTAGGGACAAGCAGCTCAATCAGTCTATTACTGTTTGATACCATTTTTCCATAAGATACATCTTTGCTTTCACCCAGCACCTTTCTAATCTACAATCCCAAGCAGCCACACACATCGGGTAATGTAGTTGTTCATTGCTCTGTTTATGTGCAAGTATTTTGGGATGTTAGGCTTTTGTGAGATACTTAATTATTGGCAAGTATACTTTGCTGCTCCATTTGAAGCTACAGTCCAATAAGGGTGACAGATGAATAACCTGCCACATTCCTGCCTGTGTTCATGATAGATGGGATGCAATGCAGAGCTTTGAGCAACTTCTATGTCCTGTGACAGAGGTCATGAAAGGGTCATGTGATTTCCCAGGTGGGAAAAATTTGCAGGAATAAAATCCAAATAGAAATATCATGGAGTGCTTCTCATTTTCATTGATCTGGGTGGCATGTGGCCTTCTGTTTTCTTTGGGAAACCCAATGAAGTCTCTTCCCATTGCCCATTTATTGCTTTGTAGTGAAAGAAGTCTGAGGGGCAGTTTTTCAGGTCATACATTTGGTGAATGTTGCCAGAAATTTTGCCTTGCCTACATTTATAACAGCAATGGTGTCAGTTCAAAGGTCAATGATAACTTTCCTGTTGAATTGGTAGGAGGCAGCAGCCTGACAGCTGACATTTAGTTCCTCACCAAGCCTCCATCTTAATAGCTGCCTTCCTCTTCCAGGTACCAGCAACTGTAGCAGGAGCTGAAATTTCAACAGCCCAGGAAGAGGGCCTCCTGCAGAATGATTTTCCACCTCAGGTGCCCCCTCCTGAGCTCTATCCTCAACAGCAACAAAATTACTAGGATGAATCATCTTCCACATAATTCTTTAAGGGGAATAGGCCCTATCTACCTAGCCAATGGGCCAGCTGATTCAGGATGTCATTCCCTTTCCTGATCTGACAACAGCCCGTGAGAGAGAACTGAGGTGACTGCCCTGCCACCAAGAGACCAAGAGGAGAAACAGGCTGTACATCTGTGTTCCTAAAAGTGCACTGAGATAACTCTGCTTCATATAATTCACTGTTAGAGTTTTGGTTAAAATTTTGTTTTTCATTGTTTTGCTATTTGTTATGTTATTGGGATGTTATATGTTCTTGTTATTACTTTTCAGTTTGCTAATGCTTTTGACTGTTTTATTAACAGTAATATTAAAGCCTGTTATTTTAAATGTATTTATGAATTACAAATTGATTTGTAATTCTTGACTCCTTTTTCTTCAAAGCCAGTTTGTGCAATTTTTAATTAATGAGTTATTTTTATACAGTCCATATTTTATTCCCCACCCCACTACCCCCAGTATTCCCCTCCAACTGATCTATATCCTGTCACTCCTCCTCTCCCCCCACCGGCCCACCATGTGTCCACGAGGATGAACCCACGCCCCACAAAAAGTGACCTCTACGCTCCCTGGAGCGTCTTGTCTCAGAGAACTGGACACAATACTTCCAGAGGACACAACCATACCACTCCTGGGCATATACCCAGAAGATTTCCCAGCATGCAATAAGGATACATGCTCCACTATGTTCATAGCAGCCTTCTTTATAATAGCCAGATCCTGGAAAAAACCCAGATGTCCCTCAAAGGAGGAATGGATACAAAAAAATGTGGTATATATACACAATGGAGTACTATTCAGCCATTAGAAACAACGAATTCATGAAATTCTTAGAGAAATGGATGAGCTGAAGAAGGTCATACATAGTTAGGTAACCCAGTCTCAAAAAAGTACCCATGGTATGCACTTTCTGATAAGTGGATATTAGCCTAGAATCTTGGAGCACCAAATACACAATCCACATACCAAATGATTTCCAACAAGAAGGAAGGAGTGGACCCTAGTTCTGAAAAGGTTCAGTGCATCAGGGTAGGGGAATACCAGAACAGGGAAGTGGGAAGGGGTGGATGGGGGAACAAGGGAGGAAAAACCACATGTGGGAACTATGGGGGGGAACCAGGAAAAGGGAAAAGAAATGTAAATAAAGGATATATTCAATAAAAGAAAGAAAAGAAATAAGAAAAAAAGAAAAAAACAAAACAGAAATTGGAGGGAGCATATACTATCATCTTTACAGCACACCTGAAAGCTCTTGAACAAAAAGAAGCAAATATGCCCAAGGGAAGAAGATGGCATGATCACGCTTAAATTAACAAGAGCTCATTATCAGCAATCATCCTTGGTCTGACACTCTTGCCTTTTAGCCCCATCTTATTTTGTTATGGAGACAGGTTCTCATTACACTATAGCCCTGGCTGGCCTGATACACTGAGATCCATTCCCTCTGCCTCAAAAGTGCTGAAATCATACACATGTGCCTCTATGCCCATCTGAAAGTTGTATTTCCATTTTTACTTTTTATGTGTTTGAGTGTTTGCCTGTATGTATGTATATACTACATATGGGGCCTAGAGCCCATGAAGATCAGAAGTGACACAATATCCCCTGAAATTGGTGCTGGGAACCAAACTCAGGTCCTCTGCTAGAGCAACATGTACTCTTAGTAGCTGAGCTGTTCCTCCAGCCTGCTGTATTTTGGTAACTTAGAAGTCGAATAAATAGGAAACATTCCAGTGTTTATGCTAAATGCTGATTATTTTACAATTGATATGGGAACATAAACTGTAACCTGGCTCATTTTAGCAAGTGAACTTTAACATTTTCAGCATTTACACAGGTTCAGCAAGGGAATGTGGTAGATTTTCTGTGAAGTAAATATAGCTGTGGCCGTTTAAAACTTCTATTGTAAACGGGATATCATAGCACAGGACTATAACCCCAGAATTCTGAGAGATCTGAGGAAGGGGAAAGGTTTGAGACCAGGCTGTGCTACGTGAGACCCTGCAAAAGATGGACAGATGTTGGAGCACAAATGTCCATGTGCTCACAGACTAGCATTAGGGAAACCAGGAATGTTTAGTGCTGTACAAACCTGTCTCCTTCATGTATGTATAACTGTTCTTTGCTCAGAAGGATGGGAATGGAGGTGACTAATAGTCTCAATGACCTCTGTATTATCTAGATGTCTGAGAATACACCAGATGCTCCACTTAGGCCCATAAGATAACACATGTAACCTATCTTTAGAACCCATCTTCCTGGAAGAAGGGACAAGTAATTTGAGTAGAGATTTGATGTAATTATGCCTGCTTATGCACATAGTATTGTGTTATATCAGAAACTGGTTTTCCAAATTGTACTGTATTTAAATATGAATGAAATAACATGACATGGGTCAGGAAAAAAAAAAGAAAAAAAAGAAGGCCCCATCAGAACAGGGCCTAGGCACCTATTTTCTAAGTAGCTGCCCAGTAGGCAGGGCAGCCTCAATCTATAGTAGCAAGGTTAAGAAAATCGGGCTTTTTGTTGGTTTGCCTTCAGGGTTCACTTCCAAGAACTTCCCAGTTAACTTTTGTGCATTTGAAGACAGTCCTCTTCAAGCAGGAAATGTGATTTTTTCTGAAATCACCACAAGAAAGTCCTGGTATACAGTAAGCAGCATGAAATTTCCACACCAAGCTGCAATTTACATTGTAAATTGTGATTTGTAAAATCCAGGTTCACTAGTTTCTGACTATCTTTATGTCAAGTAGCCTCTGGCTCTTTGTCTTACCCACCATGGCACTTCTATTCACAATTGTCACTATTAAGTTGTTGTGATGGGAAAAGTTACACCACATGCTGTCTTAACCAATTCCAGTAAACTGGGTGGGTGTTGACTCACCAAAGGCAAGTAGAATGGAAATGAGAAAAATGATCTGTGTTGGTCTTAATAAACTCCTACTTTGTGATTAAAAACATAATAAAGCATAAAATACCAGTATGAAATAATCATAATCAGTATTGAGCTAATTACAGTGACATCATTTAATATTTTATTTTCTGCTACTATTTTCAAGTCTTCTAGAGTAGCACTATACAAGATCCTAAAGCCTTCCATTGTGGTGCTCCCCATCCTTTCCCCCTCTCCTTGTGGAATTCTAGAGTGACTTACCAAAATCTGATGGATTCTCAGGTTTTCCACAGCATAGGTAATCTCTCTGGTCTTGGGTCTTACCAAAAGTTGCAGAGCCAATAAATTGTTCCACACTATAAAAACCCCAGAAACAATTTTATCAGTGAAGTCTCAGAAGTCAGATAAGGGGGTGAAAACCTGCCACCAGAGTCTCTTAAAGCACCCAGCTGTCCTTTCTAACTCACTGCCCTCCCAGAAGAAGAGGATTTCCTCTCCACCACTTCTTCAAAATTCTACAATTCAAAGACTTTCCATTTGTTTAGATATATTCGTTCCCTTTCAGCTTGTTCCTTGTTCTGTTCGGGGGCTGGAGTGGACTTTTAGAGCTTTTCAGTAAAGGTGTGTCCTGTGGCTGAGTTATACCACAAAAAAGTCCTTGTATACAGCAAGCAGAAAGCTCTTGGGTTAAAGGTCTGAGCCAGAGCTGAACTATATACCAAGTTAAAATTTTTCAGTAAATAACACATACTTAGAGTACACAATGTAATCACATATCCTGGAACATAAGTTAGTAATACTTCCAGTGTCATGTAAATTAAGCTCTCTGACAATTATCCTGGTTGTTTCAGGGCATGGCTGTGTGCATCACCATGAGAATCCCAAGGAACATCAAAACTGGGCTATTCAAGCTGTTGCATGTGGTCAAAAGGAAATGAAATTGTCCAAGGAGACCCATTCGTTTACACATGGAATTGCTCTCTCTCTCTTCTCATATAGTGTATGGCAAGAAGTCACCATTCCTGCCCTTGTCTTGCTGTCCAAAGTGCTGATGAATGGAAGTGTTGGGGTCAAGTGGTCACCCCACAAACCACAAAAACACAGATCTCAGTTAATCAGGAATGGTTTATTTTATACAAAACCTCCAGGAAATTAAGGACACAATGAAAGACAATGAAAAACTAAGAAAAATAGTTATGTTATAGTATGAAGATTCTCACATCAAAGGGCCAGTAAACATCTTCAACAAAATTCTAGAAGAAAACTTCCCTAACCTAAAGAAAGAGCACACCATAAAAGTATAGAAAGTCTGCAGAACACCAAACTAATTGGACCTGAAAATTTTCCTCCATTCAAATAATAATCTAAACAAAAAATTCAGAGAACAAAGATAAAACATTAAAACTTGTAAGGAAAAAGCCAGGTAACATATAAGGTCAGACCTATCCAATTTACAACATACTTCTCAAGAGAAAGGAAAAACAAGATCTTGGGCAGAGGTAACCTAGACAGTAAAAGAAGAAAAATGTCAGCCTAGGCTACTATACACAGCCAAACTCTTAATCACTATGGATGGAGAAACCAAGCTATTCCATGAAAAGACCAAATCTAAACACTATTTTTCCACAAATACAGCACTGAAGAGGATAACAGAAGGAAAACTCAGAGTCAACGGGTAAAACTAATAAATTAATCACCTCTCAACAACCACAAAAAGAGAACCACATAATCATAATTCCACCTCTGACGACAAAAATAACAGGGAGCAAAAATCATTGATCTTCAGTGTCAATCTGGACTCCTGCAGAGCTCCCAGATTTTAAACATCCAACTAGAGTGTATGAAGGTTGGATCTATGGCACTAGATCCTATGTAGTACAAGTCTGCCTTATCTGCCATCAATGGTACTGAAGGTAGACACTGGGTCCTTTTCAAATCTATTACATAAGCTAAGAGGGATGTTAGATGACAGGAGAGTGGGTACATAGGTGGCAGAGCACCATCTTATAGGCTAAGATGACAGAAGTGGGGTGGAGGGAGTCCAGGAAGGAGAATAACATATGAAATGCAAATAAATGAAATAGCCAATTAATAAATGAATAGTGGAAAATAAAATTTAAAAATGCAAACAGGTAAAAAAATAAAAATTGGCATAAGTCATACCACCAAAAATAAAAAAAATAAAATAAAAAAATCTCAAATGGCCTAATGCTGCTTGTATTCTAATACTAATTTGTAGACCCTAATACTTGTTACCCTAAAGAAGAGTGATGCTACCCCCACTTAATTGTGATGTATAAATAAAGATGCCAACAGCCATTAGCTGGGCAGAAGAAAGATAGTGAGATTTTTGTTTTCATGGGCTTTGTGAGAGAGTATCATGGGAGGGAAGAAGGAGAAAGAATCAACCAAAGAATTGAGGAGGAATGTGAAAGAAAAGAGAGAGGAGAAAAGACAGCAGGCATGGTATAATATAGAGGAGAGCCTGGTCCTGGGGGCTGTCCAATTGAAACAAAGAACAGCCAAGCTGAAACATAGTATGTAATAATTCAGGATTATTGTTAGGAAAGTTGCAGAGAACAAGATACTCTCTTAGACCTGCATCAGGAACAACACCAATACTCAGAAATTAATAAAAACCAATTTTCTTTTTTATAACATATATTCTTTATTTACATTTCAAATGTTGTACCCTTTCCTGGTTACCCCCTGCCCAAAAAATTCAATAAGCCATCTCCCCTTCCCCTATCAACCCTCTCCCGCTTCCCTGAACTGGTATTCCTCTACACTATGGCATCAAGTCTTTCCAGGATGAAGGGCCTCTACTCCCTTTGGTGTCTAACAAGACCATCCTCTGATGCCTATGAGTAAATACATGTATACTCTTTGGTTGATGATTTTGTGCCTGGGAGCACTGGGAGTACTGGATGACTCATATTGTTGGTCCTTTTGTGGTATTGCAAACCCCATCAGGTCCTTGGGTCCTTTAGCTCCCCAATTGGGAACACTGTGTTCAGTTCAATGGCTGTTGAGAGTATCCCCCTCTGAACATTAGCAGGGAGTCAAAGGCTGTACCCCATGGCATCATCATACCTTCTTGGACATTCTATTGTCTCCTAGATAGTTCTTGGCATCCTCTGTGATGTCACCAGTATTGTAGCAACAACACATGCACCAAGGTTTCTCAGTCAGTGTCTAGAGGATATTTCCATAGACATGTTTGCCCAACTGAGCAAACATTTTAGGAGAGAGAGGGTAGATGGAAGAGATACTAGGGAGAAAGAGAAGGAAACTGGCATTTCTTCTGAGAGTAATGAAGGACAAAGGAAGTGGACTTGGAGTATGCAGAGTGAGTTGGGGAAGTTGATGTGCAGGAGTGGCCTGAGCTGGCCTTTCTAACAATGGGGCACAGGAACTGGAGACTCTGGGAAGCAAAAGAATTTTCATGATTATCACAATTCTTAAAAACAAGGATTTCAGAACATTACCTTCTCCATCCCTGAATGCAATAGATGTCAAGTCCAAAGCTGTTATGCTGTGAGCTCCAAGTCTTTACTTTCAATGCATACTCTGGTTGTTATTTGGGCACACAATGAGACCATCAGGAGTGATAGAGTGTCTAACCTATGGCAATTTGGGGCAGTGCATCACGGCACTTCACTCTCATGGCTTCTTTTACCTTCAGTGGCTATCTGACAGTAGTACCAGAGAGAGAATTGTGCTCTAGGACATGAACTCATGTTCTCAGAAATTCTCTACCTCCTTTCCCTGACAGTTCCCACCATACCTCTCTTTATCATCAACTGTGTGTGGCAGACATTTCTATACTATAAACAAAAACCTGTCACAGGGGATACACCCAGACATAGATGGGATGCCATTCAACTTTTGTGGTGGGCGTGTTC
Organism: Apodemus agrarius; assembly: GCA_964023405.1. Classification (NCBI taxonomy): domain Eukaryota; kingdom Metazoa; phylum Chordata; class Mammalia; order Rodentia; family Muridae; genus Apodemus; species Apodemus agrarius. Next base: position 27,861,744 of record OZ030006.1, read on the forward strand.
AGTATATCAGTAGGGGAACTGCTCAGAGTTTTAACTGTGTTCTCCCACTGAATGACATTTTAATCCCATACCCTGGGCCTAGAGTAACAGGGTAGGAGATCTCAACATCTCCAAGCACTTATGTACTTCTGGCTAGTGAATTTATCATCTGACTTGTGAAATCATAGAACTGAAGACCTGGAAGCAAAGGTACAACCTGAGTGGTTGTTAATAAGTCAGGAGAAACCATCTCTCTGGTCATATATGCATGTGCAGGGAGACAGAAAACATACCTAACTACTTCCATCTCATAGTCTTTAAAGATTTATGGGAGAGCAGAGATTCATTGAAGAGGCATCTCAAGCCTGGAGCAAAGTCTGTGTGGTGCCACTGGGTTCTAAGCCTTTTGTCCTTCTGTACGTCTAGCTACACTCTGTGTACGCACCATGCAAGTTCAATTGTATTATTCTACCTATAGGGGCTAGCAGGCAGACATCATTCCCTGCAACTATCCTAAGCAAGAAGCAGGCCAAGAAGGAAGAGGAGAAGCTGACCACAGAGCTACAGCTCATTACCCTGGAGAGAAACGAGGTGATAGATCAACTGATCGCCATCACAGAGGAAGCCAAGAACAAGAGGTATGCATAGCTCCAAACACAGGGGTGTCAGTCTGGGGTCAGCAATGCCACCGTCACCTTATCCTTTTAGGTGGGGTTTCCTAGGAAACTATACCACCAGAACATCCTGGTGCCCAACCTCATGTCCCTAAATATTTCTTCAGGGAGAGGCAAAACCTGAAGTTTGGTCAGTAGTGAGAATGGACTCTTCTGCTTCCACCAATTGAAAAGAGGATCTTGTTGTCTCATTGACGAATTCAGGGATAGAGGCAGTGGAAAGTGAATTCCCAGAGTACATTTGGAAAGCCCTTGACAGGAGGTGGATTTGTTATGTTGTAGAATCTGTGAGTTGTGGTGAGGGTTTGTACTTGGCTGGCAGGTAACTGTGTGCTAGATGCTCCTGGAAGCAGCTTAAGAGGCTTGATCTCCTATTGTTCATCTCAGCACTTGACTAGAAGGCCTGAGGCTCATGGCTGTTCCTCTTTGTGTTTCTTGTTCTCTGAGACAGCAATGTTGCATGCATTTCTTCTATATCTCATTGTGCTCTCTCAGTTTATGTCTCTATCTCTCCCATTCTGTGACTCTGTTTCCTTTTCTCCTTCTTCTACATGTCTCCCAATCTGTGTGTCTCTGTGTGTACACATGCATCTACCTGTGTATGTATATGTTTATATTTCCTTCCACACTTTGGAATATGGGGGTCTATGTTTTGTCTTGAGGATTTACCTGTATAACAGATTCAAGGTGATGGTAGTGCTGAAAACTGGAAGCCCAAATGTTAATCAACATTGTTCTTAGCCTATGTGGTCACAATTGACAATATAATTGTATCCTCTGGGCAGATTATAGTAATAGTGATTTGTGGTCTCATCTTTATATGTAATGTCTGTCCCTAAGGTATAACTTATTTAGGATTTAGAATTCCTTTTGTGAAAACAGGAAATATATAATCATGGGTTTCTGGTGGGCAAAGATCTGTGGCCGAGGCTCTTGAGAGTATAACTGGTTAGACTGTCCCTCCAGCACTGAGTGAACACAGGGAGCCAGGACACGATCCACCTAGATGCCTAGCTTCTGCTGTTGCAAGCACAGGATAACAAGTTTCCAAACCTGAAGTAGATCCTTATATATAAAAACCAGAATATGGTTTCCTGGGCCAGAGGTATGCTCTTAAAAGCCCATGTTCACGGAGTTCTGTCTTCATGGGGACAGGCCCTTTGAGAAGCCAAATCTGATGTATGAACAATTGGAGTTAAAGGAGATCATGTCATTTCTGCACAACTTAGAGATGGAGAAAATTGAGGCTCAAGATATCATCCAGGAGCTCAAGAAGGAGATTAACTTCTATACGTAAGTACCAGTCAGGGAGGCCACCAGGTGTGGAATGGCCATTTCAGCCTTCTTTGTTTCTGGACTGGAGATTCTGCACATCTGGTTCTATCCCTTGTGATGTTTAGCCAACACTGTGCCTTGAGTTATTTGTACTCACTTTTCATAAGTCCGTAAGAGACTGTTACCACTCCCAGTATGGTACAGACACCCACAAGAGTTTCTACATAGAAAAATGATTCCGTTCATGTGTGGGTTATTATGCAGTGCTAGGCCTCTAGAGCTGAGGCAGGGCTTTACAGATCTGAGTGTGAAGTAATACAAGGATATAATAGCCTTAACTTTGTTCTACTAGCCTGCATTGAAGGTATTTGCACCCTACAAACTGAGTCTTCCACAATACATTGGGCTGTCATGCACAGTGGAGATTCCTTTCTTTTGGGGAGGCATCAACCCTTATTGGTGTTTTGAATGCAGCAATCCTTTTTCCTTCCCTCAAATTACTCTTTGCTCTTTGTGCAGCTGTATTAGATGCATTGAGGTGTATTTTATTAGGTCTTCATGGGAACCTGGGTCCTGGTGGGCTTAATGGGACATATAAGTAGGAATGAAGGGAGGAGGCTACAGGATCTTACTATGAAGACTGTGTTTTCAGTAACCTGAAGAGCCGGCTCCTCATGGAAAAGACACTTGTGCAGAAGAGATTGTTCACACTGCAGCAGGAGAGCAAGGAAGTACATGTTGATTGGGCTCTCATAGAGAAATATTTGGTAAAATTAAATGTGAATGGTAAAGATGAACAGGAGAAGATCAGCAACCTCCAGACCCAACCTCAGGTAAGAACGAGCAACTCAATCAGGCTAATACTGTTTGATACCATTTTCCGTTAGATCCATCTTTGCTTTCACCCAGCTGTAATCCACACTTCCACGCAGCCACACATCTCAGGGAATGTAGTTGTTCATTTCCCTATCTATGTGCAAATATTTTGGGATGTTAGTCCCTTGTGAAAAACTGAAGTATTGGCAATGTGATGGTTTGCATATGATTGGCCCAGGAAGTGACCCTATTAGGAGGTGTTGCCTTGTTATAGTGGGTGTGTCACTGTGGGTGTGGGCTTAAGACCCTCCCACTGGCTGCCTGGATGTCAGTCTTCTACTAGCAGCCTTCAGATGAAGATGTAGAATTCTCAGCTCCTCCTGTACCAAGCCTGCCTGGATGCTGCCATGTTTCTGACTTGATGACAATGGACTGAACCTCTGAGCCTGTAAGCCAGCCCCAATTAAATATTGTCTTTTATAAAACTTGCATTGGTCATGGTGTCTGTTCACAGCAGTAAAACCCTAAGACAGAAGTTGGTACCAGGAGTGGGGTATTGTTGTGATAGACCTGACCATGCTTTTGTTTGGAAGAATGTGGATTTTGGGACTTTGGATTTGGAAAGCTATGGAATGCTTTAAGTGGCACTTAATGGGACAGCCTAGTAGGAAGATGGAAGACAGTGGTGCTGAGGGTCATCTGAACTGTTTAGGCCTGCTGGCCCAAGATGTTTCAGTGGAGAAGAACTTTAATATATGGCTGAGAGAATGTTTTGGTGATGTTTTAGTGAAGAATAGGGCTGCTTTTTGCCATTTTCTGAAGAGAATGCTTAGGGCTAAGGTAAGGAGATTTATATTAATTGCATCTGCAAAGGAAGTCTCAAAAAAGCCCAACAAAGACTTGTTCTCTGGTTAAGTCTGAGGAAGAGAATTTTGAACAAACATAAGCTGAGAAAGGAAAAGTACAAAACATATAGTTTGAGTATTAAAGAGACTCCAGGAAGTGAAATAGAGCTAAATTCAAGGATATTAAATTGAATTAAAGGAGTGGTGACCTTGGGGGCAAGATTCACCCAGTTAACTTTAGGTCCAGGCATGGTAGTACAAACCTTTCATCCCAGGAGGCAAAGATAAGCAGATCTCTGAGTTCAAGGTCAGTCTAGAACACAGCAAATTCTAGGTGAAGAAAAACTTTAATTCAGGCTTGGTGGACCACACCTTTAATCCCAGTGCTTAGGAGACAGGCATGCAGATCTCTTGAGTTCAAAGTCAGTCTAAGGAGCAAGATTCAGGACGGCCAACTTAGGCAGTGAAGGAGCTGGGAAAAAGGAAGCTAGTGATTATGTAATAGAACAAGTGGGGCCAATGTTCCAGCTCCTGCAACCAGCAGAACTCAGCAGCTTCAGCCATGTGTCTCTGGCTTTATATTCAAGAGGAGAAGATTACTGGGACAATTGATGCTGGTTAGCTGGAGCTAAGAAATTAGTGGTGATTAAGAAAAGACCAGCATCACTGAGATGAAATATGGGAAGTGTTTTCTGAGAGCACAAAGAAGCTGTATTCCAAAGATAGCCACGTGTTCCTCATGCTACAGCTGTACTTGGTAACGTGTAAGAATCATCGTTGGTACTGATTTTGAAGGCATGAAGGCATCATGAAGAACAGCTGAGGCTTGGTACCTTGAGAGGACACGGAAGGCCATTGGTGAAATTGTACCCTCAGTTGTAATTGACAGCCCAGGACTGAAGGGGTCATGCAAAGAAGTTGAGGCTTGGTACCATGAAGAGAGCCTATGAGAGGCTTTGGTGAAGCATAGTTGCAGTGGAAAACCCTAGCATATTGGAGATGCCAGTACCATGGAATGATTACCAAGAACAGCGGTGGCAACAGAGTGGATCAACCTGAACTTAGAGTGCTACAAAGGTAGAGCAGAAGTGACACCAGCTCTTTGGAGAGGCACAGAAGGTCATGTGTGGATCTCAGACATTGGAACAAGAAGCTGTGAAGCAGAAATTGACTTGGGGACCCCAAGATGTTAAAGATGCCAGAGCCACAGGATGCCTACCAAGGAAAGCTGCTAACAGGGAGTGGAACAAGCCCAGGAGAAAAAAACATTGTTGAAGTCAACAAAGATAAAAAAGGATTTGGATATCTGAAGACTGCTTTGCCATCAGACATGGAGATGCAGAGTTTGGACTTTGCCCAGCTGGTTTCCTGTCTTGCTTGGGGGATTACAGTTAAGTGATTGGATGAATCTCAAAAGAAACCTTGAACTTTGGACTTTTTACATTGTTGAGACTGCTATAGACAATAGGGACTTTTGAAGTTGGACTAAATGTATTTTGCATTATGCTATGTTTAAGTATGGCCCCCATAGACTCATGTTTGAACAAGTCTATGGGGACCTGGGAGTGGAATGTGATGGTTTGTATATGATTGGCACAGAAAGTGACCCTATTAGGAGATGTGGCCTTGTTGGAATAGGTGTGTCACTGTGGGTGTGGGCTTAAGACCCTCCCCCTGGCCACCTGGATGTCAATCTTCTACTAGCAGCCTTCAGATGAAGATGTAGAATTCTCAGCTCCTCCTGCACCAAGCCTGCCTGGATGCTGCCATGTTTCTGCCTTGATGACAATGGACTGAACCTCTGAGAGTGTAAGGAAGCCCAAATTAAATGTTATCTTTTATAAAACTTGCATTGGTCAAGGTGTCTGTTCACAGCAGTAAAACCCTAATTAAGACAGGCAAGTATATCTTGCTATTCGTCTTTAATCTGAAGACTAGTAAAGGTGAAAAATCAATAACATGCCAGTTTCCTCCATGTGGTCATGATAGGTGGGATGCTTTGCAGAGCTTTGAGCAAGTTAGTTCTAGGTCCCGTGACAGAGGTCATGAAAGGGTCATGTGACTTCCCAAATGGAAGCATCTTACAGAGTTAAAATTAAAATGAAAATCTAAATACAAAATATTTGCCTCTCATTGTCATTTTTCTGGGTGGCATGTTGCATTTTATTTACTTCCTACAACCCAATCAGTTCCCTTCCAATAGCCCATTTCTTTTTATGCACTGATAGAAATCTGAGTAGCAGCTTGTCAGCCCATGTATTTGGTAAATGTTGCTGGATATATTGCCCTGCCTGCACTTATAACACCAATGTTGTCAGTTAAAAGGTCAATGATAACATTCCTGTTGAGTTGTTGGGAGGCAGCAGCCTGGCAGCTGACATATAGGTCCTGACAAAGCATGTGTCTTAATAACAGCCTTCCTCTTCTAGGTCTCCAAAACTGAAGCAAAAGCTGAAACTTCCACTGCCCAGGATGAAGGCCTCCTGCATAATGAGTTGCCAACTCAGGACCCCCTGATGAGCTCCATCCTTAACTGCCACAAATTTCCTCACAGAAATCTTCTACATAATTCAATTCCTCAGGATGATTAGGCCCTAACTACTTTAGCCAGAGATCCAGCCAATTCACAAGTTATTCCCTTTCCTGTTCTGACAACACCCCTTGAGGAAGAACTGAGGTGACTGCCCTGCCACCATGTGTTCAAGATGAAAAACTGGCTGTACATTTGTGTTGTTAAAAGTGCAGTGAGAGAACTTTGCTTCACATAGTAGTTGTCATTTAAAGCCTGTTTTTTTAAATGAATTTCTGAGGAATAAAAATTTATTTCTGACTTTGGACTCCTAAGATAATGTTCCTTATTCAGGTGTTCTGTCCTCATCTATAGACCCAGATCTCACAATCAGAGATGGATCTCTGTAAGCTCCAGGCAGCCTGGGGTACAGAGAGAATTCAAACCCAACTAGTGTATACAAGGAAATGTCTGCATATGGATAATGTAGTTTCCCCCCATTGATACACAGTTTATTGTACAATTACTGCCATAATGGATCATGTATTCTCCTATTCCTGAAATGTAGCACTCTAAAACATACATTGCTTATTGACCCTGTGGACCTGTTACTGTATAATATACTCTCATTGATCCACAGATGCTGGGGAATAACCACATTCACAAAAGTATGTAGAAGGAATCAGGAATCCCAGAGCTATGTGCCTCAGTTTTTGTTGCAAGACGGCATCAGTGTTAACCACAGAAGAGAGAAAACTATTCAGGGAAATAGCTTATAATAGGTGTTAATGCCATTGATCATGCATTTTCTGTTTGTTTGATTTTTTGGTGGCTGTTTAGATTCATATTTATTATTAATGACAATAATAATTATTATTGTTTTCCTATTGTATGCCTGTGACTTGCCTGTGTGCAGTTGCCTCAGTAGAAGCAAGGCAAGTGGTGATTTAGACCAAACTACCAGGTTACTATTGTATTTGTGGGGTCTCCTTGAACATCTTAGAACCTGAAAGTGGTCAGGGTCTTGCTAAGCCTCTTCACATATGGGTTCTCACAACAGTTTTTGGTTTGTTTGATAAACACTAGGAGAAGCATGCATTAACCTGGATCTTTCAACTAACATTTGTGACATGAGATGATATTTCATGTCAATTCTAACAAGACTAAATTGTCCTTAATACACAGTGTGAAATGCACTGCTGTATTTCGTCTCCCAGATAACTAAACTGTTCCCATGCTTGAGAGCATTCTGTCACTCATTCAGATTGTCCTATGACAGAGTTGTGTGCAGGCCTCTGTTAGAGTCTCATGGCACCTTGCAGGTAAAGGTGACATGATGTGATAGTTAAATACATTCTGAACGCTAGAATATAGTGTGTTGAGTCTACACACAGAATTGCAAGAGCTTCATTTATTGTGTGCTCTAGTTCACAATGTCAGGCAAAACCTCAAACCATCAAGAGATAGGTAGGATTTGATGGCAGAAAATAAATCTGGGAAAAAAAAGAGAATACTATTAATAGTCAAGGAAACAAAGAGCTCGTTCTTTGAGAACATCAAGAACATAGGCAACACCTTCTGCAAACTAATCAAAAGGCATAAAGACAATATGCAAATTATCAAAATCAGTATTGAAAGGGAGATATAGCAATAGACACTGAATGCATGCAAACAATGAGTAGGTCTGATTTCAGAAGCCTGTACTCCAGAAATTTGGATAACCTAAATGGTTTTCTAGACAGATATTAATTATCCAAGTTCAATCCAGACCTGAAAATATCAAAGTAATCTTGTAACCCCTAAGGAAATAGAAAAAGTCATCAAGACTCCCAATATTAACAGCAAAAGTTTGAATGGTTTTAGAGCAGAATTCTTCCAGTGTTTTAAAAATGTGCTAATACCAACATTCTTCAAACAGTTCCAGTGAATAAAAGGAGATGAAATATTGCCAAACTCAATCTCTGATGCCACCGTCAAACTGATACTTAAACCACACAAAGATTCAAAATGAAAAAGGAATCCAGACCAATTTACATTATGAACATTGAGTTAAAGGTATTCCATAAAATATTGGCATACAGGATCTAAGAACACACCAAAGACATCCTCTACCTTGGTGAAGTAGGCTTCATTCCAAGAATGCAAGCATGATACATTGTAGGAAATACCTTCAATGCAATCTACCAATTAACCACACATAAAGAAATATAACCAATGATCATCTCAATAGATGGTTAAAATGTCATTGACAAAATCGAGCTCACCTTTATGTTAAAAGTCCTGTAATACAGGGATAAAAGGCAAATAACTAAACATAATAAAAGCAATAAACATCAAGTTTATAGAGATCATCAAATTCAATGGAGAGAAACCTAACGCTCTTTCAAAAAATCAAGGCCATGGAATGGCTACTCACTCTCTCCCTATATATTCATTAGAGTCAAAAAAGTGCATCAAGAGAATACAATTGGTAAAGGAAAATGTTAAAGTATTGCTATTTTTACAGGATGTGATAATATACATAAGTGATTACTGAGATGAACCAGAGAACTACAACTGATAAAAAACTACAGCAAATTATCTAGAAACAAAATGAACTAAAAAAGTCAGTAAACATCTTTATTGAAATGGTATAGGCTGAAAAATGAATTGGGATAGCAACGTCTTAAGATAGACAGGAATATAATTTTTTTAATTTTCTCAGGTTCTGTCATGATTTCATCGTTTTCATTTCTGATTTTTTAATTTGGATACTGTCTCTGTGCACTCTGATTAGTCTGGATAAAGGATTATCTATCTAGTTGATTTTCTCAAAGAACCAGCTCCTGGTTTTGTTTATTCTTTGTATAGTTCTTTCTCTTTCAACTTGTTGGGTTTCAGCCCTGAGTTTGATGATTTCCTGCCTTCAACTCCTCTTGAGTGTATTAGCTTCTTTCTGTTCTAAAGATCTCAGGTGTGCTATTAAGCTGCTAGGGTATGCTCTCTCCGGTTTCTTTTTGCAGGCACTCAGAGCTATGAGTTTTCCTCTTAGCACCACTTTCATTCTGTCCCATAAATTTGGCTATGTTGATTTTTCATTTTCATTCTAAAAAGGTTTTTATTTCTTTCTTTATTTGTTCATTCACGAAGGTATCATTGAGTAGAGCACTGTTCAGCTTCCATGTGTATTTGGGCTTTTGTTGTTTTTGTTGCTATTGAAGACCAGCCTTATTCCATGGTGATCTAATAGGATGCATCTGATTATTTCAATTTTCTCGTATCAGTTCAAGCTTGTTTTAAGATCAAGAGGATGGTGAACATTGGAGCAGGTACCATGAGGTGCTGAGAAGAAGGTATATTCTTCTGTTTTAGCATGAAATATTCCTTTGATATCTGTTATTCCATGGTCAATAATGTCTGTTAGTTTCATTCTGTCTCTGTTAACTTTGCCTTTCCATGAACTGTCCAATGACAAGAATGTTGTGTTGAAGTATCCCCCTATTATTGTGTGAGAGGCAATGCATGATTTTAGATTTAGTAAAGTTTATTTTATGGTTGTGGGTGGTCTTTCATTTGGAACATAGATGTCAGACATGGAAACTTAAAGTTACAGTTTGAGAAGCTGTTATTTTGTCTTGCTTTAGTCTGGTACTTTCTCAGTATAACATTTTTAAATGGCAGTATATATCCTGTGATTTCAGATATATGTGATCTACATCTTCTTTTGATTTTATAGGGGATTATACTTTACAGTTTGTGTGTATGTAAGAAGAGACTGAATTTTGGAGTTTTAACATTACAGAACCTCCTAGGTTTTATGGGACTTATGAGCTGGATTAAGCATATTTTCGATTATGCTATGGATAGGTATAGCCACAATTGACATCCATTTGAACAAGTTTATGTTATCTAGGGAGTGGAATGTATGGTTTCGATAAGCTTGACCAAGGCAATAGCATTGTTAAAAGGTGACCTCCTTGGAGTAGGTATGTGACAGTGGGCTTGGGCTTTGAGGTCCTCCTTCTAGCTATACACTAGATAGTCTTCTCCTGTTTGTATGCAGAAGAAGTCACAGTACCTTCTCACATCTCCTCCAGTGCCATACCATCTTGGACTCTTCTCTACTCTGATGATAATGGACTGAACATCAGAACCTGTCAGCCAGCCCCAATTAAATGTAGTCTCTTAAAATGAAGTTGCTTTGGTCATTGTGTCTTTTCACAGTAATGAAAAATGTAAATACATTGTTTTGTTTTTCCATATGAATGTAAGAAGGGATCTATTAATAACTGTAATTAACAGTGTTAAAATTTTGATGAGAATGCATTGCATCTAATACAATGAAAACTTTAAGACACTGAAAATAATGAATAAGAAACCAGAAAATGGGAAGTCTTTTCATGTTCCAGTATAATAGATTAATATAGTTATATGGAATCATACCAGAATCCTTCTAAATGTTTAAATGCATCCAGTCATAATTCCAAAAAAAGAGCTTCATTGAACTGGGAAAAAAGATTCTAAAAACTAATTTGAAAGCACAAATGAGCATAGTGTTCCAGATAATCCTAATAATAAATCAGTAAAACACAGCTGGACCCATCCCCATTTATAATTACTAGTTGATTACAAGTCATAGTATTAATAACACTTTGTTATTATCTTAACACTTTGTTATTATCTTAACAACAGACACATTAACAAATGTAGTAATAGTAAGAACACTGATATTAGGCTATGCCCTTACATACATCTGGGTTTTGACAAAGAGGCAAAACAAACAAACAAATCACACACACACACACACACACACACACACACATATACAGGAGTAACTGTTTTCAACCTCTGTCTTGCAACTCCTTTGAGGAGCTCATATATCAGATATACTATATATCAGATTTTAACATTACAATTAATAACAGTAGCAAAATTACAGTTATGACTTAGAAACAAAATAATTTTGTAGTTGGAGGTTGGTCACCACAAGGTAAAGTACTGTATTAAAGGGTTGAATTATTGGGCGCAAACAGCGGGCACAGCCAGCGGCTGGAGTCAGGTGTGTGGGCAGAGATATAGCTTAGCTTAGCTCTGCAGGAGAACTGGGCACAGAGAGCTCAGCTTCGGGTTCAGACCACCGGCCGGCTCTCCGGGCGGGCTGGCAGCAAGGGGCCATCTTGCCTCGAACCACAGTGCGGAAGTCTAGCAGCTGGAGTCAGGGACTTGGACTGAGAGCTAGCATAGTCCAGCACAGACAACACTGCAAGAAGAGATCGGCAGCGCTGGGTACTAACAGCTCAGCCAAGGTCACTGTCTCCTGGGGACAGGCGCTCTGTGCTTTCAGTGGGGCCGCCATCTTGCCTCCGGACACCACGCGCGAACAGCAGGCACAGCAAGCTGCTAGAGTCAGGTGCATGGACAGAGATATAGCTTAGCTTAGCTCTACAGGAGATGTGGGCACAGACAGATCAGCTGTGGGTGCAGACCACCGCAGCCACTCCAGGCGGGCTGGCAGCAAGGGGCCATCTTGCCTCAGGACACAGCTCTGAATTCTAGCAGCTGGAGTCAGGGGCTTGGACTGAGAGCTAGCTTAGTCAAGCACAGACAATGCCCCTAGGCTCTGGCCCACACCCAGAGACAGAAGAGATCTACAGATCCAGGTACCAACAGCTCAGCCAAGGTCACTGTCTCCTGGGGACAGGCACACTGTGCTTTCAGCGGGGCTGCCATCTACAATAAGACCAACTAACTCCAGAGATAAAGAGATGGCAAAAGGCAAAGGTAGGAATGTTATTAACAGAAATCAAGGCAATATGGCACCATCTGAACCCAATTCGCCAACCACAGCAAGTCCTGGATACACCAGCCCACCAGAAAAAAAAGAGTTAGATATAAAAGCACAGGTCATGATGCTCCTAGAGGAACACAAAAAAGACATAAACAAATCTCTTAAAGAAATGCAGGGGAACATCAATAGGGTAGAAGCTCTTACAATCCAAACACAAAAAACACTTAAAGAACTCCAGGAGAATATGGGCCATCAGACAGAAACCAATAAAGAGGAAATGAGAAAATCAGTTAAAGAAATGCAGGAGAACTTGAAACAACAGGCAGAAGTCATGAAAGAGGGAGCACAAAAATACATTAAAGAATTACATGAAAAAACAAACAAACAAATGATGGAACTGAGCAAAACCATCCAAGATCTGAACACAGAGGTAGAAACAACTAAGAAATCACAAAAGGAGGCAACTTTGGAGATAGAAAACCTTGGGAAGAAATCAGGGGTCATAGATGCAAACATCAAAAACAGAATACAAGAGATAGAAATAAGAATCTCAGATGCTGAAGATAACATAGTGACCATTGACTCCACAGTCAAAGAAAACGCAAAATCCAAAAGGCTTGTAACCCAAAATATCCTGGAAATCCAGGATACAATGAAAAGACCAAACCTAAGGATTATAGGGATAGATGAGAGTGAAGAGCTACAACTTAAAGGGCCAGCAAATATCTTTAACAAAATTATGGAAGAAAACTTCCCTAACTTAAAGAAAGAGATGCCCATGAATATACAAGAAGCATACAGAACTCCAAACAGACTGGACCAGAACAGAAACACCTCCCGTCACATAATAATCAAAACCCCAAATGTACTAAACAAAGAAAGAATATTAAAGGCAGTAAGAGAAAAAGGCCAAGTAACATATAAAGGAAGACCTATCAGAATCACACCAGACTTCTCTCCAGAAACCATGAAATCTAGAAGATCCTGGGCAGACCTCATGCAGACCCTAAGAGAACACAAATGTCAGCCAAGACTACTATACCCAGCAAAACTCTCAATCAACATAGATGGAGAAAACAAAATATTCCATGACGGGACCAAATTTACACAATATCTTTCCACTAACCCAGCTCTACAAAGGATAATAGGAGGAAAACTCCAATACAAGGAAGGGAACTGCACCCAAGAAAAAGCAAGACAGTAAACTTCTTCCATCAAACTCAAAGGAAGATAACTACTCAAAAACAAAAATAACATCAAAAATGTCAGGAAGTAATAATCTCTATTCCTTAATATCTCTTAACATCAATGGACTCAATTTCCCAATAAAAAGACATAGACTAACAGACTGGATATGGAAACAGGACCCTACATTTTGCTGCTTACAGGAAACACACCTCAGAATCAAAGACAAACACTACCTTAGAGTAAAAGGATGGAAGACAAGCAAATGGTCGCAGGAAGCAAGCTGGAATAGCCATTTTAATATCAGATAAAATTGACTTTCAACCCAAAGTCATCAAAAGAGACACAGAAGGTCACTTCTTGCTAGTCAAAGGAAGAATCCACCAAGAAGAACTCATAATTCTAAACATCTACGCTCCAAATGTAAGTGCACCCTCATTCGTAAAAGAAACTTTACTAGAGCTCAAAGCACAAATTGCACCTAACACAATGATTGTGGGGGACCTCAATACTCCACTAGCCACAATGGACCGACCAGGAAAACAGAAACTAAACAGGGACATGGAGAAACTCATCGAAACTTTGGAAAAATTGGATTTAACAGATATATATATATATATATATATATATATATATATATATATATATATATATATATATATATATATATATATATATATATATATATATAACATTTCACCCTAAAGCAAAAGACTATACCTTTTTCTCAGCCCCTCATGGTACCTTCTCCAAAATCGACCATATAATTGGACACAAGACAGATCTCAACAAATATAAAAAGATCGAACTAATCCCATGCCTCTTATTAGATCACCTTGGAGTAAGAGTGTTCTTCAATAGCATCAAAAACAACAGAAAATCCTCATACATGTGGAGGCTGAACAATATTCTACTCAATGATACCTTAGTCCAGGAAGAAATAAAGAAAGAAATCAAATATTTCTTAGAATTTAATGAAAATGAAGGCACAACATACCCAAATCTATGGGACACAATGAAAGCAGTGCTTAGAGGAAAACTCATAGCCCTGAGTGTCTCCAAAAAGAAACAGGAGAGAACATATACTAGCAACTTAATGGCACACTTGAAAGCTCGGGAACAAAAAGAAGCAATTTTACCCAGGAGGAGTAGAAGACAGGAAATCATCAAACTCAGGGCTGAAATCAATCAAGTTGAAACAAAGAGAACCATACAAAGAATCAACAAAACCAGGAGCTGGTTCTTTGAGAAAATCAACAAGATAGGTAAACCCCTAGCCAGACTTACCAAAGGGCACAGACAGTATTCAAATTAACAAAATTAAAAATGAAAAGGGAGATATAACAACAAAAACTGAGGAAATTCAAAAAATCATCAGATCCTACTACAAAAACCTATACTCAACACAACTGGAGAATCTGGAGGAAATGGACAATTTCCTCGACAGTTACCAAATACCAAAATTAAACCAGGATCAAATAGATCTTCTAAACAGACCCATAACCCCCAAAGAAATAGAAGGGGTCATAGACAGTCTTCCAACCAAAAAGAGCACAGGACCAGATGGTTTTAGTGCAGAATTCTATCAGACCTTCAAAGAAGTCCTTATACCGATACTCTTCAAACTATTCCACGAAATAGAAACAGAAGGAACACTACCCAACTCATTCTATGAAGCCACAATTACCCTGATACCAAAGCCACACGAAGATCCAACTAAGAAAGAGAACTACAGGCCAATTTCTCTTATGAATATCGATGCAAAAATACTAAACAAAATACTTGCCAACTGAATCCAAGAACACATCAAAACGATCATTAACCATTGTCAAGTTGACTTCATCCCAGGGATGCAGGGATGGTTCAATATATGGAAATCCATCAATGTAATCCACTACAAAAACAAACTCAAAGAAAAAAACCACATGGTCATCTCATTGGATGCAGAAAAAGCATTTGACAAAATTCAGCATCCTTTCATGCTAAAGGTCTTAGAAAGAGCAGGAATTCAAGGCCCATATCTAAAAATAGTAAAAGCAATTTAAAGCAGACCGATAGTCAACATCAAGGTAAACGGAGACAAACTTGAAGCAATCTCACTAAAATCAGGGACTAGACAAGGCTGCCCTCTCACCATATCTCTTCAATATAGTACTTGAGGTACTAGCTAGAGCAATTCGACAACAGAGGGAAGTCAAAGGGATACAAATTGGAAAGGAAGAATTCAAACTATCACTATTCGCAGATGACATGATAGTATACTTAAGTGACCCAAAAACCTCCACCAGAGAACTCCTGCAACTGATAAACAACTTCAGCAATGTGGCAGGCTATAAAATCAACTCAAGAAAATCAGTAGCCTTCCTATACGTGAAGGATAAGCAGGCCAAGAAAGAAATTAGGGAAATCATACCCTTCACAATAGCCACAAATGATATAAACTATCTTGGAGTGACGCTAACCAAACATGTGAAAGATTTATATGACAAAAACTTCAGGTCTCTGAAGAGGGAAATTGAAGAAGACATCAGAAAATGGGAAAATCTTCCATGCTCGTGGGTGGCCAGGACTAATATAGTCAAAATGGCAATCTTGCCCAAAGCAATATACAGATTCAACGCAATCCCCATCAAAATCCCAACTCAGTTCTTCATAGAGTTAGAAAGAGCAATTCTCAAATTCATCTGGAATAAAAAAAAACCCAGGATAGCTAAAACTATCATCAACAGCAAAAGAACTTCTGGGGGAATCAATATCCCGGACCTCAAGCAATATTACAGAGCAGTAGTATTAAAAACTGCATGGTATTGGTTCAGTGACAGGGAGGCAGATCAATGGAATAGGATCGAAGACCCAGAATTGAACCCACACATCTAAGGCCAATTGATCTTCGACAAAGAAGCTGAAAACATCCAGTGGAAAAAAGATAGCCTTTTCAACAGATGGTGCTGGCTCAACTGGAGGTCAACGTGCAGAAGAATGAGAATTGATCCTCTCTTATCTCCTTGTACTAAGCTCAACTCAAAGTGGATCAATGACCTCCACATAAAACCAGACACACTAAAACTAATAGAAAAGAAACTGGGGAAGACCCCTGAGGACATTGGCTCTGGGGAAAAATTCCTGAACAGAGCACCAATTGCTTATGCTCTAAGAGCAAGAATAGACAAATGGGACCTCATAAAATTACAAAGTTTCTGTAAGGCAAAAGACACTGTCAAAAGGATAAATCGGCAACCAACAAATTGGGAAAAAATCTTCACCAACGCCACATCTGACAGAGGGCTAATTTCCAATGTATACAAAGAACTCAAGAGGTTAGACCCCAGAAAACCAAATAACCCTATCCAAAAATGGAGTACAGAGCTAAACAGAGACTTTTCACCTGAAGAAATTTGGATGGCTGAGAAACACCTTAAAAAATGTTCAACATCATTAGTCATTAGGGAAATGCAAATCAAAACAACCCTGAGATTTCACCTCACACCAGTCTGAATGGCTAAGATTAAAAACTCAGAAGACATCAGGTGTTGGCGAGGATGTGGAGAAAGAGGAACACTCCTCCACTGCTGGTGGGAATGCAAGCTGGTACAACCACTCTCGAAATCATTATGACGGTTCCTCAGAAAACTGGACATGATACTTCCGGAGGACCCAGCCATACCACTCCTGGGAATATACCCAGAAGATTCCCCAGCATGCAATAAAGATACATGCTCCACTATGTTCATACCAGCCTTATATATAATAGCCAGAAGCTGGAAAGAACCCAGATGTCCCTCAACAGAGGAATGGATACAAAAAATGTGGTATATATACACAATGGAGTACTATTCAGCCATTAGAAACAATGAATTCATGAAATTCTTAGAGAAATGGATGGAGCTGGAGAACGTCATACTAAGTGAGGTGACCCAGTCTCAAAAGAATACCCATGGTATACAGTCACTGATAAGTGGATATTAGCCTAGAAGCTTGGAACACCAAAGACATAAATCACATATCAAGTGATGTCTCACAAGAAGAAAGGAGTGGACACTGGTGCTAGAATGGACCAAAACATCCTTGTGGGGGAGTACAAGAATAGTGAGGTGGGAGGGGGTGAATGAGGGAGTGGGGGAGGGAAAAGGGCATGTGGGACCTTTGGGGGTGGGGAACCAGAAAAAGGGAAATGAATTGTAAATATAGAATATATCCAATAAATAAAAAAATAAGTAAAAAAAAGGGTTGAATTATTAAGAAGTTTAAGAATCCTTGCAAATTAAGTGAAGATAAACTGCAGCAAGAGAACAATAAATTTATAGACACCTGGTTTATGAAATACAAATTCTATCACCAGATT
Source organism: Apodemus agrarius (assembly GCA_964023405.1). Classification (NCBI taxonomy): domain Eukaryota; kingdom Metazoa; phylum Chordata; class Mammalia; order Rodentia; family Muridae; genus Apodemus; species Apodemus agrarius. The sequence continues at coordinate 27,879,136 of OZ030006.1, forward strand.
GAGGTTACCTCCTTTGCAGTTGTTTGTCAGTGGTTTTCCATAAACACCTTCCCACCCACACACATGTACAGACTTGCCATTGCTCTTGGTCACCACCCAGAGCTTGATAGTCAAACCTATTGCTGAAGATATCATATACTTAAATTTAGAAAGCAAGATGATATAAACCTGGAAGTTTTATTAGTGGTGGCTAACTTTTATAATTGTGTTTTTTTAATGTTTGCACTAGGGAATTGCACTATTGGAGGTGTGGTCTCCTTGGAGTAGCTATGGCCTTGTAGGAGGAAGTGAGTCATTATGGGCACGGGCTTTAAGAGCTTCTTCCTAGCTGCTGAGGATATCAGTCCTCTCCTGTTTACCTTCAGCACAAGATATAGAACTCTTGGCTCCCCCAGCACCATGCTTGCCTGGATGCTGCTATGCTCCTTGACATGATGATAATGGACTGAACCTCTGAACATGTAAGACAGCCCCAACTAACTTCTATTAGTTTCAATGTGTCTCTGTTTAGTTTCTGTTTCCATGATCTGTCCACTGATGAGAGTGTGGTGTTGAAGTCCCCCACTAATTTCTTATGAGGTGCATTGTGTTCTTTGAGCTTTAGTAAAGTTTCTTTTATAAATGTTGGTTCCTTTGCATTTGAAGCATAGATGTTAAGAATTGAGAATTCATCTTGATAGATGTTTCCTTAGACCAGTTCTGTAGACTTCTTGTATATTCATGGGCATCTCTGTGTTTAGGCTGGGGAAGTTTTCTTCCATAATTTTGTAGAAGATATTTCCTGGCCCTTTAAGTTGTAAATCTTCCCTCTCATCTATACATATAATCCTTAGGTTTGGTCTTCTCATTGTGTCCTGGATTTCTTGGATGTTTTGGGTTACAAGCTTTTTGCATTTTGCATTATCTTTGATTGTTGAGTCCATGGTTCCTATGGTATCTTCGGCATCTGAGATTCTTTCTTCTATCTCTTGTATTCTATTGTTGATACTTGCATCTATGGCCCCTGATTTCTTCCCAAGGTTTTCTATCTCCAAAGTTGTCTCCCTTTGAGATTTTTTAGTTTTTTCTACTTCTGTTTTTAGATCCTGGATGGTTTTGCTCAGATCTTTCGCTAGCTTGTTTGTGATTTCATGTAATTCTTTAAGAGATTTTTGTGTTTCCTCTTTCATGTCTACTACTTGTGGGCACACTTTCTCCTATATTTCTTTAAGTGATTTTTGTATTTCCCCGTTATTGGCTTCTGCTTTTTGATCCATATTCTCCTGAATTTCTTTAGGTGATTTTTGTGTTTGCCTTGTAAGGGCTTCAAACTTTTGATCAATTTTCTCCTGTATTTCTTTAAGAGATTTATCCATGTGTTCTGCTATCAGCATCCTCACCAATGATTTTATATCTGTAACTTGATTTTCTGGAGTGTTGAGGTGTTCAGGGCTTTCTGCTTTCGGGGAACCAGGTTCGGATAGTGCCATAATGCCTTGATTTCTGCTAGTAATGTTCCTATGTTTGCCTTTTTCCATTTGTTTATTTCTGGACTTAGTTGGTCTTGTTATTACTGGTTGGTGTTTAAAGCTCCTGAGAGCCTGGCATTTGGTGCTGCTGTCTCAGAGGGCATCTGTGTTCCCAAGGCAGAAACTGGAAGGTTTCCACCGTTGGGCTCCAAATTACCTCCTCAGCTCTGCTGAGCTGGATACAAGTCTCCTCCCTGCTTGCCTCTGGATACTTAACTGACCTCCAGTGGTCTCCTCCTGGTTTGCCTGGTTTGTCTACCAGCTCCAAGATGGTGGCCTGTCTCAGGGCTCTGTCTAACTGCAGGATTCCCTGCAGGCCTGGGGCTTCCTGCCTGGGCTGCTGAAGCCTAGGCAGTGGCTATCCCAGGCGGCAGAGCTCGATCTGGTTGAGCTGTTCTCCCCAGGACAGTGTGGGACCACGGAGCTCATTCTTTTTTTTTTTTTTTTGTTAACTAGAAATCCAGTACTTTATTCTTATCTACTTAGGTAACATATATAATGGCAGGATCATTTTTTTTTTACTTTTCTTTTTTTTCTTTTCTTTTCTTTTTTTATTTTCTATATTCTATGTTTACATTCCAAAGTTTTCCCCTTTCCCAGTTCCCCCCTCCCTATGTCCCATAGTTCCTCTCCCCCACCAACTATTCCCCAATCATTCCCCCTCCCCCAACAGTTTCTCTACAAAACTGGATCCAATCTTTCCAGGCCCAGGGTCCTCTCCTTTCTTCTTGGGAATCATTCCAGGTTCTCTGTGGATCTGGAACTCCCCCCAGTTGGGCTGAAGGCTCCAAGATGGTGTGGATCCTGGTCCTTGGGTCTCCATCTATCTCGTTTAGTTACCCGCACCAAGATGGTGGCCTGTCTCTGGGTTCTGCCTAACCGCAGGATTCCCTCCAGGCCTGGGGCTTCCTAGCTGGGCTGCTGAAGACTAGGCAGAGGCTCTCCCAATCTTGGGCATGACATTTTCAGAGGACCTTGTCATACCATCCCTGGGCATATACCCAGAAGATTCTGCTGCATGCAACAAAGACACATGCTCCACTATGTTCATAGCAGCCATATTTATAATACCCAGAAGCTGGAATGAACCCAGATGTCCCCCTACAGAAGAATGGGTAGAGAAAATGTTGGTACAGAATGGAGTACCACCAAGAAATTAAAAATAATTACTTCATACAATTTGTAGGCAAATGGAAGATCTAGAAAATATCATCGTGAGGTAACACAGACACAAAGGAACACACATGGCATGTGTTTACTAATAAGTGCATATTTGCCCTAAAGTTCACAATGTCCGTGATACAACCCACAGACATTTTGAAGCGTATAAGGAAGAGAGACCAGGGCATAGCTCTTTCAGTCCTGCATTGAGGGGCGAATGGGCTGACCATGGAAAGTGGAGGTAAAGGAGACCTGGAAGGGAAAGAGTAGGGGGAGGAAATAAGGGGGCAATATCAGGTACTGGTGAGGATAGGAGGGAGGTACAGAGGGTCTAAAAATCAAACAAAATATGTAGTAGGGACGATGGCGAACCGTGGTTAGACACCTGACAGACACAGACACCAAGTAAAGAGTGGCTCCCAAGACCTAAAGGTGACGACTTTAGCTAAAATGCACAGACAAGGGGGAGATAGAACCTGTAGAGACCACCTCCAGTGGATAGGTACACCTCCCCACACCCCCACACACCCCTGGGACCACCCTCCTTCAAGGGATGGTGTGAACCAATCCTACAAAATTTTTCACCTAGAAATGTTCCTGAGCAAAAGAAGAGCAGGGACAACAAATAGTCCAGAGACTGAGGGAAGGGCCATCCATGGACTGCCGTACCTGGGGATCCACCGGAACAGCAGACACCAAACCAGACACTGTTGGTATGGTCAAGAGGTGCTTGCTGACAGTAAAATCTTATGAAGGTTCTTAGGGAAGACAGGTCAGCAAATGACCATGGGAGCCAACCATTATGCCGAACTCAGGGAACCTGGTGGGGGAACTGTCAGAAAAGCTGGAGCAGGAGACTGGATTGTAACCCCATTGGAAGAACAACATCAGCTATCAGGACCACCCAGTGCTCCCAGTGACCAGACCACAATCTGAAGAATGTACAGGGAGGGATCGATAGCTCCAGATACATTGTAGCAGAAGATGGCTTTGCCTGACAGCAATGGAGGAGAGACCCTTAGTCCTGTGGAGATTTGATGCCCCAAGGTAGGATGCTGAAGCAGTTGGGCAGGAGAGGGTTGGTGAGTGTGGAGTGCCCTCATACATGCAAAGGGGAGTGGGAAAAGGCAGATGCTGTTTGACGGATTGTTGAAGGGGTAACCAGAAAGTGGTATATAATTTGAGTTGTACTTGAAAAGAATGATTAATAAATAAATATAAGGGCTGAAGAGATGGCAACAGTTAAGAGCACTTACTGCTCTTCCAAAGTTTCAGAGTTCAAATCCCAGCAAACACGTGCTGGCTCACAACCATCAGTAATATGATCTAACTCCATCTTATAGACTGTCTGAAGACAACTACAGTGTATGTACTATAATAATTATAGTAAATATAATTATAATAATTATAATAAATTAACAAATCTTTAAATAAATAAATAAAATTTAAAATATACATATGCCAGCCATTCAATTTTAACAATGACTTTCTCTGCCTGTTGACCTGGAGTTTATTGCTCTGCAATACAGGTGTGAACAGGACTGAGCCACAGGACAAGAAAGCATAATAAACAAAAAGCTCTTGGGTTAAAGGTCAGTGCTACTGTTGTGCTACACTGTAAAACATTTCCTTTGTTTGTTTGTTTTCAGTAAATAGGACAATCTTGCAGATTGCAATCTGAACAAATACCCTGTAACATAGGTTAGCAATGTTACATTCATTATATAAATCAAGCTCACTGTCAATTGTTCTGGTTGTTCCCCAGCATATCTGAGTGCATCATCATGGGAACAAAATAATCCCAAGGAAAATCAGAACTAGGATCTTGGAGGTAGGAAGAGACATTTCTGAGAAGGTTTTGAAAAATAAACACTCAGGAATGACTTAGGTGTTGCCAATCAACCCTAGAGCAAACCCTGGCTTTGGAAGGAGGATGTGCTGAATATCTAGGCCCCAGGACAGTCTCTAGGAAAGTGCAACTGAGCTTCCTGTCAAGACAGGGAGAACATTAGCAGGGAGCCAAAGGCTGTACCCCATGACATCAGCAGTCCTTTCTTGAACATTCTATTGTTTCCTAGAGAGTTCTTGGCATCCTCTGTGATGTGAACAGCGTTGTAGCAACAACACATGCAATAAGGTTTCTCTGTTAGTGTCTAGAAGTTAAGTCCATAGACATGTTTGCACGACTGAGAAAACTGTTTGGGAGAGCAAGGGTAGATGTGAGAGAGACTAGAGAGTGGAGGAAGGAAACTGCCCTTTCTTCTGAGAGTAATGAAGGAGGAAGAAGGTGGTCTTGGGGAATTCGGAGTAAGTTGGGGGAAGTTGATGTGCAGGGGTGGTCTGAGCTGGGCGTTCTAACAATGCTGCACAGGAACTGGAGCCTCTGGGAAGCAAAAGACTTTTCATGATTATCACGATACTTGAAAATCAAGGATTTTAGAACATTACTTTCTCCAGGCCTTAAAGCAGGAAATGGCAAGTCCAAAGCTGTCATGCTGTGAACACCAAGTCTTTACTTTCAGTGGGTAAGGTGGGTGTTACAAGGAACAGAATAAGACCATCAGAAGTCACAGAGGGTCTAACCTATGCCAATTTAGGGGAGGGTATCACTGCACTTCACTCTCATGGCTTCTTTAATCTTAAGTTGCTATCTGACAGTAGTACCAGGGAGAGAATTGTTCTCTAGGCCATGAACTTATGTTCTCCTCTCCCTGACAGCTTCCACCATAACTTTCTTATCACCAGCTGTGGGTGGCAGGCATTTCTAAACTATATAGAATAACCTGTCACAGGTACTACACCCCGAGACAGATGTGATCCAATTGATACTTGTGGCGTGTTTGGTGTTTCAGTAGAGGGAACTGATCAGTGTGTTGACCATGTTCTTCTACTGCATGACGTTTTAATCCCATCTCCTAGGCACTGAGTAACAGGGTAGGAGATTTGAACATCTCCAAACACTCATGTACTTGTGGATAGTGACTTTATCATTGGACTTGTGAAATCACAGGTCTGAGGGCTCAGAAGCCAAGATGCACCCTGTGCAGATTTTAATAAGCCAGGAAAGCCATCTGTGTGGTCATTGTAAACACGTGTAGGGAGACAGAAGACACACCTATCTGCTTACATCTTCTGGTCTCTAGCATGATGGGAGAGCTGAGATCCACTGACGAGGAATCTCAAACCTGGACCAAATTCTGTGTGGTGTCACTGGGTTCTAGGACTGTTGTCCTTCTGTACAAGTCTCAGGGTCATCTGTCTACACTCTGTGCCCCACCATGCAAGTTCACTTGTGTTATTCTACCTGCAGGGGCTGGCAGGCAGACATCATCCCTGGAAACTGTCCTAAGCAAGAAGCAGGCCAGGAAGGAAGAGGAGAAGCTGACCACAGAGCTGCAGCTCATTACCCAGGAGAGAAACGAGGTGAATGATCTCCTGATCTCCATCACAGAGGAAACCAAGAACAAGAGGTATACATTGCTCCAAACACAGTGGTGTCAGTATTGGGTCAGCAATGCCACCCCCATCTTAACCTTTTAAGGTAGTTTTCTAGGAAGCTGGACCACCAGAACTTCCCTGTGCCCAACTTCATGTCCCTAAATACTTATTAGAGGAGAGGCAGAACCTGAAGCTTGGTCACGAGATGGGAAATGGACTCTTCTCATCACTTCAATTGAAAAGAGGGACTTGCTGTCAGAATGAAGAATTCAGGGATAGAAATAGTGGAAAATGAGTTCCCAGAGCACATTAGGAAAGCCCTTGACATGAGGTGGATTTGTGAGTTTGTAGGAGCTGTGAGTTTGTGGTGAGTGTGAGTACTTGCCTGGCAGGTGACTGAGTGCTGGAAGCTCCTGGAAGCAGCTTGAGAGGCCTATTCCTACATAGTTCATCTCAGTAATTGACTAGACTCCTGAGACTCTGCCTGTTCTTCCTTGTATGCCTTATACTCTGAGACAGTAATATTGCAGGCATTTCTTCTGCATCTCATTATGCTCTTTCAGTTTCTATCTCTCTCACATTCTCTGACTCTGTTTCCTTTTCTCCTTTTACATGAGTGCAATTCTGTACATCTGTGTGTGAGCATATGCAACTAACCTTGCATGCATTTTATGTTTATGTTTCCCTCTAGACTTTAGCAGTCTGTCTTTTATCTTGAGGATTTACCTATAAAACAGTTTTATATTATTATTTAATTATCATTGTTCATTGGCTCTGTGGTCACAAGTGTTCATACATTTATATCCTTTGGCCAGATTATAAAGATATGGTGATGTCTTGACTGATCTCCACAATTATGTATAATGTCTGTCTCTAAGGTATAATTTATTCAGGATTTAGAATCCCTGCTGTGAAAACAGGAAGTATATAATCACAGGTTAATGGTGGCCGAAGATCAATAGCCTAGGCTTATGAGATTCTAACTGTTTAGACTGCACCTCTAGACCTACTAAGTGAACACAGGGACCCATGTCACCCTATACCTGGATACCTAGCTTCTGCTATCCTGGAGACAGGTTAGCAAGTTTCCAAAGATAAAGAAGATCCAAGTATATAGAATCTTGAATGTGGTTTTTTGGGCCTAGGATAGTACAGGACCCAGCCTGACTTCGTATCCTTTAAGAATGTATTCTTAAAAGTCCACATTCATGGAGTTATGTCTTCCTGGGAACAGGTCCTTCCAGAGGCTAAATCCAATGTATGAACAATTGAAGTTAGAGGAGAAGGAGGTCATGACATTTCTGCACAACTTAGAGATGGAGAAGACTGAGGCCCAAGAGAACATCCAGGAGCTCAAGAAGGAGATTAACTTCTGTAGGTAAGTACCAGTCAGGGAGGCCACCAGTTGTTGAAAGGTCATTTCAGCCTTTCTTTCTGGACCCTTGTTGGTGGTTGTGCTACAGCAATCCTCATTTCTTCCATCAAGTTGCTGTTTGCTGTTTGTGTAGCTGTGATGGATGTATTTGAGATGTATAGTATTAGGGCTTCATGGGAGCCTGGGTCCTGGTGGGCTTAATGGGACCTGTAAGTAGGAATGGGAGGCAGAGGATACAGGATCTTACTATGCAGAGTGTGCTTCCAGCAACCTGCATAGCCGGCTCCTGATAGAGAAGATGCTTGTGAAGAAGAGAAGGGTCATGCTGAAGCAGGAGGGCAAGGAAGTACCTATCGACTGGTCTCTCCTAGAGAAATATTTGGTTGGCTCTAACATGAATGGTAAAGATGAACAGGAGAAGACCAGCAACCCCAAGACACATCATCAGGTAGGGACAATCAACTTAATCAGGCTAATATTGATTGAAACTATTTTTCCATTGGATCTATCTTTGCTTTCCCCCAGTACCTTTCAAATTCACACTCCCAAGGAGCCACTGACCTCAAGGAATGCAGTTCCTCATTGCTCAGTCTTTGTGCAAGTGTTCTGGGAAGTTAGGCTCTTGTGAGAAGCTGAATTATTGGCAAGTGTACCATTCTGCTCTGCTTGAAGCTGCAGTCCAATAAGGGTGACAGGTGAATAACATGTCACATTCCTGTATGTACTCATGATAGGTGGGATGCCATGCAGGGCTTTGAGCAACTTCTAGGTTATGTGGCAGAAATCATGCAAGGGCCATGTGACAGAAGGGAAAAAACCTTTCAGGGATAAAAGCCAAATGCAAATATCAAATGAGTACTTCTCATTGTCATTGATCTGGGTGGCATGTGTCCTTCAGCTTCCTTCTGGAAACCCAATGAAGTCTCTTCCCATTGCTCACTTCTTGGTTTGCACTGATAGAAATTTGAGTGGCTACTTGTCAGCCCATGAATTTGTGAGTATTGTTGGATATTTTTCCCTGCCTGCAGATATAATGGCCATGGTTTCAGTTAAAGGATCAATGGCAAGTGTCCTGTAGAGGTGGTCAAAGACACCAGCCTGAGAGGTGACATCCAGGTCCTAGCCTCTGCCTTAGTAACTGTCTTCCTCTTCCAGGTTCCAGTAACTGTAGCAAAAGCTGAAATTTCTATAGCCCAGGAAGAAGGCCTCCTGCAGAATGAGTTGCCACCTCAGAAGGACCTTGCTGAGCTCCATTCTCAACAGCCACAAAATTCCTTGGATGAATCTTCTTCTACATTATTCAGTTCTTCAGAGGAAATAGGCCCTAACTACCTGGCCAATGAGTCAGCTGATTCAGGATGTAATTCCCATCCCTGTCCTGACAACACCCTTTGAGAGATAACTGAGGTGACTTCCCTGCCACCAAGTGTCCAAGAGAGACAGGCTGTGCTCTGTCTTGCTAAAAGTGCAGTGAGAAACCTCTGCTTTATATAATTTACTGTTAGACTTTTGGTTGAAGTTTTGGGGTTTTTTATTGTTGTTTTGCTATTTGTTATGTTATTGGGATGTTATATATTCTTGTTATTACTTTTCCTTTTTGCTAAAGCTTTTTACTGTTTTTATTAACTGTCATTTTAAAGCCTGTTTTTTAATTTATTTATGAATGAAAAATTGATTTGTAACCCTTGACTCCTTTTTCTTTGAAGCCAGTTTGTGTGCTTTTTAATTAATGAGTTATTTTTATACACTCCATATTTTATTCCCCACCTCACCACCCCCTGACCACCATTCAACTGATCCATATCCCAAGTCTCCTCCTCTCCCATATCTCAACGTGGATGTCCCCACCCCCATGCCACCTGACCTCTAAACTCCTTGGAGCCTCTTGCCTCTTGAAGGTTATGTGCATCATATCTAAATGAACACAGACCAGGCAGTCCTCTCCTGTATGTGTGCTAGGGACCTCATATCAGCTGGTGTATGCTGCCTGTTTTGTGGGCCAGTGTTTGAGAGATCCTGGCAGTCCAGATTAATTGAGACTGCTGGTACTCCTTCAGGGTTGTCCTCACCTTGTTTCAGGCTTCCCTTTTTATCAACAGGAGTCAGGTGCTTCTGTCATTGTTTTGGTGCACATATCTGTATCTGACTGTTTTAGTTGGTTGTTGGGTCTTTCAGAGTGCTGTCATGCTAGGTCCAGTTTTCTGATTGCCCTATAGCCTTAGTAATAGTGTCAGGCCTTGGGGCCTCTTCTTGAGCTGGAACCCACTTTGGGCCTGACACTGAACCTTCATTTCCTTGGGCTCCTCTCCATTCCTGTGCCTGTAATTTTTTCTTTTGTTTTTAATTAGATATATTCTTCATTTATACATAAATTTTTGTCCCTTTTCATAGTCCCCCCCAAAGTCTCATAGCCCATCTGCCCTCCCCCTGTTCCCCAATCAACCCTCTGCTGCTTCCCTGTCCCAGCATTCCCCCACACTGCTGCATAGAGCATTTCCAGGCCCAATGGCCTCTTCTCCCTTTGATGTCCAACAAGGCCATCCTCTGCTGCCTATGTGTCCGGATCCATGGGTAACTCCATGTGCACTCTCTGGTTGATGGTATTGTCCCTAGGAGCTCTGGGAATACTGGGTGGCTCTTACTGTTGTTACTACTATGGTGCTACAATCCCCTTCTGCTCCTTGAACCCTTTCTCTGGCTCCCACCTTGGGGAGCCTGTTCTCAGGTCAGTGGCTGGATAAGAGTGTCCCCTTTGTATTTGTCATATACTAGCATACACCTTCAAGGGGACAGTTATATCCTATATCCAGCTCCAATCAGCAAGTACTTGTGGGCATTCATAATAGTGTCTGGGTTTTGTAACTCTACATGGGATGGATCACTAGGTGGGGTAGTCGTTCCCTCAGTCTGCTCCACATTTTGTCTCTGTATCTCCTTCTGTGGGTATTTTGTTCCCCCTTCTAAAAAGGACAAGAGTATCCATTCTTTGTTCTTCCTTCTTCTTGGACATCAGTTGATATGTGAATTGTGTCTTGGGTATTCCAAGCTTCTGGGCTAATATCCACTTATCAGTGAGCGCGTACCATGTGTGTAATTTTGTGATTGGGTTATCTCACTTAGCAGGATGTTTTCCAGTTCTACCCATTGCCTAAAAACTTTCATGATTTCATTGTTTTTAATAGCTGAGTAGTATTCCATTGTGTAAATATACCACATTTTCTGTATCCGTTTCTCCCTTGAGGGACATCTGGGTACTTTCCAGCTTCTGGCTATAATAAATAGGGCTGCTAGTTTGGGTCACCCAGTATGTGCTGGAAACCCAACCCAGGTTCTCTGTAAGAGCTACACAAACTTTTTACTTACTGTGCCTTCTCTCTAGCTCTTCACACCTTTCTATCAAATGAAATCTCATGTCCTCTCTTGCTCCTGTTTCACTCAAAGCACATTTTACATTTTGTTGTTTCAAATTAAGTAAAGACTGTGACCATTCTGCTTTATTTTTATTTATTGTATTTTAAGGCTATAAGGTGCACACCATTTGTAAGAGCTGCCTTCTCTTGCCTTCTTTACCTACCCATTTCTAAAAAGCCTGTTTATGTTTTCACTCAGTTTATACTATGCCTGGAAATAAGTGTTGACATGTTTACTTGAGTTTTAGACACACCGTCCCATTGATCAGGACATTTCATTTGGCCAATAAAGACTTTGTGAGTTAAATTTCAGGGCGTCATGTGCAGTGGGTAGATTAGTTAATGCTGTGCTTTTGTGACAATGTCTCTAAAACATGAAATGGCAGCAATTTATCAAAAAGTGTCATTTGCAAAGCCACTCTGATGCCACCTGTGCTATCTAGTTCTGTGTCTTGTCCCTAAGTAAAAGCACAGCAGGTGTCATCCTCCATTTCCTCTATGGCTCAGTAAGTATGTGGCACATTCCCCAGAAACCAAGACAGAAAATCTCTGTGCTGTCCATATAATGAAGTGCTTTTGTAGGTAATATTATTTCTAAATATTTACTTATAGTAAAACAGAAAGTAATCTTAATTATATTAATCAATGATGGATGTTTTATGACATTAAATTTTCCTTGCCTAACTATTTTCCTTGGTCAATCTCTAGTGCAAACTGCAGAAACCACAGGATGATTGGTCCCAGAGACAATGAGTGCTTTCTTCACAGCACTTCAAGTCACAGGACACATTACATCTTCACAGTATTACTCATCATGAGCTCAAATCACTGACAAAACATACGAAGACATGTGCATTCCATCCCCAGTCATGCCAACAGGAGTTCTTAGGAGCTTCAGCTACATTCATCAGCAGAAGTGGAATGGGTCCATGCTCTCTTCTTCGTAGCACTAGCCACGTAGTTGTCCAAATGTCAGCTCACAGATACTTCATTCTCACATGTTTACAAATTTTTAGTATCTAATAAATGTTCATGAAAATAATAGCATGGCTTTGATCAATTTCATAGCTATAGGAGGTTGGTCTGGTGCTGCTTTTTCTCAAATGATAAAGTTTATACCTCAAGATCTGGTTGCCCCCGTGAATAGATTCCCAGTTACATCACAGGATGCGAGGTAACCTTGCTCCCCAAGTGAATTGGTCAATAAAAGGCTAAAGCCTGTGATTGGGCAATAGATAGAGGTCAGTGGGTTTTTTTTTAGTTATCAGCTCAGGGCTACAAGTAAAAACAGGAGAGAGAAACAAAGGAGACCAAAAAATGGAGGCAGGTGCCACAAGAGGAGATGGACCATGAGTACTTGGCCAGGAGAAACAGCAAGTAACAAGGGACACAGACAGGGATGCAAGTTAGAATACCTCAAAAACCTGCCCTATCTAGACTGAGAGCTTTTGAATAAAAAATCCAAATTGAGTGAATTTTATATGGACAAGTAAGAACTTTAAAATCATTTAACGCATAGTAGCACAAATAGACCTCAGAACTCAATCCAAATTAAGGCTCTTGAACATCAGGGCTTTGGGAGTGGAGGGAGGGTTAATTTTTTTCATTTGTACTTTATTTTAGAAATATAATGAGACTGAGAAACTATTTTAAAGTGTTAAAATATAATTAATTAAGAAGGTCAGTGGGATATTCAGCAGGTGAACATGCTTGTCAGTTCTGGCACCAGAGCTGGGCACCTGGGATCCACATGCTAGAGGAGGAGAGCCAGTTCCCAAAGGTTCTCTGACATCCTCACAGTGCTGTGGCCTGCCCATGACCACCTGCCACACAAATAAACACACTTAATGATTTTTAAAAGAATTAGGGTCAAAGTGTGGATACATGAGTCTAAGGAGGAAAGGGAACAATGTAATATTTCAGACTCATCTGAGGGTGTGTATTCATAGTTCTTCCTGTCAGTGGGAGCTCTCCTCACCATGCCTTGACATTTGAATGACTGAATATCAGAATGATTACATTTATAACACAAAGGGGGCATAACTCACCACTTCAAATTCAAACTGAAACTTTTAGATATATTTTTACATGTTTGTGTGTGCGCTCTGTTTTCCGAGATGATGTTAGGGAAGATCAATGAAAATTAATTGGGAGGATCTCACATGTGAGCACACAGAGGAATGTAAAAGAGTGGCATCTAGCCTCACTTGAAATAAGAACTATGTGTCTATTGACCAGAGAGTGAGTAGATTTCACATACTCAAAAATCATAAAGTGTCGGCCTGCATGAAAATATGGCTTAGCAGTTAAGAATGTTTGCTGCTCTTCCAGAGGACCTGAGTTCAGTTCTCAGCACTCGGCATGGCTGGCTCACAACTAAGTCCAGCTCTGAGGAGCCTGACGCCCTCCTCTGAACCCCGTGTACAACTGCACACATGTGGCAAATGAACACAGGGACACAAAAACAAAACTTTTTAGATGCACACATACACAAGCACACAGAAAAACATACACACATACACACACACACACACACAGAGAGAGAGAGAGAGAGAGAGAGAGAGAGAGAGAGAGAAACAGATGCACACACACATACACACACACAAGAGCTAAAAGTGATCCACCAGAAATGCATGAAGCAACATGAATATCAAGCCCAACAGTAAGACAATGCTAAATATACTGTTTGCTAAATAACAAATAGGAAGCCTCAAAACTATTGAGGTAAAGTTTCTGACAAGAGAAGACAGAACACTTTTTAGAACAGGCATGGATTTAACATGGCACCCATGATGATGACATCTCCAAGGCAGAAGAGACCCTGTGGATGCCAAGGGATCGCTGGCCAGCCAGTTTAGCCAAAATATCAGGCTACAGCTTTAAAGAGAGATCCAGTGTCTAAAGGGAAAGTGGAGGTTATGGAGCAAGTCCAATGTGGACTCTGTCTTCAGATGTGTGTGCACATGTGCATATGAGACAGAAACAAAGAGACAGAGACCAACCAAATTCATTCCTGAAACAATCAATGAAAGATAAATTGGTAGATGGGACGTAGAAATAGGGGCCATCACTGTAAGTATAGGGGCAAAAAAAGGTGGTGCAATAAGAAGTGATAAATTGAAGTTAGAGAGGACAAGTCCATGTTTCCTATTTCAGAAAAAAATATGTCAGGAATTAAGGAAGCTTATGAGAAGGTAGAGCAACCCAATTGATATTTAAACTTGCCATGTAGATGGAAATTTATACATTCACACCAATAGAAAAAAAGATAAATAATAAGTTCATCAAGTGACTGCAAAACTGTGACAAAATACCACCACACATTAACTTCAAAGGGAAGTTTTAATAAAGTCAAAAGCAATTTATCACTCAGGTCACATTCTGTCACCAAGATGAACTTCAATTAATAAACAAAAAGTGAAAAGATACAGTCTAATCACTAGCATCTGTTTGATAGTCTCTTGTTGCCTCATTGGTAACCTCTGATGGCTCCTAAGGCAGGAAGAATGGACTCCCCCCCCCCTTCCAGCAATGCTTAATTCTTTTTTTTCAGTATTTAAATATATAGTTTAATAATTAGTGAAAACAAAGATGGAGAGATGGCTTTCCACATCAAGTAAACTCACAACTTCTTACAGTTCCAGATTCTAGGAATCCAAGGCTTTCAAAGCACTCTTCTTATTTCTCTGGAGACTCATATACATAAGTCACCGTCACATATACCCATAAATAAATAATGAAATAAATCTCTAAAAACAGTATAGAATTTATCATGGTCTATCTGTCTATCCTATGAACTACACTAGTGATCAGCCTGACAAGACATGTGCCGTCCTGGGGGTAATCAACAGCTGTTTGTTTGGGCTTAAGGACCACTCAATAGAATGGAATTCATCTTCTCCCATAAAACTCATCACAAACCTATAGCTGGAGAGAACATAGACCCTAGATGGGAGGTGGCCATTACTATTTTCCTAAGTCAATAGCATCTAATGGCCTTCTAAATATTTATTCTTGTACCCATAGATAAATGTTACTTACACACCTCATCAAAGGAGTTTTCTTTCTTCCTTCATTCTTTCCTTCCTTCCTTCCTTGCTCCCTCTCTCTTTCTCTTTCTCTCTCTCTTCGTTCCTTCCTTTTTTTCTTTCATTCTTTCTTTCGTCTTTGTTTCTCCTTTTCACCCTCTTCCTCTTCTTCTTTCTTTTTTTATTTATTTTTTATTTATTCTTTTTTAGATATTTTTATTAGATATATTCTATATTTACAATTCATTTTCCTTTTTCTGGTTCCCCACCCCCAAAAATCCAACATGCCCTTTTCCCTCCCCCTGCTCCCTCATCCACCCCTCCCACCTTACTGTACTTGTACTTCCCCACAATGATGTTTTGGTCCTTTCTAGCACCAGTGTCCACTCCTTTCTTCTTGTGAGACATCACTTGATATGTGATTTATGTCTTTGGTGTTCCAAGCTTCTAGGCTACTATCCACTTATCAGTGACTGTATACCATGAATATTCTTTTGAGACTGGGTCACCTCACTTAGTATGATGTTCTCCAGCTCCATCCATTTCTCTAAGAATTTCATGAATTCATTGTTTCTAATGGCTGAATAGTACTCCATTGTGTATATATACCACATTTTTTGTATCCATTACTCTGTTGAGGGACATCTGGGTTCTTTCCAGCTTCTGGCTATTATATATAAGGCTGGTATGAACATAGTGGAACATGTATCCTTATTGCATGCTGGGGAATCTTCTGGGTATATTCCCAGGAGTGGTATGGCTGGGTCCTCTGGAAGTATCACATCCAGTTTTCTGAGGAACCGCCATACTGATTTTCAGAGTGGTTGTACCAGCTTGCATTCCCACCAGCAGTGGAAGAGTGTTCCTCTTTCTCCTCATCCTCGCCAACACCTGATGTCTTCTGAGTTTTTAACCTTAGCCATAATGACTGGTGTGAGGTGAAATCTCAGGGTTCTTTTAATTTGCATTTCCCTAATGACTAATGATGCTGAACATTTTTTAAGGTGTTTCTCAGCCATCCGAATTTCTTCAGGTGAAAAGTCTCTGTTTAGTTCTGAACCCCATTTTTGGATAGGGTTATTTGGTTTTCTGGGGTCTAACCTCTTGAGTTCTTTGTATACATTGGAAATTAGCCCTCTGTCGGTTGTGGGGTTGGTGAAGATTTTTTCCCAATTTGTTGGTTGCTGATTTATCCTTTTGATAGTGTCTTTTGCCTTATAGAAACTTTGTAGTTTTATGAGGTCCCATTTGTCTATTCTTGCTCTTAGAGCATAAGCAATTGGTGCTCTGTTCAGGAATTTTTCCCCTGAGCCAATGTCCTCAAGGGTCTTCCCCAGTTTCTTTTCTATTAGTTTTAGTGTGTCTGGTTTTATGTGGAGGTCATTGATCCACTTTGAGTTGAGCTTAGTGCAAGGAGGTAAGAGTGGATCAATTCTCATTCTTCTGCATGTTGACCTCCAGTTGAGCCAGCACCATCTGTTGAAAAGGCTATCTTTTTTCCACTGGATGTTTTCAGCTCCTTTGTCGAAGATCAATTGGTCATAGATGTGTGGGTTCAATTCTGGGTCTTCGATCCTATTCCATTGATCCGCCTCCCTGTCACTGAACCAATACCATGCAGTTTTTAATACTACTGCTCTGTAATATTGCTTGAGGTCCGGGATATTGATTCCCCCAGAAGTTCTTTTGCTGTTGATGATAGTTTTAGCTATCCTGGGTTTTTTGTTATTCCAGATGAATTTGAGAATTGCTCTTTCTAACTCTATGAAGAACTGAGTTGGGATTTTGATGGCGATTGCGTTGAATCTGTATATTGCTTTGGGCAAGATTGCCATTTTGACTATATTAGTCCTGCCAACCCACGAGCATGGAAGATTTTCCCATGTTCTGATGTCTTCTTCAATTTCCCTCTTCAGAGACCTGAAGTTTTTGTCATATAAATCTTTCACATGTTTCGTTAGCATCACTCCAAGATACTTTATATCATTTGTGGCTATTGTGAAGGGTGTCATTTCCCTAATTTCTTTCTTGGCCTGCTTATCCTTCGCATATAGGAAGGCTACTGATTTGCTTGAGTTATTTTATAGCCAGCCACTTTGCTGAAGTTGTTTATCAGTTGCAGGAGTTCTCTGGTGGAGGTTTTTGGGTCACTTAAGTATACTATCATATCATCTGCAAATAGTGATAGCCCTGAGTGTCTCCAAAAAGAAACAGGAGAGAGCATATACTAGCAACTTAATGGCGCACTTGAAAGCTCTGGAACAAAAAGAAGCAATTTCACCCAGGAGGAGTAGAAGACAGGAAATCATCAAACTCAGGGCTGAAATCAATCAAGTTGAAACAAAGAGAACCATACAAAGAATCAACAAAACCAGGAGCTGGTTCTTTGACAAAATCAACAAGATAGATAAACCCCTAGCCACACTTACTAAAGGGCACAGAGACAGTATTCAAATTAACAAAATTAGAAATGAAAAGGGAGATATAACAACAGAAACTGAGGAAATTCAAAAAATCATCAGATCCTACAACAAAAACCTATACAAAACACAACTGAAGAATCTGGAGGAAATGGACAATTTCCTAGACAGTTACCAAATACCAAAATTAAACCAGGATCAAATAGATTGTCTAAACAGACCCATAACCCCCAAAGAAATAGAAGGGGTCATAGACAGTCTTCCAACCAAAAAGAGCACAGGACCAGACGGTTTTAGTGCAGAATTCTATCAGACCTTCAAAGAAGTCCTGATACTGATACTCTTCAAACTATTCCACAAAATAGAAACAGAAGGAACACTACCCAACTCATTCTATGAAGCCACCATTACCCTGATACCAAAACCACACAAAGATCCAACTAAGAAAGAGAACTACAGGCCAATTTCTCTTATGAATATCGATGCAAAAATACTAAACAAAATACTTGCCAACCGAATCCAAGAACACATCAAAACGATCATTCACCATGATCAAGTTGGCTTCATCCCAGGGATGCAAGGATGGTTCAATATACGGAAATACATCAAAGTAATCCACTACATAAACAAAATAAAAGCAAAAAACCACATGGTCATCTCATTGGATGCTGAAAAAGCATTTGACAAAATTCAGCATCCTTTCATGCTAAAGGTCTTAGAAAGAACAGGAATTCAAGGCCCATATCTAAACATAGTAAAAGCAATATACAGCAGACCAGTAGCCAACATCAAGGTAAAAGGAGAAAAACTTGAAGCAATCCCACTAAAAAGGGACTAGACAAGGCTTCCCCCTCTTGCCATATCTCTTCAATATAGTACTTGAGGTACTAGCTAGAGCAATTCGACAACAGAGGGAAGTCAAAGGCATACAAATTGGAAAGGAAGAAGTCAATGCTTAACTCTTTATGGAGCCTGGGATCAGAGCTGAGGTTCAGAACAGTCTCAAATGGTGGAAGTGACACAGAGTGGTCACTAGATGGCAATGATACTTCATATTTGTCTTCATTTGCCAGCATCATAGAGCATCCAATACTCCATATTCAACTTAAAGGCTAGGTTTTCATTAGCTCTGTACCCCATTTTTAATAGGGTTATTTGGTTCTCTGGCATCTACCTTGTTGAGTTCTTTGTATATCTTGTATATTAGGCCTCTGTCTGCCATAGGGTTGGTAAAGATCTTGACCCAATTAGCTGGTTGATATTTTGTCCTTTTGACAGTGTCCTTTGCCTTACAGAAAGTTTGTAATCTTATGAGGTCCCATTTGTCAACTCTGGATCTTAGAGCATAAGCCACTGGTGATCAAGTCCAGAAATTTTCCCTGGTGCCCATGTGCTCAAGGCTCTTCCCCAGTCTCTTTTCTAATTGTTTCAGTGTGTCTGTTTCATGTGTAGGTCTTTGATTCACTTGGACTTGAGCTTAGTACAAGAAGATAAGAATGGATCAATTCACATTCTTCTGCATGCTTGCCACCCGTTGAGCCAGCACCATTTGGTGAAAAGGCTATCTTTTATTTCCACTGGATGGTTATAGCTCCTTTGTCAGAAATCAAGTGACCATTGGTGTGTGGGTTCATTTCTGGGTCTTCAATTCCAAACCATTGATCTACCTGCCTGTCACTATACCAACACTATTACGTTTTTAACACAATTGTTATGTAGTACTGCATGAGGTCTAGGAATCCCCCAGAGAGTCTTTTACTGTTGAGAATAGTTTTAGCTATCCAGGTTTTTTGTTATTCCAGATGAATTTGAGAATTTCTCTTTCAAATTCTATGAAGAATTGAGTTGGTATTTTGATGGGGATTGCATTGAATCTGTAGGTTGCTTTTGGCAAGATGGACATTTTAACTATATTAATCCTGCCAATCAAGAGTATGGAAGATTTTTCCAACTTCTGTGGTATTCATGGATTTCTTTCTTCAAAGACTTGAAATTCCTATCATACAGATTTTCTCTTGTTTGGTTAGAGTCAAACCAAGACAATTTATATTGTTTGTGTCTATTGTGAAGGCTGTCATTTCCATAATTTCTTTCTCAGCCTGTTTGTACTTTGAGTATAAGAAGGGTACTAATTTGCTTGAGTTTATTTTATATCCAGCCATGTTGCTGAAGTTGTTTATCAGCTGTAGGAGTTCTCTGGTGGAGTTTTTTGGGTCACTTAAATATACTATCATATCATCTGCGAATAGTGATAATTTGACTTCTTTCTTTCCGATTTGTATCCCTTTAACCTCCATTTATTGTCTAATTGCTCTAGCCAGAACTTCAAGTACTATATTGAAAAAATATGGAGAGAGGAGGCAGACTTGTCTAGTCCCTGATTTTAGAGGGATTGCTTCAAGTTTCTCTCCATTTAGTTTGATGTTGGCTACTGGTTTGATGAATATTGCTTTTATTATGTTTAGGTATGGGCCTTGAATTCCTGTTTTTCAAAACCTTTAACATGAAAGGAGGCTGAATTTTGTCAAATGCTTTTTCAGCATCTAATGAAAATTGATGCCCAAGAAGAAGGAAGGAAAGGCCCCTGATCCTGGAAAGGCTCAATACAGCAGTGTAGGGGAATACCAGGTCAGGAAAGTGGGAAGGGGTTGAATGGGAACAGGGGAAGGAAAAGGGATTATGGGACATTCAAGGTGGGGGGATTCACGAAAGGGGAAATCATTTGAAATGTAAATTAAAAATATATTGAATAAAAAATAAATTCTGAAAAAATGACTAGCCTTTCTAATTCAATTCTGGATTCTCTAGGGTTTATTTCAAATAACTAATAATGAGAAAATAATATTATTTATGGTCAATCATTTATTGACCCATAAACATAATATTTCATGTTTATTTCTTATTTTGCTAAAGCACTTTTGGATCCTTTAAGAGATAAGGGCAAGATATTTGCTGTATGCTAAATTGATAGGGAAAAAATTAAAGCATTCTAAGTTGTCTGTAATCTGAATACGTAATAAACTGTCTACTATTAACAACACAAGCATATAAATTCAAAAAAGAGTCTTGAAAAAATCTATCCTGTATATTTTCATTCAATTACAAGAAAAAAAACAGAAACAAAAACTGAGAAATGGAAGCAACTTTATTTTTAAAGATTCTATGGGAGGAAACCGTCAGGAAGTTGCTCCTATTCCAATTCCCCCTGGTGAAGTGTAATCCCATTTCCTTTAGGGCAGGCTTCCAGGGAAGATGAAGGCCATCTGCATATATGGACTGTAACACCCTGGCATCCTGGGTGTACATCCGAGGCCCCCAGTCAGAGAAGTTCAAACCATCTCAGGTGAACCAATAAAATAGTTCCAGAGCTGTCACAGAAATAAGCTCTCAAATAAAAGCCTGATCCACAGAGGTGTGAGTGTGTGCACATTCACATGACTGTGTGTGGGTGCATGCACATGTATGTGAGTGCATAGCCATATGTAAATACATATATACATACATACATACATACATACATACATACATACAAACAATCCAACCTTGAAGTTCAAAGATACAACCTGGAATCTAACAAAAGGGAAAAGGTTAAAACCTTGAAACTGGCTCTGGCTAGGCAGTAACTATGGGCACCAAAATGGTTCTTTCCTGTGTCTCCTTTGAGACCTTTCCACACATCCTCAGCTATAATGGAAGGACAGGAGCAGAGAAGGAAAGAGAAGAGTATTGTCTTCACATGCCTGGGGCAGTTCTGCATGCTCTGCCCTACAGTCTGCTTCTCACAATAAAGCATGGAAGGCAAAGTTTTAACCTTTGTACTATTTGTGAGACCAGCTTCCCAGGGACTGAATGTGCTTTCACCTAGCTGCTCTTTGAACTTCATGAACACAGACACATTCCCATGTCTGTATTCCCAGCAACAGAATTGCCAAGAGTTCGGGGTAGCATTGACTACACAGATACTGTATCAAAAGCAAAAAACAAGCAAACTTTCCCCAGAGATGTTTGGGGAGGATGACAATTTTTCACCTGACAGATATTTAAACTGTCCCACTGGGGACTCAGGACAACCTTGCATGGAATCCTATTAACAGAAAGCAACATGGCCAGCACAATCACCATCTCATTTTGATGAGTACACTAATCAAGGGAGGTATGACAGGTAAAAGAGTTCAGTGATTTGGAAAGTTCAAGTTGTTTCTCTGTGGGCTGCAGTTTCAAGATTTCTGGTTGGAATGATCCATACTGTAGAGTTCTGGGTGGGCACCATCTCACAGAGGAAACAAATGTAGCCTTCTCTGGGCATTGACATATTCAGTCGGGATGGAAATTCTTTCTCAGCACAACTTCTGCACTCACCACACTACAATGAGGTCTTTGCCTGCCCATGTCTCACATTTTATGTGTCTTTTGCTAAGAGGATTCCAGAGCAGGCTGTCCTGAGTCTCAAGGACAATGTGTCTTCTGCTAAGTGGATTCCACAGCAGGCTGCCCTGAGTCTCAAGAACAATCTACAATCAAGTCTTTTGCTATCTGAATAGTGTAGGCTGCCTGACAAGTAAACCACAGGGATGTGCCTGTCTCTGCCTCCCAACTCTGAGATTACAGGTTTATGGACCCATCCCTCCCTTCTTTATATGGTTTCTTGGAATCAATCTCAAGTTCTCCTGCTGGCCCAGCAAACACTTTACCAGCTAAACCAACCAGAATGGTTGGTTTACTATCTACATGGTAAATAATCCAGAAAAACTTCCCATATCAAATATGGAAATGAGAGAAAATGGGTTTGCTTTCATTTTGGTGAGCACTGAACTAATGAAGGGAAGGAATGCCAAATTAAAAATTCAGTGGTATGAGGAGTTGGAGGCGTTTATTCTCTAGGCTGTGGTTAGAAGACTCCTAGATGGAATGGTCCATACCTTAGAGTTCTGTGTGAACGCCATACCAGGAATTAATTGTAGCCTTCCCTGGGAGTGAGGTAGAGAGTTAAATTATTCAGTGTGCATTGTGATGCTTCATCAGCATGTCTTCTGCAGGGCCTGACCTGTCTGCTGGACCACTGACCTTTATAAGTGCACAGTCATGGCCACCACCTGACAGGCATGACAAGAAGAAAGACAAAGACAAATGCCAAGAAAGAGACACGCAAAGAGGAGAAAATGCACTCATTCAATCGATTTACTGGTCAGGGATGTCATTCATGTCTTATGTACAATTCCAGGATGCATGGGGTAGTATTTAAGCCATGCATATTCAACTGAATAAATGTAAGTAATGTTTGTTATCAACTTGGACCATGAACATATCACTAAGAATCAATAGCTTTTTGTTTGCAGAGCCTTACAGTGTACAAAGCTGTTGTTTGCGATGAAGTTTTAAATCAACCTTATAAGCTTTAGATCATTAAAATTGGTTAGAATATAATGAGACTGATTGCGAAAGCTGAACAGATTCTTGAGGTAACAGAATCACACAGGGGTCTGCAGTCAGGAGAAAAATGAACCTGAGTCCTGGATTCCTCCCAAAGTGGTTGGAGAACATTAGCCTCTCAAAAGTGGCACCTACCTCAAAGTACCTAACAGCTTGTGGGTGTTGTTGCTGTTGCTGTTGTTTTGGGGGAAAGAGGGTACTTCTCCAGAGGAACAGCAGTTAATGGAAGGTAATGACATTTTAACTGTAACCAGACCCACTATGATTATGGACGGAAGAAAGAATAATCATAGGGTGTGTTATAAATCCAACTAAAACTTGTTTCTAGAATCGGTCATCCTAGTAATCTTTCCCACTAGTTCCATCTGAGCAGCATACACAGCTTCTCTATATCACAAGGATCCTTCCAAAGTCTACAGCAGTTTCTGATTATGGTAGTAATAATTAGGAAATTTCATAAAATTCAAGAACTTTAATCATCAACAGGATGCGATCAATGTTTAAGTTAATGAGTATGTCATTGACTTTGCCTGCTACAGACTAAGCACCTCCACTGGGCTATAGATAGGTATATTTGTAAATTAAGATGTCAGTCCAGGCCATCCTCTGTCACATCAGAAAAATACTTTCTTGTGAGTCCTTAAGCCTGTAAGATTGAAATAACAGTTGATGGGATTTCATGAGAAGCAGTGGAGAACCCTGAACATGTTAACATAGTCAGCCTCAAATAAAAGGGTCAGGATGATTATCCTAGGATATTTTAGTTTGTCACATTAAAAATAAACGTACCATATTGATCCTGCCAATCCAAGAACATGAAATATTTTTCCATCTTCTGAGGTCTTCTTCGATTTCTTTCTTCAAGGACTTGAAGTTCCTGTCATGCAGATCTTTCACTTGTTTGTTACAGTCATACCAAGATACTTTATATTGTTTGTGGCTGTTGTGAAGGGTGTTATTTCCCTAACATCTTTCTCAGCCTGCTTGTCCTTTGAGTACAGGAAGGCTACTGATTTGCTTGAGTTGATTTTATAACCAGCCACTTTGCTGAAGTTGTTTATCAGTTGTAGGATTTCTCTGGTGGATTTTTTGTGTTGCTTAAGTATACTATCATATCATCTGCAAATGATGATAGTTTGACTTCTTCCTTTCCAATTTGTATCCCTTTTACTTCCTTATGTTGTCTAATTGCTCTTGGTAGAACTTCAAGTACTATATTGAAAAGATATGGAGAGAGAGGCCAGCCTTGTCTAGTCCCTAATTGTAGGAAATCAGTCTTGCAGTTCCTCAGAAAATTGGGCATGACACTTACAGAGGACCCTGTCATACGACTCCTGGGCATATACCAAGAGGATTCTCTGGCATAAAATAAAGACACATGAACCACTATGTTCATAGCAGCCTTATTTATAATAGCCAGTAGTTGGAAGGACCCCAGATGTCCCTCAAAGGAGGAATGGATACAGAAAATGTGGTATATTTATACAATGGAATACTACTCAGCAATTAAAAATAATGAATTCATGCAATTTGTAGGCAATTGGTTGGATCTGGAAAATATCATCTTAAGTGAGTTAACCCAATCACAAAAGAATACACATGAAATGCAATCACTGATAAGTGGGTATTAATGAGCCCAGAAGCTTTGAATACTCAAGGCTCAATGAGCAAGTCAAAAGATTCCCAAGAAGAAGGAAGGAGAGAACCCTGGTCCTGAAAAGACTGGATCCAATTTTGTAGGAGAGTACCAGAACAGAGAAATGGTGGGGGGGTGATTGGGGAATAGGCATGGGGGATTGGGGGGAGAGGAGGAGGGAAGAAGACTTATGGGACACATGGTGAGGGGGTCAAGGGGGAACTGGGAAAGGGGAAAGCCTTTGGAATGCAAACGAAGAATATAGAAAATTAAAAAATATATATTCCAGAAAATAAAAGAATGTCAATTCAAGACAGAAGTGTGTAAAAACATGAGTTCAGCACTGATTAAAAAAAAATACCATTCCTGCATGTATTAATGTATGGATACTCCTTCGGGTCCTTCTTAGAAAGGGGATTAAAATATGTCCAGAAAGAGAGACAGAGACAAAGTGTGGACCAGAGATTGAGGGAAAGACCATCCAGAGACTGGCCCACCTAGGCATCCATTCCATATGCAGTTACAAAACCCAGACACTACTGTGGATGCCAACAAGTGATTGTTGACAGGAGACTGATATAGCTGTCACCTGGGAGGCTCTGCCACTGCACAACAAATATAGGGGTGATTCTCTCAGCCAATAATTGAACTGAGCTCAGAGTTCCGAATAGAGGAGCTAGAGAAAGGACACTGGGAGCTGATAATAGTTAGATTGATAATAGGTAGAAGCTGGAAAGAACCAAGATACCCTTCGACAGAAGAATGGATATAGAAAATGTGGTTACACAATGAAATACCATTAAGCAATTAAAACAATGACTCATAAAATTTGCAGGCAAATGGATGGAGCATGAAAATATCATCCTGAGTGAGGTAACATAGAAACAAGGAAAATACACTTGTATGTGTTTGCTGAAAAGGGGATATTTGTCCTAAAGTTCACAATGCCCATGATACAACATTCAGACCTTATAGACCTTCTAAGAAAGGGAGACCAGGGTATGGTCAATGTTTCAGTCCTGCATTGAGGGGCAGACGGTATGATCTCAGGAGGTGGTGGTAGATGAGATCTGGGAGGGAGAGTGGAGAGGTAGGACATAAGGGACAGCAGTATCAGGTACTGGAGAGGATAGAAGAGAGGTACAGGGGGTCTGGAAATCAAAGAAAAATATGTAGCAGGGGGATGAGGAACTGTGGATAGCAATGTGAGGGATGTCAACACCAGGGAAACCAGAGGACACAAAGGAGATGACTTTAGCCAAAATATGCAGAGAAGGAGGAAATAGAAACCGTAGAGACCACCTCCATTGGATATGTACACCTCTAGCCACCCCCAAACCCTCCCTCTGGTCACCCCTCAGTCAAGGGATGGTGCCACTCACCCATCAGAAATTTTGTAAACCAGAAATTTTCTTAAGCAAAGCAAGAGTAGGGACAACAAATGGAGCAGAGACTGAAGAAAGAGCCATCCAAGGACTGCCCTATGTTGGAATCCATCATGTCTGCAGACACCAAACTAGGCACTGTTTGTGTAGTCAAGATGTGCTTCTTGACACAAACCTCTTGAGAAGGTTCTTAGGGAAGTTCTTCCAGAAACTGACCCTTGCAGACATTAGACTGAGATCAGCAAACCTGGTAGGAGAGCTTTGGGGAAAGGTGGAGGAGCAGAGAGGATGGCAAGATCATTGGAAGAACAACATCTGCTATCAGGACCACCCAGTGCTCCCAGTGATTAGACAACAAACCCAGGAGTGTAAAGGGAGGTATCTATACCTCTAGATACATTGTAGCAGATGATGGCCTTGCCTGACAGCAATGGAGGAGAGGCCCTTAGTCCTGTGGAGATTTGATGCCCAACCTCCAGTAGAAGTGGAATTCAGAAGCAGTAGAACAGGGAAGGTGGGAGGGTGGGGAAGCATCCTCATACAGGCAAAGGGGACAGGAAAGGGCAGATGTGGTTTGAGGAGTTATTGGAGGAATCAGGAGTTATCAGGAAGTGGTATAACATTTGAGATGTGATTGAATGATTAATAAATAAATTTAAAACAATACACATATGCCAGGCAATTAATTTTAACAAAGGAGACTCGGGAGCCAGATGCTGGTGTGAAAATCTGCCAGGTCAGAGAGGCAGGTAAAGCCCTCAGCTGACATTCCTACTCTGCTGCTCTTCCCAGAAGGAAAGCATTTTTTATCCCTCTCCACACTTTTATCCCTAAGAGGGCCTTGACTCAAGCCATCGTAGACATAATAGTGCATATTGATCTTGAATTTGATGGCTCCTTGCTGAAGCATATAGATGTGGAATTTGATAAGATTAAAACGCTGACAACATAAAGACCATAACATGGGAAAATGGTGAGCATAACCCTGATCTAAATCAAGATTATGGTTAGCAAGATCTGGTCCCTGAGGAAGTATATCAAGACAAATCTGGGATAGAGGTACATGAACTCTGCCCTGGACTGAAGTAAGAAACGTGGAGATGGGAGAAAGATGTATGGTTAAATAGCCCACCAAGTTCACATGGTGTCTGCTTGATTTAATCTCAGGACATGGAAGTGGAGTATTCTGACGGCTTTTGTCTAGCCCATTGAAAGGGTCAATGGGCTGTAGCCTCAGCACTTGATACTTCCTGATGGGGCATCAGCACTCAGGGAAGCTAGAGACTGTCATTGGCATAGTATCATGCTAGCAGCAGTTTGTACTGCTCTGTTATTCAGAAGGTTATACACATTCTCATTTGTTCTTAATATGGACCCAGGTAAAGAGAGAACAAGGTCTGTAGAACAGAAAGGTCATTTGTGCTTCTCTGTCTTCTGAGCAAGAAATACTTGTAGAGAGAGAATGGTAAGTTCTTTATTATAGATAAAAATTGGTAGGTAAGGCCTTGCATTAGGGTGAGTTTCAGTGCTGTTTTCTGAAACAGCTTCTCAAATATTCCGTGTGGTCTTCTACCTGGCTTCCCAGGTTACCCTTCACATCAGATAATCCTGTTTCCACTTTCCAATTCATAGGCTTAGAAGTGCTGTTCCTAGGAATGTTAGGACAGCACTAGTCACTGACAGAGACCTGGGTTTTCTAAAGTTGAGGTGTGTACCCACCAGTATAGCTATAGCCAGTTTTCTCTATGTCTGCTCCCTAGTTCAGATTGTTGCTGAAAAACGCCTGCCAATCATTGACACAGAAAAATAACTTCTCTCAGAGCGAGGTCATGTTGATCAGATACTTTTATGTTCTTTATGACATTTGTTAATCTTATAATGTTCCACAAAGCTTTCCATAGGACCATCAAATTTACAGTCAATATACAGTGTTATATGCAAAATGACCTTATCATAACTGAGTAATGGACACTTCCTGTAACTTCATATGAGTTATTGTACTTTTACTTTGTTTCTTTGTTTATAATGTTTTTGTATTTTGCTTTCCAAGTTGAGAAAGATAGACATCTGGGGCCATGGCACAACTCCTAAAATTTGAACTATAGTTCTGTTCACTCAGTATAAGGGTCTTCATTCATTAAAAGAACTATGTTTGACTGCCATAGGTAGTTTATCTGGTGTGTGGGACCAATCATGAACAAACACAAGATGTAAGGCCCTTCCTCTGTGCACTTAGCAACATCTGTTGTGTTTTCATAATCCCTTGTCTCTTTTGAATATATAATTATTTTGACAGAATCCCATTTTAAAGCTTATACAGGGGCTGTATGCAATCCTTCTTTGGTGACACTGGTGCAGATATGAGAGCATCATACTCAGCCTGAAGGCTGTTACATTGTTGCCTCCAATATTTTACTTTCCTCTGCCAACAGATCTCAAGATTCTTGACCCCACCACGATGACTACAACGCTCTCTCTCCCCTAAGGCATCTTGGGACAACATTCAAACGCTAAGCACAAGACTTCATGAGTGTTACCTCTAACACACACCCACCTTGTAACCTGCCCTGAAGGATCTGCCTGGATGTTATTTCATGCAACATACCTGATAAGACAGGAGAAATTTTTGGCTTCATATTCAAACTGGAATGAAATCTCAGTAGATTTTAATGTCTCATTTTCCTGATTGAGGGAAATTTGAGGTAGGATGAGACAGTTCTGAGAAGAAACACTCAGATACACAAGGATGACTTAAGTGTTGCCAATCATGCCTAGAGAAAACCCTGTCTTTAGAAAGTGGATGTGCTCAATGGCTATGTCCTGGGAGAGTCCCCAGGAAAGGTCAACGTATTGCTATTTACAAACTATGTGATAATATACATAAGTGATTCCAAAGAAGTACCAGAGAACTACAGCTGATAAACAAATAAAACAAAGTATCCAGATACAAAATGAACTAAACCCAGAGGATTCCCTAGCATGTAATAAGGATACATGTTCCACTATATTCATAGCAGCCCCCAGAAGCTAGAAAGAACCCAGATGTCCCTCAGTTGTGGAATGGATACAAAATATATGGTATATATACACAATGGAGTACTATTCAGCCATTAGAAACAATGAATTCATGAACTTCTTAGACAAATGGATAGAGCTGGAGAACATCATCCTAAGTGATGTAACACAATCTCAAAAGAACACTCGTGGTATGCAATCAATGATAAGTGGATATTAGCCTAGAAGACTGGAATATCTAAGACACCATCCACATATCAAATGATGTCCAAGACGAAGGAAGGAGTGGCCCCTGATTCTGGAAAGGCTCACTGCAGTAGTGTAGGGGAATACCAGAACAGGGAAGAGGGAAGTGCTGAATGGTGGAACAGGGGGAGGGAAGAGGACTTATGGGACTTTCAGGGAGGGAGGAGCCAGGAAAGGGGGAAATCATATGAAATGTAAATAAAGAATATATCGAATAAAAAATAAAACATGAATCTTCTCTAAGAAAAAAATGAACTAAAAACGTCAGTAGATATCTTTATTGAAATGGTATAACCTAAAAAATAAATTTGGATAACAACATCTTAAGGTAAACAGAAATAATATAAAGGATCTTGGTGTAAGTCTCAACATGCAATGAAAGACCTATAGGACAAGATTTTCCAATCTCTCATAGGAGAAACTGGAGAAAATATCATTTGATAGAAAGAGCTACCATGGTGGTTAGAATTAACATGGTGAACACGGACATCTTTTTAAAAGCAGCCTACAGATTCAATGCATTCCCATCAAAATTTTAACACAATCAACTACAGTTCTTGATAGAACCCTTCTTACATTTATAACAAAAAAACAGTGTGTTATTTAGGTTTTCTCTTACTATGAAAAGTCACAATGACCATAGCAACTTTATTATAAGAGAAAACATGTAATTGGGCTGTCTGACAGGTTCCGAGATTCAGTCCATTATCATCATTGAGAGAAGTCCAGGAGTGCCCAAGATGGAATGGTTCTGGAGGAACTGAGAGGAGGAGCTATGTTGTCTTCTGAATGCAAATAGAAGACTGTCTAGTGTGTAGCTAGGAGGAGGGTCTCAAAAACCAGGCCCACTGTGACATACCTCCTCCATAGAGGCAACAGATTTAAACAGTGCTACTGCCTTGGTTAAGCATATTCAAACCACAAATTCCACTCGCTGGCTAACATAGGCTTCTTCAAAGAGATGAGTCTATGTGGCTATACCTATCCATAGACTAACAAACATACACTCAATATGGTAGATTTTTGAGGAAGTAAATTCATCTGTGGCCTTTTAAATCTTCTATTGTAAACTGGACAACATAGCAGTGGACTATAACCCCAGAATTCTGGGTGATGTGAGGCAGGGGATAGGTTTGAGACCAGTCTCCGCTACATGACACCCTGCAAATGATGGTCAGTTGTTGAAAGACTAGCATTAGGGAAAACAGGAATGTTAAGTGCTGTACAAAGCTGTCTCCTTCATGGATGTTTAACCATTCTCTGCCCAGAAGACGGGGAAGGGAGGTGACTAATAGTCCCAACGACGTCTGTATTATCTGGATGACTGAGAACACACCAGATCCTCCCTTTAGGCCCATAAGATAACACATGTAACCTGTCTTTAGAACCCATCTTCATGGAAGAAGGGACATGTACTTTGAGTAGAGTTTTGTTGTAATTATGCCTGCTTATGCACATAGGATTGTGTTATATCAGAAACTGGTTTTCCAAATGCTACTGTATTTAAATATGCATGAAATAACCTGGCTTGTGTCCGAAAAAGGGGAAAAACAAGAAGGTCCCATCAGAACAGAGCTTATCCACCTATTTTCTAAGTAGCTGCCTCAATCAATAGGAACAAGGTTAAGAAATGTAGCCTTTTTGTAGGTTTGCCTTCAGGGTTCACCTCCAAGAACTTCCCAATCTTTGGGCATGTGAAAATGATCCTCTTCAATCAGAAAACGTGAGAATGAAAATTTCCCACTAATCTTCATTTATATTTTAAATTGTGTTAGGTAAAGTCCAGGTTCACTAGTTTATGACTATCTTTATTTCAAAGAAGCCTCTGGCACTTTGTCTTGTCCACCATGGCACTTCTATTAACAATGGACACTATCAAGTTGTTGTGATGGGAAAAGTTACACCACATGATATCTTAACCAATTCCAGTGAACTAGGTGGGTATTGACTCACCAAAGGCAAGTAGAATGGAGATGAAAAAAACAATCTGTTTTGGTCTTAATAAACTCATATGTGTTGTTAAAAAAATAAAGCATGAAATACCAGTATGAAATAATTATAATCAGTATTGACCTAATTAGAGTGACATCACTTAATATTTTATTTTTATTTTCTTCTCCGATATTCAAGTCATCTAGAGCCCCACTATACAAGATCCTAAAGCCTTCCATTGTGGTGTTCTCCATCCTTTACTATCTCCTTAAGGACCTATAAGGACTTACCAAAATCTGATGGCTTCTCAGTTTGTCCACAGCAAGTGTGATCTCTCTATCCAAGGGTCTTGCCAAAAGTTGCAGAACCGGCAAATTGTTCTACAATACAAAAACCCCAGAAACTAAATTCTACAAGTGAAGTCTCAGGAGTGAGATGAGGGAGTGAAATCCTGCTATGGAGAGAGAGTCTATTAAAGCACCCAGCTGTCCTTTCTATCTCATTGACCTCCTAGAAGAGCATTACACCACTTCTTCAATATCCTTCAATTAAAAGACTTTCCATTTGTTTAGATATATTCATTCCCTCTCAACTTGTTCCATGTTATGCTCTTCAGCTGGAGTGAACTTTTAAAGCTGTGCAGCAAAGGTGTGTGTTAGGGCTGAGCCACACTACAAGTCCTTGTGTACAGTACGCAGAAAGCTCCTGGGTTAAAGGTCCGTGCCAGAGATGAACAATACCACATTAAAATTTTTTGGTATATAACACATTCACAGAGTTCACAATGTGATCAAATATCCTGTAACATACATTAGTAATATTTCCAGTGTCACATAAATTAAGCTCTCTGACAAGTATCCAGGTTGTTTTCATGCATATCTGAGTGCATCTCCATAGGAATCATACAGAACATCACAACTGTGCTATTCAAGCTGTTGCATAAGGTGAACAGGGACCCAAAACCACCAAGGAGACCCTGGTATTTGACACAAAGAAATTCCCTTCCCTCTATTCATATAGTGTATGGCAAGTCACCATTGCTGCCCTTGTCTCACTCCAAAAAGTGCTGCTGAATTGAAGTGTTGAGGTCCAGGGGTGAACCCACAAATCACAAAAACACGGATCTCAGTTAATCAGGGATGGTTAATTGTATCAAAAACATCCGGGGAGATTCAGGACACATTGAAAAGACCAAACCTAAGAATAATAGGTATAGTATAGTATGAAGATTCCAAAATTAAAAGGCCATAAACATATTCAACAAAATCATAGAAGAAAACTTCAATAACCTTAAAGAAAAACAAGACCATAAAAGTACAACAAGCCTGCAGAGCACCAAATTGATTGGACCTGAAAAATTCCTCCATTCAAATAATAATCAAAACACAAAATACAGAGAACAAAGAAAGAATATTAAAACTTGTATTGTAAAAGGCCAAGTAATATATAAGGCCAGACCTATCTGATTTACTCCTGACTTCTCAAGAGAGACGAAAAGCCAGAAGATCTTGGGTGGATGTTATCTAGACAGTAAAAGAACAAAAATGTCAGCCTATGCTACTATACACAGCAAAACTATCAATCACTTTCAATGGAGAAACCAAGGTATTCCATGATGAAACCAAATTCAAACACTATTTTTCCACTAATACAGCACTGCAGAGAATAGCAGAAGGAAAACTCAAAGTCAATGAGTGAAACTAATTAAGTAATCACATCTCAACAACTACAAAAAAGAGAACCACACAATCATAATGCCACCTCTAACAACAACAACAAAAAAAAAAACAGGGAGCGAAAATCATTTATCTTTAATGTCAATCCAGAGTCCTGCAGAGTTCCCAGGAGCTAAACTAGCAATTAGAGTGTATGAAGGATAGGTCTATGGCTCTAGATTCTATGTAGTACAAAAATTCCTCACCAGCCATCAATGAGAAGGAAGACCCTAGGACCTGTTGCCCAAGCAAAGGGAGATGAAAGAGTAGTGACAGAAGAATGGATATGTAGGTGGGGGAGCACGATCTTAGAGGCAATGATGACAGGAAGTGGGATAGAGGGAATCCAGGAAGGGGGACAACATTAGAATTCTAAAAAAATAAAATATCCAATTAATAAATGAATAGCCAAAAATAAAATAAAATAAAAAGCAAAGGGGTAAAAGAATAAATAAATAAAAATTAACACAAATTAGACAACCAAAAAGCAATTGAAAATCCCTAATGACCTAATGCTGCTTGCATTGTAATACTAATTTGTAGCTCCTAATACTTGTTACCCTAAAGAGGAGTAATGCTGGCCCCACTTAAGTGTAATTTATAAATAAAGATGCCATCAGCCATTAGCTGGGCAGAGGAGAGATAAGTAGGTTTTAATTTTCATGAAATTTGAGAGAGAGAATCATGAGGAGGGAAGAAGTAGAAATAATCAGCCAAAGAATGAAGGAATAATGTGAAAGAGAGGAGACAGGAGAAAAGACAGCAGCCATGGTATAATAGAGGAGAGTCTGGTCTTCAGGGCTCTCTAATTAAAATAAAGAACAGCCAAGACTAAACATAGTAAGTAATAATTCAGGGTTATTGTTAGAAAAGTACATTTTTACAGCATGGAGTGTAGGCACCTGAACAACTACTAGCTGCTTAAGGCATATTGTAAATCAAAAATAATGAGAAATGTATAGACACTATGCCAGCTCAAAAGAAGTTACAAAAAGGAATACATTAGTATGAAAGGAGAGATAAAAATACCAGAGATCACAGAAATTAAGTTAGCAATGCTAAGACAGTTCATCAAAAGAAGACTAAGCAAACCACAAATGTTGGCAAAATGACAGAAATTAATACAGAGGTTTAAATAAGAATAAAATGTTAATAGGTGGACTTGCAGCAGCAGTCTCCATCTTGCTGCTAGGTCACCAGTAGAGAGGCCCAGGTATGCAGACTAAATCATAGCTTGGGTGGAAACCTGCCAGGCTCTCGCCTATAGCCAGTGCCCAGGAGATCAATGGGCCATCTCCACAGCCAATGGGCCCTGTACCAACTCAGTTGGAAACCGCCTATCCTGAGGTCTTCTCAGCACTCACAGCAGTGGTCTCCATCTTGCTGCCAGGTCATCAGTAGAGAACCAACAGGCGGGCCAAGGCTTATGGGCGGTTCAAACACCAGCCAGTGACAAGGCCAACTAACGCCAGAGATAAACAGATGGCAAAAGGTAAATGTAGAACATTACTAACAGAAATCAAAGCAGCATGGCAGCATCTGAACCCAGTTCGCTGACAACAGGAAGTCCTAGATAGCCCAACACACCAGAAAAACAAGATTTGGAACTAAAATCACTGGTCAGGATGCTGATAGCTGAACACATAGCTAAATCTCTTAAGGAAATACAGGAGGCGTTATAGAAAGTCATCCAACAAAACAAAGTATGGGACCAGATGGTTTTAGTGCAGAATTCTATCAAACCTTCAAAGAAGACCTAACACCAATACTCTATCAAACTTTTCCATAAAATAGAAACAGAAGGAACACTGCCAAATCTTTCTATGAAGCCACAATTATGCTGATACCAAAACCACACAAAGATCCAACAAAGAAAGAGAACAACAGGCCAATTTCCCTTATGTATATCCATGCAAAAATACTAAATAAAATACTTGCCAACCGAATCCAAGAGCACATCAAAATGATCATTCACCACGATCAAGTAGGCTTCATCCCAGGGATGCAGGGATGGATCAATATACAGAGATCCATCAATGTAACCCACTACATAAACAAACTAAAAGAAAAAAACCACATGGTCATCTCATTAGATGCTGAAAAAACATTTGACAAAATTTAGTCTCCTTTCATGCTAAAAGTCCTGGAAAGTACAGGAATTCAAGGCCCATACCTAAACATAGTAAAAGCAATATATAGCAAACCAGTAGCGTAATTGTGGCTTTGTAGAACGAGTTGGGAGTGTTCCTTCTGTTTCTATTTGTGGAATAGTTTGAAGAGTATTGGTTTTAGATTCCCAAGTAAAGGGATGGAGAGGACCCTGGTCCAGAAAAGACTAAATCCGGTTTTGTAGGAGAGTACCAGAACAGAGAAATGGTGGGGAGGGGGGTGATTGGGGAATGAGGAGGGAAGAGGAATTATGGGACATATGGTGAGGGGGGAACTGGAAAGGGGAAAGCCTTTGGAATGTAAAGAATATAGAAAATAATACAAAAAGAAAGGCAAGTCTAGGGACACAGGAAAAGGCTCAGCGGTTAAGAGCACATGCTGCTTTCTAGAGGACCTAGCACCCACCTCAGGAGTCTCACAACCATGTGTGACTCTGACTCTAAGGATCAAATACCCTTTTCTGTTCCACAAGGGCATAGACTTGCACATGGTACACAGAGATGCAGGAAGAATACATACATCTAAAAATTTTAAAGTGTAGAGAAATCTCATGGAGCCTCAACTACAGGCAACTAAGGAAGCCTGAGAAGTGGGTAACAGTCATCCTCCAACTGGTAATCCAATACCAAATGGTCAGATCTGAAATCATGTACAGAAATATTTTTTCTACAAAGTAAATATTATATATATATATATATATAATTAAAAATATGTCTTTCTATGTGTTTCCTCTATTTTATCAGAAAGGTTTTCAATATAAATTTTCAATTTTATCACAAACCTTTCTAATTCCAACTTCAATTAATTTAGAGTTTTTATATCTACCATTTTATGTGTAAAATTTTCCATGAAATAGTTAATTTTAACGTGTTTGTCTATATATATCTTGAATTTTACCAGATATATTTTCCATGTAAATATTCAATTTTATCTGAATGTTTATAATTCCACCTTCAATCAAATTAGAATTATCTTTATGCCTATCATTTTACCTGTATAATTTCCATAATAAGCTTTAATTTTAACATGTTTTTCTATATATTTCTTGAATTTTACTAGAAATATTTTCCATATAAATCTTCAATTTATCAGAAAATTTTTATAATTCCACTTTCAATCAATCAACTTAGGAATACTTTTATGCCTACCATTATTATATTTATATAAAATTTTCCATGATAATCTTCAATTCTAAAATATTTTTTTAAATTATTCTATAATTTTATCAGAACTATTTTCCACATAAATCTTCAATTCTATAATAAAATGTTTTTATTCCATAATTCAATTAAATTAGCAATGTTTTACATGTCGATCATGTTAGTCTTTAATTTTTCATGAAAATTGCCAATTTTAATGTGTTTATCTGAAATAATTTCCATGTAAATATTTAATTTTATCATAAAATGTTTTACTTCCCTTTTCAATAAAAAAGCAAATAAATTTATCCTTATCAATAAAAAATGAGAGATTAAGGAAAATTGAGGATTGTGTGGCTATTGGGTTTGGTGAAAGAAAATTACAAGATAGACGGAACCCCATGGACCAAGGTCCCCATCATCTTGGATCCTGCATTTCAACCAGGGAAGCTCCTGATCTACAGAGAGCCCTGTGGTTAGACAGATTCCTGCAGTCTGCTACTATCTTGGCAAGAGCAGCTCAACTAGATGGAGCCCAGAGGCCTGACAGTGCCACCATCTAGCCTCCACCAGTCCAGCCAGGGAGGCTTTGGTTCTGCAGGGAATCCCGTGGTTAGACAGAGCCCTGAAACCTGCTACCATCTTGAAACTGGTAGCCTAAACAGTTCAACCAGGGAAGTTCCTGATCTACAGAAAGCCCCACAGCTAGACAGAGCCCCGTGGTCCCCACTATCTTGGTGAGAGCAGCTCAAACAGAGGGAGCCCTGCAGACTGAGAGCACCACCTTCTAGGCTCCAGCAGTCCAGCCATGGAAGCTCCAGTCCTGAAGGGAATCCTGCAGTTAGACAGAGGCCCGAGACCCACCACCATCTTGGAGCTGGTAGCCCAAACAGGTACACAGAGGGCACCAGAGTGAAGGATTTCCAAGGGTGTACCCTGCCTGGATGCCTTCCACGCCAGGGAGCCAGGTAGCTCCACAGCTGCCTGGGCATGCGGGGGAGCATCTGACTTGCAGGAAGTCCCATAGATAGAT
The DNA here is from genome assembly GCA_964023405.1 of Apodemus agrarius. NCBI lineage: Eukaryota > Metazoa > Chordata > Mammalia > Rodentia > Muridae > Apodemus > Apodemus agrarius. Next base: position 27,916,176 of record OZ030006.1, read on the forward strand.
GGAGCCCCACGGACTGAGATCCCCACCATCTTGGATCCTGAAGTTCAACCAGGGAAACTCCTCATCTAAAGGGAATCCTATGGTTGGTTGGACAAGGCACACTAGGGCTCCAACCACAACCAATAGTAGGGCAGCACATCAGCAATCTGTCCCAGAGGAAAACCAGTCATCCAGTGGTTGGAAAATAGCCTTATAGATTCAAGCACCAGCCAGTGTCAAAAGGACCAACTAACGCCAGAGATAAACAGATGGCAAAAGGCAAACACAGGAACGTTAGTAACAGAAATCAAGGCAATAGGGCAACAACTGTACCCAATTCCCCAACAACAGCAAGTCCTGGATACCCCAACATTCCAGAAAAACAAGATTTGGATTTAAAATCACTGGTCATGATGCTGTTAGAGGAACACAAAAAGGACATATATAAATCTCTTAAAGAAATACAGGGCAAAATGAATAAGTTAGAAGCCCTTACAATGGAAACACAAAACTCACTAAAAGAAATTCAGGAGAATATGGGTCAACAGATAGAATCCAATAAAGAGGAAACACAAAAATCACTTAAAGAAATACAGGAGAAATTGAATCAACAAGCAGAAGTCATGAAAGAGGAAACACAAAAATCTTTTAATGAAATACAAGAAAATACAAACAAACAAGTGAAGGAAGTGTGAAAAACCATCCAGCATCTAAAAACAGAAGTAGAAACAAGTAAGAAATCGCAAAAGGAGACAACATTGGAAATAAGAAACCTTGGGAAAAAATCAGGGGCCATAGATGCAAATATCAACAACAGAATACAAGAGATAGAAGAAAGGATCTCAGGTGCCAAAGATACCATAGAAACAATTGACACAACAGTGAAAGAAAATGCAAAAAGCAAAAAAGCTTGTTGCCCCAAACGTTCAGGAAATCCAGGACACAATGAGAAGACCAAATCTAAGTATTATAGGTATAGATGAGAGTGAAGATATATGACTTAAATGGCCAGCAAATATCTTCAACAAAATTATGGAAGAAAACTTCCCTAACCTAAAGAGAGAATTGCCCATGAATATACAGGAAGCCTACAGAACTCCAAACAGACTGGACCAGAACAGAAATACCTCCCGTCACATAATAATCAAAACACCAAATTATTAAATAAAGAAAGAATATTAAGAGCAGTAAGAGAAAAAGGCCAAGTAATGTATAAAGGAAGACTGATTATAATTACATCGGACTTCTCACCAGAGACCATGAAAGCTAGAAGATCTTGAGCAGATCTCATACAGACTCTAAGAGAACACAAATGCCAACCAAGATTACGATACCCAGCAAAATTCTCAATCACCATAGATGGAGAAACCAAGATATTCCATCATAAAACCAAAATTACACAATATCTTTCCACAAACCCAGTCCTACAAAGGTTAATAGGTAGAAAACACCAATACAAGGAGGGAAACTATACCCAGGAAAAAGCAAGATAATAAACTTCTTTCATCAAGCCCAAAAGAAGTTAACCACTCAAATATAAAAATAACATCAAAAACAACAGGAAGTAATAATCACTACTCCTTAATATCACTTAATATCAATGGACTGAAGTCCCCAATAAAAAGACATAGACTAACAGACTGGATACATAAACAGGACCCTACATTTTGCTGCTTACAGGAAACATGCTTCAGGGTCAAAGACAAATACTACCTCAGAGTAAAAGGCTGGAAAACAACTTTACAAGCAAATGGTCTTAGGAAACAAGCCAGAGTAGCAATCCTAATATCAGATAAAATTGACTTTCCACCTAAAGTCATCAAAAGAGACACGGAAGAACACTTCTTACTGGTCAAAGGAAAAATCCACCAAGAAGAACTCTTCATTCTGAACATCTATGCTCCAAATGCAAGGGCACACACATTCATAAAAGAAATTTTCCTAAACCTCAAAGTACACATTACACCTAACACAATAATTGTGGGTAACTTCAACACTCCACTCTCCTCAATGCACAGAAACTAAACAGGGACACAGTGAAACTAATTGATTCATTGGACATATTGGATTTAACAGATATATGCAGAACATTTCATCCTAAAGCAAAAGAACATATCTTTTTCTCAGCAACCCATGGTACATTCTCCAAAATCGATCATATAATTGGTCACAAGATAGACCTCAACAAATTTAAGAAGATCAAAATAATGTCATGCCTCATATCAGATCACTATGGAATAACAGTGGTCTTCAATAGCAACAAAAACAACAGAAAGCCCACAAATACATGGAGGCTGAACAATGCTCTACTCAATGATATTTAGGCCAAAGAAGAAATAAAGAAACCAAAGACCTTTTAGAATTTAATGAATATGAAGGCACAACATACCCAAATCTATGGGACACAATGAAAGCAGTGCTAAGAGGAAAACTCATAGCCCTGAGTGTGTCCAAAAAGAAACAGGAGAGAGCATATACTAGCAACTTAATGGCGCACCTGAAAGCTCTGGAACAAAAAGAAGCTATTTCACCCAGGAGGAGTAGAAGACAGGAAATCATCAAACTCAGGGCTGAAATCAATCAAGTTGCAACAAAGAGAACCATACAAAGAATCAACAAAACCAGGAGCTGGTTCTTTGAGAAAATCAACAAGATAGATAAACCCCTAGCCAGACTTAACAAAGGGCACAGAGACTGTATTCAACTTAACAAAATTAGAAATGAAACGGGAGATATAGCAACAGAAATGGAGGAAATTCAAAAAAAATCATCACATCCTACTACAAAAGTCTATACCCAACACAACTGAAAATCTGGAAGAAATGAACAATTTCCTAGACATATACCAAATGCCAAAATTAAATCAGGATCAATAGATCAACTAAAAAGACCCATAACCCCTAAGGAAATAGAAGTGGCCATACAAAGTCTCCCAACCAAAAAAAGCACGGGACCAGATGGTTTTGGTGCAGAATTCTATCAGACCGTCAAAGAAGACAACATCAATAGTCTTCAAATTATTCCACAAAATAGAAACAGAAGAAACACTACCTAACTCATTCTACAGAGCCACAATTATGCTTATACCAAAACCACACAAAGATCCAACAAAGAAGGAGAACTACAGGCCAATATCCCTTATGAATATTGACGCAAAAATACTCAATAAAATTCTTGTCAATCGAATCCAAGAACACATCAAAACCATTATTCACCATGATCAAGTAGGCTTCCTCCCAGGGATGCAGGGATGGTTCAATATATGGAAATAAGTTAATATGATCCACTACATAAACAAAGTTTAAAAAAAAAACACATGATTATTTCATTAGATGCTGAAAAGGCATTTGACAAAATTCAGCATCCATTCATACTAAAAGTCCTGGATAGAATAGGAATTCAAGGCCCACACGTAAACATAGTAAACGCAATATATAGCAAACCAGTAGCCATCATCAAAATAAATGGAGAGAAACTTGAAGCAATCCCACTAAAATCGGAAACTAGGCAAGGTTGCCCTCTCTCCATATCTTTTCAATACAGTTCTTGAAGTTCTAGCTTGAGCAATTAGACAACATAAGGAGGTCAAAGGGATACAAATTGGAAAGGAAGGAGTCAAACTATCACTATTTGCAAATAATATGATAGTATACTTAAGTGAACCAAAAAACTCCACCAGAGAACTCCTACAGCTGATACACAACTTCAGGACATTGGCTGGTTATAAAATCAACTCAAGCAAATCAGGAGCCTTCCTATACTCAAGGATAAGCAGACTGAGAAAGAAATTAGGGAAATGACACCCTTCACAATAGCCACAAACTATACAAAGTAAATTGGGGTGACTCTAAACAAACAAGTGAATGATCTGTATGAGAGGAACTTCAGGTCTCTGAGGAAGGAAATCGAAGAAGACCTCAGAAAATGGAAAAATCTCCCATGCTCTTGGATTGGCAGGATTAATATATTAAAAATGGCCATCTTACCAAAAGAAATCTACAGATTCAATGCAATGCCCATCAAAATCCCAACTCAGTTCTTCATAGAGTTAGAAAGAGTAATTATCAAATTCATCTGGAATAAAAATAACAAACAAAACAGGACAGCTAAAACTATTCTCTACAGTACAAGAACTTCTGGGGGAATCAATATTCCAGAACCCAATCAGTACTACAGAGTAATAGTTTCAAAAACTGCATGGTATTGATACAGTGACAGACAGATAGATCAATGGAATAAGATTGAAGACCCAGAAATGAACCCACACACCTATGGTCACCTGATCTTTGACAAAGGAGCTGAAACCATCCATTGGAAAATAGAGAGCCTTTTCTTTTTTTTAATTTTTATTTTCTATATTCTATGTTTACATTCCAAAGGCTTTCTTTCCCCTTTCCCAGTTACCCCCCACCATATGTCCCATAATTCCTCTCCCCCCCTGCAATTCCCCACTCATTTCCCCCCCACGATTGAAGACCCAGAAATGAGCCCACACACCTATGGTCACCTGATATTTGACAAAGGAGCTGAAGCCATCCATTGGAAAAAAGAGAAGAATGCACATTGATCTATTCTTATCTCCTTGTACTAAGCTCAACTCCAAGTGGATCAAGGACCTCCACATAAAACAAGACACAATAAAACTAATAGAAAAGAAACTAGGGAAGACCCTGGAGGACATGGGCACAGAGGAAAAGTTCCTGAATAGAATACCAATAGCTGATGCTCTAAGATCAAGAATTGACAAATGGGACCTCATAATATTACAAAGTTTCTGTAAGGCAAAGGACTATGAAGCAGACAAAACGGCAACCAATGAATTGGGAAAGGATCTTCACCAACCCTACATCCGACAGAGGGTTAATACCCAATATATACAAAGAACTCAAGAAGTTAGACTCCAGAGAGCCAAACAATACTGTTAAAAATGGGGTGCAGAGCTACACAAAGAATTTTCACCTGAAGAAATTCAGATCACTGAGAAGCACCTTAAGAAATGTTCAACATCAGTAGTCATTATTAGGGAAATGCAAAACAAACAACCCTGAGATTCCACCTCACTCTAGTCAGAATGGCTAAGATTAAAAAGTCAGGAAACAGCAGGTGTTCGCAAGGATGTGGAGAGAGGAACACTCCTCCACTGCTGGTGGGATTGCACGTTGGTACAACCACTCTGGAAATCAGTCTGGTGGTTCCTCAGAAAACTGGGCATGACACTTCCCTTCCCGAAGACCCTGTTATACCACACCTGGGTATATATCCAGAGGATTCCCCGGCATGTAATAAGGATCCATGCTCCACTATGTTCAAGCAGCCCTATTTATAATAGCCAGAAGCTGGAAAGAAACCAGATGTTCCTCAATGGAGGAATGGATACAAAAATGTGGTATATATACACATGGAGTACCTATTCAGCCATTAGAAACAATGAATTCATGAAATTCTTAAAGAAATGGATGGAGCTGGAGAACATCATCCTAAGTGAGGTAACCCAATCTCAAAAGAACACTCAAGGTATGCACTCACTGATAAGCAGATATTCGCTTAGAAGACTGGAATACCTAAGACACAATCCACATATCAAATGTTGTCCAAGAAGAAGGAAGGAAGGGCCCCTGACTCTGGAAAGATTTAATGCAGCAATGTAGGGAAATACCAGACCAGGGAAGAGGGGAGGGGTGAATGGGGGGAAGGGGGGAGGGAAGAGGGTTTATGGGGCTTGTGGGGAGGGGGGAGCCTGGAAAGGGTGAAATCATATGAAATGTAAATTAATATACCAAATTAAAAAATTAAAAAAAGAAAGAATATTACTTTCTGGCTTTTACTTTTTTTAATTTTTTTAAAGAAAGAACTTGTAAACAACAAAAAAAAATCACACAGCTGGATTACCTTAGGCAATTGGGCAAGCATTTTGTGGGATCCAACACATCTCGATGAAGCATTTACACACACACACACACACACACACACACACACACAAACACATTTTTTACATACATACATGCACACATAATGGCTTAGTTTATTTTGCTTTTAATTAGTGTGATGTCTATTTTTAGAGTCAACTTGAATATGCCTGGAATAAACTGAAAAGCAAGCAGCAGTCTACACTGGGAAGGGTTTTTCTTTTTTATTTATCTGCATTTTAATAATATATTTGAAAATTTATTCATAAGACAATGATTTATTCACAGATCCCTTCAATTGTTATTTACCTGGACAGGTAAATCTAGGTCAGGAATCATTCAACATGGCACCACCATAAGTGCATTGATTATTTTACTCTGATACAATTTTCTCAGAATTTAAACAGTCCATCCTAAGGAAAGGCTCCTTAATGCTCATGAGTGTCTAGTTGAACTAGTGAAAATTAGTTTCACTCATAAAGGAAGGCGAGGGCTCCTTTGATTATGTAAATCAAGAACTCACAATTCTGAAGTAATCTTGAAAGTAAAAAGGTTACACGAGGCCAGGTTATGCAAGCTTTACCTGCTGGGAGGAGACACACCTGGACCTGTTGTACTGCTGGGAATGTCTGCATGTCACACTACTGGGAATCATAAAAAATGCTCTACAGTGCAATTTCCAGAGGGGTTCATGGGACACTTTGTAGAGTCAGCTACCTTTAAATCTTCAGTGTAACTGTAAATAATCCTCACCTACACTATTTTAATTAGTCAAGAGTACTCATTGATTCCTTTTTTATTAAATGCATTCTTTATTTACATTTTAAATATTTTCCAATTTTCAGGTCCCACCAACCCCCACCAAAAATCCTCTATCCCATCCCCCTCCCCCTGCTCACCAATCCAAGCCCTCTTCCCTGTCCAGACATTCCCCTACTCTGGGGCATGTAGCCTTCTCAGGAACAAGGGCCTTTCCTCCATTTGATGTTGAACAAGCCCATCCTCTGCTGAATATGCATCTGGAGCCATGGGTCCTTTCATGGTTGGTGGTTTAGTCCCTGAGAGCTCTGGGGGCACTGGGTGGTTCAAACTGTTCTTCCTTCTATGGTGCTGCAAACCCCTTCAGCTCAGAAAATTAGGCATAACACTGCTAGAGGACCCTGCTATACCAATCCTGAGCATATACACAGAGGATTTCCCAGCATGTAATAAGGACACATGCTATGTTCATGGCAGCCCCATTTATAAGAGCCAGAAACTGGAATGAACCCAGATGTCCCTCAACAGAGGAATGAATACAAACAATATGGTATATTTACACAATTGAATACTACTCAGCTATTAAAAATAATGAATTCATGAAATTCTTAGGCAAATGGGTAGAACTGGGAAATATTATCATGAATGAGGAAACCCAATCATAAAAGGGCACACATCGCATGTACTCACTGATAACTCGATATTATCTCAAAATCTCAAAATAAACAAGTTACAATTCACAGACACAGGAAGCTCAAGAAGAAAGAAGACCAGAGTGTGGATGCTTTGGGTTTTCTGAGAAAGGGAACAAAATACTCACAGGAGCAATTATGGAGAGAAAGTGTGGAACAGGGACCGACAGAAAGGAAACCCAGAGACTCTCCTACCTGGGGATTCATCCTGTAAAAAGTCACCAAACTCTGACACTATTATGGATGATAAGAAGTACTTTCTGAAAGGGGTCCATTAAGCTTGTCTCCTGAAGGGCCCTGCCAGAGCCTTACAGATACAGAAGCAGATGCTAGCAGCCAACAATTGGGCTGAGCACAGGGTCCGCAATGTAGGAGTTGGAGAGAGTACTGGAGATGAAGTGGTTTGTAGCCCCATGGAAAGAACAACGATGTGATGTAGGCCAACAAGACACTCTAGGGTTCCCAGGAACTAAGCCATCAACCAAGCAGTATCCATGGTTCCCCCCAAAAGCTGTGGTAGAATAATACATTGTCAGGCATCAGTAGGAAAGTCCTTTGTCTTATGAAGGCTGAATACATACATTAGCATGAGGAAATCAAGGGGGTTAGGTGGGAGTGGGTTGAGTGGACGGGCATCTTCTTGGAGACAGAGGGTGGGAGGATGGATTGGGGCTTTTATAGGAAGGGGGAAACAGGGAAAGGGTATAACATTTGAAATGTAAATGAAGAATATATTCAATAAAAAATTAAAAAATCGTATGCATGATTAATCTGAATTTGTTGGCAAAATCCTTAATTTAAAAAAATCTCACCAGGCCTGAGTTCGAGGCCAAACTGCTCTGCAAAGTGAGTTCCAGGGCAGCAAGGGCTACACAGAGAAACTCTGTCTCAAGAAAACCAAAAAATAAAAATAAGATAAAATAAAATAATTTAAAAAATCAGAATTTAAAAAAAGTCATCCTGATCATGGTGGATGATCGTTTTGATGTGTTCTTGGATTCGGTTGGCAAGTATTTTATTTAGTATTTTTGCATCAATATTCATAAGAAAAATTGGCTTGTAGTTCTCTTTCTTAGTTGGATCTTTGTGTGGTTTTGGTATCAGGGTAATTGTGGCTTCGTAGAATGAGTTGGGTAGAGTTCTTTCTGTTTCTATTTTTTGGAATAGTTTGAAGATTATTGGTATCAGGACTTCTTTGAAGATCTGATAGAATTCTGCACTAAAACCATCTGGTCCTGTGCTCTTTTTGGTTGGAAGACTTTCTATGACCCCTTCTATTTCTTTGGGGATTATGGGTCTGTTTAGATGATCTATTTGATCCTGATTTAATTTTGGTATTTGGTTTCTGTCTAGGAAATTGTCCATTTCCTCCAGATTCTCCAGTTGTGTTGAGTATAGGCTTTTGTAGTAGGATCTGATGATTTTTTGAATTTCCTCAGTTTCTGTTGTTATATCCCCCTTTTCATTTCTAATTGTGTTAATTTGAATACTGTCTCTGTGCCCTTTGATTCTTTGTATGGTTCTCTTTGTTTCTACTTGATTGATTTCAACCCTTAGTTTGATGATTTCCTCTCTTCTACTCCTCCTGGGTGAGTTAGCTTCTTTTTGTACCAGGGCCTTCAGGTGTGCCATTAAGTTGCTAGTATATGCTCTCTCCTGTTTCTTTTTGGAGACACTCAGGGCTATGAGTTTTCCTCTTAGCATTGCTTTCATTGTGTCCCATAGATATGGGTATGTTGTGCCTTCATATTCATTAAATTCTGAAAAATCTTTAATTTCTTTTTTGTATTTCTTCCTTGACGATGGTATCATTGAGTAGCAAAGTTGTTTCTGTTGTTTTTGTTGCTATTGAAGAACACTCTTACCCCATGGTGATCTGATAAGAGGCATGGGATTAGTTCAATTTTTTAATATTTGTTGAAGTCTGTCTTGTGACCAATTATATGTTCGATTTTGGAAAAGGAACCATGAGGTGCTGAAAAAAAGGTATAATCTTTTGCTTTAGGATGAAATGTTCTATACATATCTGTTAAATCCAATTGGTCCAACGTTTCAATGAGTTTCCCTGTGTCCCTGTTTAGTTTCTGTTTTCCTGATTGGTCCATTGAGGATAGTGGTGTGTTGAGGTCCTCCACAATTATTGTGTTAGGTGCAATGTGTGCTTTGAGCTTTAGTAAACTTTCTTTTATGAATGAGGTTGCTCCTGAATTTGGATCATATATGTTTAGAATTGTGAGTTCTTCTTAGTGGATTCTTCCTTTGACTAGCAAGAAGTGACCTTCTGTGTCTCTTTTGATGACTTTGGGTTGAAAGTCAGTTTTATCTGATATTAGAATTGCTTTTCCAGCTTGCTTCCTGTGACCATTTGCTTGCAAAACTTTCTTCCAACATTTTACTCTAAGGGAGTGTTTGTCTTTGACTCTGAGGTGTGTTTCCTTTTTGCAGCAAAATGTAGGGTTCTGTTTCCATATCCAGTCTGTTAGTCTATGTCTTTGTATTGGGGAATTGAGTCCATTGATGTTAAGATATATTAAGGAAGAGTGATTATTTCTTCCTGTCTTTTTGATGTTATTTTTGTTTCTGAGTAGTTATCTTCCTTTGAGTTTGATGGAAGAAGGTTACTATCTTGCTTTTTCTTAGGTGCAGTTTCCATCCTTGTATTGGAGTTTTTTTAGAGCTGGGTTAGTGGAAAGATTAAGTTGGCTTCATCCCAGGGAAGCAGGGATGGTTCAATAAACGGAAATCCATCAACATAATCCACTACATAAACAAACTCAAAGGAAAAAACACATAGTCATCTCATTGGATGCTGAAAAAGCATTTGACAAAATTCAGCATCCTTTCATGCTAAAAGTCTTGGAAAGAACAGGAATTCAAGGCCCATATCTAAACATAGTAAAAGCAATTTAGCCAACATCAAGGTAAACGGAGAGAAACTTGAAGCAATCCCACTAAAATCAGGGACTGGACAAGGCTGCGCCCTCTCACCATTTCTCTTCAATATAGTACTTGAGGTACTAGCTAAAGCAATTCGACAACATGTGGAAGTCAAAGGGATACAAATCTGAAAGGAAGAAGTCAAACTATCACTATTCGCAGATGATATGTTTGTATACTTAAGTGACCCGAAAAACTCCACCAGAGAACTCCTACAGCTGATAAACAACTTCAGCAAATTGGCTGGTTATAAAATCAACTCAAGCAAATCAGTAGCCTTCCTATACGCAAAGGACAATCAGGATGAGAAAGAAATTAGGAAAATGACACCCTTCACAATAGCCACAAACAATATAAAGTGTTGGTGTGACTCTAACCAAACAAGTGAAAGATTTATATGACAAAAACTTCAGGTCTCTGAAGAAGGAAATTGAAGAAGACCTCAGAAAATTGAAAAACCTTCCATGCTCGTGGGTTGGCAGGATTAATATAGTTAAAATGGCAATCTTGCCAAAAGCAATATAAAGATTCAATGCAATCCCCATCCAAATACCAACTCAGTTCTTTATAGAGTTAGAAAGAGCAATTCTAAAATTCATCTGGAATAACAAAAAAACCAGGATAGATAAAACTATCATCAACAGTGAAAGAACTTCTAGGGGAATCAATATCCCGGACCTCAAGCAATACTACAGAGCAGTAGTGTTAAAAACTGCATGGTATTGTTACAGTGACAGGGAAGTGGATCAATGGAATAGGATCGAAGATCCAGAATAAATGGAGCTGGAGAACATCATACTAAGTCAGGTGACCCAGTCTCAAAAGAATACCCATGGTATGCACGCACTGATAAGCGGATATTAGCCTAGAATCTTGGAACACCAAAGACACAAATCATACCAAGTGATGTCTGACAAGAAGAATGGAGTGGACACCAGTGCTAGAATGGACCAAAGCATCATTGTGGGGGAGTACAAGAACAGGGAGGTGGGAGGTGGTGGATGAGGGAGCAGGGGAAGAGAAAAGGGCATGTGGGACCTTTGGGGATGGGGAACCAGAAAAAGTGAAATGGATTGTAAATATAGAATATATCCAATAAAAAAAGAAGAAGAAAAAATGAGAGGATCTATAGAAGAATATTTTCCATAGTTCTCAAAAAAAAGAAAGTATCAGAACAGAGAAATGGGGGAGGGGTGTTTGGGGAATGGGCTGGGTGAAGAGGACTTATGGGACATATGGTAAGGGGGAAACTGGGAAAGGGGAAAGCCTTTGGAATATAAACAAAAAATATAGAAAATAAAAGCATATATAAAAAATACACATATGCCAGCCATTTAATTTTAACAATGAAGACTCAAGAGCCAGATGCTGGGGCTAGAACTTGCCAGCTCAAAGAAACAGGGAAAACCTCAGCTGACCTTCCTATTACACAATGCCCTCAATATCTTGAAATTTAAAGACCTTCCTTTGGTTTACTTATATTTATTCCCTTCCAAGGGTTACTTGCTCTGCCTATTGACCTGGAGTTGACCCTCTTGCTTTGCAATACAGGTGTGTACTAGGCCTAAGCCACAGGACAAGAAAGTACAATAAACAGAAAGCTCTTGGGTTAAAGGTCATAGCTCTGGCTGAGCTACACTATAAAATATTTTGTTTGTTTGTTTGTTTGTTTTTTCAGTAAATAACACAATCTTAGAGTTTACAATCTAAACAAATATCCTGAAACTTTAGTTAGCAAATTACATTCATTGTAGAAATCCAGCTTTCTGTCAATTGTTCTGGTTGTTTGTAGGCATGTCTGAGTGCATCATCATGGGAACAAAATAATCCTAAGGAAGCTCAGAACTGGGCTCTGAAGGTGTTGCACATGGCCAATAGGGACCAGAAAAAGCACCAAGGACACCCCTGATCCTTATCACAATGAACAAATTTCCCATCCTTTGTTACACAATTTATTGCAAGATGTCACCATTCCTGACCTTGGCTCATTGTCATAAGTGTTGCCGAAAGGAAGTATTCATATATAGGTATCACCCAACAAACCACAGGAACACTAAATTCAGTTAAACAGGCATAGTTTATTGAATGCATACCTCGAGGCTGATTAATCAGGGCAACAGATCAATAGTATGCACTAGCTATTTCTCATGGCCAGCTCTGCATAAAAACCACACAGAACTCATGCACAAGGGCTGAAAATGCTGCCCTATGTGGGCCCTGACTCAAGCTATCTTAGACATAATAGTACATACTGACCTTAAATTTGATGGGTCCTATGGGAAGTATATGAATGTGGAAATTAATGAAATTATCAAACACTACAACATACAGAACATACCATGGTACGTGGTCAGTGTGAGCCTGCTCTGAATCAAGATGTTTTCCTTTGTGTTACATCCATGACCGGGTGGCATATTACATCAACAGTATGAAACAGAGGCTCCTAAGACCCAAAGGGGATATTAGCCAAAATGCACAGAGATGGAAGAGATAGAATCTGTAGAGACCACCTCTAGTAGATAACTATACCTCCACATAACTGCATCCACCCCTGTGACATTCACCATCAAGGGACCCACCCATCTCAAAATTTTTAACCCAGAAAAGTTCCTGAGCAGAAGAAGAGCAGGGAAAACGAATGGAGCAGGGTCTGAAGGAAGGGCCATCCAGGGACTGCCCAACCTGGGGATACCTCATGTCTGCAGTCAGCAAACCAGATACTGTTGATGTGGTAAAATGGCTCCTGCTTTCAGGAACCTCCCCTGGGGATTCTAAGGGAAGGTTGGCCCCCAACTGACAGTTGGAGCCAACCATTAGACTGAGTTCAGGGAACCTGGTTGGGGAGCTGGGAGAAAACCTGGAGGAGCAAAAGAGGATGACAACCCCTTGGAAGAACAACATCTGCTGACAGGACCACCTGGTACTCCCAGTGACTAGATCACAGAGAAGTGTTAAGGCAGGGATATATAACTCTAGATACATTGTAGCAGGAGATGGACTTGCCTGACAGCAATGGGAGGAGAGGCCCTTAGTATTGTGGATGATTGATGTCCCAGTGTAGTGGGATGCTGAAGCAATAGGACAAGAAAGTGTGGCTGACTGGGGGATCGGGGGACAGGAAAGGGCAGACATGGATTGAGGGGTTGTTGGAGGGATAACCAGGGGTGGAATCTCATTACAGATGTAATAGAATGGAATGATTAATAAATAAATTTAAAACAATACACATATGCCAGCCATTTAATTTTAACAAAGAAGGCTCAGGACCCAGATGCTGGGGTGAAAACCTGCCAGCACAGAGGCAGGTAAAGTCCTCAGCTGACCTTCCTACTCTGCTGACCTCCCAGAACGAAAGCATTTTTTATCCCTCTCCACACTGCACTAAATATCTTTCAACATAAAAACCTTCCTTTGGGTTAGTTATATTCATTTACTTTCAACTGGTGACTTGCTGTGCTTCTTGACCTGGAGTTGACTTTCTTTTGCTTTGCAATGAAGGTGTGTGCTTAGGCTGAGCCACAGGACAAGGAAGAACTTGTTTACAATAAACAAAGCTCTTGGGTTAAAGGTCTGTGGTAGGGCTGAGCTACAACAAAAGTTTTTTTTTCTTTCAGTGAAGCACAATTTGTAATCTTATGTCAGTAAGCAATTAAGTGCTGCTAATAATATACACGGTTATATCTAAAATAGCCTAGACTGACAGAATCTCATTTTATAGCTTACAGGGAGCTGTAATCCTTCTTTGTTGATGCTGGTGCAGAGATGAGACCCTCATACACTTCCTGAGGGCCTTTACATTGGTGGCTCCAATATTTTACTTTCCTCTGCCAACTGATCTCCAGATTCTTGCCAGAACCGTGATGAAGGCAACTCTCTCTCTCTCTCTGCTAAGACTTCTCGGGTCAGCTTTCAAATGCTAAGCACAAGTCTTTATGAGTATAGCCCTAACACACATCCACATATTAATCTGCCCTGCAGTCTCTCTCTGGATATGATTTCATGCACCTGTGCATTAGATAGGAGAATTTTAGACTGCATATTTAAACTGGAGTGATTTCTCAGTAGATTTTAATGGATCAGATTGCTGACTGAGGTTAAATTTGAGGTAGGATGGGACATTTCTGAGAAGTGTTGCAAAAGGAAACTCTCAGATACACAGGGATTACTGAGGTGATGGCAATCAAGGCTAGAGCAAACCCTGAAAGGAGGATGGGCTCAATGGCTATGCCCGAGGAGAATCTCCAGAAAGGGTAACGCAGCTTCCTGTTCAGTCCAGGAGGACATTAGCAGGGAGCCAAAGGCTGTATCCCATGACATCAGCAGGCCCTTCTTGAAAGTTCTATTGTCTCCTGGGAGTTCTTCCCATGAGCTGTGATGTCACCAGTGTTGTAGCAACAGCACAAACACTGAGTTTTCTCAGTCTGTGTCTAGAGGATACATTGATAGACATGTTTGCCCGACTCAGAAAACTTTTTCGGACAACCAATGTAGATGGGAGAGAAACTAGAGAGAGGAAGAAGGAAGGTGGCCTTTCATCTGAGAGTAATGAAGGAAGAAGAAGGTGGTCTTGGAGAAGGTGGAGTAAGTACTCGAAAGTGGATATTGAGTTTCCTGCCAGGGTGGCTTGGGGTGGCCTTTCTAGCAAAGGGGCAAAGGAATTGAAGCTTCTTGGAAGCAAAAGAAACTCCAACATTTTCACAACTCTTGAACATCAAAGGTACCAGAACATTATTTTCTCCACCCCTTAAAGCAGGATATGGCAAGGCCAAAGCAGTTGTGCTGTGAACTTCAATTCTTCACTTTCACGGGGTATTATGGTTCTTACTTGGGTACAGAATGAGACCATCAGGAGTCATAGGGGATCTAACCTATGGCAATTTGGGGAAGAGCATCACTGCCTTCACTTCCATGCTTCTTTTATCTTCAGGTTCTCTCTCACAGTAGTACCAGGGAGAGAGTTGTGACCCTGGCAAAGACCTCTTTTTCTCACAACTACTCTGACCTCCTCTCCCTTAATGTTCCTAGTTAGCTTTAACACTGGTTGTGGGTGGCAGGAATTATTGTCCTGTAACCTAAGACTTGTAAGATGTGTTACACCCAGAGACTCCATCCTCTGGCAACTTCTGGAGTGTTTGGTTTGTTTTGTTTTTTTTTTTTTCAGTAGAAAAAACCTGATCCCTGTGTTGGATATGTTGTTCCCTTACAGGAATTTTAAACCCATGACCTGAGCCTAGAGTAACAGGGTAGGAAAGCTGAACATCACACAGCACTCATGTACTTGTGGATAGTGAATTAATCATGTAACTTGTGAAACCACAGGACTGAGGATGCTGAAGCAAAATTGCACTCTGTGCATTTTCTTAATAAGCCAGGAGAAGCTATCTCTGTTGTCATTATAAGAATATATAGGGAGACAGAGGACATACCTGGTTCCTTACATCTCCTAGTCTCTATAGAGTGATGGGTGAACTGAGAACCATTGAGGATGCATATAAAGCCTGGATGAAACTCTCTATGGTATCACTGGGTACTAGACCTGTTGTCCTAATGTACGGTCCTCAGAAAAGTATGTCTACATTCTATACATTCCTACCATGGAATTTCTCTTGTGTTCTTTTACCTACAGGGGCTGGCAGGTAGACATCAACCCCTGCAACTATCCTAAGCAAGAAGCAGGCCAAGGAGGAAGAGGAGAGGCTGACCAGAGAGTTGCAGCTGGTTACACAAGAGAGAAACGAACTGAGAAATCACTTGATCTATGTCACAGAGGGAGCCATGAACAAGAAGTATGCATTGCTCAAAATGCTGTGGTTTTGTCTGGAGTCCAAAATATCACACTTGACTTTTTAAGGTGGTGGATCATAGGAAAGTGTATCTTCATGATATCCCTGGGCCAAACCTCATGTCCCTAAATACTTCTTAGAGGAGAGGCTGATCCTGAAGCTTGGTCAGAAATAAAATGGGAAGTGGACTCTTCTGCTTCCTCCTGGTCATAAGTGGCACTTGTGATCTGAGTTAAGAATTAAGGGATAGAGGCGATGGAGAGAGAGTTCCCAGAGTGCATTTGGAAAGCCCTTCAAAGGAGGTGCTTATATGAGGTTCTAGGAGCTGAGAGTTTGTTGTGTTTATACTGCACTGGCAGGAGACTGAGTGCTGGAAACTGCTAGATGCAGCTGGAGGGGCCTGGTCCCACATTGTTCATCTCAGTGCTTGACTATTGACTGGACAACTGAGGCTCTGCCTGTTCCTCTTTATCTGTGTGACTTATTATAATATGAGACAGTAATGTTGCATGCATTTCTTGTGCATCTCATTGCATTCTTTCTGCTTCTGTCTCTGATTTACTCTCTTTCCCATTCTGTGAATGTTCCTTTTCCCACTCTCATGTGTGTACCCCTCACTGTATGTCTGTTTCTGTTTCTGTGGGTACATGTGTGTATGCACATGATTGTGTTATATCCTGTGAATGAACTTTTGCATGTTTATATTTCTCTCCACTCTTTGAAATTCAGGAATCTTTATAATACAGGATACTCTGAAACAGTAATGTTGCATACACATCGGATTCTCATTCTTCTCTCTCTGGTTCTGTCTATGTCTTTCTCATTCTCTGGGTCTGTGTCCTTTTCTCCTAATTTGTGTGTGCCAATCTATATTTGCTTCCCTGTGTACATAAAGTGCTTCTGTTTTGCATGTTTATATTTATCTCCACACTTTAGAACCTTGTGGTCTCTGTTTTGTACTCAGGATTTATATGAAGTTTCAAGGCGATGTGAGTCCTGATGTCTGGGAGCCCCCACTTTAAATAGCACTGGTCCTTCCCATCATGAGCACATTTATGTATACAGTTGCATCTCTAGGGCAGATTAGAAAGCTGTGCTGATGTCTGGTCTCATCTCAAGAAATATGTGTAATGTCTTCCTCTGAAGTATTAGTTATCCAGGAATTAGAATCCCTGTTGATAAAAGAGGGAAAATATAATCACAGGTGTCTAGTTGGAAAAGACCTGTGGCCTAGGCTGTTGAGAGCATGAGGGTCTAGACTACACCTCCAGCCCTAATGAGTAAACACAGGGAGCCAAAGCACCCTACATCTGGATGCCTAGCTTATGCTGTCCTTGTGACAGGATAGAAAGTCTCCATAGATGAAGAAGAGCCCAGCATGTAGAATCCAGGAATTAACTTTCCTGTGCTGGGTTATACAAGACCCAGTCTGTGTTCAAGTGTTCTTAAAAAGCACATGTTAATGGAGTTCTATCTTCCTGGGGACAGGCCATACTACACGCCAAATCCATCCTATGAAAAATTGAAGTTAAAGGAGAAGGAGATCATGTCATTTCTACACACCTTAGAGAAGGAGAACATTGAGGCCCGACAGAACTTCCAGGAGCTGAAGAAGGAGATTAACTTCTATCAGTAAGTACTGTTCAGGGAAACCAACAGGTGTGGAATGGCCATTTCTGACTTCCTTTGTTTCTGAACTGGAGAGTCTGCAGGTCTGGTTATATCCCTTCTGCCTTTTAGCCATCAGTGTGAATTAAGATTTCTGGTGTAAGTTTTCAAAGTCTAAAAGAGACTCTTACTCCTCCAAACATTATCCAGGCATCATCAGGAACCTCTCATTAGAAGAGTGATTCACATCATGAGAGTGTTATAGTACAGTCCTAGGTCTGTGGAGCTCAGGCATGGTTTTACAGAGTTAAATGTGATGTAACAAAAAGATACAGTGCCCTCCTCTTGGTTCGACTGTCCTGCATTGAGAGTATCTGCAACCTACTAATTGATGTTGCTGAAATGCATTGGGCCGTCATGGATAATTTGAGATACCTCTTTGTTTTGGAGAGGCATGAAACCTTATTGCTCTATGGGCTGTGGCAATCACTTTTTCTTACTTTTAGTTGCTATTTGCTCTTTGTGCAGCTTACAAGAATGTATTGAGATGTGTTGTATTAGGGCTAGATGGGAACCTAGGTCCTGGTGGGGTTAATGGGACCTGGATGTAAGAGTGGGAGGAGGAGCCTGCAGGATACTACCATGAAGATTGTGTTTCCAGCAACCTGCACAGCCGGCTACTGATGCAGAAGAACCTTATGATTAAGAAGTTAGTCACACTGAAGCAGGAGAACAAGGAAGTACACGCTGACTGGACCATCATTCAGCAATACCTGGATGACTTGAACCTGAATGATAAAGATGAACAGGAGAATTCCTTCATCCTCCAGAGCCAACAACATCAGGTAGGTACAAGCAGCTTGGCCAGGCTTATACTGACTGATAACATTTTCCCATTTCATTCATCTTTGCTTTCACACAGCACCATTCTAATGCACACTTCTAAGCAGCCACACACCTCATGGGATGTAGTTGCTCATTGCCAGGTGATAAGCTCTTGTGATAAGCTGAGTTATGCAAGTATGCCTTACTACTCCTCTTTAATCTGAAGACTAATAAGGGTGATAGATCATAACATGCCAAATTCCCTAAACCTGTTCATGTTAGGTGGGATGATGTGAGTAAGATCTAGGTCCTGTGACAGAGGTTATGCAAGGATCATGTGACTTCCCAAGTGTGAAGCATCTTGCAGGGTTAAAATTCAAACAATAATGCGAACTATGTTCTTCTCCTTGTCTTTGATCTGTGTGGAATATGGCATTTTCTTTTCTTCCTATAACCCAATGAGGTCTTTTCCAATGCCCATTTCTTTGTGTGCACTTATAGACGTCTTAGTAGCAGTTTGTTAGTCCATGTTTTGGGTGAATGCTGCTGGATATTTTGCTGTGCCTGCAATTATAAGATCAATAACATTCCTTTTGAGTCAGTGGGAGGCAGCAACCTGGCAGCTGACATTTAAGTTCCCAACAAGCCTTTGTCTTAATAACTGCCTTCCTCTTCTAGGATGCAGAAAGTGTAGCAAGACCTGAAATTTCTACAGCCCAGGAAGAGGGCCTCCTGCAGAATGAGTTACCACTTCAGGAAGATCCTGCTGAACTCCATCCTCAACAGCCACAAAATTCCATGGATGAGTCTTCTATACATAATTCAATTCCAATGGTTGAATAGGCCCGAACTATCTAGCCAGTGAGCCAACCAATTCAGGATTTTAATCCCTTTCCTGTGCAAACAACACACCTTGGGAGAGAACTGAAGGCACCGCCTTGACACCATGTGTCCAAGAGACAAAACAGACTGTATGTCCCTGTTGCTAAAAGTGCAGTGAGAGAACTCTGGTTCATATAACTTAGTGTTAGAGTTTTGGTTGCATTTTGTTTTTTGCTATTTTCTTACTTGTCATGTTATTGGATATAATATATTATTATTATTGTGGTTTTTCCTTATACTTTTCATTGTTTATAAAAATTATCTTTAAAAGCCTGTTTTTTAAATGTATTTCTGATGAATAAAAATTTATTTGTAACTCATCACTTTTGAGACCATATTATGTATTCTGGTTTTCTATCCTATCCTGTAGATCTAGACCTCACAACCAGAGGTGGATCTCTGTAAGCTCCAGGAAGCCTGTGCTACACACTGGTTTCAAAGCCCACTAGGGTATACAAGACAATAGACTTTTGTATGAATAATGTGGCTTCTCCCATGGATACACACTTTAGGATGTAATCACTGTCATACTCTATCCATGCTATCATATACTCTCCTACTCCTAAAATATATTACTCAATTAGAATGGAGACTGCAGCTCCTATCTATTCAATATAGTCCATGATTTTCTACTTAGAGCAATCAAACAACAAAATGACATCAAGGGTATACTAAAGGTAAAAAAAAATGTCAAAGTATTGCTGTTTGCACATGATATGATAGTATACATAAGCGATTCCTAAAGATAGCTGATAAACACTTACAGGAAAGGCTCTTGATAAATAATGAACTTAAGAAAGTCCATAGCCGTCTTTTTTTGAAATTATAAATAACCTGAAAAGAATTAGGAAAGCCACAACTTACAATATCGAGGATTAATAAAATGTATCTTGATATAAGTTTATGCAAGAAATGAAAGAACTAAAGGACTAGATTTTCAAATCTATGCTCCAAATTCAAGGGCACTCTCATTCATGAAAGAAACTTTACTAAAGCTCAAGGCACACATTGCAAATAACACAATTACTGTGGGTGACTTCAACATTCCACTCTCCTCGATGGACAGATCAGGAAAACAGAAACTAAACAGAGACACTGAGAAACTAATTGAAGGTTTGGATCAATTGTATTTTATAGATATATATAGAACATTTCATCCTAAAGCAAAAGAATATACCTTTTTCACAGCATCTCAGGGTACCTTCTCAAAGTCAACCATATAATTCGTCACAAGTCAGACATCAACATATAAGAATATCAAACTAAGCCCATGCCTCCTATCAGATCACTATGGGGTAAGAGTGGTCTTCAATAGCAACAATAACAACAGAAAGCCCAATACACATGGAAGCTGAACAATACTCTACTCAATGACAGTGAGATCAAGGAAGAAATAGAGAGAGAAAAATCAAAGACTTTTTAGAATTTAAAGAAAATGAATGCACAACAGACCTAAATTCATGGGACACAATAAAAGCAGTGCTAAGAGAAAAACTCTTAGCCCTGAGTTCCTCCAAAAGGAAAATGGAGAGAGCAAACACTACCAGCTTAAGGGTACACCTCAAAGCCCTGGAACAAAAAGAAGGTAATTCACCCAGGAAGAGTAGAAGACAGGTAATCATCAAACTCAGGGCTGAAATCAATCAAGTATAAACAAAGGGAACCATACAAAGAAAGAATCTGGAAAAAAATCATAAGGAAAGGGCTCCTATGGTCAGAGTTAAAAAGGGATTAACATAGACAAAATAGACATCTAAGGGAAAGCAACTTACAGACACAATGCATTCTGATCAAAATTCCAACACAATTACTTTCATGTCTTGATAGTGCCCTTCATATGTTCCTATGGATAAACAAAAATCCCAGTGTCTTCGTTAGGTTTTCCATTACTATGAAAAGACACTACGACCAAAGCAACTTTGCTATAAACAACATTTAATTGGGGCTGGGTGACAGGTTCTAAAGATCAGTCCATTATCATCATTGAGAATAGAGCAGAGTCCAAGATGGCATGGCACTGGAGGAGCTATGAGAAGGAGCTGTGTCTCCTTCTGCATGCACACAGGAGAAGACTCTCTAGTGTATAGCTACAAGGAGGGTCTCAAAGTCCAACCCACTGTCATACATCTACTCCAAGGAGGTTACAACTTTTAACAGTTCTATTGCCTTGGTCAAGCTTATTGAAACCACACATTCCACTCCCTGACTGGCATAAGCTTGTTCAAATGAATGAGTCTATTGTGGCCATTCCTATCCATAACATATCAGAAAATATACTTAATCCAACTCAGAAGTCCCATAGACCATAGGAGGTAAAACAATGTTAAAAGTCCAAAATTCAAAGTCTCTTCTTACATACAAAGAATCTCTAAAGTGTAATCTCCTATAAAATCAAAAGATGTAGATCACAGGTGTCTAAAATCACAAGATATATACTGCCATTGAAACATTTCATACTGAGAAAGTACCAGACTAAAGCAAGAAAAAAACACAGCTTCTCAAACTGCAAATGCACATAATAAATTTTACTAAAGCTCGAATCATGCATTGCATCTCAGACAATAATAGTGGGTGACTTCAACACCACATTCTTATCATGGACAGATCATGGAAACCCAAACTAAACAGATACAGAATAAAACTAACAGCAGTTATTGACCATGGAATAACAGATATCAAAAGAATAATTCATCCTAAAACAGAAGAAAACACCTTCTTCTCAGCACAACATGGTACTTGCTCCAAAGTTGACAATCCTCTTGATTACAAAACAAGCTTCAACTGACACAAGAAAATTGAAATAATAGAATCATCCTATTGGATCACCACAGACAAAGACTGGTCTTCAATAGCAACAAAAGCAATAGAAAGACCACATAAACACATAGGCTGAACAATACCCTACTCAATAACTTGGTCAAGGAAGAAATAAGAAAACATTTTAGAATTTAATGAAGATGAAGGCACAACATCCCCAAACTTATGGAACACAATGAATTCAGTGCTAAGATAAATACTCAAAGCTCTGAGTGCATCCATAAAGAAACTGGAGAGAGCAAAGACTAGAAGTTTGACAATATACCTGAAAGCTCTAGAACAATAGGAAGCAAATACATCCATGAGGAGTAGATAGCAAGATCACACTTGAATTAACAAAAGGCTCATTATCAGTGAGCATCTTTTGTTCCCCACCCCCTTGCCTTTTATCCCCAACTTGTTTTGTTTTGGAGGCAGGCTCTAAGTACACTGTAGTCCTGGCTGTCCTGGAGCACTGATATCCATTGCCTCTGCCTCTCAAGTGCTGGAAACATTGGCATGTGCCACTGTGCCCAGCTCCAAGTTGTACTTCTATTTTTACTTTTTATGTGCATGAATGTTTGCCTGTATGTATGTATGTATGTCCACTACATATATGGCCTAGTGCCCACAAACATCACAAGAGGCACCAGATTCCCTGAAACTGCTTCTGGGAACTAAACTCGTGTTTTCTGTTAGACCAACCTGTGATCTTAGCAGCTAAGTTGTTCCTTAAGCCTGTTCCAACGTGAATTTTTATAATGTAGGAGTAGGATAAATAGGAACTTTAAGAACTGTAGGACTTGCAAAGAGGAAAACTCATAGCCCTGAGTGCCTCAATAAAGACATTGGAGAGATCTTGATCTAGCAGCTTAACTGAAAGCTCTAGAACAAAAAGAAGCAAACATACCCAAGAGGAGTAGATGGCAGGAAATAATCAAATTCAGGACTCAAATAAACCAAGTAGAAAGAAAGAGAATTATAAAAAGAATCAACAAAACCAGAAGCTGGTTCTTTGAAAAAACCATCTAGATAGATAAATCCTTAGCCAGACCAACTAGCAGGCACACTAACAGTATCCAAATTAACAAAATCAGGAATGAAATAGAAGAAAAAAACAGAAACTGAGGAAATACAAAAAACATTCTAACAGATTCAGATTCTACTAAAAATGTATTCAACAAAAGTGGAAAATCTGGATGAAATAGATAGAATTTCTAGACAGACAACAGTTACTAAAATTAAATCAGGATAAACTATCTATATAGAACCATAACCACCCAGGAAATAGAAGCAGTCATTAGAAGTCCTCCAAGCAAAAATATCCAGGGCCAGTTGGTTTTAGCACAGATATCTATCAGAACTTCAAAGAAGATCTACTACCAATATTTCTCAAATGCTTTCAAAATATAGAAACTAAAGAAACACCAACCAATTCTATCTATGAAGACAGAGTTATACTGATGCCCAAACTTTAAGCAGAATCAACAAACTAAGAGAACTTCAGACCAAATTCCATTATGAATATCAATGCACAAATACTCAACAAAATTCTCACAAATTGAATCCAGGAATTCATCAAAACAATCACTCACTTTGATTAAGTAGGCTTCATCCAGGAATGCAGGGATGGTTCAATGTATGGATATCCATATATGTAATACACTCTGTGAACAATCTAAAGATGATAACCACATGATTATCTCATTACATGCTGAAAAAAAAAACACTGGACAAAAGACAACACCCATCCATGTTAAAAGTATTGGAGAGATCAGGAATTCAAGCTTCATACCTAATTATAAGAAAAGCAATATACAACAAACCAATAGCCAACATCAAACCAAGTTGAAGAAAAACTCAAAGCAATCCCATTAAAATCAGAAACAAGAAAAGCCCCTACCTACTCAAAATAGTACTTGAAGTTCTACCTAGAGCAATAAGACAAGAAAAGTAGCTCAAAAGGATACAAAATTGAAAGGATGAAGCCAAAATATTACTCTTCAGTTGATATGATAGTATACTTAAGGGACCACAAAAATTCTACCAGAGAGATCCTGCAACTTCAGGAAAGTGGCTGACTGTAAAATTGACTCTACCAAATCAGAAAACAATCCTCTACTCAACGTATAAATGGGCTGAGTAATCTAGTAGGGAAATGTCACTTTCTCAAGTCACAAATAATATAAAATATCTTGTTATGACTCTAACCAAGCAAGTGAAAAATCTGTTTGACAAGAACTTAAAATTCCTTAAGAATGAAATCAAAGAACTAAGAAGTTGGAAAAATGTCCCAAGCGCAGGGATCAGCGTGATTAACAAAGTAAAAATGCAGCCTGGTGTGGTGTCACATGCCTTTAATTCCAGCACTTGGGAGGCAGAGGCAGCCAGATTTCTGAGTTCAAGGTCAGCCTGGTCTACAGAGTGAGTTCCAGGACAGCCAGGACTACACAGAGAAACCCTGCCTCAAAAAACAAACAAACAACAACAAAAAAAAAAAAAACAAATTAAAAATGCTGTCTTAGTTAGGGTTTTACTGCTGTGAACAGACACCATGACCAATGCAAGTTTTATAAAAGACAACATTTAATTGGGGTTGGCTTACAGGCTCAGGGATTCAGTCCAATTGCCATCAAGACAGAAACATGGCAATACCCAGGCAGGCATGGTGCAGGAGGAGCTGAGAGTTTTACATCTTCATCTGAAGGCTGCTAGTGGAAGACTGACTTTCAGGCAACTAGGGTGAGGGTCTTAAGCCTACACCCACAATAACACACCTACTCCAACAAGGCCACACCTCCTAATAGGGTCAGTTCCTGGGAAAATCATATACAAACCATCACAAATGCCATCTCACAGTCTTGCAATCTACAGGTCCAATGCAAACCCCATCAAAATTCCAACTCAATTCTTCATGGAGTTAGAGCAAATCTCAGATCAATTTGAAATAACAACAAAAAAAAACACAAGATAGCAAAAACTATTCTCAACAATAATAGACCTTGTGGTAGAATCAACATCCATCATCTCAAACTATACTATAGAGCAATATTGACAAAAACTGCATGGTACTGGAACAAGGACAGCCAAGTAGTTCGATGGAATGGAACTGAAAACACAGAATTAAACCCACACACCTATGGTCACTTGATCTTTGACAAAAAAGTTAAAACTATCCAGTGGAAAAAAGACAGCATTTTCATGAACTAGTGCTGGTTCAAGTGGAGGTCAGCATGTAGCAGAATGCAAATTTTTACATTCTTTGTTTATTTTTTCCCAATGAAGATATTTTTTTAAAGAAATAAGTTGGTCAAGAATTTGAACCTTTGACTGCTCAGACCAGTCCAACCTGCAGCTAAGGGCCAAACACAGAACTAAAATGTTAACTTTCTTTATGTGATTTGTTCTCCAGGGTGCAGTTAGTAGTCCACAATGTCAAAAGGTTGTACCAAGCATCCTCTGCCTCCTCAATGCCCAGGGCCTTGAAGGGACAGGGAGGAGCCTGGAAGCAGCTGGGAGCTAGGCTAGCGTCTGGGAGCAGTGGCTGATGGTGTCTTCCTGACCTTCCAGCACTAGGCAGGTCCCTAGGTCAGTGGGACTGGGAACAAAGGAGGGTAAAGTGTGCTGGACTTGTGTCTTGCTCCAAGGATGCCTCCTGTTGCCTCCTTCACTGCACAGTGTACCCTGCTGTAGAGGCCCGGGGCTCTAGAGGACCAGTCTAGATAGTAGGATGCACAAGGTACTTGTCAGCTGGAAGCAGAGATCCTAGCAGGGGCACAGGAGCCTAGGCATGAGTCATGCCCCTGCAGCTTCCACAGAGCTCCAGGACCTGCTTATGGTGCAGGAACCTATGAACTGCTTCTGCATGCTGAGCAGGCTACTTGGCTGTTCGCTTGCCACTTTTCCTAGTAGAATTCAAGCCACTTAATGTGGGAGTACAGCCGGGTTTCCTTACATAGGTTTCCATGAGTAAAAATGGAAATGCTACTAATCCAATGAGTACGACCTTTGGAATCAGCAATTCTCTCCTACTGCTGTGCAACCAGGCAATCCTCTACTACATATGCTAATGGATCCATGTGTACTCTTGGGTTGTTGATTTAGTCCCTGGAAACTCTGGGGTTACTGGTTAGTTCATATTGATGTTCCTCCTATGGGGCTAAAAACCCCTTCAGCTCCTAGGGTCTTTTCTCTAGCTCCTCCATTGGGAACACTGTGAGAACCACTACTTTAGAGACAAAAGAACTCAGTGGCTACTCTATCCATAGATTTGGATGTCTCAGCACTGAAGACACAGGACACAGGACTCTCCTCTCTCACCCCACTCCCGACAAGAGTCTCTGAATCTTTATATTGAGATCATGTTGGAAGGCTGAAGAACTTGAGTAAAATATTGGTGGAGCATGGCAAAAGTAATGATAGATGCACTCAGGCAGAAGTGAAGGTAGGTAGGTGCTCACTGGGTTTTCCTTGACCCTCTCTACATATGGGCTGCCAGTAAGAAGGTGCCACCCATTCTGAGAGGAAGGACATTAGCTAATCTCTGGCAACATTCTCACAAACACAATCAGAAATATATTTTAAGGTCAATCTAGAGCCTATTATGTTGGCAATCAAGAGCATCCATTAAGATGTGTTCCCTTTGACACCCAACCACTTCTTATGTTACACTTAATTTCCAAATAAAGACAATAAACGTGGATGGAATGATGCATAACTGGTAGGTGCTTGCCCAGCAGGTTTGAAGCCCTGGTTTGTGTCCCAGTCCCAATAAGTTGGACATGGTAGTATACAAAACTAATGGTTAAAGTTGGGATGTTCAGTAAGCACATCAGAATTTCAAGGCTATCCTGACTTACATAGCTCAGGCCCTGTCTTAAATAAAATAAAGTAACTGTTTTTGAGAACCTGTCTTAAAAAAAAAACAAAAAGACAATGCTATCATAATTTTAGCTCACATGATATAACTATCCCCATACAACCTAAACACATTAATTATTCTCCAAGACTAAATACTGAAGTCCCTTTTAGAATGTTTAAAGTTTAAAAGTGCTAATATATATTAAAAACTTAAGTACTCATATCAACTCAATGCTATGTTATATAATAAAAGTAAAGGAAGGAAATCATGGATGTTATATACAAACAGACACACATAGACACACACAGACATCTATCATATATATATATATATATATATATATATATATATATATATATATATACATGTACAAACATATCCTTAACAAAATGGGACAAAATCACTCAGGACATTTACACTTCTCATTTCTGTAACTCTTCATATGGCCACAGCTGGTATTATCTACCTATGGCCTGGGTTTTGGTTTTTGTTTTCTTGTTTTTTGTTTTTTTGTTGTGTGTGTGTGTGTGGTGTGGTGTGGTGTGTGTGTGTGTGTGTGTGTGTGTGTGTGTGTGTGAATCTGAGTGTAGGCACATGTGTGCCATTACACACTTGTGGTAGAAAAAAGACACAACGTTGGGACACAACCTCTGTCTCATTTTCTACCATTTTTGAAACAGGCTCTCTTGTCATCTGCTGCTCTGTGTCACAGGCTAGCTGGCCCATAAGTATTCAGGGACCCTCCTGACTCTGCCTGCTTGCTTTCTGTAGGAGCGCTGGAGCTGCAGACATACAAGCCTTTCTGGCTTCTGGGATCTGAGGTTCAAGTCCTCATGCTTATATTCAGTTCTCTTACTTCTGATCCTTTTTTAAGCATTTGAAGCAACTCCTGCTCTTTTGGAATGGTCAACCCATTGAGTCTTTTCTGCAAATATAAACATTTCCTTCAAATATGCTTTAGGTGTTGCTTAAACAAAGGTGGCTTTCCTGTAATGAACTCACATTTCTGTGAGTATCTGAATTTAATCTGCAAATGATAAACAACTGGACAGGAAGTAAGAATAATGAGGACAGACATTCTCTTTAACAGTGCTCTCCTGATAATATTTGATTAATGTGTATTTCAAAGCATTAAACAGGTATGTCTAGAAGGTTAGGAGCTTCTAATTTTTAGATGATTGTCCAGTCCACAGCTGTTCACATTCAGATATTTTAAGGGTTGACCACACCCACTTTTGCATTTCTTCGAGCATACTAGGAATGCTGCTGCATTCAAGATTCCACCAGCCCATGTTAACATCACTCAATGCAAACCAAGACCTTATGTACTTTTTTTAAATATTTTTTTTATTTTCTTTTTTTTATTTTCTATATTCTTTGTTTACATTCCAAAGGCTTTCCCCTTTCCTGGTTACCCCCTGCCATATGTCCCATAGTTCCTCTCCCCCCCCCATGCTATTCCCCACTCTATCCCCCCCCCACGATTTCTCTGTTCTGGGTCTACAATACTGGATCCAATCTTTACAGGCCCAGGGTCCTCTCTTTTCTTCTTCTTGGGAGTCATTTGACTTGCTAATTGTGCCTTGAGTATTTAGGGCTTCTGGGCTCATTAATATCCACTTATCAGTGATTGCATTTCGTGTGTATTCTTTTGTGATTGGGTTAGCTCACTTAGGATGATAGTTTCCAGATCTAACCATTTACCTACAAATTGCATGAATTCATTATTTTTAATTGCTGAGTAGTACTCCATTGTATAAATATACCACATTTTCTGTATCCATTCCTCTTTTGAGGGATATCTGGGCTCCTTCCAATTTCTGGCTATTATAAACAAGGCTGCTATAAACATAGTGGAGCATGTGTCTTTGTTGTATGCAGAGGAATCCTCTGGGTATATGCCCAGGAGTGGTATGCCAGGGTCCTCTGGGAGTGGCATGCCCAATTTTCTGAGGAACTGCCACACTGATTTCCAGAGTGGTTTTACCATTTTGCAATCCCACCAACAGTGGAGGAGTGTTCCTTTTTCTCCACATCCTTGCCAGCACTTGTTGTCTCTCGAGTTTTTAATTTTAGCCATTCTGACTGGAGTGAGGTGGAATCTCAGGGTTGTTTTGATTTGCATTTCCCTGATGACTAATGATGTTGAACATCTCTTAAGGTGTTTCTTGGCCATCCGAATTTCTTCTGGTGAAAATTCTTTGTTTAGCTCTGTAACCAATTTTTGATAGGGTTATTTGGTTCTTTGGGGTCTAACTTCTTGAGTTCTTTGTATATATTGGATATTAGCCCAAGAAGAAGAAAGGAGAGGACCCTGGGCCTGTACAGATTGAATCCAGTTTTGTAGACCCAGAACAGAGAAATCCTTGTGGGGGGATGATTGGGGAATAGTTGTGGGGAGAGGAATTATGGGACATATGGTGAGAGGGGGACTGGGAAAGGGGAAAGCCTTTGGAATGTAAACATAGAATATAGAAAATAAAAATTAAAAAAGGACTTCTGGGGGAATTAATATCCCTGACCACAGGCAGTATTACAGAGCACTTGTGTTTAAAACAGCATAGTATTGGTACATCAACAGGCAAGTAGATCAGTGGAATAGAATTGAAGACCCAGAAATGAACCCACAGACTTATGGTCACTTGATCTTTGATAAAGGAGCTACAACCATCCAGTGGAAAAAAGATAGCTTTTCAACGAATGTTGCTGGTTCAACTGGAAGTCAACATGCAGAATGCGAATTGACCCACTCTTATCCCCTTGTACTAAGATCAACTCCAAGTGGATCAAGGAACTCCACATAAAACCTGACACACTGAAACTAATAGAAAAAAACTGGGAAAGACCCTGGAGGACATTGGCACAGGAAGAAGGTTTCTGAACAGAACACCAATAGCTTATGCTCTAAGATCAAGAATTGACAAATGGGACCTCATAAATTTACAAAGTTTCTGTAAGGCAAAGTATACAGTCAGAAGGACAAAACAGCCATCAACAAATCGGGAAAAGATCTTCACCAACCCTACATCGGACAGGGCGCTAATATCCAATATATACAAAGAATTCAAGAAGTTAGACCCCAAAGAACCAAATAACCCTATCAAAAATGGGGTACGGAGCTAAACAAAGAATTTTCACTAGAAGAAATTCGGATGGCTGAGAAACACCTTAAGAGATGTTCAACATCATTAGTCATCAGGGAAATGCAAATCAAAACACACTGAGATTCCACCTCACACCAGTCAGAATGGCTAAGATTAAAAACTCAAGAGACAACAGGTGCTGGCCAGGATGTGGAGAAAGAGGAACACTCCGACACTGTTGGTGGGACTGCAAGATGGTACAACTCACATTAAGTACTTTTAGTCTTCACAATTTTTCTTTTTATTAGATATATTCTTCATTTACATTTCAAATATTGTTCCCTTTCCTAGTTCTCCCCCCTACAAAATTCTCATATCCCATCTCCCCTCCCCCTGTTCCCCAATCAACACTCTACTGCTTCCCTGTCCCAGCATTCCCCCACACTGCAGCACTGAATCTCTCTAGGTCCAAGGTCCTCTCCTACCTTTGACGTCCAACAAGGCCATCCTCTGCTGCCTATGTGTCTGGAGCCATGGGAAGCTCCATGTGTACTCTGTGGATGATGGATTTGTCCCTGGGGGCTTGGGAGTACTGGGTGGCTCATATCATTGCTCCTCCTATGGTGCTACAAACCCCTTCAGCTTCATGGATCCTTTCTCTAGAGCCCACATTGAGGACCCTGTGCTCAGTTCAATGGCAGGCTGAACGTGTACTCCTCTGTATTAGTCATGCACTAGCAGAGCCTCCCAGATGACAGCTATATCCAGTTCCAGTTGCCAAGTACTTGTTGGCATCCACAATAGTGTCTGGGTTTTTTAACTATATAAGGATGGCTCATTCGGTGGGGTAGTCTCTGGATGGTCCTTTCCTCACACTTTGCTCCACACTTAGTCTTTCTATACCCTCTTGTGGGAATTTTGTTCCCCTTTCTAAGGAGGACCAGAGTATCCAAAACTTCTGTTAGGCAAAGGACTGTATCAGTAGTATATAATGGCAACCCACAGATTGAGAAAAAAATTTTTATAAACCCTACATCTGACAGAGGGCACATATCAAAAATATACAGAGAACTCAACAAGTTACATTCCAGAGAACCAAATAACCCTATTAAAAAGAGGAGTACTGAGCTACACAATGAATTATCAGAGAATGCCTGAGAAGTACTTACAGAAATGTTCAACATCCTTAGTCAACAGGGAAATACAAATCAAAACAATTGAGAATCCACCACCGCACAGGTAACAGCAGATGATAGCCAGGCTGTTGTTGGTGAGACTTCAAGTGGTATAACAACTTTAGAAATCAATCTGGCAGTTTCTAAGAAAATTGAAAATAGTTTTACCTGGAGACCCTTCTATACCACTACTGGGCATATACCCAAAAAATATTCCAACATAACAAGGACATATTTTCTACTATGTTCATGACAGCCTTGTTTATAAAAGCCAGAAAGTGAAAAGAAGCCAGATGTGCCACTACAGAAGAATGGGTTCAGAAAATGTTGTTACAGAAAGGAGTACTAACAAGCAATTAAAAACAATGACTTCAGACAATTTGTAGGCAAATGGAAGATCTAGAAAATATCATCCTGAGTGAGGTAACCCAGACACAAAATAACACACATGTTATGTGTTTACTGATAAGTGGATATTTGTCCTAATGTTTACAATGTCCATGATACAACGCACAGACATTATGGAGCTTATAAGGAAGGGAGCCCAGGGCATGGCTCCTTTAGTCCTGCATTGAGGGGCGATCACAATGACCATGGCAGGTGGAGGTAGAGGAGACCTGGGATAGAGAGAGGAGGAGGAAATAAGGGGCAGTTTCAGGTACTGGTGAGGATGGGAGGGAAGTACAGAGGGTCTGAAAATCGAATAAAAATATGTAGCAGGGACAATGAGGAACTGTGGATAGCCACCTGAGGGACACAGACACCAGATAAACAGGGCTCCCAAGACCCAAAGAGGATGACTTTAGCTAAAATGCACAGAGAAGGGGAAGATATAAACTGTAGAGACCACTTCCAGTGGATAGGTACACCTACCCATACTCTCACACACCCCTGGGACTGCCCTCCTTCAAGGGATGGTGCAACCCACTCACTTCAAAAATTTTCACGCAGAAATGTTGCTGAGCAAAAGAAGAGCAGGGACAACAAATAGTCCAGAGACTGAGGGAAGGGCCATCCATGGAATGCCATACCTGGGGATCCAGTGGAACTGCAGACACCAAACCAGACACTGTTGGTGTGATCAAGAGGTGCTTTCTGACAGTAACATCTTGTGAAGGTTCTTAGAGAAGTCAGGTCAGCAACTGTCCATTGGAGCCAACCATTAGACTAAGCTCAGGAAACTTGTTAGGGGAACTGGCAGAAAAGCTGGGGCAGCAGACTGGATTGCAACCCCATTGGAAGAACATCTGCTGCCTGAAACACCCAGTGTTCCCAGGGAATAGACCAGAATCTGAGGAATGTACAGGGAGGGATCTATAGCTCCAGATACATTGTAGCAGAAGATGGCATTGCCTGACAGATATGGAGGAGAGGCCCTTAGTCCTGTGGATGTGTGACGCCCAAGGTAGGGTGCTGAAGCTGTAGGGCAGGCGAGGGTTGGTGAGTGTGAAGAGCCCTCATACAGGCAAAGAGGAGTGGAAAAAGGCAGATGTTGTTTGAGTGGTTGTCGGATGGGTAACTAGGAAGTGGTATATCATTTGAGATGTAATCAAAAGGAATGATTATTAAATAAATGTAAGGGCTGGTGAGATGGCTCAGTGGATAAGTGCATTGGCTGCTCTTCCAAAGGTCTTGAGATCATATCCCAGGAACCACATGGTGGCTCACAACCATCTGTAATATGATCTAAGTCCCTCTTATAGAGTGAAGACAGCTACAGTGTACATAATATAATAAATAAATCTTTAAATAAATAAATGAATGAATGAATAAAAATAAAATTAAAGTCATACATATGCCAGCCATTTAATTTTAACAATGAAGGCTCAGGAGCCAGATGCTGGGTTGAAATCCTGCCAGCTCAAACAGACAGGGAAAGCACTCAGCTGACCTTCCTACTCCACACTGTCCTAAATATCTTGCAACTTAAAGACTTTCCTTTGGTTTCCTTATATTCATTCCCTTCCAAGAGTTACTTACTCTGTTGACCTGGAGTGGACCTTCATTTCCTTGGCAATACAGGTGTATATCAGGGCTGAGCCACAGGACAAGAAAGTACAATAAAACTAAAGCTCTTGGGTTACTGGTCATTGCTAGGGCTGAGCTACACTGTAAAATGTTTTATTTGCTTGTTTTCAGTAAATAACACAATCTTGGAGATTGCAATCTGAACAAATATCCGACAACAAAAGTTAGCAATGTTACCTTCATTAGAGAAATCAAGCTCTCTGCCAATTGTTCTGTTTGTTCCAAGGCATGTCTGAGTGCATCATCATGGGAACAAAATGATCCCAAGGAAGATCAGAACTGGGCTCTTGGAGGTACGATGAGACATTTCTGAGGTTTTGAAAAATAAACACTCAGAAAGAGACATGGGGATGACTTAGGTGTTGCCAATCAAGCCTAGAGCAAACCCTGGCTTTGGAAGGAGGATGTGCTCAATGGCTGTGCCCAGGAGAATCTCTAGGAAAGGGCAAGTGAGCTTCCTGTCAGTACAGGGAGAACATTAGCAGGGAGCCAAAGGCTGTACCCCATGACATCAGCAGTCCTTTCTTATCCTGTACTTCATCTGTGAGACATTTTCAGAGAAGATCAAACGGAGGGCAAAGACCTGCTCTAATAAATGCTTGATTGTTCCATTATCTATCTACACTCAAGTATCTTCCCAGCAACCCACTGCTGCGAGAATGCTCTGTACCTTTGTTGCTCGTCTCCTTAGGATTTGTTTCCATTCTTCTTTCATTTTTGCCTGTTCTCCATATATTCCAGGAATTTATGTGAACTCAAGTCAGCCTGCAATACTCATCCACAAATCTGTCACTGGCCTTGTGACTGACTCAAGTAAGATCACAGTCCTTATTGTGACACTCTAGGTCCTGTGGATTCCGAGTTCACATTACCTTATCTTTTGTGCAAATGTGGCCCAATCCTGCTTAACATACTCAGGATCAGCCCCAAATTCATATATGTTCAAGCAATGTTATATGGACTAGGCAGGTCTCATTCATGTATTCAGAAACTCAAACACACACACACACACACACACACACACACACACACACACAAATGAACAATGTACTAACTGATACAAAGACATACCTCTGCCTATTACTACAGTGCCTGACGCTACATATAAAACATTCTGGTTGTCGAATATTGGGCCAATTTGATAGGTTGTTTTCTCTTTTTATAATCAATAATATATTCTAGCAGAATTTCCCCATAACAGATTAAATGATGAAGACAACAATAAAGTCAATCACTAGGGAGAAGGAGGAGGGTTTTCTCAGTCTGGGAGAGGAAGAGGGAAGAAAGGAGGGGACTTCTTTTTGGACAGTGTGAGCAAAATGGACATGATGTAGGCTGGGGACTGTTAGATCTCATGTCAGAATCCATGAGAACCAGTCACTGGAAGGTTTCTAACAATATTCGTGAATTTAGGACAATGGATTCCACACCCAGCGATTGTATTATTTGTTGATTCTAAACTAAGATTGTCGTGTTTTCCATTTCACAGCAATTCAAATGAGCTCCAAGAAAAAGTAGAGGAGCTTGCCTTGGCAGGAATGCAACCCCACCTAGCTGCGGAAATTTGGGAGTGCCTAGGGGGTTTGGCAGCAGCCAGCAGTAGGAAGGAAAGAAGTGATTTCCAAGCTCTGGAGAGGCAGATGCAGGTTTAGTGGGACAAGCTTTGGAAAAGGAAAACATGTAATCTTGGTACTGGGCTGGAAACAGACCAGTCTAAGGGGGAAAGAAAACAATGTAATATTTCAGACTCCTCTGAAGGTGTGTGTTCAGGGTTCTTCCTCCTAGTGTGAGCTCTTCTCACCCTGCCTTGACATTTGAATGACTTCATCTTAGAATGATGACATTTATAAGACAAAAGGGAAATAACTTACCATTTCAAATTTAAACAGAAACTTTTAGATGTACTTTTTAAGTGTTTGCGTGTTCCCTATTTTCCAAGATGATGTTAGGGAAGATCAATGAAAATTGTTTGGGAGGTTCTCACATGTGAGCACACAGAGGAATGTAAATACTGGAGTCTAGCCTCACTTGAAATAGGAACTAAGGATCTATTGACCGGAGAATGAGTAGAATTCATATACTCAAAAATCATAAAGCATGGACCTGCCTGAAAAAATGGCTTAGCAGTTGAGAATGTTTGCTACTCTTCCAGAGGAGCTGCGTTCAGTTCCCAACATCCACATAGATGACTCACAACTAAGTCTAGCTCTGAGGAGCCTGATGCCCACCTCTGAACTCCATGTACAACTGCACACATGTGCCAAATTCACACAGGGACACAAAAATCTAATTCTTTAAACACATACACACACACACACACACACACACACACGATAATGGAGAAGAACCTCTGAACATGGTTTAAAGATTCAGAGGTTCATATCCATTATAATCATGGCAAGACACCTGCCATCTTCCAGATAAGAATGTCATTGGAGGACCTAAGAGTTCTACATCCTGTTCTGAATGTCAATAGAAGACAGCTTGTGGTAGGGACTCAATACAACCAATATAGTAACACACTTCCACTAACAAAACATATTGACTTACAAAAGGCCTCATCTCCTCCTAGTGTCACTCATTGAGCTAAGCATATTTAAACAGCCACGCCCAGAATAACGAAGACAATTTGAGACAATAAAAGAACTTGTGGAGGTATCATTATCCACCATTGTAAATTACAATTCAGAGCAACAGTAAGATCACCTTTCAAATGTCCGTGGTTATCACAATGACAACATCTCTCATTTTGATTTTTCTTAAGACTTAGAAGTTCCTTCAATCCAATTAGCATCATGAATATAAGATCCAATATCAGTTTTATTTCTAATCCATTCCTCTATTTGTTCTCAACTTTGGGCTTGGAATAACTTTAGTAAACGACTTGGACCTCTTTCTTAAGCAATTATCCCATTTATCTAATGAATTTAAAGGTGATTAGTGACAGAGAGCATAGGGTTGATCATCCAATTCAATCTGACTAGATAACACAGAATATTTACCTTTACTTTACAGGAGCAATAAAGGAGACAACGTGTGGAGCAGAGACTGAAGTAAAGGCCACCCAGTGACTGCCCTACCTGGGGATTCATCCTATAAATAGTCACCAAACCCCTGACACTATTATAGATGACAACAAGTGTATACTGAAAGGAGCATTGCATGGTTGTCTCTGGAGGAGCCCTGCCAGAAATTTACACATACAGAGGCAGATGTTACAGCCAACCATTGGTCTGGGCATGGGGTTCCCAATGGAGGAGTTGGAGAGTGGTTTGGAGGAGGTGAAGGGGTCTACAGCCCCATGGGAAAAACAATGATGTAGGCCACCCAGTTGCCCCAGGACTCACAGGGACTAAACCATCAACCAAGGGGTACATATGGCCAAAAATTGTAGTGGAGGAATGCCTTCTTGGGCATCAGTAGGAGGAGTGGTCCTTGATCAGGTGAAGGCTCAATAGATGCCCCAAGAAAGGGAAATTGAGGGGGGTATGTGGGAATGGGTCCAGTGAAGGGGGAAATACTTGGAGGCAGGGGGTGAGAGAAATGGTTGGGGGTTTTCAGGGAGGGGGTTAACCAGGATAAGTTTTACCATTTGAAATGTAATTAAGATTATATTCAATAAATAAAAGAAAGAGAGAGAGAGAGAGAGAGAGAGAGAGAGAGAGAGAAAGAAAGAAAGAAAGAAAGAAAGAAAGAAGACATATATGCCAAAAATTGAATATTACCAGTGAAGACTCAGAATTCAGATGCTGGGGTGAAAATCTGCCAGCTCAGGGAGACAGGGAAAGTACCCAGCTGACCTTCCTACTCCACTGACCTTCCAGAAGGAATGCATTCTTTTTGACCTCTCTGCACACTGTCTTTATTATCTTTCAACACAAAGACCTTCCTTGGGTTTAATTATATTCATTCCCTTTCAATGGGATCTTTGCTCTGCCTCTTGACCTGGAGTTGACTTTCTTTTGTTTTATAATAAAGGTGTGCACTAAGGATGAGCCACCCAACAAGAAAGTACTTGTTCCCATAAATAGAAAACTCTTGGATTAAAGAGACACAATCTTGGAGTTTACAATGTGATCAAATATCTTGCAGCATAAGTTATATAACGTTCTCTGACAATGTTCTGGTTGTCACTTATATCTCAGTGCATTATCATGGGAATCCCAAGGAACATTAGAACTGGGCTCTTTAAGCTGCTGCACATGTCTAACAGGAACCTAAAAATCACGAAGAAGACCCCTGTTCCTTATCACAAGGGATAAATTCTCCATCCCTTTTGTAATATAATTTATGCAAGAGGTCAGGGATCTTGACTCATAGTCCTAAGTACTGCTGAATGGGTTGGTGGGAGGAGTCACACCAATTGGAGGCAGATTACAACAACATGAAATAGCTGGTTGACATGTAACAAATTTGCTACAGTTATAATGGAAGAAGAAGACTTATCAGGAAGAACTTTGTGTCACTAGGAAAGATGTCAGCATGTCCAAACCACGGTAAAACAAGGTCTATGTCCTGAACAAGAGCTACTAAAATGGGGAACAGACAATGTCAAATTTACCTGAAATGAGGGGCCTCAGCAGTGTTGCTCAGCCTGCTCAGTGCCCATACCAACTCACTCTGTCACTGCAGGGGATCCCAAAGTGTACCCCCACCTGCAAGGGAGCCAGCTCTAGGCACACAAATGCCAGAACTCAGTGCTGCTTCCCTACTCCTCAGTTATATCAGATTCTCAACTAACATACTTGTATACAGAAATACAGTGTGGTCACTTGTTATTGATATGCATCACCTCTTATTTAGTTCAGCAAATGCTTGACTACACTCAATTTTATTTAAAAAAGTGCACTTTCAGGAAGTATATCTAGATAAATCAGGGATGGAGGTGCATGAGCTCTGCCCAGTACTGAACTCAGAAACGTGATGTGAGAAAGATGTATGGTTAAATAACTTACCAGGTTCACATTGTGTCAGCGTGATTTAATCTCAGGACAAGAAGTGGAGTATCTCTGATGGTTTCTGTCTTGCCCCTTCAATGCATCTCTGGGCTTTGGTCTCAGCACTTGATATTTCCTGATTGGGGCAGCAACACTCAGGGAAGCTGGTAATTGTCATAGCCACAGTATCATGCTAGCAGCAGTAGATATTGTTCAGTTGTTCAGGTGATGATACCAACTTTCACTTGTTCTTAATGTGGACCTAATGAAAGAGAAAACAAGGTCCTTAGAAGAGAAAGAACATTTCCATATTCCCAGATTGAAAGACTTGTAGAGAGAGAATGTTAAGTACTTTATTATAGACAAGAATTGGTAGCTGATGCCTTCTATATAGGGTGTGTTTCCGTGTTGTTTTCTGATACAGGGTCTCAAGTGTCACAAGCTGTCCTCTACCTTGCTTTCCAGGTTAACCTTCAGCTTAGATAATATTACTCCCATTTTACAAAAGCTAGGCTTAGAAGTGGGGCCTCCCAGGGCTGTTAGGACAGAACTAGTCACTGACACTTGGGTTTTCTAAGGCTGAACCATGTGCCTGTCAATAAAACTACAGCCATCTTGTTCTATGTCTGTCTCCTATTTCAGATTGTTGCCATAATATGCCTGCCTATCATTGACACAGAAAAATAACCTGACTTGAGCAAGGTCATGGTGATCACATCTGGCTATGTTCTGTATGATGTTAGTTAAACTCACAATGGGCCACAAAGCTTTACATAGGACCCATCAAATTAAAAGACAATATGCACTATTATATGTAAAATGTCCTGACCAGAACTGACCACTTCATATAAGCTACTTATGCTTTTTTGTTGGTTTTGTTGGGAGGTTTTTTGGTTTTATTTTTTTATATTTTTGGTTTATAAGTTGACAATGATAAATATTTGGGGCCGTGGCTCAGCTATGATTCTGATCAATCAGTATTAAGGTCTGAGTTCAATAATCCATCCATATTTGACTGACATAGGTGTTTGTCTGTTTTGTTTGGCCAATCCTGAACCGAAACACAAGATGCTAGGCCCTTGCTTTATTAACTGACTTATGTCTATTGTATTCTCCTATATCTTCTGCCAGCATGCCCACAACTCTGTTGACTATCTTTTTTCTGACAGAACCTCATGGTATAGATCCCAGAGGGTTGTGAGCACTAATTGGTGACTTTGGGGCAGACAGGAGAGACCCACACTCAGGTCCTTTCATTGCTTGATCCAATATTTTAGTCACCTCTACCAATAGAACTCCACATTTTTGCAAGCACCATGATGGCTGCACATCTCTCTCCTAAGGCATCTTGGTGCAACTTTCAAACACTAAGCACAAGGTTTCATTAGTGTACGCCCTAAAACACACCCATATTGCAACCATCCCTGTAGACTCTGCATGGATATGATTTCATGCTCC
Source organism: Apodemus agrarius (assembly GCA_964023405.1). Taxonomy (NCBI): domain Eukaryota; kingdom Metazoa; phylum Chordata; class Mammalia; order Rodentia; family Muridae; genus Apodemus; species Apodemus agrarius. The sequence continues at coordinate 27,955,885 of OZ030006.1, forward strand.
TGTATATGATGAGACCTGAGAATTTTTTATTGCATTTTCAAACTGGTGTGATTAATCAGTAGACTTTAATGGTTCATATTGCTGATTGAAAACAAAGGATGAAAAACTACTCACATATGCATTCTCACAACAGTTTATAGTTTGTTTCATAAATGCTACCAGATGCATTAACCTGGATTTTTCAACTAGTACTTGTGACATGAGAAGATTGATCATGTCAGTCCTTACCAGACTAAATTGTCCTTAATGTACTCGAAAAAAATTGGAAAATCTATATGAATGGGTGAATTTCTAGACAGATACCAATTACCCAAGTTAAATCTAGATCTAGTAAAGTAACTAAGTAATCCTATAACCCCTAACAAAATAGAAACTGTCATCAAAATGCTCACAATCCAAACCAGGCAAGGCCACTTGGTTTTAGTGTAGAATTCTTACAGAGTTTTAAATAAATGCTAATACCAACACTTTTCAAACTATCCCAATGAATAGAAACAGAAGGAACATTGCCAAACTCATTCTCAGGCCACAGTGAAACTGATACCTAAACAACATAAAGTCTCAACCTGAAAAGTGAATTCAGAACAATTCCCATTATGAACATTTATGTAAAAATATTGGCATACAGAATCCAAGGACACACTAAAGACATACTCTAACTTGATCAACTAAGTTGCATTTCAGAAATGCAAGCATGATATGATATAGGAAATTCCATCAATACAATCTACCAAAATAACAAAACTGAAAGATATAACCACATGATAATCTCATTAGATGCTGAAAAAAATCACTGACAAAACAGAAATCCCCTTTATGTTGAATGTCCTGTAGTACAGGGATGCAAGGCACATACCTAAACATAATAAAATCACTGAACAACAAGCCTTTAGAGAACAATGAGTTCAATGGAGAAGAACTTAAATATATTTCACTAAAATCAAGGTCAAGAAAACTCTATTCACTCTCTCCCAATCTACTCAACACAGTACTTGAGTGTCTAGCAAGAACAATCAGACACCTAAAATCAGAAACCTGAAATCAGAGGATATAAAAGGTAAAGAAAAATGTCAAAGTATCACTATTTGCAAACGATATGATATTAGTATACATAAGTGATTCCAAAAATGTATGAGAGAACCACAGCTGATAAACACAAACAGCACAGTGTTTAGATACAAAATGAACTAAAAAATAAGTAGGTGTGTTTATTAAAATGATAAAGAGGCTGAAAAATAAATTAGGAAAGTCATATGTTAACAGTAGTTACAATAATGAAAATTATCTTGGTCTAACTCTAAGCAAGTAATGAAAGACCTGAACAACAAGGTTTTATAATCTATCAAAAAGGAAACTGAGGAAAATATCATGAGAAAGAAAAAGCTCCCATAGCCAGGGATAGCTAGGATAAACACAATGAAAATGGACATCTTAGGGAAAGCAACCTACAGATTAAATGCATTCCCATCAAAATTCCAACACAATTAATTACAGCTCTTGATAGGGCCCTACTTATGTTTATAGAGAGAAACAAAAACCCAGTGTCTTCAATTTTACATTACTGTGAAAAGCCATAATGACCAAAGCATCTTTGTTATAAAGAACAACATTAAATTGGGCTGGCTTACAGTTTCCAAGCTTCAACTTATTATCATCAATGAGAGAAATATAGCAGAGTCTGGGATGGTATGGCTGAGAGTTTTATATCTTTTCTAAATGGAAATAGAAGACTGTCTTATGGGTAACTAGGAGAAGGGTCTCAAAGCCCAACCCCACGTGACACACCCTCCTAACACTTTGCTCATACATATTCAAATCACACATTCTATTTCTTTGTTCCCATAGGCTTGTTCAAACAGATGAATCCATTTTCTGCCTATCCATAGCATAATGGGAAATACACGTATTCCAACTTCAAAAGTCCCATAGACCATAAGAGTTTCAATAATGTTTAAAGTTTAAAGTAGAAAGTCTCTTTGATACACAGAATCTCTAAAATGTAATCCCCTGAAAAATCAGAATAAGATGTAGATCACATTCATCCAAAATCACAAGATATATACTGCCATTCTAAAATGTCATCTAGAGGAAATACCAAACTAAAGTAAGACAATAAAAACAGAGATGCTCAAACTGGAACTCAGCATCTCTATGTCAGATGTCCCATTCCTTTCAGCTTTGATAACATGCTTCTTTTTCTTGCTCTGGTTGTTGTGCCTTTCAGAACAGTCCCTAGCAGGTATCCCATGGCTCTGGCATCACTTCTTGTAGAATCCAAACATATTAGTCAGGGATGTCTAGAGTCTCAGAAGTTATGGAATGTCTCATTGTATTAAAAGAATGTATTGTATTGACTTTGGTTTTGTAGTCCAAATAATCTCACAAAGAACAGCTGCTTATAGGATGTCAAATATTCTAGGAGTTGCTTATTTCCAAGAGGATAGCAGTTTTCACTGGTCTATACAAGCTGGAATGCTGAAAAAGTAGGTTTCAGCAGATGTGGTTTCACATAAGTTCAAACAGGTAAAAAACATTGAATTTTCCTTTTCCCAATGTCTTCATTTAGGCCTCCAACAGAGGATGTGGCCCAAATAAAGGTATAAACTACTATACATGGATGTGTGTACTGGATGGTTTTGTTTTTCACCAAACATAGGCTGGAGTTATCACAAAGAAAGAAGTTTCAGCTTGGGATGTGTTAGTTAGTTGGAGCTAAGAAGTTAGCAATGATTAAGAAGAGACCAGCATCACTGAAGTGAAATCTTCAGGGAAGTGTTTTCTGAAAACACAGAGGCTGTGTTACAAAGATAGCCAGAGTTGTGTTTTGTGCTGTGGGGGACTTGGTAATATGTAAGAGTTACCCAGGTGGTACTGATTTTGAAGGCATGAAGGGGTCATGAAAAGCAGCTGAGGGTCAGCACTGTGAGAGGCTGTGAAAGACCATTGGGGAAGTTGCAGCCTTACTTGTAACTGATGGTCCCAGTCTTAGGGGGTCATGCATAGGAGCTGAGGCTTGGCGCCAATGAAAGAGCCTAAGAGAGGCTATTGGTGAAGCCTAGTTATGGTGAAAAACAACAGTGTTTTGGAGATGCCAGTACCATGAGATGACCACCAAGAACAGGAGCAGCAGTGGAGTACAGGCAGCTGGAGCATAGAAGACAAAGTGTGTGCTACATAGGGCAAAGCTAAGAAGTGACCCAAGCCCTTGGAGGAGCCTGGAAGATCATGAGTTGGATCCCAGATATTGAACCATTGGAATTTGAATTTTGCTTTTGATTGTGACTGTGCCCTGATATATTTCCTTCTTGAGGGAAGGAAGTATTTTAGTAGAGCCTACACTTAAGAGAACTTTGAATTTTTAAAAGACTTTGAATTTTAAAAGACATTAGACATTTTAAAGAAATTGACCTTTTAATATGTAAATACTGTGGGACTTTTAAAGTTATTTATATTGTGGGGATGAATAAGAAAATAACGGTTGAGGCTTAATAGTGATGTGTTTGTGTGTCAAGTTGACAAGGGGTCAATTGAACTGGCTGGTTTTGTGTGTCAACTGATTCTCAAGAGCTGGCAACTAGGCAGGCCAGGTGGAGACTGCGGGAGGCCAATTGGAGGTACAGCAGCAAGCCTGGGGAAGACTTGAATCCTGCCCAGCAGAGCTGAGGAGGTAATTTGGAGCCCAGTAACTGAAACCTCCTGGTCTCCATCTCGGGAGCTCAGGCGCCCTCTACAACAGCAGTGCCAAATGCCAGACTCACAGGAGCTTCAAACACCAACCAGTAACAACAAGACCAACTAACTCCAGATATAAACAGATGGCAAAAGGCAAATGTAGGAACATTACTAACAGAAATCAAGGCAATACGGCAGCATCTGAACCCAATTCACTAAGCTCAGCAAGTCCTGGATACCCCAACACACAAGAAAAATGAGAGCTGGGTTTAAAAGCACTGGTCATGATGCTGCTAGAGGAACACAAAAAAGACATAAACAAATCTCTTCAAGAAATGCAGGGGAACATCAATAGGGTAGAAGCCGTTACAATGCAAACACAGAAATCACTTAAAGAATTCCAGGAGAATATGGACCAACAGACAGAAGCCAATAAAGAGGAAATGAGAAAATCACTTAAAGAAATGCAGGAAACTTGAACCAACAGGCAGAAATCATGAAAGAAGAAACGCAAAAATCTCTTAAAGAATTGCAAGAAAACACAAACAAACAAATGAAGAAACTGAGCAAAACCATCCAAGATCTGAACACAGAGGTAGAAACAACTAAGAAATCACAAAAGGGGACGAGTTTGGAGATAGAAAACCTTGGGAAGAAATCAGGGGATGTAGATGCAAATATCAACAACAGAATGCAAGAGACACAGGTAAGATTCTCAGATGCTGAAGATACCATAGTAACCATTGACTCCACAGACAAAGAAAATGCAAAATAGAAAAGGCTTCTAACCCAAAACATCCAGGAAATCCAGGACACAATGAGAAGACCAAACCTAAGGATTATAGGGATAGATAAGAGTGAAGATCTAGATTGCAACCAGGACATAGCTGGAAAGGCCCAGGTAAACACCCCTTCCAGGGCTGCCCTCACGGGGGGGATCTGCTAGGGTCTCGGAGCCAAGCAGGCTGAGTTCTGCCTAGGCTCTGTGGGACATCCCCGCGCCCTCTGGCGAGCACCGAGGCTGCTTTCTGCAACCAGCTCGCCGGCCCCTGGACCAGCGGTAGCGGCGGGCCTCCATATTGCAACCAGGACATAGCTGGAAAGGCCCAGGACACAGCTGGAAAGGCCCAGGCTCTGTGGGACATCCCCGCGCCCTCTGGCAAGCACCTAGGCTGCATTCTGCAACCAGCTCGCCGGCCCCTGGACCAGCGGTAGCGGCGGGCCTCCATATTGCAACCAGGACACAGCTGGAAAGGCCCAGGCTCTGTGGGGCATCCCCGCGCCCTCTGGCGAGCACCTAGGCTGCATTCTGCAACCAGCTCGCTGGCCCCTGGACCAGCTGTAGTGGTGGGCCTCCATATTGCAACCAGGACATAGCTGGAAAGGCCCAGGTAAACACCCCTTCCAGCGCTACCCTCACGGGGGGATCTGCTAGCGTCTCGGAGCCAAGCAGGCCGAGTTCCTTGCAACCAGAACACAGCTGGAGAAGCCCAGGTAGACAGACTCCAACAGGGGCTACAATCGCATGGGTGGCAGCCAGCTTATGATCCCTTAAAGCAGCAGTCACACATATTCACCAGTAGAGAAACAACAGGTGAGCCCAGCCTCACAGGAGATTCAAACACCAGCCACTGACAACAAGGCCAACTAAAACCAGAAATAACCAGATGGCAAAAGGAAAACGAAGGAACGTTACTAACAAAAATCAAGGCAACATGGCAGCATTTGAACCCAGTTCTCCAACAACAGGAATCCCTGGATACCCTAAAACACCAGAAAAACAAGACTTGGATATAAAATCACTGGTCAGGATGCTGGTAGCTGAACACAGAAAAATCTCGTAAAGAAATAGAGGAGAAAATGGATCAAAAGTTAGAAGCCTTTACGAGGCAAATACAGAAATCACTTCAAGAAATTCAGGAGAAGATGGATCAAAGAGAAGAAGACAATAAGGAAGAAAGACAAAAGTCACTTAAAGAAATACAGAAGAACGTGGGCCAACAAGTAGAAGCTATGAAAGAGGAAGCACAAAAATCTATTAAAGAAATACATGAAAACACAATCAAGCAAGCGAAAGATCTGAGCACATCTATCCAGATACTAAAAACAGATGTAGAAACAACTAAGAAATCACAGAGGGAGACAACATTGGAGATAGAAAACCTGGGGAAGAAATCAGGGGCCTTAGACGCAAGTATCAACAATAGAATACAAGAGATAGAAGACAAAATCTCAGAAGCCGAAGATACCATAGGAACCATTGATTCAACAGTCAAAGAAAATACTAACTGCAAAAAGGCTGTAACCCAAAAAATCCAGGAAATCCAGGACACAATGAGAAGACCAAACCTAAGGATTATAGGTATAGACGAGAATGAAGATGTACAAGTTAAAGGGCCAGCAAATATCTTCTACAAAATTATGGAAGAAAACTTCCCCATGAATATACAAGAAGCATACAGAACCCCAAACAGACTGGATCAGAACAGAAATACATCCCGTCACATAATAATCAAAACTCCAAATGTACTAAACAAAGAAAGAATATTAAAGGCAGCAAGAGAAAAGGGCCAAGTAACTTATAAAGGAAGACCTATCAGAATAACACCAGACTTCTCACCTGAGACCATGAAAGCTAGAAGATCCTGGGCAGATATAATGCAAACTCGAAGAGAACACAAACTTCAGGCAAACTACTTTACCCAGCAAAGCTCTCAATCGCCATAGATGGAGACATCAAGGTATTCCATGACAAAAGCAAATTTGCACGATATCTTTCCACAAATCCAGCCCTACAAAGGATAATAGGGGGAAAACACCAAGACAAGGACAGAAACTACACCCGGGAAGAAGCAAGATAGAAACCTCCTCTCATCAAACCTAAAAGAAGGAAACCTCTCGAATATAAAAGTGTAAATAAAATAAATAAATATAATTTCAAAAATGTCTGGAGGAAATAATTACTATTCCTTAATATCTCTTAACATCAATGGACTCAATTCCCCAATAAAAAGACATAGATTAACAGACTGGATACAGAAACAGGACCCTACATTTTGCTGCATACAGGAAACCCATCTCAGTGTTAAAGACAAACACTGCCTTAGAGTAAAAGGCTGGAAGACAATTTTACAAGCAAATGGTCTCAGGAAACAAGCTGGAGTAGCCATTCTAATATCAGATAAAATTGACTTCCAACCTAAAATCATCAAAAGAGACTCAGAAGGTCACTTCTTGCTGGCCAAAGGGAAAATCCACCAGGAAGAGCTCTCAATACTGAACATCTATGCTCCAAATGCAAGGGCACCCTCATTCGTAAAAGAAACCTTACTAAAGCTTAAAGCACACATTACACCTAACACAATAATTGTGGGCAACTTCAACACTCCACTCTCCTCAATGGACCGATCAGGAAAGCAGAAACTAAACAGGGACACAGTGAAACTAATTGAAACTCTGGACCAACTGGATTTAACAGATATATATAGAACATTTCATCCTAAAGCTAAAGAATATACCTTCTTCTCAGCTCCACATGGTACCTTCTCCAAAATAGACCATATAATTGGTCACAAGACATGTCAACAAATACAAGAAGATCGAGCTAATCCCATGCCTCCTATCAGATCACCATGGAGTAAGAGTGGTCTTCAATAACAACAAAAACAACAGAAAGCCCACATACACATGGAAACTGAACAATACTCTACTCAATGACACCTTGGTCAAGGAAGAAATAAAAAAAAAGAAATCAAAGACTTTTTAGAATTCAATGAAAATGAAGGTACAACCTACCCAAATCTATGGGACACAATGAAAGCAGTGCTAAGGGGAAAACTCATAGCTCTAAGTGCATCCAAAAATAAATGGGAGAGAGCATACACTAGCAACTTAATGGCACACCTTAAAGCCCTGGAAGAAAAACAAGTTAATTCACCCAGGAGGAGTAGAAGACAAGAAATCATCAAACTCAGGGCTGAAATCAATCAAATACAATCAAAGAGAACCATACAAAGAATCAACAAGACCAGGAGCTGGTTCTTTGAGAAAATCAACAAGATAGATAAACCCTTAGCCAGACTAACCAAAGGACACAGAGACAGTATACAAATTAACAAAATTAGAAATGAAAAGGGAGACATAACAACAGAAACTGAGGAAATTCAAAAGATCATCAGATCCTACTACAAAGGTCTATTCTCAAAACAACTGGAGAATCTGGAGGAAATGGACAATTTCCTAGACAGATATCAAATACCAAAATTAAATCAGCATCAAGTAGACCAGCTAAATAGTCCCATAACCCCTAAAGAAATGGAAGGGGTTATAGAAAGCCTCCCAACTAAAAAAAGTACGGGACCAGAAGGTTTTAGTGCAGAATTCTACCAGACCTTCAAAGAAGACTTAACACCAATACTTTTCAAACTATTCCACAAAATAGAGACAGAAGGGACACTGCCCAACTCATTCTTCGAAGCCACAATTACGCTAATACCTAAACCACAAAAAGATCCAACAAAGAAAGAGAACTACAGGCCAATTTCTCTTATGAATATAGATGCAAAAATACTAAATAAAATTCTTGCTAACCGAATCCAAGAGCATATCAAAACGATCATCCACTATGATCAAGTAGGCTTCACCCCAGGGATGCAGGGATGGTTCAATATATGGAAATCCATCAATGTAATCCACTACATAAACAAACTGAAAGAAAAAAACCACATGGTCATCTCATTAGATGCTGAAAAAGCATTCGACAAAATTCAGCATCCTTTCCTGCTAAAAGTCTTGGAAAGAGCAGGAATTCAAGGCCCATACCTAAAGATAGTAAAAGCAATCTACAGCAAACCAGTAGCCAACATCAAAATAAATGGAGAGAAACTTGAAGCATTCCCAATAAAATCAGGGACTAGACAAGACTGCCCTCTCTCTCCATATCTTTTCAATATAGTACTTGAAGTTCTAGCAAGAGCAATTAGACAACATAAGGAAGTCAAAGGGATACAAATTAGAAAGGAAGAAGTCAAACTATCATTATTTGCAGACGATATGATAGTTTACCTAAGCGACCCAAAAAACTCCGCCAGAGAACTTCTACAGCTGATAAACTTCAGCAAAGTGGCAGGTTATAAAATTAACTCAAGCAAGTCAGTGGCCTTCTTGTACTCAAAGGACAAGCAGGCTGAGAAAGAAATTAGGGAAATAACACCCTTCACAATAGCCACAAACAACATAAAGTATCTTGGCGTAACTCTAACCAAACAAGCGAAAGATCTGTACAACAGGAACTTCAAGTCCTTGAAGAAAGAAATCGAAGAAGACCTCAGAAGATGTAAAAATATTTCTTGCTCCTGGATTGGCAGGATCATTATAGTAAAAATGCCCATCTTGCCAAAAGCAATATACAGATTCAATGCGATCCCCATCAAAATCCGAACTCAATTCTTCATAGATCTAGAAAGAGCAATTCTCAAATTCATCTGGAGCAACAAAAAACCCAGGATAGCTAAAACTATTCTCAACAATAAAAGGACTTCTGGGGGAATCAATATCCCTGACCTCAAGCAGTACTACAGAGCAATTGTGTTAAAAACTGCATGGTATTGGTATAGCAACAGGCAAGCAGATCAATGGAACAGGATTGAAGACCCAGAAATTAACCCACAGACTTATGGTCACTTGATCTTTGATAAAGGAGCCACAACCATCCGGTGGAATAAAGATAGCCTTTTCAACAAATGGTGCTGGTTCAACTGGAGGTCAACATGCAGAATAATGCGAATTGACCCACTCTTATCTCTTTGCACTAAGATCAACTCCAAGTGGATCAAGGACCTCCACATAAAACCAGACACACTGAAACTATTAGAAAAGAAACTTGGGAAGACCCTGGAGGAGTTGGGCACAGGGGAAAAGTTCCTGAACAGAACACCAATAGCATACGTACTAAGATCAAGAATTGACAAATGGGACCTCATAAAATTACAAAGTTTCTGCAAAGCAAAGGACACTGTCAGAAGGACAAAACGGCAACCAACAAAGTGGGAAAAGATCTTCACCAACCCCACATCCGACAGAGGGCTAATATCCAATATATACAAAGAACTCAAGAAGTTAGACCCCAAAGAACCAAATAACCCTATCAAAAAATGGGGCACAGAGCTAAACAAAGAATTTTCACCAGAAGAAATTCGGATGGCCGAGAAACACCTTAAAAGATGTTCAACATCATTAGTCATCAGGGAAATGCAAATCAAAACAACCCTGAGATTCCACCTCACACCAGTCAGAATGGCTAAGATTTAAAACTCAAGGGACAACAAGTGCTGGCGAGGATGTAGAGAAAGAGGAACACTCCTCCACTGTTGGTGGGATTGCAAAATGGTAAAACCACTCTGGAAATCAGTTTGGCAGTTCCTCAGAAAATTGGGCATGTCACTTCCAGAGGACCCTGGCATACCACTCCTGGGCATATACCCAGAGGATTCCCCTGCATGCAATAAGGACACATGCTCCACTATGTTTATAGCAGCCTTGTTTATAATAGCCAGAAATTGGAAGGAGCCCAAATATCCCTCAAAGGAGGAATGGATACAGAAAATGTGGTATATTTATACAATGGAATACTACTCAGCAATTAAAAATAATGAATTCATGCAATTTGTAGGTAAATGGATAGACCTGGAAAATATCATCCTGAGTGAATTAACCCAATTACAAAAGAATGCACATGAAATGCAATCACTGATAATTGGATATTAATGAGCCCAGAAGCCCTAAATACTCAAGACACAAATAGCAAGTCAAATGATTCCCAAGAAGAAGAAAGGAGAGGACCCTGGGCCTGTAAAGATTGCATCCAGTTTAGTAATGAAACCAAGGGGGGAATGATTGGGGAACAGTTGGGGGGGGAGAGGAACCATTGGAACTATGGTGGGTGGTAACTGGGAAAGGGGAAAGCCTTTGGAATGTAAACATAGAATATAGAAAATAAAAATTTTAAAAAAAAGAGATGTTCAACATCATTAGTCATCAGGGAAATGCAAATCAAAACAACCCTGAGATTCCACCTCATACCAGTTGAATTGATCCACTCTTATCTCCTTGTACTAAGCTCAACTCCAAGTGGATCAAGGACCTCCACATAAAACCAGACACACTAAAGCTAATAGAAAAGAAAGTGGGGAAGAACTTTGAGGACATTGGCTGAGGGGGAAAGTTCCTGAACTGAACACCAATTGCCTATGCTCTAAGAGCAAGAATAGACAAATGGGACCTCATAAAATTACAAAGTTTCTGTAAGGCAAAAGACACTGTCAAAAGGACAAATCGGCAACGAACAAATTGGGAAAAGATCTTCACAAACCCCACATCCGACAGAAGGCTAATATCCAATGTATACAAAGAACTCAAAAAGTTAGACCCCAGAAAACCAAATAACCCTATCCAAAAATGGGGTACAGGGCTAAACAAAGATTTTTCACCTGAAGAAATTCGAATGGCTGAGAAACACATTAAAAAATGTTGAACATCATTAGTCCTTAGAGAAATGCAAATCAAAACAACCCTGAGATTTCACCTCACACCAGTCAGAATGGCTAAGATTAAAAACTCAGGAGACATCAGGTGTTGGCAAGGATGAGGAGAAAGAGGAACACTCCTCCACTGCTGGTGGGACTGCAAGCTGCTACAACCACTCTGGAAATCAGTCTGGCGGTTCCTCAGAAAACTGGACATGATATTTCCAGCAGACCCAGCCATACCACTCCTGGGAATATACCCAGAAGATTCCCCTGCATGCAATAAGGATACATGTTCCACTATGTTCACAACAGCCTTATTTATAATAGCCAGAATCTAGAAAGAGCCCAGATGTCCCTCAACAGAGGAATGGATACAAAAAATGTTGTATATATACACAATGGAATACTATTCAGCCAATAAAAACAATGAATTTATGAAATTCTTAGAGAAATGGATGGAGATGGAGAACATCATACTAAGTGAGGTAACCCATTCTCAAAAGAATACCCATGATATGCACTCACTGAGAAGTGGATATTAGCCTAGAATCTTGGGACACCAAAGACACAATTCACATACCAAATGATGTCCGACAAGAAGAGAGAAGTGGACACTGATGCTGGAAAGGATCAAAGCATCAGTATAGTGGAATACCAGAACACGGAAGTGGGAAGGGGTAGATGAGGGAGCAGGGGGAGGGAAAAGGGCATGTGGGACCTTTGTGTGGTGGGGACCAGAAAAAAAGGAAATGAAATGTAAATATAGAATATATCCAATAAAAAAAGAAAAGAGAAAAAAAAGATGAGCATTTCATTCTGCTCTGTATTCCATCATGATGATCTTCCTCACTGTGCCCTGGGGGCAACAGAGCAAATAACCAAGACTGAAACCTCTGAAAATATAGCCAGAGTTAAAGAGCAAAGCAAAGCAAAGCGAAGCAAACCAAACCAAACCAAACCAAACCAAACCAAACCAAACCAAACCAAACCAAACCAAACCAAAGAAATGCTTTCCAGTAAGTCACTTTCCCTCAGGTATTTTGTTGCAGCAAAGGTGTTACCTTCACTATTGTTATGCCAGTTTTTTATTTTACAACAAATAGTTAAAGGCATTTTATAATTGTCTGTAATTGGTGGAAGCTGGAGCTTAGGACACCTCCAGGGAGAGGATTGAGGAGGAACAGAGTCTGTAGCAGCCCCAGCCAAAGTAATGCTGCCACCCCAGAGCTGTGCTGGAGGCCTTACTTCCCATTAAGTGCCTCTCTGCATAGCACCAACCCCACCCCCATGCTCACTGGTACTACTACAGAGCAGTGTGCCATGGTGGGTCCAGTAGGTGCAGCATGACCTAATGGAGCAGGTGCTGGGAACAAGATCTGTCAGTTTAAGCTGGTTCTCTTGGGCAAGTCTGCAGTGTGAAAATCCAGCCTGGTCCTCTGCTTTTAAAGGGGCTGTTCCACAAGTACCAGTCGAGTACAATTAGAGTGGCTTTCCTCACTCAGACTGTCCGCTTAGAAAATGCAATGTTCAAGATCGAGATCTGGGACACAGCTGGGCAAGAGTGATATCACAGCCTGGCCCTGATGTCCAAGCAGCCATTGTGGTCTATGACATCACCAACACAGATACATTTCCATAGGCTAAGAACTGGGTGAAGGAGTTACAGAGGCAGGAGAGCCCAATATTGTCATTGCACTAGCAGGAAACAAAGCAGACCTGGCCAGCAAGAGAGCCGTGGAGTCAGGAAGCATAAGCCTACACAGATGACAACAGTTTGCTGTTCATGGAGATGTCCACCAAGACTGAAGTGCCCCGGTGTAGGGGAATATCAGGACAGGGAAGTGGGAGTGGGTGAATTGGTGAGCAGATCAAGGGTGGATGGTTTGGAGGGGACCAGGAAAGGGGACAACATTTGAAATGTAAATAAAGAATATATCTAATAAAAAAAGAAATATGAAATATTGGGTAACCTAGATATCTTTATTCGTGGTCACTCAAATTTCATCCCACAATAAATTACTCTTTTCTCTTTAAAAGAAAAAGAGAGATTTTGCAATGTTTTTACAACATTTTTCCATTAGTACTCATTGGTTCTTCAAGACCTAAGATACCGTCTGGCATATAGATGGTTCTTAGATTTAACATAGGAAAACAAATGAAAGGACAGAGTGACTTAGCTGGAGATGCACAGAATTCATTCAGGAACCAAATCTCACCATAGAAACTTGACAGAAGAATTATTCTTAAGTTTTATTTAAATTTTTCTTTTCTTTAGTTTTTTTTTAATTTACTTTGCATCCCAATTGCTGTCCCTTCCCCTGTTCCCTTCCTTCCATAATCCCTCCCCAATGTCCTCTCCCCTTCACCTCTGAGAGAGTACAGGAATATGCCCCTGTCTATTTCACCACAGTGACATATCAAATTTCTACAGGGCTAGGTGCTTCTTTTCCCACAGATTTCAGATAAGACAGCTGAGATAAAGGATAAGATTCTATAGAAAGCAAATAGCTTTTGAGATAGCCCCTATTCCATTTTCTCAGGACACATATGAAGACTTGGCTACACATCTGCTACATATGTGCATATGCTAGGGAGCCTAAGTCAAGGCCCAGTATGTTCTTTGGTTGGTGGTTGAGACTCTGAGGGTCCCATGGATCCAAGTTCATTGACTCTGTTCCTCCTATGGAGTTCCTAGACCATTCAGAACCCTCAAATCCCCCCCCACTCTTCCATAAGACATCCCAAGCTCCATACAAAATTTGGTTGTTGGTCTTTGTATTTGTCCAAGTGGTCTTAAGATTTTTAGAAGTTACTTCTCCTAAGCAGTTAGCAGTAACTCTAATCCATTCTGCTATTCCTGGTGATCTTGCATTTGAAGGTATAATCTCCATTTTGCATTATAGATTAGCATTTTGAGAAGCCAAAGATTCAATCTATATTTTTCAGATGTCTGAGTCTGATATCTATTTATAGCTGAATTCAGTCTTTGCAAAATATCAGGGAAGGCTTTATTTGGGTATTGGATAATTGCAGTAATTGACTGAGACCTCTTTCCTGAGTGTGTTTTCTATTTGTCCCAAACATTTAAAGCTGCTAAATGATGAAGTGAAAAGGTATGATCATATAATTCAAGCTGGCTTTATCACAGTGTACTTGCCTTTCCCTAGCAGCTCTTCCTGGAAAATATCAATGACTTTGTCGTGTCTTCTTTGTTCTTAGCCCTATCTTTCTCTTTCCTCCATGTTTACCACTTTAATGGAAGAGTAGCTTCCAATATTACTGTTGCCAAATCTTTCTAGTCTCAGAGTTTATCTACAACTATTCTGAGTTGTAGATAAAAATTAATATCTTCTTCACATATGTTATAAGCATACTACAGGAAACAATAAGTCTCCTTAATTCTATTAAGATCTAATATGTCAAAAGGATTCCATTGAAATGCTCCATAATCTAGGAGGTACTTATTGTGGACTACTATGTCATCACTGGATGAACTAAGCTTGTTTTTCTGACAACCTTGAGCCTCCCTCTTTCAGTGTCAGTGTGTGGTGGAGTGTCAGGCTCTTGTATAAATTCCTTTGGCTGTACCAGCTTACAACCCCACCAGCAGTGGAGGCATGTTCCTCTTTCTCCACACCCTCAACAACACCTGTTGTCTCCTGAGTTTAATCTTAGCCATTCTGACTGGTGTGAAGTGAAATCTCAGGGTTGTTTTGATTTGCATTTCCCTGATTATTAATGATGCTGAACATTTCTTAAGGTGCTTCTTCACCATTCGAAGTTCTTCAGGTGAAAATTCTTTGTTTAGCTCTGTACCATTTTTAATAGGGTTATTTGGCTCTCTCTAGTCTAACTTCTTGAGTTCTTTGAATATCTTGGATATTAGTGCTCTATCGGATCAGTCTGGTGGTTCCTCAGAAAACTGGGCATGATACTACCGGAGGACCCCACTATACCACACCTCGGCATATACCCAGAGGATTCACCAGCATGGACACATGCTCCAGTATGTTTATAGCAGCCCTATTTATAATAGCCAGAAGCTGCAAAGAACCCAGATTTCCCTCGATGGAGGAATGGATACAGAAAATGTGGTTCATTTACACTATGGAATACTACACAGCTATTAAAAACAATGAATTCATGAAATTCTTAGGCAAGTGGGTGGAACTGGAGAATGTCATCCTGAGTGAGGTGACCCAATCACAAATGAACACACATGATATGCACTCACTGATAAGTGGATATTAGCCCAGAAGCTCAGAATATTCAAGAAACAATTCACATATCAAATGATGCCCAAGAAGAAGGAAAAGGAGGCCCCTGGTCCTGGAAAGGCTCAGTGCAGCAGTACAGGGGAATACCAGGACAGGTAAACAGAAAGGGGTTGATTGAGGACTTTCAGGGAGGAAGAATCCAGAAAGGGGGAAGTTATTTGAAATGTAAAAGAATATATTCAATAAAAAATATAAATAAATAAATAAATAAATAAATAAATATACAAACAACAAAACATTCCTTTGGCTTTGTCTGAGTATATTGTTGAGGTCTCTCTAAGGCTTGTCCACATTTTTCTGTTTGTATCTGATGATTTTTCTTAGGACTTTCTAAGGCTTGTCTAAATTCTTCTGTCTATGTTAGAATATTTTTCTTATTCTTGTTTTTAAGTCTTTCTATTTTTCCTTCTAGATCTTATATCTTATCAATTCACATTTTCTTTGACCAAGTAAAGAAAGCTGTTATGTTTATTAAGGAGGAAATAGAAAATATAAAAAGGATTATAATCATAGTTGATATTACAGATCTTTTCATGTTCTGCTTCTATTTTCAAGTCCTCTATAGCAGCACTATACAAGATCCTAAAACCTACTATTATGGTGCTTCTCATCCTTAAATCTCCCCTTGAGGACTTCTCTGGTGACTTATCTGATGGCCTCTCACTTCTTCCTCAGCAGGAGTGATCTCTCTGTCCATGGGGTCTTGCAAAAAAATTCAAGCACCAAAATTTTTTTAAATACACAAAGGCTGGGCAGTGGTGGCACACACTTTTAATCCCAGCACTTGAGAGGCAGAGGAAGGCAGATTTTGAGTTCGAGGCCAGCCTGGTCTTCAGAGTAAATTCCAGGACAGCCAGGGCTACACAGAGAAACTCTGTCTTGAATAAAAAGAAAAAGAAAACAAAAGTAAAAATAAAATAAAATACACGTGGGAATGCAAGTTGGTACAACCACTCTGGAAATCAGTCTGGCAGTTCCTCAGAAAACAGGGCATGACACTTCCAGAGGACCCTGCTATACCACTCCTGGGCATATACCCAGAGAATTCCCCGGCATGCAATAAGGATACATGCTCTACTATGCTCATAGCAGCCTTATTTATAACAGCCAGAAGCTGGAAATTACCCAGATGTCCCTCAATGGAGAAATGGATACAGAAAACGTGGTATATTTACACTATGGAATACTACTCAGCAATTAAAAACAATGAATTCATGAAATTCTTAGGCAAATGGTTGGATCTGGAAAGTATCATTCTAGGTGAGGTAACCCAATGACAAAAGAACACACATGGAATGCAGTCACTGATAAGTGGATATTATCCCAGAAGCTCTGAATACCCAAGACACAATTCACATATCAAATGGTTCCCAAGAAGGAAGGAGAGTGCTCTGGTCCTGGAAAGGCTTGATGTAGCATTGTAGGGGATTACCAAGACAGAGAAGTAGGAGGGGGTTGATTGAAGAACAGGCAGAGGGAAGAGGGCTTATGGGACTTGTGGGGATGGGGGAACAGGAATAGGGAAAATCATTTGGAATGTAAACAAAGAATATATAAAAATTTTTGAAAAGGAAAAACAAATAAACATCAATGGACTCAATTCCCCAATAAAAAGACATAGACTAACAGAAATAATTTTTATGTACATCTTCAATTTTATCAGAAAATGTTTGTAATTCCTGTTTCAATCAACTTACAATAATTTTATGCCTACCATTTATTTCTGTATAATTTACCATGATAGTCTTCAATTTTAAGATGTTTTTCTATATATTTCTTCAATTTTATCAGAAATATTTCTACATAAATGTTCAATTTTATCATATGTTTCTACTTCCTTCTTCAATTAATTTAGCAATGTTTTTGTCTACCAATTTACTCCTTTTCCCATGAAAATTTTCAATTTAAACGTGTTTTTCCATATATTTCTTCTATTTTATCAGAAATATTTTCCATGTAAATCTTCAATTTTATCATAAAATGGTTTTACTTTCTTTTTCTATAAAAGAACATGATTTTCAATAAATAAATAAATAAATAAACAAACAAACAAACAAACATATGGGGCTCTCTATCCAAACCTTCACAGAGTACATCCCAGTCTCAGCTTGACTCCGCAAATATTCTGACCCATCCAGGATCACAGGTGATAACCCAAAAGCAGCCCCAATACCTGGCATAATGAGGACACAGATAAAATATCCAGACAAAAACCAGCACCCTTTCAGGTTTCCACCTGAATTGAGATCAGAGCCTCTGCTCTGGATCCCCACCCACTCAGCCAATATACCAGTTGCACCTCAATACCCCAAGGCTTCTGACACATCCAGGATCACAGACTCACAGGCTCATGGGCTCACAGAAAGGAGAGTCTCCAGTTGGAGACAGCAAGGCCAGATAACACCAGAGATAAACAAATAGCAAGACTTAAGCACAAGAACAAAAGTAACAGAAACCAATTGGACTTGACAACATCAGAAGCCAGTTCTCCAACTGCAGAAAGCCCTGGATACCTGAAGAGACATATAAAGCATGATTCAGATCTAAATTGTCTTTTCATGAAGATGATAGAGGACATTAAGGAGGACATAAATATCTCCCTTAAAGAAACACAGGAGAACACAGGTAAACAAGTGGAAGTCCTTAAAGAGGAAACATAAATCCCTGAAAGAAAAAGGATGGGTGGAGGGAAGAGGACTTATGGGACATATAGTGAGGGGGAAACTGAGAAAGGGGAAAGCCTTTGGAATGTAAACAAAGAATATAGAAAATTAAAAAAATACAGGAGAGTACATTCAAACAGGTGAACGAATTGAACAAAATCATCCAAGATTTGAAAATGGAAGCAGATATTAAAGAAACCATAAAGGGTGACAGCCCAGTTGTCAAAGATGACATAGAAGACATTGACACAACAGTCAAGGAAAATACAAAGACAAGAAGCTCTTAATTCAAAACATTCAAAAACTCCAGAACAAAATGAAAAGACCAAACCTAACAATAATAAGAATAGAAGAAAGTAAAGATTCTGAACTCAAAAGGCCAGCAAACATCTTCAACAAAGTTATGCAAGAAAGCTTCCATAACCTAAAGTAAGAGATGCCCATAAACATACAAGACACATACAGAACAACAAAAGGATGGGAAATTCCTCTCATCACATAATAATTAAAACACCAAATGTACAAAACAAAGAAAGAATATTGAAAGTGGTAAGGGAAAATGTCAAGCAACCTGTAAATGCAAACCTATCAAAACTACATTTGACTTTTTAACAGAGACTCTAAAAGCTAGGAGATCCTGAACACATGTCAGAAACACCCTAAGAGAATGGAAATGCCAGTTCAGGCTAAAATATTCAGCAAATCTATCAACTACATATGTGGAGAATTGAAGGTATTTCAAGACAAAACCAAATTTAAACAATATCTTTCAACTAATCTAGTACTCCAGGGGATAATAGAAGGAAAAGTTCATCATGAAAAGGAAAACTACACCCAAGAAAAACCAAGAAATTGATCTTTTCCAACAAACCCAAAAGAAGAGAACAAACAAACCTAATTTTACCTGTAACAACAAAAATAACAGGAAGCAGCAATCATTGGTCCCTAATATCACTCAACATCAATGGACTTAATTTCACAATACAAAGACATAGACTAAGAGACTGGATATGTAAACAGGATCAAGCATTTTGCTGCATACAGTAAACAATTTTCCAATTGGTCTCAAGAAACAAATGGTCTCAAGAAACAAACTGGAGTAGATATTCTAATATTGAATAAAATCGACTTTCAACCAAAAGTTATCAAAAAAGATGGGGAAGGACACTATATATACATCAAAGGAAAAATCTACCAGAATGAACTCTCAATTCTGAACATCTGTGCAGCAAACAGAAGAGCACACACATTTTTAAAAAAATGCTGAAGTTCAAATCACACATTTAACCTCATACAATAATAAAAGGGTATTTCAAAATGCCACACTCACCAAAGGAGAGATCATGAAAACAAACTAAAAAGAGACACAGTGAAACTAAAAGTTATGAAACAAATGGATTTAACAGATATCTACAGAACATTTTACCTTAAATGTAGTAGAACACAAAACAAAACTCAACGGATACAAGAATATTGAATTAATACCATGCATTCTATCAGACCACCACAGACTGAGGATAGTCTTCAATAACAAGGAAACAACATACACGAGGAAACTGAACAACTACCTATTCAATGATAACTTGGTGAGGGAAAAAATAAAGAAATTAAAGACTTTTTAAATTTTAATAAAAATGAAGATACAACATATCTAAAGTTATGGTACACAATGAAAGCATTGCTAAGAGGAAAACTCATAGCCCTGAGTGCTTCCATAAAGAAATTGTAGAGATCTTACACTAGGCTCATTGGAAAGTTCTTGAAGAAAAAGAAGCAAATACACCCAAAAGGAGTACATGGCAGGAAATAATCAAACTCAGGGCTGAAATCAGGGCAGTGATGGCACATGCCTTTAATCCCAGCACTTGGAAGGCAGAGGCAGGAGGATTTCTGAGTTTGAGGCCAGCCTGGTCTACAGAGTGAGTCCCAGGACAGCCAGAGCTACACAAAGGAAACCCTGTCTCAAAAAATAAAAGACAAAAACAAACAAAAAAGTTTCTTGAAAGAACTGAAATCAACCAAGGAGAAACAAATAGAACTATACAAAGAACAAAACTAGGAGTTTGTTCTTTGAGAAAATCAAATATATATATATATATATATATATATATATATATACACATACATATACGTATACACACATACATACACCCTTAGGTATTCTAACCAGAGGGAACAGAATCAGTATCCATATTAATAAAATCACAAATGAAAAGGGAAACATAACAATATAAACTGAGGACATTCAAAAAATCAGATCCTACTACAAAATAATATATGCAACAAAACTGGAAAAGCTGGATAAAATGAATTTTTTTCTAGACAGATACCAGGTACTAAAGTTAAATCAGTATCATAAAACCATCTAAACAACCCCATACTCTCCAGGGATATAGAATCAATGATTAGATATCTCCCAACCAAAAAAGCCCAGGGCCAGATGGTTTTAGTGCAGAGTTCTATCAGACCTTCAAAGAAGATCAAATACCAATACTTCTCAAACTCTTTCATAAAATAAAAATAGAAGGAACACCACTCAGTTCTAGGAAGCCACAGGTATATTGATACCTAAACCATAAAAAGACTCAATAAAGGAAGAGAACTTCAGACCAATTTCCCTTATGAATATAGATTAAAATATATTCAATGAAATAATAGCAAACCAAATCCAAGAAAATATCAAAACAATGATTCACCATCAAGTAGGCTTCATGAAGGAATGCAGAGATTGTTCAATGTATGGAAATCCACCAATGTAATCCACTCTATAAACAAACTCAAAGAAGAAAACTACATGATAATCTCATTATATACTGAAAAAATATTTGACAAAATACAATACCCATTCATTTTAAACATATTGGAGAGATCAGGAATTCAAGCTTCATACATAAATATAAGGAAAACATCATACAGTAAACTAATAGCCAATGTCAAACTAAATGGAGAGAAATTCAAAGCAATCCCATTAAAATCAGGGAAGAGACAAGGTCCTACTTATTCAATATAGTACTCGATAATCTAGCTAGAGCAATAAGACAACAAAAGGAGGTCAAAGAGATACAAGTTCAAAAGGAAGAATTCAAAATATCATTATTTACAGATATGATAGTATACATGAGAGACCCCAAAAATTTTACCAGAGAGCTCCTACAACTGATAAACGCATTCAGCAAAGAGACTAGATATATAATTAACTCTAAAAAGCAGTAGCCTTCCTCTACTTAGTATAAATGGGATGAGAAAGATATTAGGGAAACAATACTCTTCACAATATTCACAAATATAAACTATCTTGGTGTGATTCTAAACAAAAAGTGAAAAATCTGTATGACAAGAACTTCAAATCCCTGAAGAAAGAAATCAAAGAAGAACTAAGAAGTTGGAAAAATCTCCCAAGCTCATAGATCAGCATGATTAACATAGTAAAAATGGCCATCTTATAATCTTGCAATCTACAGATTTAATACAATCCCTATTGAAATACCAACTCATTTCTTCATCGAGTTAGAAAGAATAATTCTCAAATTCATTTGGAATAACAAAAAAAAAACAGAATAGCGAAAACTATTCTCAACAATAAATAACTTCTGGCAGAATCACCATCCCTGACCTCAAGCTATACTATAAAGCACTACTGATAAAAACTTCATGGTATTTGTAAAGGGACAGGCAAGTAGATCAATGGAACAGAACTGAAGTTCCAGAAATGAATCCATACTCCTACGGTCACTTGATCTTTGACAAAGAAGCTAAAACCATCCAGTGGAAAGAAAGATAGCATTTTCAACAAATGGTGCTGCTTCAACAGGTATTCAACATGTAGAGGAGTGCAAATTGATCCCTTCTTATCTCCTTGTACAAAGCTCAAATCCAAGTGGATCAAGGATCTCCACATAAAACCAGATATGCTGCATCTAATAAAAGATAAAGTAGGAAAGAGCCTTAAATAATGGACAAATGCCGTGGACTGACCCAGTAGGGTCCCCTCCTGTGGCAGAAGCAGGGTCCCCAGTACTCAGGTAGGTAAGGATTCTGCAAGTGACAGACAGACACAACACACCAAAGAGCAGTTTGAATCTCCTGCAGTTTTACTTCTGCAAACATCTTAGATATATACACATGATTTAGGAATGAAATACTTTTTGACTTCATGCCAGGTTACATCAGGTTATGATCAGATGGGGGGTTACATGTTTACAACTTAACTTCAAACTACAAAGGACAGAACAGGAAGTGGGGTTGGGGAACCTTTTGTCACCCAGACAGTGGTTAATCACCCCAGACTTGAGGTGACTCTATTCTAAGAATTCTGCCAAGCTACAATCTGAGCAAATTGTCTGTAGATAGTAAATTTTATTAGTATTTTATGGCCAGTCAGACCAATTTGGAACACTGTGTGAACTCATGTATATGTCACTGGAGGGGCTATTGTCTGTCCTAAGCCTTTGCGAAGTTTCCCTATTTACTGGAGGAACCTACCAACACCCTCTGAGTAAGTAATGCTTCCTACCATATATTATAGTTGTTGGAATTCCCAGACTATTCTCCTTAACTTCTGACACACAATACTGGTCTTTCCCTACCAGATGTTGAACTTTTATCCTTTCACTGTCCACTATATCTGGATTTTTCACAAACAACTCTTCCTGTTATAACTGATTCATTACATCTCCAAATGTCATAAAATAAAAAAATAAGGCACAGAACTCAAATCCACAGAATTTGGTCAATGCACTGGAACAGCTTGTAGAAGCAGGATGCCAGGGACCTCCAGGAGGCCAAGTTCTGAGGAACACACACATCTGGCCATGTCACACAGACTCCACTGGAGTTGGTGTGGCAGACAAAGTGGAAAGCTTCCTCAATGGAACACCAATGGCTTATGCTTTAAGATCAAGTATTGGTAAATGGCACCTCATAAAAGTTCAAAGCTCCTGTAAGGCAAAGCACACTGTCAATAGTACAAAATGGCAATGCACAGACTGGGAAATTTTCTTTACCAACCTTACATCTGATAGAGGGCTCATATCTAAAATATACAAAGAACTCAACAAGCTAGACTCCAGAGAACCAAAAAAAAAAAAAAACCCATTAGAAAGAGGAGTGCAGAGTTAAACAGAGAATTGTAAACCAAGGAATCTCAAATGGCTGAGAAGCACTGAAAAATGTTCAACATCCTTAGTCATTAGGAAAATGCAAATCAAAACAACCTTGAGATTCCACCTCACACCAATCAGAATGACTAAGTCCAAAATTGCAGGTTACAGCAGATGTTGGCCAGGCTGTGGTTAAAAAGGAACACTCTTCTATTGCTGGTGGGACTGCAAGCTGGTAAAACCACTTTGGAAATCAATCTGGTGATTCCTGAGAAAATTGGAAATAGTTTTACCTGAAGACCCAGCTATACAAATACTGGACATATGCCCAAAAAATGTTTCAACATATAACAAGGACACACGCTCCACTATGTTCATAGCAGCCGTATGTAAAATAGCCAGAAGCTGGAAAGAATCCAGATGTCCCTCAGAGAGAATTTTTGCAGAAAATGTGGTTACAGAGTGCACTACTACTCAAGAGTTAAAAACAAAAACTTCAAACAATTCACAGGCAAATGGATGGAACTAGAATATATCCCGAGTGAGGTAACCCAGACACAAAGGAACACACGTGGTATGTTTTTACTGATAAGTGGATGTTTGCCCTAAAGTTCTCAATGCCCATGATATAAACCACAGATGTTATGGAGCTTAGAAGGAAGGGAGACCAGGGTATGGATCCTTTGCTCCTGCACTGAGGGGTGAACAGGATGATCATGGGAGGTGGAGGTAAAAGGGACCTGGGAGCGAGGGAAGAGGGGGGAATAACGGGAACAGTATCCATTACTGGAGTGAACGCGAGAGAGGTCAGAGGTTCGAAAATCCGAACAAAAATATGTAGCTGGGGGGTAGGGGGGCGGGCAGGGAATGAGGAACTGGGGATCCCTACCTAAGTTTCCCAAACACCAGGGAAGTGTGAGGCTCCCAGGACCCACAGGGGATGACTTTAGTTGAAATGCGCAGAGAAGGGGGGATATAGTACTTGTAAAAGCACATCCAGTTGCGGGGTACTCCTCCACCAACCCCCACCAGCCCGTGACGCCCTCCATCAAAGGATGGTACCACCCACCCCTCTCAAAGTATTTAACCCAGAAATGTTCCTGGGCAAAGGAAGAACAAATGGATCAAAGACTGAAGGAAGGGACTGTCCTACCTGGGCATCCGTCTTGACTGCAGACAACAAACCAGACATGTTACTGTGGTCAACAGGCACTTGCTGACAGGAGCGTCTGTGACAGTTCCTTGGGAGGTCCAGCCAGCAACTGACCGTTGGAGCCAGCGCTGAGCTCGGGGAACCTGGTGGGGGAGCTTGAGGGAAAGCTGGAGCAGCAGAGGGGAATTTGAACCCCACAGGAAGAACAACGTGTCGGGAAGACCACCCAGTGTTTCCAGAGAATATACCACAAACCCAGGAGGGATCTCTAGCTTCAGATACATTGTAGCAGAGGATGGCCTTGCCTGGCAGCAAAGGAAGAGAGGCCCTTAGCCCTGGTAGTTTGATGTCCCAGTGTAGCAGGATGCTGAAGAATTTGTAAGGATAGGAGAGGGTGTGTGGGTAGGGGAGCACCCTCATATAAGTAAAGGGGAGGGGGAGAAGGCAGATGTTGTTTGAGGGGTTGGTGTGGGTTAAACAGGAAGTGCTATACCATTTGAGATGTAATCAAGTGGAATGATTAATACATATATATTTAAAAATACACATATAGATCCTTTCTGGTTCATAAAAAGTGTTGATTGTGTTATCACGCTATTGTGTGACATGTGAAAAAAAATACACATTTACCAGCCATTTAATTTTAACAACAAAGACTCAGGAGCCAGATGCTGGGTGAAAACTTGCCAGCTCAGAGAGACAGGGAAAGCACCCAGATGACCTTCCTACTCCCCGGACCTCCCAGAAAGAGAGTCTTCCTTATCCCTCCCCACACTGTCTTAAATATCATTCAGCTTAAAGATCTACATTTGGTTTAGTTGTATTCACTCCCTTTCAAGGGTTCTTTGGTCTGTCGCATGACCTGGAGTTTACTTTTTTTTTTTTTTTTTTTTTTGCTTTGGAATAAAGGTGTGTGCTAGGGCTGAGCCACAGGACAAGAAAATACAATGAACAAAGTTCTTGGGTTAAAGGTCTGCAGTATGGCTGAGCTACACCATAATGAGGGCTTTTTTTCTTTTTTTAATCAGTAAATAACACAATCATGGGGTTTACAATATGAGCAAATATCCTACAACATAAGTTAGTAATGTTCCCTCTGCTATAGAAATAAAGCTGTCAGTTGTTCTGGCTGCATCACCATGGGAACATGATGGTCCCAAGGAAGAGAAGAACTGGGCTCTTGAAACTGTTGTGCAATAAGGACCTAAAAGCACCAAGGACATCCCTGATCCTTATCACAAGGCATAAATTCCCCATCCCTCTTGTCACATAATTTATTGCAAGATGTCACCATTCCTGCTCTTAGATCATTGTCCTAGGTGCTGCTGAATGGAAGGGTTCATGTCCAGGCGTCACCCAACAAACCACAGAAACACCGAATTCACTTAAGCAGGGATGGTTTATTGAATGCACACCTCAAACCTGACCAACCAGGGCAACAGATCAAAACTGTTCATTCGACATTTCTCATGGCCAGATTCATGCATAACCACAAAGAGCTCATGCACGACCGCTGGACATGCTGCCCTATGAGGGCCCTGACTCAAGCCATTTTAGACTTAATAGTTCATACTGACCTTGAATTTGATGGGTCCTATATGAAGCATATAAATACAGAATTTGAATACATTAGCAATGCTCATAACATACAGAATATAGAACATAACATGGTACATAGACATCATGATCTTGATCTGAATCAAGAATATTTTCATTGTTTTACATTCATGACTGGGAGGCATATTAGAGCGACAGTATGAAAGAGGAGGCTGGCATGTAACAAATCTGCTACAGTTATGCTAGGGGGCAAGCCTTATTAGGAAGAACTTTGTATCACTAGGAAAGATGTCTGCATGTCCTTACTATTGTTAAAAAAAAGTTCCATGGCCTGAACAGGAGCTACTAAGATCAGGAACAGACAATGTGACTGTTACCTGAAGTGAGGGACATCAGCAGTGTAGTGCAGCATTCTCATTGTCCATTCCTCCTCACTTTTTCCCTGCAGGAGATCCCAACATGTCTGTCCACCTTCCCTCTGAACCAGGTCTAAGCACACATAAGACAGGACACAGTCCTGGTGTCCATTCATCAACTGTGCTCCATTATCCACGAATGTACTTGTGTAAACAAATACAGTATGGTCACTTATTGTTGATACTCTTAACATCTTAATGAGGGCAGTAATTGGTTGATTATACACAATTATATAAACAATCTGGGCCCTGGGGAAATATCTCAAGAGAAAACTTGGATAGAGGTACATGAACTCTGCCCTGTACTCAACTCAGAAACATGAGAGTGGGAGAAAGAAGTATGGTTAAATAGCCAACTAGGTTCACATTGTGTCTGCTTGATTTAATCTCAGGACATGGACGTGGAGTATAACCAATGGCTTGTGTCTAGCCCCTTGAAAGGTTCACTAGGCTGTAGACTCAGAACTTAATACTTCTTGCTGGGCAACAACACTCAGGGAAGTTAGAGACTGCTATATTGGCACAGTATCATGCTAGCAGATGTGGCTATTACTCAGTTGGTCAGATGGTGATATCCACTTTCATTTGTTGTTAATGAGGACCCAGGGAAAGAGAGTAAAAGGTCCTTAGAATAGATAGGTCATTTCCACTTCATCTTCCCAGCAAGAGAGAATTGTAACGAGAGAATGTAAGTTGTATTTGTTTTTTTTGTTTGTTTTTGTTTTTGACTTTTTTTATTTTTTATTTTACCATTTGTCTGCTTTACTTTGTTTCTTTTTTATGGAATAAAATTTTCATTATATTTAAAATGGTAAACCTTTCCCTGTTTCCCCCTCTCCAACTGTCCCCAACCCCTCTTCCTTCCCCCGGCTTCCAAGTATATGGCCCTCCATGTGACCCACTCCCACCCCACCCCCTGAATTTCCCTTTGCTGGGGCAACTATCTAGCCTTCACCTGAGCAGGGACCACCCCTCCCACTGATGCCTGACAAGGCATTCCTCTTCCACATTTTTGGCTGGAACCTTGTGTACCCCTTGGTTGATGGTTTAGTCCTTGGGAGTTTTAGGGCATCTGGGTGGCCAAGATCATTGTTCTTTCCATGGGGCTGTAGACCCCTTCAGCTCCTCCTGACCACCCTCCAACTCTTCCATTGGGGACCCCATGCCCAGACCAATGGCTGGCTTTTAGTATCTGCCTCTGTATGTGTAATACTCTGGCAGAGCCCCTCCAGAGACTGCCATGGCATGCTCCTTTTGGTATACACTTCTTGTCATCCATACTAGTGTCAGGAGATTGGTGCCTATAGGATGAGTCCCCAAGCAGGGCACTCTCTGAGTGGCCTTTACTTCAGGCTCTGCTCTACACTTTGTCACTTTTATTGCTCCTGTGAGTATTTTGCTCACTTTCTCAGAGGAACCAAAGCACCCTCACTTCAGTCCTCCTTCTTCTTGAGCTTCCTGTGGTCTGTGAATTGTATCTTGCTTATTTGAGCTTTTGGGCTGACATCCACTTATCAGTGGGTGCATACCATGTGCGTTCTTTTGTGATTGGGTTACCTTGATCAGGAAGACACTTTCTAGTTCCATTCATTTGCCTAAGAATTTCATAAATCCATTGTCTTTAATAGCTGGATAGTACTCCATTGTGAATATATATCACAGTTTCTGTATCTATTCCTCTGTTGAGGGACATCTGGGTTTTTCCAGCTTCTGGCTATTATAAATAAGATAACTATGAACACAGTGGAGGATGTGTCCTTATTACATGTATGAACATCTTCTAGGTATATGCCCAGGAGTGGTATAGCTGGGTCCTCAGGTAGTACTATGTCTAATTTTCTGAGGATTCACCAAACTGATTTCCAGAGTGGTTTTACCAACTTGCAATCCCACCAACAATGGAGAAGTGTTCCTTTTCCCCACATCCTCTCCAGCATCTGCTGTCCCCTGAGTTTTTCATCTTAGCCATTTGGACAGGTGTGAGGTGGAATCTCAGTGTTGTTTTGATTTGCATTTCCCTGATAACTAAGGATGCTGAACATTTCTTTAGGTGCTTTAGAGTCATTTGAGTTTCCTTAGTTGAGAATTCCCTATTTAGCTCTGTACTCCATTTTTAATAGGGTGATTTGACTCTCTGGGTACTAACTTCTTGCTTTGTATACAATGGATATTAGCCCTCTCTCAGATGTAGCATTGGTAAAGATCTTTTCCCAATATGTTGGTTGTTGTTTTGTCCTATTGACTCTGTCCTTTGCCTTACAGAAGCTTTGCAGTTTTATGATGTCCCATTTGTTGATTCTTGTTCTTAGAGCATAAGCATGTGGTGTTCTATTCAGAAACTTTTCCCCTCTGCCCATGTGTTCAAGATTCTTCCCCACTTTCTCCTCTATAAGCTTCAGTATATATGGTTTTATGTGTAGGTCCTTGATCCACTTGGAGTTGAACTTTCTACAAGGAGATAAGAATGGGTCAATTTACATTTTTATGGATGCTGACCTCCAGTTGATCCAGCACCATTTGTTAAAAATGCTGTCTTTTTTCCACTGGATGTTTTTAGCTCCTTTGTCAAATATCAAGTGAAGGTATGCGTATGGGTTCTTTTCTGGGTCTTCAATTCTATTCCATTGATCTTCCTGCCTGACTCCATACCAATACCAAACAGTTTTTTTTTTATCACTATAGCTCTGTAGAAGAGCTGTGAGTTCCTTATAATAGACAAGGATTTGTAGGTGAGGCCTTGGATGTAGGGTGTGTTTCAGTGCTGTTTGCTGAAGCAGGGTCTCAAGTATCCCATGTTGTCCTCTACCTGGCTTCCCAGGTTAACATTCCCCTCAGATCATACTGCTTCCACTTTTCAATAGCTAGGCTTACAAGTGGGGCCTCCTAGGACTCTTGGGTCAGCACTAGTCACTGTGAGAGACCTCGGTATTCTAATATTGAGATTTGTAATGACAGTATAGCTATAGCCATTTGTGAGTTTGTAGGAGCTGTGAGGTTGTGGTGATTGTTTGTAATTGCCTGGCAGATGACTGAGGGCTGGAAGCTCCTGGAATCAGCTCAAGAGGCCTGGTCATACATTGTTCATCTCAGTGCTTGACTAGACAGAGGCCTGATGCTCTGCCTGTTTCTCTTGTAGGCTTTATACTCTGAGACAGTAATGTTGCATGCAATTCTTCTGCATCTCATTATGCTCTTTCAGTTTCTACCTCTTTCTATCTCATTCTCTGACTCTGTTTCCTTTTCTCCTTGTATGTGTGCCCAATTCTGTGTGTATGTGTGTGTGTGTGTGTGTGTGTGTGTGTGTGCACATGCACCTACCTGTGCATGCATTTTGTGTGTTCACATTTACTTTAACACTTTGGAATCCAGAGGTCTGTGTTTTGTCTTGAGAATTTACCTGTAAAACAGTTTCAAGGTGATGTTAGTGCTGAACTCTGGGAGCCCCCATCAACACTGTTATTTGGCTCTGTGGTCACAATTGTTCATACATTTGTATCTTCTGCTCAGATTATATAGAAGTGGTCATGTCTGGTCTCATCTCCACAATTTTGTGTAATGTCCGTCTCTAAGATATAAGTTATTCAGGATTTAGAATCCCTGTTGTGAAAACAGGAAATATATAACCACTGGTTTCTGGTGGGCAACGATCTGTGGCCTAGGCTCATCCCCACCACCCCATCTTCCCCTCCAACTGATCCATATCCTGTACCTCCTCCTTTCCCCCCACCAGCCTACCACATCTCCACGTGGATGTCCCCACCCCCCACGAAACCTAACTTCTAAACTCCCTGGAGCCTCTTGTGTCTTGAGGGTTAGGTACATCATCTCTAAATGAACACAGATCTGGCAGACCTCTACTGTAAGGGTGCTAGGGTCCTCATATCCGCTGGTGTAAGCTGCCAGTTTGGTAGGCCAGTTTTTGAGAGATCCTGGAGGTCCAGATTAATTGAGAATGCTGATCCTCCTCCTGGGTTGCCATCAGCTTCTTTCAGCCTTCCCTAGTTCATCAACAGGGGTCAGGTGCTTCTGTCATTGACTGGGTGCACATATCTGCATCTAGTGTTTCAGCTGTTTGTTGGGTCTTTCAGAGTGCGGTCATGCTAGGTCCTTTTTTGTGAGTGCTCCATAGACTCAGTAATAGTGTCAGGCTTTGGGCCCACCACTTGAGCTGGATCCCACTTTGGGCCTGTCACTGAACCCTCTTTTCCTTTGGCTGCTCTCCATTTTCATGCCTGTAATTCTATTTTTATTAGATATATTTTTCATTTACATTTCAATTGTTGTCCCCTTCCCTGGTCCCTCCCAAAGTCTCATAGTCCATCTCCCCTCCCCTTGTTCCTGAATCAACACTCTCCTGCTTCCCTGTCCCAGCATTCCCACACACTGCAGCATTGAGGACCTCCCTTTACTTTCCAATAAGGCCATCCTCTACTGCCTATGTGTCTGAAGCCATGGATAACTCCATGTGCACTCTCTGGTTGATGGTTTTTTCCCTGGGAGCTCTGGGAGTACTGGGTGGCTCATATTGTTGTTCCTTCTATGGTGCTGCAAAACCCTTCAGATCTTTGGATCCTTTCTCTAGCTCTCCCATTGAAGATCCTGGTCTCAGTCCAGTGGCTTTCTGAGAGTATCGCCTTTGTATTTGTCATGTATTAGCACAGCCTCCCTGGTGATGGCTATATCCTATATCTGGATCCAGTCAGCAAGTACATGTGGGCATCTATAATATTGTCTGTGTTTGTAATGGGATGAATATATATGGGATGGATCACTAGGTAGGGTAGTATCTGGGTGGTCTTTCCGTCTGTCTCAGCTCTACACTTTGTCTTTGTATCTCCTTCTGTGGGTATTTTGTTCCCCCTTCGAAAAGGACCAGAGTATTCACACTTTGTTCTTCCTTCTTCTTGAGCATCATTTGATGTGTGAATTGTGTCTTGAGTATTCCTAGAAACCAAGACATAAAATCTTTGTGCTGTCCATACAATGAACTTTTTTGCAGGTAATGTTGTTTCTAAATATTTACTGATAATAAAAGAGAAAGTAATATTAATTTTATTAATTGATGATGGAAGTTTTATGACATAAAATTTTCCTTGCCTGTTTTTTTTTTGACAGTCTCTAGGGCAACCTTCAGCAACCACACAATGAGTGGTCCTAGAGACAACAGGTGCTTTCTTCAGAGCACTTCAAATCACATGACACATTTCATCATAACAGTACTACTTATCATGAGCTCAAATCACTGACAAAAATAACAAGATATGTGCATTCCATCCCCCAGACTTGCCAACAGGAGTTCTTAGGAGCTTCAGCTACATTCAGCAGCAGAAGTGGAATGGGCCCATGCTCCCATATTCATAGAACTAAACCACATGAATGTCCAAATGTCAGTTCACAGATAGTTCACCCTGACATATTTTGAAATTTTTAATATCTAAGAAGTGTTCATGAAAATAATCGCATGGCTTTGGTCAATGTCATAGCTGTAGGAGGAGGTTGGTCTGGTGCTGCTTGTGCTCAAATGCTAAAGTTTATACCTCAAGATCTGGTTGCCCCATGAGGAAATTCTCACTCACACCAAGGGATGCTATGTAACCTTGCTCCACAGGTTCATTGGTCTATAAAAAGCTAAAGCCTGTGATTGAGCAATAGATAGAGATAGTTAGGTTTTTCAGTTATCTGGCTTGGGGCTACAAGGATAAACAGGGGAGAGAGAAGAGAGGAGACCAAAGGAGGAGGGAGCTACCATGAGAGGAGATGGAACATGAGCACTTGGCCAGGAGAAACAGCAAGTAAAAAGGGACATAGGAATGGGGTGTAATTTAGAATAGCTCCAAAACCTGCTCAATCTAGGCTGACAGTTTGTAAATAAAGAGTAAAAGAGTGGAGTCTAGCTTCATTTGAAATAAAAAAAAATCTATTAACAGGAGATTGAGTAGAGTTCACATACTCAAAAATCATAACGCATATGCTTGCCAGAAGTAATGGCTTAGCAGTTAAGGATGTTTGCTGCTTTTCCAGAGGATGTGAGTTCAGTTCCTAGCACCCACATGGCTAGCTCACAAAAAAATCCAGCTCTGAGAGGCCTGACACCCTCCTCTGAATTCCATGTACAACGGCACACATGTGGAAAATGCACATAGGGAAACACACACACACACACACACACACACACACACGCAAACACACACACACACACACACACACACACACGCACGCACACACACACAAGCTAAAAGTGATCCACCAGAGATGCAAGAAGCCACACTAATACAATGTTAAGTTCTGATTTGCTAAAGAACAAATAAGCAGCAGCAAAATTATTCAAATATAGTTTCTGACAAGAGAAGGCAGAATACTTTTTAAAACAGGCATGGATTTAACATGGCACCCATGATGATGACATCTCCAAGGGAGAAGAGACACTGTGGATGCCAAGGGCTTGCTGGCCAGCCAGTCTAGCCAAATTGTCAGGCTACAGCTCCAAAGGGAGACCCTGTGTCCAAAGGGAAAATGTGGGTTATGGAGGGAGCACAACATGGGCTCTACCTTCGTGTGTGTGTGTGCGTGTGCGTGTGCATGTGCGTGTGCATGTGCATGTGCGTGTGTGTTTGTGCACACATGCGTATCAGACAGAACCAGACAAGACCAAACAAATTCTTTCCTGAAACAATTGATAAAAGGGAAATTTGTAGTGGATAAAAGAGACCTGAAGGCAGGAGGAATCACTGTAAATACAGGGCCAAAAATGTCAGCACAGTAAGAAGCAATGAATCAAACTTGGGACAAGTCTATGTGGCCTGTGTAAGAAAAATTATGTCAGGGATAAAGGAAGCTCATGAGAAGGTGGAGCAACCCAATATTTAAACTTACCCTGTTAGATGGTAACTTACACACTCACACAAGTATAAAAAGAAAAAAAGTAAGTTCATCAAGTGCCCACAGAACTGTGACAAAAACCCACTTCAAAAGGAAGTTTTAATAAATTCCAGAGCGATTTATCACTGGGATCACATTCTGATACCAAGAAGAAATTCAATTAGTAAACAAAAAGTGAAAGGATCCTGTCTAAACACTAGCATCTGTCTGATAGTCTCATTGGCTCCCCTTGGGAACCTCTGATTGGCTCCTAAAGCAGGAAGAATGGACTCTCCCCCTTCCAGGGCTGCTTAACTGTTTACAGAGCCTGGGATCAGAGCTGAGGTTCAGCACTGAATCAAATGGTGGCAGTGACACAAATTGGCCACTAGATGGCAATGACACTTCATATTTATCTTCATTTGCCAGCATCATAGTGTCCATCCATAAGCAACATAGACTTTCTTTACAAATTCAATTCTGGGCCCTTCAGGGTTTGTCTCAAATAGCTAATAATGAGTAACTAATATTATTTATGGTCAATCATTTATTGTCCCATAAACATAATAGTTTGTGTTTTTCTTATTTTGCTAAAGCACTATTGGAAAATTGAAGCATTCTAAGTTGTTTCTAATTTGAATATACAATAAACTTTCTCATCTTAACAACACAAACATATAAATTCACAAATAGAGTCTTGAAAAAACCTATCCTGTGTATTTTCATTCATCTTAATGGAAAAAAAACAGAAACAAAAACTGACAAATAGGAAGCAACTCTATTTTTAAAGAATACATGGGCAGAGACCTTCACTCAGGAAGTTGCTCCTGTTCCAAATCTCCCTGGTGAAGTGTAATCCCAATTCCATTAGGACAGGCTTACAGAGACGATGAAGCCATCTGCAGATGTGGACTGTAACACCCTGGCATCTTGGGGTGTGCATCTGAGGATCCCAGTCAGAGAGGTGCAAGCCAACTCAGGTAAACCAATATAATAGTTCCACAGCTGTCAGAGAAAGGATCTCTCAAATAAAAGCCTGATGCACAGACATGTGAGCGTGTATGAGCTCATGGCTGTGCATGCTCATGTACACATATGTGTGAATGCATAGTCATACATACATACATACATACATACATACAAAGAGATCCAACCTTGAAGTTCAAAGATAGAACCTTAAGGTAAAGAGATAAAGGTACTGAAAAGAGCTAACAGGGGATGTTCTGGAATCAACTACTCTGTCTTTCAAAATGAATACTAAGGAACATTAAGGGAGGCAGGATGCTGAAGTCAAGGCCTGGACCAGACAGTTCCTTGCACCCAGGCCTATGGTGCACTTGCAAGATTAGGACTGTGACTCTGCAGGCCTTTCCTGCTGGCCACTCCCTCCTCTCTCTCTTCTCCCCACCACATCTTCTCTTCCTCCCTATCCCTAAGCAACATTCCCAGACCTTCCCTCTTTCCTTTTTTCTACTGCTTCCTTCCATAGTTTTTTTTGTTCTTTCCTTCGTTCTTGATCTCTTCTCGTCTTTTTTTTTTTTTACATCACAATCACTCCTCTATCGAAAAAAAAAGATCAAGCAATCCTGGTTAACAAAGTGAAAAGGTGAAAACCTTGCCACTGGCTCTGGCTAGGCAGTAACCATGGGCACCAAAATGGTTCTTTCCTGTGTTTCCTTTTAGAACTTTCTACACACCTCAGAGAAAATGAAAGGACAAGAGCAGAGAAGAAAAGAAAAGAGAGTTGCTTGCACACACCTGGGACAGTTCTGCACACTCTGCCCTGCAGTCTGCTTCTCACACTAAAGCATGGAAGGCAATGTTTTAACCTTTGCACTATTTGTGAGACCAGCATCCCAGGGATTGAACTTGTTTTCACATAGCTGCTCTTTGTGATGGGATACAAAAGAGAGAAGGGGTATGAGAGAGTGTGGCAGGGTGGTTTGGGGGAAGGGGGTGCCTAGGAAGACCCATGCCCAGGCACCTCTTCCCCCTGAGGGACCATGCACACACAGGCATGTTATAGAATAGAGTTTATTCAGGGAAGAGGATAGGAGTTAATGGTATACTGGAGGCAGAGACAGGCAGAGAGATAAAGAGTAGAGAAGTAGAAAGGAGTAGAGGCTGGCCATGACCAGCTGGAGAGAGGGGGGAGGGAAAGAGCACAAGAGCAGCAGAGAGGTGAGAGTGCAGAGACGCAAGAGCAAAGAAAGAGAGAGAGAAGATGGGCAGGCAGCCCCTTTTATAGTGGGCCAGGTCTATGGGCTGGGGCATACCCTGCTGCCAGGTAACTGTGGGGTGGAGCTTGGACAGAGTACCAATACTTTATACTTCATGAACACAGACAAGCTCCCATGAAACAGGATTGCCAAGAGTTTGGGGCTAGCCTTGACTACACAGAAATATTCTGCCTCAAAAACAAAAGCAAGCAAACATTCCCAAGAGTTATTTGGGGAGGTTCTATATGATTGGTTGAATAAGACCAGCACAGTCATAATCTCATTTTGATGAGTACAATAATCAAGGGAGGAATGTCAGGTAAAAGAGTTCATTGACTTGGTAAGTTCAAGATGTTTCTCTGTGGACTGCAGTATGGAGATTTCTGATTGTAATGGCCCATACCTTGCAGTTCAGAGTGGGTTCCATCTCACACAGGAAACAAGTGTAGACTTCCCTGGGCAACAGCATATTCAGTGTACACTGGAACGCTTTATCAGCACACCTTCTGCAGGATGTCACTCCCCACACTACAGTGAGGTCTTTGCCCGCCCACATCTCACATGTCATGTGTCTTCTGCTAAGTGGATTCCACACCAGATTGTCCTAAGTCTCAAAAAAAAATCTACAATCAATTCTACAATCACCTGATTAGCGTTTGTATGCTGATATCACATGAGGTAGGAACCAAGGCTCATACACATTTTACTTCTTTTTTCAGAAGCACTTGTCTCTGTGACCACGGGTATATCAAAGTAAGAAGTCTGCCTCAAGTGTTGTTCCTTGGGTACCAGACCAGACACAGTACTTTGTGTGTGTGTGTGTGTGTGTGTGTGTGTGTGTGTGTGTGTGTTTTGCTACTTCAGAGGCATCTTGTCCTGTTTTTTGCTAGCTGATTAGGCTCGGCTGCAGGGCAAGTAAATCACAGGGATGTGCCTGTCTCTGCTCCCAAAGCTGGAATTACAGGATCATGGTATCATCCTTCCCTGCTTTGTATGGGTTTTTGGAATCAAACTCAAGTTCTCCTGCTGGCCCAGCAAACACTTTACCAACTAAACATTCCAGGATGGTGTGGTTTACCATCCACATGGTAAATAATCCATAAAAACCTCCCTATGGAAATGAGAGAAAACAGGTTTGCTTTCATTTTGATGAGCACTGAACTAATGAAGGGAAGGAATGCCAAATGAAACATTCAGTGGCATGAGGAGCTGGAGGTGTTTATTCTGTAGACACTGGTTAGGAGATTCCTGGATGGAATGTTCCATACCTTAGAGATCTGCCTGAATGCCACATCAGGAAAAAATTTAGCTTGCCTGGGAGTGAGGTAGAGAGTTGACATTTAGTGTGCATTGTGATGCTTCATCAGCACACTTTCTGCTGGGCTACTGACCTTTACAAGTGCACAGTCATTGCAACTGTGGATAGGCATGACAGTAAGGCAGACAATGACCAAGAAGGAAACACTCACAGAGGAGAAAATGCATTCATTCAAGGGATTTACTGGTCAGGGATGACATGTCTTATGTTCAATTGCAGGATGCATGGGGTAGGTTTTAAGTCATGCATATTTAACCGAATAAATGTAAGGAATGGCTGATATAAAGTTGGGGCATAAACATATCCCTAAGAATCAATGGCTCTTTGGTAGCACAGGCTAATATGTACAAAGCTGTTCTTTGCTATGAAGTTTTAAATCAACGTTTATAAGATTCAGATCATTTAAACTGGATAGAATGTCAAGAGACTTATTTATTGCAAAGGCTGAACAGACTCTTGAGGTAACAGAATCACACAGCGGTCTGCAGTCAGGAAACAAATGAAGCTGAGTCCTGGGTTCCTCTCAAAGTGGTTGGAGAACAACTGGCCTCTCAAAAGTGGCACCTGCGTCAATGTACCTAACAACTTGTTGTTGTTGTTGATGATAATGATGATGATGATGATGTTGTTGTTGTTGTTGTTGTTGTTGTTGTTGTTTTGGGGGAAAGAGGGTACTTCTGCAGTGGCAATTTTAACAGTAACCAGATTAACAATGATTATGAACTTAAGTCAGGAGAAAGAATAATCATAGGGTGTATAATAAATCTAACTAAACCATGTTTCCAGTATTGGTCAACCTAGTAATCTTTCACACTGGTTCCTTCTGAACAGCATACACATGCTTCTCTAAATCACAAGGATCCTTCCAATGTATACAGCAATTTGTGCCTACGAATACGGTAGTAATAATTAGGCAATTTCATAAAACTCAAGAACTTTAATCCTAGACAGGTTGTCATCAATGTTTGAGTTAATGAGGATGTAATTGAACTTCCCTGCCACAGACTAAGAACCTCCAGTGGGCTATAGCCTGGCATACTTGTAGATTAAGATGACAGTCCAGGACAGCCTCCGGTGCATCAGATAAAAACTTTGTTATAGTACTTAAGTCTATATTATTGATATAACAGTTGCTGGGACTTTATGAGATGCACTGGAGATCGAACATGTTAACATAGTCAGCCTCAAATAAAAGGGGCTCTGGGTGACTATCCTAGGATATTTTACATTGTCTCATTAAAAAACCTACCATTCCTGCATGTATTCATGTATGGATCCTCCTTCTCATCCTTCTTAGAAAGGGGAACAAAATACTCAGAGCTAGAGATACAGAGACAAAGTGTGGAGCAGAGACTGAGGGAAAGACAATCCAGAGACTGGCCCACCTAGGCATCCATTCCATATACAGTTAAAAAACTCAAACACTATTATGGATTCCAAAACGTGCATGCTGACAGGAGCCTGAAATAGCTGTCACCTGGGAGACTTTCCTACTGCAAGACAAATACAGAGGAGGGGACACTCTCAGCTAACCACCGAACTGAGCTCAGGGTCTCCACTGGAGGAGTTAGAGAAAGGACCCTAGGAGTTGAATGGTCTGCAGCACCATAGAAGGAACTATAATTTTAACCACCAATTACCCGCAGAGCTTCCAAAGACTAAACCATCACGCAAAGAGTACACATGGAAGGACCCATGGTTTCAGATACATATGTAGCAGAGGAATGCCTTGTTGGACATTAAAGGGAGGAGATGCCCTTGGTCTTGAGAATGTTCCATAACCCAGTATAGGGGAATACCCAGAGAGGGAAGCTGGAGTGGGTGGATTGGTGAGCAGGGAAAAGGGTATGGGTTAGGAGATTTTCAGGAAAAAATACAGGAAAGGGGGAAACATTTGAAAAGTAGATAAAGAATATATCTAATAAAAAATTTAAAAAAAGAAACCAATCTGATGGTTTCAAAGAAAATTGGTAATGATTTTACCTGAAGACACATTTATATCACTACTGGGCATATATCCAAAAAAATGTTCTGACATATAAAAAGGACACATATTCCACTATGCTCATAGTAGCCTTATTGATAATAGCCGGAAGATGGAAAAACCCCAGATTTTCCTCTACAGAAGAATGGATAGAGAAAATATGGTTACAGAATGAAGTACTATTAAGCAATTAAAAACAATGACTTCTTGTCAAAGGGAAAATCCACCAAGAGGAATTCTCAATACTGAACATCTATTCTCCAAATGTAAGGGCACCCTCATTCGTAAAAGAAACTTTACCAAAGCTTAAAGCACACATTGCACCTAACACAATAATTGTAGGTGACTTCAACACTCCACTCTCCTCAGTGGACCAATCAGTAAAGAAGAAACTAAACAGAGACACAGTGAAACCAATTGAAGCTTTGGACCAATTGGAAAAAAAAAAAAAATATATATATATATATATATATATATATATATATATATATATATATATATAATTTCATCCTAAAGCAAAAGAATATACCTTTTTCTCAGCACCGCACGGTACCTTCTCCAAAATTGATCATATAATTGGTCACAAGACAGACCTCAATAAATATAAGAAGACCGAACTAATCCCATGCCTCCTATCAGATCACTATGGAGTAAAAGAGGTCTTTAATAGCAAGAACAAAAGTAATCCCACACACACATGTAAACTGAACAATACTCTACTCAATGACACCTTCGAGAAGAAAGAAATAAAGAAAGAAACCAAAGACATTTTAGACTTCAATGAAAATGAAGGTACAACCTACCCAAATTTATGGGACACAAAGAAAGCAGTGCTAAGAGAAAAACTCATAACCCTGAGTGCCTCCAAAAAGAAACTGTAGAGAGCATGCATTAGCAACTTAACAGCACACCTGAAGGCCCTGGAACAAAAAGAAGCTAATTCACCCAGGAGGAGTAGAAGACAGGAAATCATCAAACTAAGGGCTGAAAACAATAAAGTTGAAACAAAGAGAACCATACAAAGAATCAACAAAACCAAGAGCTGGTTCTTCAAGAAAATCAACAAGATAGATAAACCCTTAGCTAGACTAACCAAAGGGCACAGAGACAGTATCCAAATTAATAAAATTAGAAATGAAAAGGGGGATATAACAACAGAAATTCAAAAAATCATCAGATCCTACTACAAAAGCTACATTCAACACAACTGGAGAATCTGGAGGAAATGGACAATTTCCTAGACAGATACCAAATACCAAAATTAAACCAGGATCAATTAGATCAGCTAAACAGTCCCATAACCCCTAGAGAAATAGAAGGGGTTATAGAAAGTCTCCCAACGAAAAAAAAGTATGGGACCAGATGGTTTTAGTGCAGAATTCTATCAGACCTTCAAAGAAGACCTAACACCAATACTCTTCAAACTATTCCACAAAATAGAAATAGAGGGAACACTGCCCAACTCGTTCTATGAAGCCACAATATCACTGATACCAAAAGCACACAAAGACCCTACAAAGAAAGAGAACTAGAGGCCAATATCCCTTATGAATGTTGATGCAAAAATTCTAAATAAAATTCTTGCCAACCTAATCCAAGAGCATATCAAAACGATCATTCACCATGATCAAGTAGACTTCATCCCAGGGCTGCAGGGATGATGGTTCAATATACGAAAATCCAACAATGTAATCCACTACATAAACAAACTAAAAGAAAAAACACATGATCATCTCATTACATGCTGAAAAAGCATTTGACAAAATTCAGCATCATTTCATGCTAAAAGTCCTGGAAAGAACAGGAATTCAAGGCCCATACCTAAACATAGTAAAAGC
Source organism: Apodemus agrarius (assembly GCA_964023405.1). Classification (NCBI taxonomy): domain Eukaryota; kingdom Metazoa; phylum Chordata; class Mammalia; order Rodentia; family Muridae; genus Apodemus; species Apodemus agrarius. The sequence continues at coordinate 27,996,465 of OZ030006.1, forward strand.
AATATAATACAGCAAACCAGTAGCCAACATCAAAATGAATGGAGAGAAACTTGAAGCAATCTCACTAAAATCAGGGACTAGAAAAGGCTACCCTTTCTCTCTATATCTTTTCAATATAGTACTTGAAGTTCTAGCGAGAGCAATTAGACAGCCTAAGGAAGTCAAAGGGATACAAATTGGAAAGGAAGAAGGAAAACTATCACTTTTGCAGATGATATGATAGTATACATAAGTGACCCAAAAAATTCCACCAGAGAACTCCTACAGCTGATAAACAACTTCAGCAAAGTGGCTGGTTATAAAATCAACTCAATCCCACCAACAGTGGAGGAGTGATCCTCTTTCTCCACATCCTCGCCAGCACTTGTTGTCTCTTGAGTTTTTAATCTTAGCCATTCTGACTGGTGTGAGGTGGAATCTCAGGGTTGTTTTGATTTGCATTTCCCTGATGACTAATGATGTTGAACATCTCTTAAGGTTTTTCTCGGCCATCTGAATTTCTTCTGGTGAAAATTCTTTGTTTAGCTCTGTACCCCATTTTTTGATAGGGTTACTTGGTTCTTTGCGGTCTATCTTCTTGAGTTCTTTGTATATATTGGATATTAGGCCTCTGTTGGATGTGGGGTTGGTGAAGATCTTTTCTCACTTTGGTGGTTGCCATTTTGTCCTTCTGACAGTGTCCTTTGCCTTACAGAAACTTTGTAATTTTATGAGGTCCCATTTGTCAATTCTTGATCTTAGAGCATAAGCTATTGGTGTTCGGTTCAGGAATTTTCCCCAAGTGCCCATGTCCTCCAGGGTCTTCCCAAGTTTCTTTTCTAATAGTTGCAGTGTTTCTGGCTTTATGTGGAGGTCCTTGATACTTGGAGTTGATCTTAGTGCAAAGAGATAAGAGTGGGTCAATTCGCATTCTTCTGCATTTTGACCTCCAGGTGAACCAGCACGATTTGTTGAAAAGGCTATCTTTATTCCACTGGATGGTTGTGACTCCTTTATCAAAGATCAAGTGACCATAATTCTGTGGGTTAATTTCTGGGTCTTCTATCCTATTCCATTGATCCACTTGCCTGTTGCTGTACCAATACCATGCAGTTTTTAACACAAGTGCTCTGTAGTACTGCTTAAAGTCAGGGATATAGATTCCCCCAGATGTCCTTTTATTGTTGAGAATAGTTTTAGCTATCCTGGATTTTTTGTTGCGCCAGATGAATTTGAGAATTGCTCTTTCTAGATATATGAAGAATTGAGTTGGGATTTTGATGGGAATTGCATTGAATCTGTAGATTGCTTTTGGCAAGATGGCCATTTTTACTATATTGATCCTGCCAATCCAGGAACAAGAAATATTTTTCCATCTTCTGAGGTCTTCTTCGATTACTTTTATCAAGGACTTGAATTTCCTGTTGTACAGATCTTTCACTTGTTTGGTTAGAGTTATGCCAAGGTACTTTATTTTGTTTGTGGCTATTGTGAAAGGTGTTATTTCCCTAACTTCTTTCTCAGCCTGCTTGTCCTTTGAGTACAAGAAGGCTATTCATTTGCTTGAGTTAATTTTATAACTACCACTTTGCTGAAGTTGTTTATCAGCTGTAGAAGTTCTCTGGTGGAGTTTTTTGGGTCGCTTAAGTAAACTATCATATCATCTGCAAATAATGATACTTTGACTTCTTCCTTTCCACGCACTAAGATCAAGAATTGACAAATAGGACCTCATAAAATTACAAAGTTTCTGCAAGGCAAAGGACACTGTCAGAAGGACAAAACGGCAACGAACAAAGTGGGAAAAGATCTTCACCAACCCCACATCCGACAGAGGCCTAATATCCAATATATACAAAGACCTCAAGAAGTTAGACCCCAAAGCTCAGCTACAGGTGCAGACTACCAGCCGGGACCAGCTCTCTGAGCAGACTAGCAGCAAGGGGCCACCTTGCCGCCTCGGGGCACAGCTTGGAACTCTAGCAGCTGGAGTCAGGGGCCTGGACTCAGAGCGAGCATAGTCCAGCACAGACAAGCTGCCAGAAGGGATCTGTCTCCTGGGGACAGGTGTGCTGTGCTTTCAGCAGGGCGCCATCTACAATAAGACCAACTAACGCCAGAGATAAAGACATGGCAAAAGGCAAACGTAGGAACGTTATGAACAGAAATCAAGGCAATATGGCACCATTTGAACCCAATTCGCCAACCACAGCAAGTCCAGGATACCCCAGCACACCAGAAAAACAAGAGTTAGATATAAAAGCACAGGTCATGATGCTCCTAGAGGAACACAAAAAAGACATAAACAAATCTCTTAAAGAAATGCAGGGGAACATCAATAGGGTAGAAGCTCTTACAATCCAAACACAAAAAACACTTAAAGAACTCCAGGAGAATATGGGCCATCAGACAGAAACCAATAAAGAGGAAATGAGAAAATCAGTTAAAGAAATGCAGGAGAACTTGAAACAACAGGCAGAAGTCATGAAAGAGGGAGCACAAAAATACATTAAAGAATTACATGAAAACACAAACAAACAAATGATGGAACTGAGCAAAACCATCCAAGATCTGAACACAGAGGTAGAAACAACTAAGAAATCACAAAAGGAGGCAACCTTGGAGATAGAAAACCTTGGGAAGAAATCAGGGGTCGTAGATGCAAACATAAACAACAGAATACAAGAGATAGAAATAAGAATCTCAGATGCTGAAGATAACATAGTAACCATTGACTCCACAGTCAAAGAAAACGCAAAATCCAAAAGGCTTGTAACCCAAAACATCCAGGAAATCCAGGACACAATGAGAAGACCAAACCTAAGGATTATAGGGATAGATGAGAGTGAAGATCTACAACTTAAAGGGCCAGCAAATATCTTTAACAAAATTATGGAAGAAAACTTTCCTAACTTAAAGAGAGAGATGCCCATGAATATACAAGAAGCCTACAGAACTCCAAACAGACTGGACCAGAACAGAAACACCTCCCGTCACATAATAATCAAAACCCCAAATGTACTAAACAAAGAAAGAATATTAAAGGCAGTAAGAGAAAAGGGCCAAGTAACATATAAAGGAAGACCTATCAGAATCACACCAGACTTCTCTCCAGAAACCATGAAAGCTAGAAGATCCTGGGCAAACCTCATGCAGACCCTAAGAGAAAATAAATGTCAGCCAAGACTACTATACCCAGCAAAACTCTCAATCAACATAGATGGAGAAATCAAAATATTCCATGACAGTACCAAATTTACACAATATCTTTCCACTAACCCAGCTCTACAAAGGATAATAGGAGGAAAACTCCAACACAAGGAAGGGAATGGCACCCAAGAAAAAGCAAGACAGTAAACTTCTTCCATCAAACTCAAAGGAAGATAACTACTCAAAAACAAAAATAACATAAAAAATGTCAGGAAGTAATAATCTCTATTCCTTAATATCCCTTAACATCAATGGACTCAACTCCCCAATAAAAAGACATAGATTAACAGACTGGATACGGAAACAGGACCCTACATTTTGCTGCTTACAGGAAACACACCTCAGAGTCAAAGACAAACACTACCTTAGAGTAAAAGGATGGAAGACAATTTTGCAAGCAAATGGTCACAGGAAGCAAGCTGGAGTAGCCATTTTAATATCAGATAAAATTGACTTTCAACCCAAAGTCATCAAAAGAGACAAAGAAGGTCACTTCCTGCTAGTCAAAGGAAGAATTCACCAAGAGGAACTCACAATTCTAAACATCTATGCTCCAAATGTAAGGGCACCCTCATTTGTAAAAGAAACCTTACTAAAGCTCAAAGCACACATTGCACCTAACACAATGATTGTGGGGGACCTCAATACTCCACTAGCCACAATGGACCGACCAGGAAAACAGAAACTAAACAGAGACACGGAGAAACTCATCGAAACTTTGGAGCAATTGGATTTAACAGATATATATATAGAACATTTCACCCTAAAGCAAAAGACTATACCTTTTTCTCAGCCCCTCATGGTACCTTCTCCAAAATCGACCATATAATTGGACACAAGACAGATCTCAACAAATATAAAAAGATCGAACTAATCCCATGCCTCTTATCAGATCACCATGGAGTAAGAGTGTTCTTCAATAGCAACAAAAACAACAGAAAATCCCCATACACTTGGAGGCTGAACAATATTCTACTCAATGATACCTTAGTCCAGGAAGAAATAAAGAAAGAAATCAAAGAATTCATAGAACTTAATGAAAATGAAGGCACAACATACCCAAATCTATGGGACACAATGAAAGCAGTGCTTAGAGGAAAACTCATAGCCCTAAGTGTCTCCAAAAAGAAACAGGAGAGAGCATATACTAGCAACTTAATGGCGCACTTGAAAGCTCTGGAACAAAAAGAAGCAATTTCACCAAGGAGGAGTAGAAGACAGGAAATCATCAAACTCAGGGCTGAAATCAATCAAGTTGAAACAAAGAGAACCATACAAAGAATCAACAAAACCAGGAGCTGGTTCTTTGAGATCAACAAGATAGATAAACCCCTAGCCAGACTTACTAAAGGGCACAGAGACAGTATTCAAATTAACAAAATTAGAAATGAAAAGGGAGATATAACAACAGAAACTGAGGAAATTCAAAAAATCATCAGATCCTACTACAAAAACCTATACTCAACACAACTGGAGAATCTGGAGGAAATGGACAATTTCCTCGACAGTTACCAAATACCCAAATTAAACCAGGATCAAATAGATCTTCTAAACAGACCCATAACCCCCAAAGAAATAGAAGGGGTCATAGACAGTCTTCCAACCAAAAAGAGCACAGGACCAGACGGTTTTAGTGCAGAATTCTATCAGGCCTTCAAAGAAGTCCTGATACCGATACTCTTCAAATTATTCCACAAAATAGAAACAGAAGGAACACTACCCAACTCATTCTATGAAGCCACAATTACCCTGATACCAAAACCACACAAAGATCCAACTAAGAAAGAGAACTACAGGCCAATTTCTCTTATGAATATCGATGCAAAAATACTAAACAAAATGCTTGCCAACCGAATCCAAGAACACATCAAAACGATCATTCACCATGATCAAGTTGGCTTCATTCCAGGGATGCAGGGATGGTTCAATATACGGAAATCCATCAACGTAATCCACTACATAAACAAACTCAAAGAAAAAAAACCACATGGTCATCTCATTGGATGCTGAAAAAGCATTTGACAAAATTCAGCATCCTTTCATGCTAAAGGTCCTAGAAAGAACAGGAATTCAAGGCCCTTATCTAAACATAGTAAAAGCAATATACAGCAGACCAGTAGCCAACATCAAGGTAAACGGAGAAAAACTCGAAGCAATCCCTCTAAAATCAGGGACTAGACAAGGCTGTCCCCTCTCGCCATATCTCTTCAATATAGTACTTGAGGTACTAGCTAGAGCAATTCGACAACAGAGGAAAGTCAAAGGGATACAAATCGGAAAGGAAGAAGTCAAACTATCACTATTTGCAGATGATATGATAGTTTACTTAAGTGACCCAAAAACCTCCACCAGAGAACTCCTGCAACTGATAAACAACTTCAGCAAAGTGGCTGGCTATAAGATCAACTCAAGTAAATCAGTAGCCTTCCTATACGTGAAGGATAAGCAGGCCAAGAAAGAAATTAGGGAAATGACACCCTTCACAATAGCCACAAATGATATAAAGTATCTTGGAGTGACGCTAACCAAACATGTGAAAGATTTATACGACAAAAACTTCAGGTCTCTGAAGAGGGAAATTGAAGAAGACATCAGAAAATGGGAAAATCTTCCATGCTCGTGGGTTGGCAGGACTAATATAGTCAAAATGGCAATCTTGCCCAAAGCAATATACAGATTCAATGCAATCCCCATCAAAATCCCAACTCAGTTCTTCATAGAGCTAGAAAGAGCAATTCTCAAATTCATCTGGAATAACAAAAAACCCAGGATAGCTAAAACTATCATCAACAGCAAAAGAACTTCTTGGGGAATCAATATCCCGGACCTCAAGCAATATTACAGAGCAGTGGTATTAAAAACTGCATGGTATTGGTTCAGTGACAGGGAAGCGGATCAATGGAATAGGATCGAAGACCCAGAATTGAACCCACACATCTATGGCCAATTTATCTTCGACAAAGGAGCTGAAAACATCCAGTGGAAAAAAGATAGCCTTTTCAACAGATGGTGCTGGCTCAACTGGAAGTCAACATGCAGAAGAATGAGAATTGATCCACTCTTATCTCCTTGCACTAAACTCAACTCCAAGTGGATCAAGGACCTCCACATAAAACCAGACACACTAAAACTAATAGAAAAGAAACTGGGGAAGACCCTTGAAGACATTGGCTCAGGGGAAAAATTCCTGAACAGAACACCAATTGCTTATACTCTAAGAACAAGAATAGACAAATGGGACCTCATAAAACTACAAGGTTTCTGTAAGGCAAAAGACACTGTCAAAAGGATAAATCGGCAACCAACAAATTGGGAAAAAATCTTCACCAACCCCACATCCGACAGAGGGCTAATCTCCAATATATACAAAGAACTCAAGAGGTTAGACCCCAGAAAACAAAATAACCCTATCCAAAAATGGGGTACAGAGCTAAACATAGACTTTTCACCTGAAGAAATTCGGATGGCTGAGAAACACCTTAAAAAATGTTCAACATCACTAGTCATTAGGGAAATGCAAATTAAAACAACCCTGAGATTTCACCTCACACCAGTCAGAATGGCTAAGATTAAAAACTCAGAAGACATCAGGTGTTGGCGAGGATGTGGAGAAAGAGGAACACTCCTCCACTGCTGGTGGGAATGCAAGCTGGTACAACCACTCTGGAAATCAGTATGGCGGTTCCTCAGAAAACTGGGCATGATACTTCCGGAGGACCCAGCCATACCACTCCTGGGAATATACCCAGAAGATTCACCAGCATGCAATAAGGATACATACTCCACTATGTTCATAGCAGCCTTATATATAATAGCCAGAAGCTGGAAAGAACCCAGATGTACCTCAACAGAGGAATGGATACAAAAAATGTCGTATATATACACAATGGAGTACTATTCAGCCATTAGAAACAATGAATTCATGAAATTCTTAGAGAAATGGATGGAGCTGGAGAACGTCATACTAAGTGAGGTGACCCAGTCTCAAAAGAATACCCATGGTATACAGTCACTGATAAGTGGATATTAGCCTAGAAGCTTGGAACACCAAAGACACAAATCACATATCAATTGATGTCTCACAAGAAGAAAGGAGTGGACACTCGTGCTAGAATGGACCAAAACATCATTGTGGGAGAGTACAAGAACAAGAATGGGAGGGGGTGGATGCAGGAGCAGGGGGAGGGAAAAGGACATGTGGGACCTTTGGGGGTGGGGAACCAGAAAAAGGGAAATGAATTGTAAATATGGAATATATACAATAAAAAAAAGAAAAAGAAAAGAAAAAAAAAGAAGTTAGACCCCAAAGAACCAAATAATCCTATCAAAAAATGGGGTACAGACCTAAACAAAGAATTTTCACCAGAAGAAATTCAGATGGCCGAGAAACACCTTAAGAGATGTTCAACATCATTAGTCATCAGGGAAATGCAAATCAAAACAACCCTGAGATTCCACCTCACGCCAGTCAGAATGGCTTAGATTAAAAACTCAAGAGACAACAAGTGCTGGTGAAGATGTGGAGAAACAGGAACACTCTTCCACTGTTGGTGGGATTGCAAAATGGTAAAACCGCTCTGGACATCAGTTTGGCAGTTCCTCAGAAAATTGGGCATGTCACTTCCAGAGGACCCTGGCATACCACTCCTGGGCATATATCCAGAGGATTCCCCTGCACAATAAAGACACATGCTCCACTATGTTTATAGCAGCCTTGTTTATAATAGCCAGAAATTGGAAGGAGCCCAAATATCCCTCAAAGGAGGAATGGATACAGAAAATGTGGTATATTTATACAATGGAATACTACTCAGCAATTAAAAATAATGAATTCATGCAATTTGTAGGTAAATGGTTACACATTTAAAATATCATCCTGAGTGAGTTAACCCAATCACAAAAGAATACACATGAAATGCAATCACTGATAAGTGGATATCAATGAACCCAGAAGCCCTAAATTCTCAAGGCACAATTAGCAAGTCAAATGATTCCTAAGAAGAAGAAAGGAGAGGACCCTGGCCCTATAAAGATTGGATCCAGTTTTGTAAGGAAACCCTGGGGGGAGGGGGAGTGATTTTGGGATAGTTGTGGGGGGAAGAGGAACTATGGGATGTATGGTGGGGGGGGGTGGCTGGAAAAGGGGAAAGCCTTTGGAATGTAAACATAGAATATAGAAAATAAAAATTAAAAAAATCACCTCAAGCAAATCAGTAGCCTTCTTGTACTCAAAACAAGCAGGCTGAGAAAGAAGTTAGGGAAATAACACCCTTCACAATAGCCACATACAATATAAAGTACCTTGGAGTAACTCTAACCAAACAAGCGAAAGATCTGTATGACAGAAACTTCAAGTTCTTGAAGAAAGAAATCAAAGAAGAACTCAGAAGATGGAAAAATATTTCTTGCTCCTGGATTGGCAGGATCAACATAGTAAAAATGGCCACCTTGCCAAAATCAGTCTACAGATTCAATGCGATCCTCATCAAAATCCCAACTCAATTCTTCATAGATCTATATAAATAGCAATTCTCAAATTTATCTGGAGCAACAAAAAACCCAGGATAGCTAAAACTATTCTCAACAATAAAAGGATGGATGTGCATGAACTGTGCCTTGAACTGAACTCAGAAATGTGGGAAGTGAGAAACATGTATGGTTAAATAGCCCACTAAGTTCACATTGTGTCTGCTTGATTTAGTCTCAGGACAAGGAAGTAGAGTATCTCTGATGGCTTCTATCTAGTCACTTGAAAGGTTCACTGGGTTTTGTCCTCAGCATTTGATACTTACTGACTGGAGAGCAGCACTCAGGAAAGCAAGAGACTGTCATTGGCACAGTATCATGATAGGAGCTGTGGATATTATTCAGCTGTTCCTATGGTGATACCCACTCTCATTTGTTCTTAATGTGAACACAGGGAAAGAGAGAACAAGGTCCTTAGAATGGAAGGATCATTTCCACTTCTTCATCTTCCAAGCAAGAAACACTTATAGAGAGAGAATGTTAAGTTCATTATAATATACAAAGATTGGTAGGCGAGGCCTTGGATGTATGGTGTGTTTCAGATTTTTTTCTGAAATAGGGCATTAAATATTCCATGTCATCCTCTACCTGGCTTCCCAGGATAACCTTCTCCTCAGATAATCTTGCTTCCATTTCCCTGTTGATAGGCTTGCAAGTGGGGCTTCTAGGAATGTTAGGACAGAACTAGTCACTGAGAGACCTGGGTTTATTAATGCTGAGGTATGTACCCAGCAGTATAGCTATAGCCATTTTGTTCTGTGTCTGCTCCCTAGTTCAGATTGCTGCTGTAATATGCCTGCCAATCATTGACGCAGAAAAATAACCTATCTCAGAGGAAAGTCATGTTGATCACTTATTCTTATGTTCTTTACGTTGTTTGTTAAACTTATAATGTTCCACAAAATTTACATAGGACTCATCAATTTACACTCATTGTATATATCAATATACACTGTTATATCTAAAATAGCCTGATCACAAATGAGCACTGGACACTTCTGCAACTTTATATGAGCTACATGTACTTTGGGGTTTTTTTAATTTTTTTTTGTTTTTTGATTTATAAGTTGATGAATATGGATGTTTGGGGCCTTGGATCAGCTCCTAAAATCTGAGACATGGTTATGTTCAATCAGTATTAGGGTCTGCATTCATTAATCCATGCATGTTTGATTGAGAGATATGTTTATCTGGTTTTGGGGGCCAATTATGGACCCAAACCAAGATACTAGGCCCTTCCTCTGTGCACAATCCTACATCTATTATATTTTCATATGCCTTAACCTATTTGGACTATTTTATTTTGTTCTGACAGAATCTCATTTTATAGCTTACAGAGGACTGTAAGCAATCCTCCTTTGGTGACACTGGTGCAGAGATGAGACCCTCATATACTGCCTGAAGGCCTTTACATTGGTGGCTCCTATATTTTACTTTCCTCTGCAAACTGATCTCCAGAATCTTGCCAGAAATGTGATGACAGCAACTCTCTCTCTGCTAAGGCATCTTGGGTCAACTTTCAAATGCTAAACACAAGTCTTCATTAGTGTAGCCCTAACACACATCCACATATTAATCTGCCCTGCAGGCTCTGTCTGAATACGATTTCATGCACCTGCACATTAGACAGGAGAACTTTTGACTGCATATTAAAATTGGAGTGAAAAAACTGGAGTGATTTTTCAGTAGATTTTAATGGCTCAGATTGCTGATTGAGGGAAATTTGAGGTAGGATGAGAAATTTCTGAGAAGGGTTGAAAAAGGAAACCCTCAGTTGGATACACAGGCATTACTGAGATGATGGCAATCAAGGCTAGAGCAAACCCTGGCATTGGAAGGAGGATGGACTCAATGGTTATGCCCCAGGAGAGTTTCCAGAAAAGGGTACCCCAGCTTCCTGTTCAGTCGCAGGAGAACATTAGCAGGGAGCCAAAGGTTATAACCAATGATATCAGCAGTCCCTTCTTGAATATTCTATTGTCTCCTGGGAGTTCTTGCATGAGCTGTGATATCACCAGTGTTGTAGCAACAGCACAAGCACTGAGATTTCTCAGTTGGTGTCTAGAGGATACATTGATAGGCATGTTTGCCCGACTCAGAAAAATTTTTCGAAGAACCAATGTGGATGGAAGAGAGAAAAGAGAGAGGAGGAAGGAAGGTGGCCTTTCATCTGAGAATAATGAAGGAAGACAAAGGTGGTCTTAGAGAATGTGGAGTAAGTACTGGGAAGGGGATACTGAGCTTCCTGCAAGCGTGGCCTGAGGTGGCCTTTCTAGCAAAGGGGCAAAGGAATTGAAGCTTCTTGGAAGCAAAAGAAATTCCAGGATTTTCACAACTCTTGAACATCAGAGATATCAGAACATTATTTTCTTCACCCCTTGAAACAGAATATGGCAAGGCGAAAGCAGTTATGCTGCGAACTCCAATTCTTCACTTTCACTGGGTATTATGGTTGTTACTTGGGGACAGAATGAGACCATTAAGAGTCATAGAGGATCTAACCTGTGCCAGTTTAGGGCAGGGCGTCACTGCCTTCACTTCCATGCTTCTTTTAGCTATAGCTTCTCTCTCACAGTAGTACGAGGGAGAGAGTTGTGCCCCTGGCGATGACCTCTTCTTCTCACAACTACTCTGATCTCCTCTCCCTCAAAGTTCCCACCTTGGCTTTAACACTGGTTTAGGGTGGCAGGAATTATTGTACTGTAACCAAAGACCTGTCAGATGTGTTACACCCAGAGACTCCATCCTCTGGCCACTTCTGGACTGTTTTGTGTTTCAGGAGAGTAAGCTGATCAGTGTGTTGGCCATGTTCTCCCCCGGCAGTACCTTTGAAGGCCATGACCTGAGCCTAGAGTAACAGGGTAGGAGAGCTGAACATCACACAGCACTCATGTACTTGTAGATTGTGAATCATGTGACTTGTGAAACCACAGGAACGAGGACTCTGAAGCCAAATTTCACTCTGTGCATTTGTTAATAAGCCAGGAGAAGCCATCTCTGTGGTCATTATAAGAATATATAGGGAGACAGAGGACACACCTGGCTGCTTACATTTCCTAGTCTCTATAGAGTGATGGGAGAACTGAGATCCACTGAAGATACATCTAAAGCCCAGACAAACCTCTGTATGTTGTCACTGGGTTCTTGGACTGCTGTCCTACTTTATGGCTCAGAATAGTCTGTCTACACTCTATGTGTTCCCAACATGGAAGTTCACTTGTGTTCTTTTACCTACAGGGTCTGGTAGGCAGGCATCAACCCCTGAAACTGTCCTAAGCAAGAAGCAGGCCAGGAAGGAAGAGAGGCTGACCAGAGAGCTGCAGCTCGTTACACAAGAGAGAAACGAGTTGAGAGATCACTTGATCTATGTCACAGAGGGAGCCATGAACAAGAGGTTTGCATTGCTCCAAATGCTGTGGTTTTGTCTGGAGTATACAATGTGACACTTGTCTTTTTAAGGTGGTGGATCATAGGAAGGTGTACCTTCATGATATCCCTGGGCCAAACCTCATGTCCCTAAATACTTCTTAGAGGAGAGGGAGATCCTGAAGCTTGGTCAGGAATAACATGGGAAATGGACTCTGCTTCCTCCTGGTCAAAAGTGACACTTGTGGTCTGAGTGAAGAATTCAGGGGCAGAGGCCATGGAGAGAGAGAGAGAATTCCCAGAGTGCATTTGGAAAGCCCTTCAAAGGAGGTGCTTATATGAGGTTCTAGGAGGTGAGAGTCTGTGTGAGTGTTTGTACTGGACTAGCAGGTGACCTGGTGCTGGAAACTGCTAGATGCAGCTGGAGGGGCCTGGTCCCACATTGTTCATCTCAGTGCTTGACTGGACACCTGAGGCTCTGCCTGTTCCTCTTTCTCTGTGTGACTTATACTCTGAGACAGTAATGTTGCATGCATTCCTTGTGCGTCTCATTGTGTTCTCTCTGCTCTGTCTCTGATTCACTCTCTCTTTCATTCAGTGAATCTCCTTTAATCACTGTCATGTGTGTACACCTTACAGTATGTCTGTTTCAGTGATTGTACATGTGTGTATGAACATTATTGTGTTGTATCCTGTGAATGAATAGTTGCATGTTTATTCTTCTCTCCACTCTTTGAAATTCAGAGATCTGGGAAATCCAGTATACTATAGGACAATAATGTTGCATATACATCTGATTCTCATTCTGCTCTCTCTGGTTCTGTCTCTGTCTCAATTTCTCATTCTCTGGCTCTGAGTCCTTTTCCCCTAATTTGTGTGTGCCAGACTATGAGTTTCTTTGCTTCCATGTGTACAAACATGTACTTCTGTTTTCTATTTTTATATTTAGCTCCACTCTTTGGATTCTCATAGTCTATGCTTTGGACTGAGGATTTACATATAGATTCAAGGTGATGTGAGTCCTGATGTCAGGAAGCCCCCACTTTCACTAGCACTGTCCCATCCCTTCATGGGCACACTTATGTATACAGTTGCATCTCCTGGGCAGATTATAAAGCAGTGGTGATGTATGGTCCCATCTCAAGAATTAGTTGGAATGCCTGCCTCTGAATTATTAGTTATCCAGGAATTAGAAGCCCTGTGTCAAAACAGGGAAAATATAATCACAGGTGTCTAGATGGCAAGGACCTATGGCCTAGGCTCTTGAGAGCATGAGGGGCTAGCCCACCCACCTCCAGCCCTAATGAGTAAACATAGGGAGCCAGGGCACCCTCCCTCTGGATGACTAGATTATACTGTCCTTGTGAAAGGATAAAAAGTTTCCACAGATAAAGACAATCCCAGCATGTAGAACCCAAGAATTGACCTTCCTGGGCTGGGGCATACAACACCCAGTCTGTGTTCATATGTCCTTAAAATTAGCACATGTTTATGTAGTTCTATATTCCTGGAGACAGGACATACTACAAACCAAATCCATTCTATGAAAAATTGAAGTTAAAGGAGAAGGAGATCATGACATTTCTAAATACCTTAGAGAAGGAGAACATTGAGGCCCAACAGAACTTCCAGGTGCTCAAGAAGGAGATAACTTCTATCGGTAAGTACTGTTCTGGGAGGCCACCAGCTGTGGAATGGCCATTTCTGACTTCCTTTGTTTTTGGACTGGAGAGTCTGCAGGTCTGATTCTATCCCTTCGGCCTTTTAGCCATCAGTGTGACTTAAGAATTTTGGTGTCAGTTTTCAAAGTCTGTAAGAGATTGTTACTCCTCCAAACATTGTCCAGGCATCATCAGGAGCATCTCATTAGAAGAGTGATTCAGATCATAAGAGGGTTATAGTATAGTACTAGGTCTGTGGGGCTCAGGCTTGGTTTTCCATAGCTGGATGTGGTATTACAAAAAATACAATGCCCTACTCTTGGTTCCACTGATCTGCATTGAGGGTTTCTGCAACCTACTAATTGATGTTGCTGAAATGCATGGGGTGTCATGGATAGTTGGATATTCCTCATTATTTTGGAGATACATTGAACCTTATTGGTGTTTGGGCTCCAGCAATCATTTTTTCTTCCCCCAAATTGCTATTTGATGTTTGTGCAGTTTACAAAAATATATTGAGATGGATTTAATTAGTTATTGATGGAAACCTAGATCCTGGTGGGTTTAATGGGACCTGGATGTAAGAATGGGAGGAGGAGCCTGCAGGATGTTACCATGAAGATTCTGTTTCCAGCAACCTGCACAGACGCCTCCTGATGCAGAAGAACCTTATGAATAAGAAGTTAGTCATACTGAAGCAGGAGAACAAGGAAGCACACGCTGATTGGACCATCATTCAGCAATACTTGGTTGACTTGAACCTGGCTGATAATGATGAACAGGAGAAGTCCAGCATCCTCCAGGGCCAACAACATCAGGTAGGCAGAAGCAGCTCAGCCAGACTTATGCTGACTGACAACATTTTCCCACTGCATCCATCTTTGCTTTCACCCAGCACCATATTAATGCACACTCCCAAGCAGCCTCCCACCTCATGGGATGTAGTTTTTCATTTCTAGATCTAAGCACATATATTCTGTGTTTTGAACCTCTTGTGATAGTTTGGCAAGTATACCTTACTAATCCTCTTTAATGTGAAGACTAGTAAGGGTGCTAAATGAATAATATGCAGCATTCCTACAACTGCTCATGATAGGTGGGATGCTTTCCAGAGCTTTGAGTAAGTTCTAGGCCCCGTGACAGGGGTCATGCAAGGATCACGTGACTTCCCTTGTGGGAAGCTTCTTGCAGGGTTAAAATTCAAACACTAATATGAAATAAGTTCTTCTTCTCATTGATCTGTGTGGCATGTGGCATTTTCCCTTCTTCCTATAACCCAATGAGGGATCTTCCAATTGCCATTTCATAGTATGCAAATATAGACGTCTGAGTAGCAGCTTGTCAGCCCATATATTAGGTGAATGCTGCTGGATATTTTGCTGTGCCTGTAGTTATAACAGCAATAGTGTCAGTTAAAAGATCAATGACAGCATTCCTTTTTGAGTTGATGGGACACAGCAACCTGAGAGCTGACATTTAGGTTCCCAACAATCCTCTGTCTTAATACCTGCCTTCCTTTTCTAGGATGCAAAAAGTGTAGCAAGACCTGGAATTTCCACAGCCCAGGAAGAGGGCCTCCTGCAGAATGAGTTGCCACTTCAGGAAGCTCCTGATGAGCTCCATCCTCAACAGCCACAAAATTCCTTGGATGAGTCTTCTACACATAATTAAATTCCTCAGGTTGAATAGGCCCTAACTACCTAGCCAATGAGCCAGTCAATTCAGGATTTTATTTCCATTCTTGTACAAACACCCCTTGGGAGTGAACTGAGGTGACTGCCCTGCCACCACATGCCCAAGAGAAGAAACAGAATGTCTGTCCCTGGTGCTAAAAGTGCAGTGAGAGAACTCTGGTTCATATAACTTACTGTAAGAGTTTTGGTGGCCATTTTTTGTTTGTTTTGTGTTTTTTGTTGTTTTGTTGTTTTTCTACTTGTTATGATATTAGAAATTATATATTATTGTTGTTGCTTTTATTCCTTATACTTTTCATGTTATAGTAATTATCATTAAAAGCCTGTCTTTTATAACCAGCCAATTTGCCGAAGTTGTTTATCAGCTGTAGGAGTTCTCTGGTGGAGATTTTTGGGTCGCTTAAGTATAATATGATATCATCTGCAAATAGTGATAGTTTGACATCTTCCTTTCCATTTTTGTATATCTGGAGAAAGCAAACACTAGAAGCTTGACATTCCACCTGAAATCTCTAGAACAAATGGAAGCAAATATATCCATGAGGAGTAGATCACAAGACCACACTTGAATTAACAAAAGGCTCTTTATCTGTGAACATCTTTTGTCTCTCACCCCCTTGCCTTTTAACCCCAACTTCTTTTGTTCTAGAGGCAGGGTCTCAATACACTGTAGCCCTGGCTGGTGTGGAGCAGTGAGATCCATTGCCTCTGCCTCACAAGTGCTGGAATCATAGGCATGTGCCACCATGCCAGCTCCAAGGTGTATTTCAATTTTTAATTTTTATGTGGATGAGTGTTTGCCTGTATGTATGTATATATGTATGTATCTACACTACATACGGAGCCTAGTGCCCACAAAGATCAGAAGTGGCACCAGATTCCCTGAAACTGCTTCTGGGAACTATACACAGGCCCTCTGCTAGACAAACCTGTGCTCTACGCAGCTAAGCTGTTCATTAAGACTGCTCCAACATGATTTTTTATAACTTAGCAGTAGGATTAATAGGAACTTTAAGACTTGAAGACTTTCCTGCAAACAGGAAAACTCTTAGTCCTGAGTGCCTCCATAAAAACATTGAAGAGATCTTACTCTAGCACCTTAACTGCACATCTGAAAGCTCTAGAACAAAAAGAAGCAAACACACCCAAGAGGAGTAGATGGCAGGAAATAATCAAATTCAGGACACAAATCAACCAAATAGAAAGAAAGAGAATTATACAAAGAATCAACAAAATCAGGAGCTGGTTATTTGAGAAAATCAACATGATAGATAAATCCTTAGCCAGACTAATTGGAGGGCACAGAAACAGTATACAAATTAACAAAATTAAGAACGAAATGGAAGAAATAACAACAGAAACTGAAGTAATACAAAAAAATTCTAGTCAGATTCAGATTCCACTAAAAAGGAATGTATTCAACAAAAGTGGAAAATCTGGATGTAACAGATAGATTTTCTAGACAGATACCAGTTACTAAAATTAAATCAGGATAAACCATCTATATAGCACCATAACGTCAAAGGAAATAGAACCAGTCATTAGAAGTCCTCCAAGCAAAAATATTCAGGGCCAGATTGTTTTAGTGCAGAATTCTATCAGAACTTCAAAGAAGATCTACCACCAATACTTCTTAAATGCTTTCAAAAAATAGAAACTGAAGAAACATAACCCAATTGCATCTATGAAGACAGAGTTATACTGATGCCAAAATCATAAACAGAACCAACAAAGAAAGAGAACTTCAGACCAATTTCCCTTAAGAATATCAATGAAAAATACTCAAAAAAATTCCCACAAACTGAATCCAGGAATGCATCAAAACAATCACTCACCTTGATTAGGTAGGCTTCATCCAGAAATGCAGGGATGGTTCAATGTATGAAAATCCATGAATGTAATTCACTCTGTAAACAACCCTGAGATTTCACATCACACCAGTCAGAATGGCTAAGATTGAAAACTCAGGAGAGAGCAGGTGTTGGAGAGGATGTGGAGAAAGAGGAACACTCCTCCACTGCTGGTGGGATTGCAAGCTATTACTACCACTCTGGAAATCATTCTGGTGGTTACTCAGAAAACTTGAAAGGACACTTCTGGATGACCCTGCTATACCACTCCTGAGCATATACCCAGAGGTTTCCCCAGCATGCATTAAGGATACATGCTCCACTCTCTTTATAGCAGCCCTATTTATAATAGCCAAAAGCTGGAAAGAACCCAGATGTCCCTCAATGGAAGAATGGATACTAAAAATGGGGTATATATACACAATGGAGTACTATTCTACCTTTAGAAACAATGAATTCATGAAATTCATAGACAAATGGATGGAGCTGGAGAACATCATATTAAGTGAGGTAACACAGTCTCAAAAGAATACTCATGGTATGCACTCACTGATAATTAGATATTAACCTAGAATCTTGGAATACCCAAGACAAAATCCACATTTCAAATAATGTACAAGAAGAAGGAAGGAGTGCCCCTGGTTCTGGAAAGATTCAATGCATCAGTGTAGGGGAAGACCAGAACAGGGAAGAGGGGGAAGGGGTGAATAGGGGGACAGGGGGATGTAATAGGGCATATGGGACTTTGGGGGAGCGCTGAGCCAGGAAAGGGGAAATCTCTTGAAATGTAATAAAGAATATATTGAACCAAAAAAAACCACAATATACAGCAAACCAATAACCAACATCAAACTAAATGGAGAAAAACTCGAAATAATCCCATTGAAATCAGAAACAATACAAGGCCCTATCCTAGTCAAAATAGTATTCGAAGTTCTACCTAGAGCAATAAGACAACAAAAGTAGGTTAAAAGGATACAAATTGGAAAGGATGAAGTAAAAATATCACTTTTTTTTCAGTTGATATAATAGTGTACTTAAGGGACCAAAAAAATTCTACCAGAGAGATTCTCCAACTTCAGCAAAGTGACTAGATGTAAAATTAACTCTACCAAATCAGCAAATATTCCTCTATAAATGGGCTGAGTAAGATACTAGGAAAATGACAGCTTTCACAATAGTCACAAATAATATAAAATACCTTGTTATGACTCTAACCAAGCAAGTGAAAAATCTGACAAGAAAATCAAATAAATCAAAAAATCAAGAAGATGGAAAAATATCCCAAGCTCAGGGATCAGCATGATTAGCAGAGTAAAAATGCCATCTCACAATATTGCAATCTACAGGTTCAATGCAAACCCCATCAAAATTCCAACTATATTCTTCATGGAGTTAGAAAGAGCAATTCTCAGATTCATTTGAAATAACAACAAAAAAAGCACAAGATAGAGAAAACTATTCTCAACAATAATAGAACTTATGGTGGAATCAACATCCTTGACCTCAAAATATACTAGAGTAGAATATTGGCAAAAAATGCATGGTATTGGAACAGGGATAGCCAAGTAGTTCAGTGGAATGGAACTAAAAACCCAGAATTAAACCCACACACCTATGGTCACATAAACTTTGACAAAGAAGCTAAAACTATCCTGTGGGAAAAAATAGCATTTTCATGAAATAGTTCTGGTTCAAGTAGAGGTCTGCATGTAGTAGAATGCAAATTTGTCCATTCTTTGTTTATTTTTTTCCAATGGAGATTTTTAAAAAAAAATAAATTACTTGTTCAAGAGTTTAAATCCTTAACTGCTCAGACCAGTCCAACCTGCAGCTGAGGGCCAAACACAAAACTGTAAAATGTTAACTTTACATGATTTGTTCCCCAGGGTTCAGTTAGTAGTCCACAATGTCAAAAGGTTGCACCAAGCATCCTCTGCCTCCTCACTACCCAGGGCCTTGAAGAGACAGGGAGGTGCCTTGAATCAGCTGGGAGCTAGACTAGGGTCTGGGAGCAGTGGCTAATGGTGCATTTCTGACCTTCCAGCACTAGGCAGGTCCCTAGGGCAGTGGGACTGGGGAAAAGGGAGGGTAAAGAGGGATGGACCTGTGTCTTGCTCAAAGGAAGCCTCCTCTTGCTTCCTTCACTGCACAGTGTACCCTGTTGTGGAGGTGCAGGGCTCCAGATGTCCAGTCTACAGAGAATCGTGCACAAGGTGCTTGCCAGCTGGAAGCTGAGATCCTAGCAGGGACACAGGAGCTTGGGCATGAGTCATGCCCCTGCAGCTTCCACAAAGCTCCAGGACCCACTCATGGTGCAGGAACCTATGAATAGCTTCTGCATGCTGAGCAGTCTAATTGGATGTTAGCTTGCCACTTTTCATGGTTGAATTTTATCCACTTAATGTGAGTGCAACTGGGTTTCCTTAAGTAGTTTTCCATGAGTAAAAATGGAAGTACTACTATTCCAATGAATACCACCTTTACTCATTGGAATCATCACTTCTCTCCTACTGTTGTCCAACAAGGCCATCCTCTGTTACATATGCTGCTGGAGCCATGTGTACTCTTGGGTTGCTGGTTTAGTCCCTGGGAACTCTGGGCTTACTGGTTGGTTCATATTGATGTTCCTCCTATGGGGCTGCAAACTCCTTCAGCTCCTTAGGTCCTTTCTCTAGCTCTTCCATGGGGACAGAGTGAGAAACACTACTTTGGAGACAAAAGAACTCAGTGGCTACTCTGTCCATGGAGTTGGATGTCTCAGCACTGAAGACACAGGACACAAGACTCTCTCCTCTCTCACCCCACTCTTCACAAGAATCTCTCATCCTTTATATTGAGATCTGGTTGGAAGGCTGAAGAACCTTGAATATAATATTGGTGGATCATGGCAAAAGTAATGATAGATGCACTCAGGGAGAAGTGAAGGTTGGTAGGCACACACTGGGTTTTCCTTGACCCTCTCTACATATGGGCTGCCTGGTAGAAGGTGCCACAAAATCTGAGATGATGGACATTAGCTAATATCTGCAAACATTCTCACAAACACAATCAGATGTATATTTTAAGGTCATTCTAGATCCCATTAACTTGGCAATTGACAGCATCCATCACATGTTTTCCCCTTTGATACCCAATCACTTCTTAAGTTACATTAATTTCCAAAAAATGACAATAAAAGTGATTGGAATATAGCATAGCTGGTAGGTGATTGGCCAGCAGGAATGAAGCCCTGGTTTGAGTCCCAGCCCCATATAAGTTGGACATGATAGTACACAGAAGAAAGGCATAAAGTTGGGATGTTTAGTAAGCACATCAGATGTTCAAGGTTGTCCTAAGCTACATATCTCAGACCATGTCTTAAATATTATAAACTACATATCCATGAGAACATGTCTTAAAAAAAAACAAAAAAGACAATGGTGTCATAATTTTACATAACATTATATAACTATCCCCATAGAACCAAAACACATTAATTATTCTCCAAGACTAAATAGTGAAGACTATTTTGGAATGTTTAAAGTTGAAACGTGCTAATATAGATTAAAACCTTAAGTACTCATATCAAGTCAATGCTATGTTATATAATAAAAGGAGAGGAATGAAAACATGGATGTTATAGATAAACAGACACACATAGATACACACAGACAACTATCATATATATATATATATATATATATATATATATACACACACACACATATACAAACATATTCTTAACAAACTAGGACAAAAGATCTCAGGATATTTACATTCCTCACTTCCATAACTGGTCATATGGCCACAACTGGTATTATCTGCCTATGGCCTGGGTTTAGTTTTTTGTATTCTTTTTTTGTTTTACTTTTTGTGAAAATGAGTGTAGGCACACAAGTGCCATTCCATATTTGTGGTCGAAAAAAAGGCACAATGTTGGGACACAACCTCTGTCTCATCTTCTACCTTCTTTGAGACAGGCTCTCTTGTCATCTGCTGCTCTGTGTGCCAGGCTAGCTGGCCCATAAGTATTCAGGGCCTCTCCTGTCTCTTCCTGCTTCCTTTCTGTAGGAGCAGTGGGGCTGTAGATGCCCACAAGCACATCCAAGTCTTTGTGGCTTGTGGGATCTGAGGTTCAAGTCCTCATGCTTGTATTCAGTTCTCTTTCTTCCCATCCATTTTTAAGCATTTGCACCAATTCCTACTGTTTTGGAATCGTCAACCCTTTGAGTCATTTCTGCAAGTCTAAACATTTGCTTCAAGTATGATTAAGGTGTTACTTAAAGACAGGTGTGTTTCCTGTAATGTCCTCTCATTTCTGTGGGTATCTGAATTTAATTTGCAATGATCAACACCTGCACAGGAACTAAGAATAATGATAGAGTGAAGTGATGAATCTGAGATGTTTAAGGGAATTCTACATCTAATAGACAATATTCTCAAACATAGGAGAAACACCTGGCCTGTTTATGTGATTGAGGCTATTGGGGGCTAGTAAAATCTTTCAGGCAAATGCACAGAGGGAGAAGACAGGAGGAAGACATGGGCTACAGATATGAAGAAACTCACTAACATGAGAAATGAGGACAGTCTCTTTACTGGGTCTATCCTGATAATATTTGATTAATTTGTATTTCAAAGCACTAAACAAGTATGTCTGGAAGCTTAGGAGCTACTAATTTTTAGAGGGTTGTCCAGTCCACAGCTGTTCACATGCAGGCATTTTACGGGCTGACCACACCTACTTTTGCATTTCTTCTAGACTACTTGGAATGCTGCTGCATTCAAGATTCCACCAGCCCATCTTAAGAGCTCTCAATGCAACCCAAGTGTTTATGTACTTTTAATCACAATTTTTCTTTTTTCCTTTTTTTATTAAACATAAACTTCATTTACATTTTAAATATTATCCCCTTTCCTAGTCCCCCCAGGAATCTCATATCCCATTTCCCCTCCCCCTGTTCCCCCGTCAACCCTCTACTGTTTACCTGTCCCAGCATTTCCCCACACTGCAGCATTGAGTCTTTCCAAGTCCAAGGGCCTCTCCTACCATTGATGTCCCACAAGGCCATCCTCTGCTGCCTATGTGTCTGGAGGCATGGGAAACTCCATGTGTACTCTCTGGATGATGGTTTTGTCCCTGAGAGCTCTGGGATTACTGGGTGGCTCATATCATTGCTCCTCCTATGGTGGTGCAAACTCCTTCAGCTATTGGATCCTTTCTCTAGCTCCCCCACTGGGGACTCTGTGCTCAGTTCAATGGCAGACTAAAAGTGTACCCTGCTGTATTTGTCATGCACTAGGAGAGCCTCCCAAGTGACATCTATATCCAGATTCAGTTGCCAAAGTACTTGTTGGCATCCACAATTATGTCTGGGTATTGTAACTGTATATGGGATGGATTATTCGGTGGGGTAGTCTCTGGATGATTCTTCCCTCAGAATTCACTCCACACTTTGTCTTTGTATATCTTCCAGTGGGATTTTTTCCCCTTTCTAAGAAGGACCAGAGTGTCCAAACCTTCTATTAGGCAAAGGACAGTGTCAGAAGGACAAAACAGCAAGCTCAGATTGAGAAATTTTTTACAAACCTTACATCTGATAGAGGGCACATATCTAAAATATACAGAGACCTCAACAAGTTAGACTCCAGAGTACCAAATAGCCCTATTAAAAAGCAGAGTACTGATTTAAACAGAGAATTCTCATAGAATGCCTGAGAAGAACTTAAAGAAATGTTCAACTTCCTTAGTCAATGGGGAAATACAAATCAAAACAACTTTGAGAGTCCACCAAACAGGTAACATAAGATGATAGCCAGGCTGTGGATAAAAAGAACAATCTTCAATTGTTGGTGGGACAGCAAACTGCTATAACAACTTTAGAAATCATTCTGGCAGTTCCTAAGAAAACTGGAAATAGTTTTACCTGGAGACCCAGCTATATGACTAGGGGACATATACCCAAAAAATATTCTAACATATAACAAGGACACATTTCTACTATGTTCATAGCAGCCTTATTTGTTATAGCCAGAAGCTGAAAAGAACCCAGATGTCCCCCTACAGAAGAATGGGTACAGAAAATGTTGTTACAGAATGGAGTACTACCAAGCTATTAAAACAATGATGTCATACAATTTGTAGGCAAATGGAAGATCTAGAAAATATCATCCTGATTGATGTAACCCAGACACAAAGGAACACACATGGTATGTGATTACTGATACATTGATATTTGTGGAAAAGTTCACAATGACCATGATACAACCCACAGACATCATGGAGCTTATTAGGGAGCCCAGGGCATAACTCCTTCATTCCTGCATTGAGGGGTTGTCAGGATGACCGTGGCAGGTGGAGGTAGGGGAGACCTGGGAGGGAGAGAAGTGGGGGAGGAAATAAGGGAGCAATTTCAGGTACTGGAGAGGATAGGAGGGAGGCAAAAAGGATCTGAAAATTGAACAAAAATATGTAGGTGGACAATCAGGAACTGTGGATAGCCACCTGAGGGACACAGACACCAGGAAAAAGGGTCTCCCAAGACCCAAAGTGGATGGCTTTAGCTTAAATGCACAGAGAAGGGCAAGATAGAACCTGTAGAGACCACCTCAAGTGGATAGGTACACCTGCCCATACTCCCACACACCTCTGGGACCACCCGGCTTCATGGGATGGTGCAACCCACTCACTTCAAAATTTTCACCCAGAAATGTTCCTGGGCAAAAGAAGAGCAGGGACAACAAATAGTCCAGAGACTGAGAGAAGCACCATCCATTGACTGCCCAACCTGGGGAAACATTGTAACTGCAGATACCAAACCAGACACTGTTGTTGTGGTCCAGAGGTGCTTGCTGACAGTAACAACTCATGAAGGTTCTTAGGGCAATCAGGCCAGCAAGTGACCGTTGGAGCCAACCATTAGACTGAGCTCAAGGAACCTGGTGGGTGAACTGGCAGAAAAGCTGGAGCAACAGCCTGGGTTGCCACCCCATTGGAAGAACAGCATCTGTTGCAAGGAAAACCCAGTGCTCCCAGTGACCAGACCACAATCTGAGGAGTGTAAAGGGAGGGATTTATGGCCCCAGATATATTGAAGCTGATGACTTTGCCTGACAGCAATGGAGGAGAGGCCATTAGTCCAGTGGAGGTATGATGACCCAAGGTAGGATGCTGAAGCAGTAGGCAGGAGAGTGTTGGTGAGTGTGGAGTGCCCTAATACAGGCAAAGGGGAGTGGGAAAATGCAGATGTTGTTTGAGGGGTTGTTGGAGGGGTGACCAGGAAATGGTATATCATTTGATATGCAATCGAAAGGAATGATTAATAACTAAATTTAAGGGTGGGAGAGATGGCTGAGCTGTTAAGAGCACGGACTGCTCTTCCACAGGTCCTGAGTTCAAATCCCGACATCCACATGGAGGCTCACAACCATCTGTAATATGATCTAACTCCCTCTTATAGAGTGTCTGAAGACAGGTACAGTTTATGTATGATAATAAATAAACAAATCTTGAAATACAGAAAGAAAGAAATTTAAAAATACACATATAGCAGCCATTTAATTTTAACAATGAAGACTCAGGGGTCAGATGCTAGGGTGAAAACCTGCCAGATCAAAGAGACATGGAAAGCACTCAGCTGACCTCCCTACTCCACAGTGCCCTCAATTTCATGCAACACAAAGACTTTCCTTTGGTTTACTTATATTCACTCCCTTCCAAGGGTTACTTTCTCTGCCAGTTGACCAGGAGTTGACGTTCTTTTGCTTTGCAATACAGGTGTGTATCAGAGCTGAGCCAGAGGAAAAGAAAGTACACTAAACCAAAAGCTCTTGGGTTAAAGTTCAGTGCTAGCACTGGGCTGTACTGTAAAAGCTTTTGTTTGTTTGTTTGTTTTCAGTAAAAAACACAATCTTGAAGATTAAAATCTGAACTAATACCCTGCAACATAAGTTAGCAATGTTACTTCATTATAAAAATCAAGCTCACTGTCAGTTGTTCTCATTGTTCCCAGGCATATCTGAATGCATCATCATGGGAAAAAAATGATCCCAAGGAGTGTCAGAACTGGGCTCTTGGAGTTAGGATGAGACATTACTGAGTCAGTTTTGAATAATAAACACTGAGGAAGATACATAGGGATCACTTAAGTGTTGCCAATCAAGCCTAGAGCAAACACTGGCTTTGGAAGGAGGATGTGCTCAATGGCTAGGCCCCAGGACAGTCTCTAGGAAAGGCAAAGTTAGCTTTCTTTCAATATGGGTGGAACATTAGCAGGGAGCCAAAGGCTGTACCTCATGACATCAGCAGTTCTTTCTTGAACATTCTATTGTTTCCTAGAGTGTTCTTGGCATCCTCTGATGATGTCACCAGTGTTGTAGCAACAACACATGCACTGAGGTTTCTCAGTCAGTGTCCATAGGATAAGTCCATAGACATGTTTGCCCGACTGAGAAAACTTTTTGGGAGAGCAAGGATAGATGGGAGAGAGACTAGAGAGAGGAGGAAGGAAACTGCCCGGTCTTCTGAAAGTAATGAAGGGCGAAGGAGGTGGTCTTGGGGAATGCGGAGTAAGTTTGGGGAAATTGATATGCAGTGATTGCCTGAGCTGGCCTTTCTAACAATGGGGCACAGGAACTGGAGCCTCTGGGAAGCAAAAGAATTTTCATGATTATCACAATTCTTGAAAATCAAGGATTTCAGAACATTAATTTCTCCAGTCCTTAAGGCAGGAAAAGGCAAGGCTAAATCTGTCACGCTGTGAACACCAAGTCTTTACTTTCAATGGGTATGGTGGGTGTTACAAGGGACAGAATAAGACCATCAGAAGTCACAGAGGGTCTAACCTATGCCAATTTAGGGGAGGGCATCACTGCACTTCACTCTCATGGCTTCTTTTAGCTTTAGTTTCTATCTGACAGTAGTACCAGGGAGAGAACTGTGCCCCAGGCCATGAACTTATGTTCTCCTCTCCCTGACAGTTCCCACCCTGACTTTCTTATCACCAGTTGTGGGTAGCAGGCATTTCTGTACTATATACAATAACCTGTCACAGTAGATACACCCAGAGAGAGATGTGATCCACTTGATACTTCTGGTGTGTTTGGTGTTTCAGTAAGGGGAACAAATCAGTGTGTTGACCCTGTTCTCCTACAGCATGATGTCTTAATGCCATCTCCTGGGCATGGAGTAACAGGGTTGGAGATTTGAACATCTCCAAATACTCATGCACTTGTGGATAGTGAATTTTTCATCTCACTTGTGAAATCACAAGACTGATGACTTGGACACCATGATGCACCCTGTGCAGATATTAATAAGCCTGGAAAGCCATCTGTGTAGTCCTCATAAGCATGTATAGCGAGACAGAGGACACAACCATCTGCTTACATCTTCTGGTCTGCAGAGTGATAGGAGAGCTGAGATCTACTAAAGCTGAATCTCAAACCTGGACCAAACTCTGTGTGGTATCACTGGGTTCTAGGCCTGTTGTACTTCTGTATGTGTTTCAGGTTCGTCTGTCTATAGTTTATGTGTCCCCACTATGCAAGCTCACTAGTGTTATTCTACCTACAGGGGCTGGCAGGCAGACATCATCCCCAGAAACTGTCCTAAGCAAGAAGCAGGCCAAGAAGGAAGAGGAGAAGCTAACCACAGAGCTGCAGCTCATTACCCAGGAGAGAAACGAGGTGAATGATCACCTGATCTCCATCACGGAGGGAGCCATGAACAAGAGGTATACATTTTCCAAATGTACAGGGGTGTCAGTCTGGAGCCAGCAATGCCACTCTCACCTTAACCTATTAAGGTGTGGTTTTCTAGGAATCTGTACCACCAGAACTTCCCTGTGCCAAACCACATGTCCCTAAATAATTATTAGAGGAGAGGCAGAACCTGAGGCTTGAGTGAGATGGGAATGGACTCTGCTCATCCCTCCGATTGAGGAGGGGTATTTGTTGTTAGAATGAAGAATTCAGGGATATAAATAGTGGAAACTGAGTTCCCAGGGCACATTTGGAAAGCCCTTGACATGAGGTGGATTTGTGAGTTTGTAGGAACTGTAAGTTTGTGGTGAGTGTGTGTACTTGCCTGGCATGTGACTGAGTGCTGGAAGCTCCTGGAAGCAGCTTGAGAGGCCTGGTCCTGCATTGTTCATCTCAGTGCTTGACTAGAGATGCCTTATGCTCTTGCCTGTTCCTCTTTGAAGGCCTTATACTCTGAAACAGTAATGTTGCATGCATTTCTCCTGCATCTCTTTATGCTCTTTCAGTTTCTATCTCTGTCTCTCACATTCTCTGACTTACCTTTTCTCTTTCTTTTATGTGTGGTCCTATTTGGTGTGTCCATGTGTGCTCACATGCAACCACCTATGCATGCATTTTATATGTTTATTTTTCCCTCCACAATTTGGAATCTAGCAGTATGTATTTTGTCTTGAGGATTTACCTATAAAACAGTTTCTAGGGGATGTTAGTACTGAAATCTCATATCCCCCACTTTAATAAACACTATTCTATTGCTATAGGTCACAATTGTCCATAATTTATATCCTTTAGGCAGCTTATAAAGATGTGGTGTTGTCTGGTATCATCTCCACAATTATGGGTACTGTCTATCTCAAAGGTATGACTTTTTCTGCTTTTAGTATTCCTGTTGTGGAACAGGAAATATGTAATCAGAGGTTTCTGGTGGGCAAAGATCTGTGACCTAGGCTCATGAGATTATAACTGGTTAGACTGCACCTCCAGCCCTACTGAGTGAACTCAGTGAGCCATATTGCCCTCCACCTGGATGCCTAGCTTCTGCTCTCCTGGAGACAGGATAGCAGTTTTCCAATGCTAAAGAAGATCCAAGTATATAGAATCTAGAATGTGGATTTTGGTCCTAGGTAAATACAGGACCCAACCTGACTTCATATATTCTTAAAAGTCCACATTCATGGAGTTTTGTTTTCCTGAGAACAGGCCCTTCGAGAGGTTGAATCCAATGTATGAACAATGGAAGTTAAAGGAGAAGGAGGTCATGACATTTCTTCACAAGTTAGAGATGGAGAAGATTGAGGCCCAAGAGAACATCCAGGAGCTCAAGAAGGAGATTAACTTCTATAGGTAAGTACCAGTCAGGGAGGCCACTAGTTGTGGAAAGGCCATTTCAGCCTTCCTTCCTTTCTGGACTGTACAGTCTAAAGGTCTGCTTCTATCCCTTCTGATATTTAGGTAACAGTGTACCTTGGAATTTTGGACTCCCTTTCTATATGTATGTCAGATACTATTGTCCCTCCCAGTATTATCCAGGTATACCCAGGAGCCTCTAGATAGAAAAGTGATTCAGTTCTTGAGAGTGTTGATCTGCTGTACTAGGCCGCTGGAGCTCAGGCTGGGTTTTTTAGAACTGAGTGTGATGTAATACAAGAACAGAAAGCCTTCTTCTTGGTTCTACTGACCTTCTTTGATGCTATTTTGCCCCTACTAATAGATGTTGCCCCATTGCATTGGGCTGTCATGGATAGTTGGTGACCTTCTTTCTTTTGGAGAGACATGCAAACTTGTTGGTGTTTGGGCTGCAGTAAACCTTATTTCTTCCTTCAAGTTGCTGTTTGCTGTATGTGCAGCTGTGATGAATGTATTGAGATGTATTGAATTAAATCATCATGGGAACCAGGGTCCTGGTGTGCTTAATGGGACCTGTAAGTAGCAATGGGAGGAGGAGGCTGCAGGATCTTACAATGTAGAGTTGCTTCCAGAAACCTGCACAGCCGGATCCTGATGGAGAAGATGCTTGTGAAGAAGAGAAGGGTCATGCTGAGGCAGGAGATCAAGGAAGTACATGTTGACTGGTCTCTCATAGAGAAATATTTGGTTGGCTTGAACATGAATGGTAAAGATGAACAGGAGAACACCAGCAACCTCCAGACCCAACATCAGGTAGGGACAAGCAGCTCAATCAGTCTATTACTGTTTGATACCATTTTTCCATAAGATACATCTTTGCTTTCACCCAGCACCTTTCTAATCTACAATCCCAAGCAGCCACACACATCAGGTAATGAAGTTGTTCATTGCTCTGTTTATGTGCAAGTATTTTGGGATGTTAGGCTTTTGTGAGATACTTAATTATTGGCAAGTATACTTTGCTGCTCCATTTGAAGCTACAGTCCAATCAGGGTGACAGATGAATAACCTGCCACATTCCCGCCTGTGTTCATGATAGATGGGATGCAATGCAGAGCTTTGAGCAACTTCTATGTCCTGTGACAGAGGTCATGAAAGGGTCATGTGATTTCCCAGGTGGGAAAAATTTGCAGGAATAAAATCCAAATAGAAATATCGTGGAGTGCTTCTCATTTTCATTGATCTGGTTGGCATGTGGCCTTGTACTTTCTTTGGGAAACCCAATGAAGTCTCTTCCCATTGCCCATTTATTGCTTTGTAGTGAAAGAAGTCTGAGGGGCAGTTTTTCAGGTCATACATTTGGTGAATGTTGCCAGAAATTTTGCCTTGCCTACATTTATAACAGCAATGGTGTCAGTTCAAAGGTCAATGATAACTTTCCTGTTGACTTGGTAGGAGGCAGCAGCCTGACAGCTGACATTTAGTTCCTCACAAAGCCTCCATCTTAATAGCTGCCTTCCTCTTCCAGGTACCAGAGACTGTAGCAGGAGCTGAAATTTCAACAGCCCAGGAAGAGGGCCTCCTGCAGAATGATTTTCCACCTCAGGTGCCACCTCCTGAGCTCTATCCTCAACAGCAACAAAATTCCTTGGATGAATCTTCTTCCACATAATTCTTCAGGGGGAATAGGCCCTATCTACCAAGCCAATGGGCCAGCTGATTCAGGATGTCATTCCCTTTCCTGATCTGACAACAGCCCGTGAGAGAGAACTGAGGTGACTGCCCTGCCACCAAGAGTCCAAGAGGAGAAACAGGCTGTACATCTGTGTTCCTAAGAGTGCACTGAGATAACTCTGCTTCATATAATTTACTGTTAGACTTTTGGATAAAATTTTGTTTTTCATTGTTTTACTATTTGTTATGTTATTGGGATGTTATATGTTTTTGTTATTTTCAATTTGCTAATGCTTTTTACTGTTTTTATTAACTGTAATATTAAAGTCTGTTATTTTAAATTTATTTATGAATGACAAATTGATTTGTAATTCTTGCCTCCTTTTTCTTCAAAGCCAGTTTGTGCAATTTTTAATTAATGAGTTATTTTTATACAGTCCGTATTTTATTCCCCACCCCACTACCCCCAGTCTTCCCCTCCAACTGATCTATATCCTGTCCCTCCTCCTCTCCCCCCACCGGCAAACCATGTCCCCAAGTGGATGAACCCACACCCCACAGAAACTGACCTCTACGCTCCCTGGAGCGTCTTTTCTCAGAAAACTGGACACAATACTTCCGGAGGACACAACCATACCACTCCTGGGCATATACCCAGAAGATTTCCCAGCATGCAATAAGGATACATGCTCCACTATGTTCATAGCAGCCTTATTTATAATAGCCAGATCCTGGAAAAAACCCAGATGTCCCTCAAAGGAGGAATGGATACAAAAAATGTGGTATATATACACAATGGAGTACTATTCAGCCATTAGAAACAATGAATTCATGAAATTCTTAGAGAAATGGATGGAGCTGAAGAAGGTCATACATAGTGAGGTAACCCAGTCTCAAAAGAGTACCCATGGTATGCACTTGCTGATAAGTGGATATTAGCCTAGAATCTTGGAGCACCAAATACACAATCCACATACCAAATGATTTCCAACAAGAAGGAAGGAGTGGACCCTAGTTCTGAAAAGGTTCAGTGCATCAGGGTAGGGGAATACCAGAACAGGGAAGTGGGAAGGGGTGGATGGGGGAACAGAGGGAGGAAAAACCACATGTGGTAACTATGGGGGGAACCAGGAAAAGGGAAAAGAAATGTAAATAAAGAATATATCCAATAAAAGAAAGAAAAGAAATAAGAAAAAAAGAAAAAACAAAACAGAAATTGGAGGGAGCATATACTATCACCTTTACAGCACACCTGAAAGCTCTTGAACAAAAAGAAGCAAATATGCCCAAGGGAAGAAGATGGCATGATCACACTTAAATTAACAAGAGCTCTTTATCAGCAATCATCCTTGGTCTGACACTCTTGCCTTTTTTTCTTTTTTTTTTATTTTCTATAGTCTATGTTTACATTCCAAAGGCTTTCCCCTTTCCCAGTTCCCACCCATCATAGTTCCCATAGTTCCTCTCCCCCCCAACTATTCCCCAATCATTTCCCCTCCCTCTCAGTTTCTTTACTAAACTGGATGCAATCTTTACATGCCCAGGGTCCTCTCCTTTCTTCTTTTTGGGAATCATTTGACTTGCTATTTGTGTCGAGTATTTAGGGCTTCTGGGCTCATTAATATCCACTTATCAGTGATTGCATTTCATGTGCATTCTTTTGTGATTGGGTGAGCTCACTCAGGATGATATTTTCCACGTCTAACCATTTACCTACAAATTGCATGAATTCATTATTTTTAATTGCTGAGTAGTATTCCATTGTATAAATATACCACATTTTCTGTATCCATTCCTCCTTTGAGGGATATTTGGGCTCCTTCCAATTTCTGGCTATTATAAACAAGGCTGCTATAAACATAGTGGAGCATGTGTCTTTATTGCATGCAGGGGAATCCTCTGGGTATATGCCCAGGAGTGGTATGCCAGGGTCCTCTGGAAGTGACATGCCCAATTTTCTGAGGAACCTCCAAACTGATTTCCAGAGCGGTTTTACCATTTTGCAATCCCACCAACAGTGGAGGAGTGTTCCTCTTTCTCCACATCCTCACCAGCACTTGTTGTCTCTTGAGTTTTTAATCTTAGCCAATCTGACTGTTGTGAGGTGGAATCTCAGGTTGTTTTGATTTGCATTTCCCTGATGACTAATGATGTTGAACATCTTTTAAGGTGTTTCTCGGCCATCTGAATTTCTTCTGGTGAAAATTCTTTGTTTAGCTCTGTGCCCCATTTTTTTGATAGGGATATTTGGTTCTTTGCAGTCTAACTTCTTGAGTTCTTTGTATATATTGGATATTAGCCCTCTGCTCTTTCCAAGACTTTTAGCATGAAAGGATGCTGAATTTTGTCGAATGCTTTTTCAGCATCTAATGAGATGACCATGTGGTTTTTTTCTTTCAGTTTGTTTATGTAGTGGATTACATTGATGGATTTCCATATATTGAACCATCCCTGCATCCCTGGGATGAAGCCTACTTGATCATGGTGGATGATCGTTTTGATGTGCTCTTGGATTCAGTTAGCAAGAATTTTATTTAGTATTTTTGCATCTATATTCATAAGAGAAATTGGCCTGTAGTTCTCTTTCTTTGTTGGATCTTTTTGTGGTTTAGGTATTAGCGTAATTGTGGCTTCGAAGAATGAGTTGGGCAGTGTCCCTTCTGTCTCTATTTTGTGGAATAGTTTGGAGAGTATTGGTGTTAAGTCTTCTTTGAAGGTCTGGTGGAATTCTGCACTAAAACCATCTGGTCCCGTACTTTTTTTGGTTGGGAGGCTTTCTATAACCCCTTCTATTTCTTTAGGGGTTATGGGACTATTTAGCTGATCTACTTGATGCTGATTTAATTTTGGTATTTGATATCTGTCTAGGAAATTGTCCATTTCCTCCAGATTCTCCAGTTGTTTTGAGTATAGATAGACCTTTGTAGTAGGATCTGATGATGTTTTGAATTTCCTCTGTTTCTGTTGTTATGTCTCCCTTTTCATTTCTAATTTTGTTAATTTGTATACTGTCTCTGTGTCCTTTGGTTAGTCTGGCTAAGGGTTTATCTATCTTGTTGATTTTCTCAAAGAACCAGCTCCTGGTCTTGTTGATTCTTTGTATGGTTCTCTTTGTTTCTATTTGATTGATTTCAGCCCTGAGTTTGATGATTTCTTGTCTTCTACTCCTCCTGGGTGAATTAACTTGTTTTTCTTCCAGGGCTTTAAGGTGTGCCATTAAGCTGCTAGTATATGCTCTCTCCAGTTTCTTTTTGGATGCACTTAGAGCTATGAGTTTTCCTCTTAGCACTGCTTTCATTGTGTCCCATAGATTTGGGTAGGTTGTACCTTCATTTTCATTGAATTCTAAAAAGTCTTTGATTTCTTTTTTTATTTCTTCCTTGAACAAGGTGTCATTGAGTAGAGTATTGTTCAGTTTCCATGTGTATGTGGGCTTTCTGTTGTTTTTGTTGTTATTGAAGACCACTCTTACTCCATGGTGATCTGATAGAAGGCATGGGATTAGCTCGATATTCTTGTATTTGTTGACATCTGTCTTGTGACCAATTATATGGTCTATTTTGGAGAAGGTCCCATGTGGAGCTGAGAAAAAGGTATATTCTTTAGCTTTAGGATGAAATGTCCTATATATATCTGTTAAATCCAATTGGTCCAGAGTTTCAATTAGTTTCACTGTGTCCCTGTTTAGTTTCTGCTTTCCTGATCGGTCCATTGAGGAGAGTGGAGTGTTGAAGTCACCCACAATTATTGTGTTAGGTGTAATGTGTGCTTTAAGCTTTAGTAAGGTTTCTTTTACGAAGGAGGGTGCCCTTGCATTTGGAGCATAGATGTACAGTATTGAGAGCTCTTCCTGGTGGATTTTCCCTTTGGCCAGCAAGAAGTGACCTTCTGAGTCTCTATGGATGATTTTAGGTTGAAAGTCAATTTTATCTGATATTAGAATGGCTACTCCAGCTTGTTTCCTGAGACCATTTGCTTGTAAAATTGTCCTCCAGCCTTTTACTCTAAGGCAGTGTTTGTCTTTAACACTGAGATGTGTTTCCTGTATGCAGCAAAATGTAGGGTCCTGTTTCCGTATCCAGTCTGTTAATCTATGTTTTTTTATTGGGGAATTGAGTCCATTGATGTTAAGAGATATTAAGGAATAGTAATTATTACCTCCAGACATT
Organism: Apodemus agrarius; assembly: GCA_964023405.1. Taxonomy (NCBI): domain Eukaryota; kingdom Metazoa; phylum Chordata; class Mammalia; order Rodentia; family Muridae; genus Apodemus; species Apodemus agrarius. The sequence goes on from OZ030006.1 coordinate 28,030,685, forward strand.
TTTGAAATTATACTTATTTATCTTATTTATTGTTTATATTCGAGAGGTTATCTTCTTTTGGGTTTGATGAGAGGAGGTTTCTATCTTGCTTCTTCCCGGGTGTAGTTTCCATCCTTGTCTTGGTGTTTTCCCCCTATTATCCTTTGTAGGGCTGGGTTTGTGGAGAGATATCTTGCAAATTTGGTTTTGTCATGGAATACCTTGATGTGTCCATCAATGGCAACTGATAGTTTTGCTGGGTAAAGTAGTTTTGGCTGAAGTTTGTGTTCTCTTAGAGTTTGCATGCTATTTGCCCAGGATCTTCTAGCTTTCATGGTCTCATGTGAGAAGTCTGGTGTTATTCTGATAGGTTTTCCTTTAAATGTTACTTGGCCTTTTTCTCTTGCTGCCTTTAGTATTCTTTCTTTGTTTATTACATTTGGAGTTTTGATTATTATGTGACGGGATGTATTTCTGTTCTGGTCCAGTCTGTTTGGGGTTCTATAGGCTTCTTGTATATTCATGGGCATCTCTCTCCTTAGGTTGGGGAAGTTTTCTTCCATAATTTTATAGAAGATATTAGCTGGCCATTTAACTTGTAAATCTTCACTGTCGTCTATACCTATAATCCTTAGGTTTGGTCTTCTCATAGTGTCTTGGATTTCCTGGATGTTTTGACTGCTGGTCCAGGGGCCGGTTAGCTGGTTGCAGAACGCAGCCTTGGTGCTCGGCCAGAGGGTGTGGGGATGTCCCACAGAGCCTGGGCCTTTCCAGCTGTGTCCGGGGTTGCAATATGGAGGCCCGCTGCTACCGCTGGTCCAGAGGCCAGCGAGCTGGTTGCAGAACGCAGCCTCAGTGCTCGGCCAGAGGGTGTGGGGATGTCCCACAGAGCCTGGGCCTTTCCAGCTGTGTCCTGGTTGCAATATGGAGGCCCGCTGCTACCGCTGGTCCAGGGGCCGGCAAGCTGGTTGCAGAACGCAGTTTTGGTGCTCGGCCAGAGGGTGCGGGGATCCACTCTTGCCTTTTATCCCCATCTTGTTTTGTTATGGAGACAGGTTCTCATTACACTATAGTCCTGGCTGGCCTGATACACTGAGATCCATTCCCTCTGCCTCAAAAGTGCTGAAATCATACACATGTGCCTCTATGCCCATCTGAAAGTTGTATTTCCATTTTTACTTTTTATGTGTTTGAGTGTTTGCCTGTATGTATGTATATACTACATATGGGGTCTAGAGCCCATGAAGATCAGAAGTGACACAAGATCCCCTGAAATTGGTGCTCAGAACCAAACTCAGGTCCTCTGCTAGAGCAACATGTACTCTTAGCAGCTGAGCTGTTCCTCCAGCCTGCTGTATTTTGGTAACTTAGAAGTAGAATAAATAGGAAACTTTCCAGTGTTTATGCTAAATGCTGATTATTTTACAATTGATATTGGAACATAAACTGTAACCTGGCTCATTTTAGCAAGTGAACTTTAACATTTTCAGCATTTACACCGGTTCAGCAAGGGAATGTGGTAGATTTTCTGTGAAGTAAATTTAGCTGTGGCCGTTTAAAACTTCTATTTTAAATGGGATATCATAGCACAGGACTATAACCCCAGAATTCTGAGAGATCTGAGGAAGGGGAAAGGTTTGAGACCAGGCTGTGCTACGTGAGACCCTGCAAAAGATGGACAGATGTTGGAGCACAAATGTCCATGTGCTCACAGACTAGCATTAGGGAAACCAGGAATGTTTAGTGCTGTACAAAGCTGTCTCCTTCATGTATGTATAACTGTTCTTTGCCCAGAAGGATGGGAATGGAGGTGACTAATAGTCTCAATGACCTCTTTATTATCTAGATGTCTGAGAATACACCAGATGCTCCACTTAGGCCCATAAGATAACACATGTAACCTATCTTTAGAACCCATCTTCCTGGAAGAAGGGACAAGTAATTTGAGTAGAGATTTGATGTAATTAGGCCTGCTTATGCACATAGTATTGTGTTATATCAGAAACTGGTTTTCCAAATTGTACTGTATTTAAATATGAATGAAATAACCTGACAAGGGTCAGGAAAAAAAAAGAAAAAAAAAGAAGGTCCCATCACAACAGGGCCTAGGCACCTATTTTCTAAGTAGCTGCCCAGTAAGCAGGGCAGCCTCAATCTATAGTAGCAAGGTTAAGAAACTCGGGCTATTTGTTGCATTGCCTTCAGGGTTCACTTCCAAGAACTTCCCAGTTAACTTTTGTGCATTTGAAGACAGTCTTCTTCAAGCAGGAAATGTGATTTTTCCTGAAATCACCACAAGAAAGTCCTGGTATACAGTAAGCAGCATGAAATTTCCACACCAAGCTGCAATTTACATTGTAAATTGTGATTTGTAAAATCCAGGTTAACTAGTTTCTGATTATCTTTATATCAAGTAGCCTCTGGCTCTTTGTCTTACCCACCATGGCACTTCTATTCACAACTGTCACTATTAAGTTGTTGTGATGGGAAAAGTTACACCACATGCTGTCTTAACCAATTCCAGTAAACTGGGTGGGTGTTGACTCACCAAAGGCAAGTAGAATGGAGATGAGAAAAATGATCTGTGTTGGTCTTAATAAACTCCTACTTTGTGATTAAAAACATAATAAAGCATAAACTACCAGTATGAAATAATCATAATCAGTATTGAGCTAATCACAGTGACATCATTTAATATTTTATTTTCTGCTACTATTTTCAAGACTTCTAGAGTAGCACTATACAAGATCCTAAAGCCTTCCATTGTGGTGCTCCCCATTCTTTCCCCCTCTCCTTGTGGAATTCTAGGGTGACTTACCAAAATCTGATGGATTCTCAGGTTTTCCACAGCATATGTAATCTCTCTGGTCTTGGGTCTTACCAAAAGTTGCAGAGCCAATAAATTGTTCCACACTATAAAAACCCCAGAAACAATTTTATCAATGAAGTCTCCGAAGTCAGATAAGGGGGTGAAAACCTGCCACCAGAGTCTCTTAAAGCACCCAGCTGTCCTTTCTAACTCACTGTCCTCCCAGAAGAAGAGGATTCCCTCTCCACCACTTCTTCAAAATTCTACAATTCAAAGACTTTCCATTTGTTTAGATATATTCGTTCCCTTTCAGCTTGTTCCTTGTTCTGTTCTGGGGCTGGAGTGGACTTTTAAAGCTTTTCAGTAAAGGTGTGTCCTGTGGCTGAGCTATACCACAAAAAAGTCCTTGTATACAGTAAGGAGAAAGCTCTTGGGTTAAAGGTCTGAGACAGAGCTGAAATATACCAAGTTAAAATTTTTCAGTAGATAACACATTCTTAGAGTACACAATGTAATCACATATCCTGGAACATAAGTTAGTAATACTTCCAGTGTCATGTAAATTAAGCTCTCTGACAATTATCCTGGTTGTTTCAGGGCATGGCTGTGTGAATCACCATGAGAATCCCAAGGAACATCAAAACTGGGCTATTCAAGCTGTTGCATGTGGACAAAAGGAAATGAAATTGTCCAAGGAGACCCATTCTTTGACACATGGAATTGCTCTCTCTCTTCTCATATAGTGTATGGCAAGAAGTCACCATTCCTGCCCTTGTCTTGCTGTCCAAAGTGCTGATGAATGGAAGTGTTGGGGTCAAGTGGTCACCCCACAAACCATAAAAACACAGATCTCAGTTAATCAGGAATGGTTTATTTTATACAAAACCTCCAGGAAATTAAGGACACAATGAAAGACAATGAAAAACTAAGAAAAATAGTTATGTTATAGTATGAAGATTCTCACATCAAAGGGCCAGTAAACATCTTCAACAAATTCTAGAAGAAAACTTCCCTAACCTAAAGAAAGAGCACACCATAAAAGTACAGAAAGTCTGCAGAACACCAAACTAATTGGACCTGAAAATTTTCCTCCATTCAAATAATAATCTAAACAAAAAAATCAGAGAACAAAGATAAAACATTAAAACTTGTAAGGAAAAAGCCAGGTAACATATAAGGTCAGACCTATCCAATTTACAAGATGCTTCTCAAGAGAAAGGAAAAACAAGATCTTGGGCAGAGGTAATCTAGACAGTAAAAGAAGAAAAATGTCAGCCTAGGCTACTATACACAGCCAAACTCTTAATCACTATGGATGGAGAAACCAAGCTATTCCATGAAAAGACCAAATCTAAACACTATTTTTCCACAAATACAGCACTGAAGAGGATAACAGAAGGAAAACTCAGAGTCAACGGGTAAAACTAATAAATTAATCACCTCTCAACAACCACAAAAAGAGAACCACATAATCATAATTCCACCTCTGACAACAAAAATAACAGGGAGCAAAAATCATTGATCTTCATTGTCAATCTGGACTCCTGCAGAGCTCCCAGGTTCTAAACATCCAACTAGAGTGTATGAAGGATGGATCTATGGCACTATATCCTATGTAGTACAAGTCTGCCTTATCCGCCATCAATGGTACTGAAGGTAGACACTGGGTCCTTTTCAAATCTATTACCTAAGCTAAGAGGGAGGTTAGGTGACAGGAGAGTGGGTACATAGGTGGCAGAGCACCATCTTATAGGCTAAGATGACAGAAGTGGGGTGGAGGGAGTCCAGGAAGGAGAATAACATTTGAAATGCAAATAAAAAAATAGCCAATTAATAAATGAATAGTGGAAAATAAAATTTAAAAAATGCAAACAGGTAAAAAAAATAAAAATTGGCATAAGTCATACCACTAAAAAAATAAAAAAATAAAAATAAAAAAATAAAAATAAAAAATCTCGAATGGCCTAATGCTGTTTGTATTATAATACTAATTTGTAGACCCTAATACTTGTTACCCTAAAGACGAGTGATGCTACCCCCAGTTAATTGTGATGTATAAATAAAGATGCCAACAGCCATCAGCTGGGCAGAAGAAAGATAGTTAGGTTTTTGTTTTCATGGGCTTTGGGAGAGAGTATCATGTGGAGGGAAGAAGGAGAAAGAATCAACCAAAGAATTGAGGAGGAATGTGAAAGAAAAGAGAGAGGAGAAAAGACAGCAGGCATGGTATAATATAGAGGAGAGCCTGGTCCTGGGGGCTGTCCAATTGAAACAAAAAACAGCCAAGCTGAAACATAGTATGTAATAATTCAGGGTTATTGTTAGGAAAGTTGCAGAGAACCAGATACTCTCTTAGACCTGCATCAGGAACAACACTAATACTCAGAAATTAATAAAAACCAATTTTTTATAACATATATTCTTTATTTACATTTCAAATGTTGCACCCTTTCCTGGTTACCCCCTCCCCAAAAAATTCAATAAGCCATCTCCCCTTCCCCTATCAACCCTCTCCCGTTTCCCTGAACTGGTATTCCTCTACACTATGGCATCAAGTCTTTCCAGGATGAAGGGCCTGTACTCCCTTTTGTGTCTAACAATACCATCCTCTGATGCCTATGAGTAAATACATGTATACTCTTTGGTTGATGATTTTGTGCCTGGGAGCTCTGGGAGTACTGGATGACTCATATTGTTGGTCCTTCTGTGGTATTGCAAACCCCATCAGGTCCTTGGGTCTTTTAGCTCCCCAATTGGGAACCCTGTGTTCAGTTCAAAGGCTGTTGAGAGTATCCCCCTCTGAACATTAGCAGGGAGTCAAAGGCTGTACCCCATGACATCATCAGTCCCTTCTTGGACATTCTATTGTCTCCTAGAGAGTTCTTGGCATCCTCTGTGATGTCACCAGTATTGTAGCAACAACACATGCACCGAGGTTTCTCAGTCAGTGTCTAGAGGATATTTCCATAGACATGTTTGCCCAACTGAGCAAACTTTTTAGGAGAGAGAGGGTAGATGGAAGAGAGACTAGGGAGAAAGAGAAGGAAACTGGCATTTCTTCTGAGAGTAATGAAGGACAAAGGAAGTGGACTTGGAGTATGCAGAGTGAGTTGGGGGAAGTGGATGTGCAGGAGTGGCCTGAGCTGGCCTTTCTAACAATGGGGCACAGGAACTGGAGACTCTGGGAAGCAAAAGAATTTTCATGATTATCACAATTCTTAAAAACAAGGATTTCAGAACATTACCTTCTCCATCCCTGAATGCAATAGATGTCAAGTCCAAAGGTGTTATGCTGTGAACTCCAAGTCTTTACTTTCAATGCATACTCTGGTTGTTATTTGGGCAAACAATGAGACCATCAGGAGTGATAGAGTGTCTAACCTATGGCAATTTGGGGTAGAGCATCACTGCACTTCACTCTCATGGCTTCTTTTAGCTTCAGTGGCTATCTGACAGTAGTACCAGAGAGAGAATTGTGCTCCAGGACATGAACTCATGTTCTCAGAACTACTCTACCTCCTTTCCCTGACAGTTCCCACCATACCTCTCTTTATCATCAACTGTGGGTGGCAGACATTTCTATACTATAAACAAAAACCTGTCACAGGGGATACACCCAGACAGAGATGGGATGCCATTCACACTTTTGAGGCGGGCGTGTTCAGTGTATCAGTAGGGGAACTGATCAGAGTTTTAACTGTGTTCTCCCACTGAATGACATTTTAATCCCATACCCTGGGCCTAGAGTAACAGGGTAGGAGATCTCAACATCTCCAAGCACTTATGTACTTCTGGCTAGTGAATTTGTCATCTGACTTGTGAAATCATAGAACTGAAGACCTGGAAGCAAAGGTACAACCTGTGTGGTTGTTAATAAGTCAGGAGAAACCATCTCTCTGGTCATATATGCATGTGTTGGAGACAGAGGACACACCTATCTACTTCCATCTCATGGTCTCTATAATTTATGGGAGAGCAGAGATTCATTGAGGAGGCATCTCAAGCCTGGAACAATGTCTGTGTGGTGCCACTGGGTTCTAAGCCTTTTGTCCTTCTGTACGTCTAGCTACACTCTGTGTCCCCACCATGCAAGTTCAATTGTATTATTCTACCTATAGGGGCTGGCAGGCAGACACCATTCCCTGCAACTATCCTAAGCAAGAAGCAGGCCAAGAAGGAAGAGGAGAAGCTGACCAAAGAGCTACAGCTCATTACCCTGGAGAGAAACGAGGTGATTGATCAACTGATTGCCATCACAGAGGAAGCCAAGAACAAGAGGTATGCATAGCTCCAAACACAGGGGTGTCAGTCTGGGGTCAGCAATGCCACTGTCACCTTACCCTTTTAGGTGGGGTTTCCTAGGAAACTATACCACCAGAACATCCCGGTGCCCAACCTCATGTCCCTAAATATTTCTTCAGGGAGAGGCAAAACCTGAAGTTTGGTCAGGAGTGAGAATGGACTCTTCTGCTTCCACCAATTGAAAAGAGGATCTTGTTGTCTCATTGAAGAATTCAGGGATAGAGTCAGTGGAAAGTGAATTCCCAGAGTACATTTGGCAAGCCCTTGACAGGATGTGGATTTGTTGTGTTGTAGGATCTGTGACTTGTGGTGAGGGTTTGTACTTGGCTGGCAGGTAACTGAGTGCTGGATGCTCCTGGAAGCAGCTTAAGAGGCTTGGTCTCCTATTGTTCATCTCAGCACTTGACTAGAAGGACTGAGGCTCATGGCTATTCCTCTTTGTGTGCCTTCTTCTCTGAGACAGCAATGTTGCATGCATTTCTTCTGCATCTCATTGTGCTCTTTCAGTTTATGTCTCTATCTCTCCCATTCTGTGACTCTGTTTCCCTTTCTCCTTCTTCTACGTGTCTCCCAGTCTGCGTGTCTCTGTGTGTACACATGCATCTACCTGTGTATGTATATTATATGTTTATATTTACTTCCACACTTTGGAATATGGGGGTCTATGTTTTGTCTTGAGGATTTACCTGTATAACAGATTCAAGGTGATGGTAGTGCTGAAATCTGGAAGCCCAAATGTTAATCAACATTGTTCTTAGCTTATGTGGTCACAATTGACAATATAATTGTATCCTCTGGGCAGATTATAGCAATAGTGATGGGTGGTCTCATCTTTATGTGTAATGTCTGTCCCTAAGGTATAAGTTATTTAGGATTTAGAATTCCTTTTGTGAAAACAGGAAATATATAATCACGGGTTTCTGGTGGGCAAAGATCTGTGGCCAAGGCTCTTGAGAGTATAACTATTTAGACTGCCCCTCCAGCACTGAGTGAACACAGGGAGCCAGGACACGATCCACCTAGATGCCTAGCTTCTGCTGTTGCAAGAACAGGATAACAAGTTTCCAAACCTGAAGTAGATCCTTATATATAGAAACCAGAATATGGTTTCCTGGGCCAGAGATGTTTTCTTAAAAGCCCATGTTCATGGAGTTCTGTTTTCATGGGGACAGGCCCTTTGAGAAGCCAAATCTGATGTATGAACAATTGGAGGTAAAGGAGATCATGTCATTTCTGCACAAATTAGAGATGGAGAAAATTGAGGCTCAAGAAAGCATCCAGGAGCTCAAGAAGGAGATTAACTTCTATAGGTAAGTACCAGTCAGGGAGGCCACCAGGTGTGGAATGGCCATTTCGGCCTTCTTTGTTTCTGGACTGGAGATTCTGCACATCTGGTTCTATCCCTTGTGATGTTTAGCCAACAGTGTGCCTTGAGTTATTTGTACTCACTTTTCATAAGTCTGTAAGAGACTGTTACCACTCCCAGTATGGTACAGACACCCTCTGGAGTTTCTACATAGAAAAATGATTCCGTTCATGTGTGGGTTATTATGCATTGCTAGGCCTCTAGAGCTGAGGTAGGGCTTTACAGAGCTGAGTGTGAAGTAATACAAGGATATAATAGCGTTAACTTTGTTCTACTAACCTGCATTGAAGGTATTTGCACCCTACTAACTTAGTCTTCCACAATACAATGGGCTGTCATGCACAGTTGGAGATTCCTTTCTTTGGGGGAGGCATCAACCCTTATTGGTGTTTTGAATGCAGCAATCCTTTTTCCTTCCCTCAAGTTACTCTTTGCTCTTTGTGCAGCTGTATTAGATGCATTGAGGTGTATTATATTAGGTCTTCATGGGAACCTGGGTCGTGGTGGGCTTAATGGGACATATAAGTAGGAATGAAGGGAGGAGACTTCAGGATCTTACTATGCACACTGTGTTTCCAGTAACCTGAAGAGCCGGCTCCTCATGGAAAAGACACTTGTCCAGAAGAGATTGTTCACACTGAGGCAGGAGAGCAAGGAAGTACATGTTGATTGGGCTCTCATAGAGAAATATTTGGTAAAATTAAATGTGAATGGTAAAGATGAACAGGAGAAGATCAGCAACCTCCAGACCCAACTTCAGGTAAGAATGAGCAACTCAATCAGGCTAATACTGTTTGATACCATTTTCCATTAGATCCATCTTTGCTTTCACCCAGCTGTAATCCACACTTCCACACAGCCACACATCTCAGGGAAGGTAGTTGTTCATTTCCCTGTCTATGTGCAAATATTTTGGGATGTTAGTCCCTTGTGAAAAACTGAAGTATTGGCAATGTGATGGTTTGTATATGATTGGCCCAGGAAGTGACCCTATTAGGAGGTGTGGCCTTGTTGGAATAGGTGTGTCACTGTGGGTGTGGGCTTAAGATCCTCCCCCTGGCTGCCTGGATGTCAGTCTTCTACTAGCAGCCTTCAGATGAATATGTAGAATTCTCAGCTCCTCCTGCACCAAGCCTGCCGGAATGCTGCCATGTTTCTGACTTGATGACAATGGATTGAACCTCTGAGCCTGTAAGGCAGCCCCAATTAAATGTTGTATTTATAAAACTTGCATTGGTCATGGTGTCTGTTCACAGCAGTAAAACCCTAAGACAGAAGTTGGTACCAGGAGTGGGGTATTGCTGTGATAGACCTGACCATGCTTTTGTTTGGAAGAATGTGGATTTGGGGACTTTGGATTTGGAAAGCCATGGAATGCTTTAAGTGGCACTTAATGGGACAGCCTAGTAGGAATATGGAAGACAGTGGTGCTGAGGGTCATCTGAACTGTTTAGGCCTGCTGGCCCAAGACGTTTCAGTGGAGAAGAACTGTAATATATGGCTGAGAGAATGTTTTGGTGATGTTTTAGTGAAGAATAGCGCTGTTTTTGCCATTTTCTGAAGAGAATGCTTAGGGCTAAGGTAAAGAGATTTATATTAATTGCATCTGCAAAGGAAGTCTCAAAAAAGCCCAACAAAGACCTGTTCTCTGGTTAAGTCTGATGAAGAGAATTTTGAACAAACATAAGCTGAAAAAGGAAAAGTACAAAACATATAGTTTGAGTATTAAAGAGACTCCAGGAAGTGAAATAGAGCTAAATTCAAGGATATTAAATTGAATTAAAGGAGTGGTGACCTTGGGGGAAAGATTCACCCAGTTAACTTTAGGTCCAGGCATGGTAGTACAAGCCTTTCATCCCAGGAGGCAAAGATAAGCAGATCTCTGAGTTCAAGGTCAGTCTAGAACAGAGCAAATTCTAGGTGAAGAAAAACTATAATTCAGGCTTGGTGGACCACATGTTTAATCCCAGTTCTTAGGAGACAGGCATGCAGATATCTTGAGTTCAAAGTCAGTCTAAGGAGCAAGATTCAGGACAGCCAACTTAGGCAGTGAAGGAGCTGGGAAAAAGGAAGCTAGTGATTATGTAATAGAACAAGGGGGCCAATGTTCCAGCTCCTGCAAGCAGCAGAACTCAGCAGCTTCAGCCATGTGTCTCTGGCTTTATATGCAAGAGGAGAAGATTACTGGGACAATTGATGCTGGTTAGCTGGAGCTAAGAAATTAGTGGTGATTAAGAAAAGACCAGCATCACTGAGATGAAATATGGGAAGTGTTTTCTGAGAGCACAAAGAAGCTGTATTCCAAAGATAGCGACATGTTCCTCATGCTACAGCTGTACTTGGTAACATGTAAGAATCATCCAGGTGGTACTGGTTTTGAAGGCATGAAGGCATCATGAAGAACAGCTGAGGCTTGTTACTGTGAGAGGCCATGGAAAGCCATTGGTGAAAGTGTACCCTCAGTTGTAATTGACAGCCCAGGACTGAAGGGGTCATGCAAAGAAGTTGAGGCTTGGTACCATGAAGAGAGCCTATGAGAGGCTTTGGTGAAGCATAGTTGCAGTGGAAAACCCTAGCATATTGGAGATGCTAGTACCATGGAATGATTACCAAGAACAGCGGTGGCAACAGAGTGGATCAACCTGAACTTAGAGTGCTACAAAGGTAGAGCAGAAGTGACAGCAGCTCTTTGGAGAGGCACAGAAGATCATGTGAGGATCTCAGACATTGGAACAAGAAGCTGTGAAGCAGAAATTGACTTGGGGACCCCAAGATGTTAAAGATGCCAGAGCCACAGGATGCCTACCAAGGAAAGCTGCTAACAGGGAGTGGAACAAGCCCAGGAGAAAAAACATTGTTGAAGTCAACAAAGATGAAAAAGGATTTGGATATCTGAAGACTGCTTTGCCATCAGACATGGAGATGCAGAGTTTGGACTTTGCCCAGCTGGTTTCCTGTCTTGCTTGGGGATTACAGTTAAGTGATTGGATGAATCTCAAAAGAAACCTTGAACTTTGGACTTTTTACATTGTTGAGACTGCTATAGACAATAGGGACTTTTGAAGTTGGACTAAATGTATTTTGCATTATACTATGTTTAAGTATGGCCCCCAAAGACTCATGTTTGAACAAGTCTATGGGGACCTGGGAGTGGAATGTGATGGTTTGTATATGATTGGCCCAGGAAGTGACGCTATTAGGAGGTGTGGCCTTGTTGGAATAGGTGTGTCACTGTGGGTGTGGGCTTAAGACCCTCCCTCTGGCTGCCTGGATGTCAGTCTTCTACTAGCAGCCTTCAGATGAAGATGTAGAATTCTCAGCTCCTCCTGCACCAAGCCTGCCTGGATGCTGCCGTGTTTCTGACTTGATGACAATGGACTGAACCTCTGAGACTGTAAGGCAGCCCAAATTAAATGTTATCTTTTATAAAACTTGCATTGGTCATGGTGTCTGTGCACAGCAGTAAAACCCTAATTAAGACAGGCAAGTATATCTTGCTACTCATCTTTAATCTGAAGACTAGTAAAGGTGAAAGATCAATAACATGCCAGTTTCCTCCATGTGGTCATGATAGGTGGGATGCTTTGCAGAGCTTTGACCAAGTTAGTTCTAGGTCCTGTGACAGAGGTCATGAAAGGGTCATGTAACTTCCCAAATGGAAGCATCTTACAGAGTTAAAATTAAAATGAAAATCTAAATACAAAATATTTGCCTCTCATTCTCATTTTTCTGGGTGGCATGTGGCATTTTATTTACTTCCTACAACCCAATCAGTTCCCTTCCAATAGCCCATTTCTTTTTATGCACTGATAGAAATCTGAGTAGCAGCTTCTCAGCCCATGTATTTGGTAAATGTTGCTGGATATATTGCCCTGCCTGCACTTATAACACCAATGGTGTCAGTTAAAAGGTCAATGATAACATTCCTGTTGAGTTGCTGGGAGGCAGCAGCCTAGCAGCTGACATATAGGTTCTGACAAAGCATGTGTCTTAATAACAACCTTCCTCTTCTAGGTCTCCAAAACTGAAGCAAAAGCTGAAATTTCCACAGCCCAGGATGAAGGCCTCCTGCAGAATGAGTTGCCAACTCAGGACCCCCTGCTGAGCTCCATCCTTAACTGCCACAAATTTCCTCACAGAAATCTTCTACATAATTCAATTCCTCAGGATGAATAGGCCCTAACTACTTAGCCAGAGAGCCAGCCAATTCACAAGTTATTCCCTTTCCTGTTCTGACAACACCCCTTGAGGAAGAACTGAGGTGACTGCCCTGCCACCATGTGTTCAAGATGAAAAACTGGCTGTACATTTGTGTTGCTAAAAGTGCAGTGAGAGAACTTTGCTTCACATAGTAGTTGTCATTTAAAACCTGGTTTTTTTAAATGAATTTCTGAGGAATAAAAATTTATTTCTGACTTTGGACTCCTAAGATAATGTTCCTTATTCTGGTGTTCTGTCCTCTTCTATAGACCCAGATCTCACAATCAGAGATGGATCTCTGTAAGCTCCAGGCAGCCTGGGGTACAGAGAGAATTCAAACCCAACTAGTGTATACAAGGAAATGTCTGCATATGGAAAATGTAGTTTCCCCCCATTGATACACAGTTTATTGTACAATTACTGCCATAATGGATCATGTATTCTCCTACTCCTAAAATGTAGCACTCTAAAACACACATTCCTTATTGACCCTGTGGACCTGTTACTGTATAATATACTCTCATTGATCTACAGATGCTGGGGAATAACCACATTCACAAAAGTATGTAGAAGGAATCAGGAATCCCAGAGCTATGTGCCTCAGTTTTTGTTGCAAGACGGCATCAGTGTTAACCAAAGAAGAGAGAAAACTATTCAGGGAAATAGCTTATAATAGGTGTTAATGCCATTGACCATGCATTTTCTGTTTGTTTGGGTTTTTTGGTGGCTGTTTAGATTCATATTTATTATTAATGACAATAATAATTATTATTGTTTTCCTATTGTATGCCTGTGACTTGCCTGTGTGCAGTTGCCTCAGTAGAAGCAAGGCAAGTGGTGATTTAGACCAAACTACCAGGTTACTATTGTATTTGTGGGGTCTCCTTGAACATCTTAGAACCTGAAAGTGGTCAGGGTCTTGCTAAGCCTCTTCACATATGGGTTCTCACAACAGTTTTTGGTTTGTTTGATAAACACTAGGAGAAGCATGCATTAACCTGGATCTTTCAACTAACATTTGTGACATGAGATGATATTTCATGTCAATTCTAACAAGACTAAATTGTCCTTAATACACAGTGTGAAATGCACTGCTGTATTTCGTCTCCCAGATAACTAAACTGTTCCCATGCTTGAGAGCATTCTGTCACCCATTCAGATTGTCCTATGACAGAGTTGTGTACAGGCTTCTGTTAGAGTCTCATGGCACCTTGCAGGTAAATGTGACATGATGGCATAGTTAAATACATTCTGAACACTAGAATATAGTGTGTTCAGTAAAGATGTGGTATACATCATCTACACACAAAACTGCAAGAGCTTCATTTATTGTGTGCTCTAGTTCCCAATGTCAGGCAAAATCTCAAACCATCAAGAGATATGTAGGATTTGATGGCAGAAAATAAATCTGGGCAAAAAAATGAGAATGGTATTAATAGTCAAAGAAACAAAGAGCTGGTTCCTTGAGAACATCAAGAACTTAGGCAACACCTTCTGCAAACTAATCAAAACGCAGAAAGACAATATGCAAATTATCAAAATCAGTATTGAAAACGGAGATATAGCAATAGACACTGAATGCATGCAAACAATCAGTAGGTCTGATTTCAGAAGCCTGTACTCCAGAAAATTGGATAACCTAAATGGTTTTCTAGACAGATATTAATTATCCAAGTTCAATCCAGACCTGAAAATATCAAAGTAATCTTGTAACCCCTAAGGAAATAGAAACAGTCATCAAGACTCCCAATATTAACAGCAAAAGTTTGAATGGTTTTAGAGCAGAATTCTTCCAGGGTTTTAAAAAAGTGCTAATACCAACATTCTTCAAACAGTTCCAGTGAATAAAAGAAGATGAAATATTGCCAAACTCAATCTCTGATGCCACCGTCAAACTGATACTTAAACCACGCAAAGATTCAACATGAAAAAGGAATCCAGACCAATTTACATTATGAACATTGAGGTAAAGGTATTCCATAAAATATTGGCATACAGGATCTAAGAACACACCAAAGACATCCTCTACCTTGGTGAAGTAGGCTTCATTCCAAGAATGCAAGCATGATACATTGTAGGAAATACCTTCAATGCAATCTACCAATTAACCACACATAAAGAAATATAACCAATGATCATCTCAATAGATGGTTAAAATGTCATTGACAAAATCGAGCTCACCTTTATGTTAAAAGTCCTGTAATACAGGGATAAAAGGCAAATAACTAAACATAATAAAAGCAATAAACATCAAGTTTATAGAGATCATCAAATTCAATGGAGAGAAACCTAACGCTCTTTCAAAAAATCAAGGCCAAGGAATGGCTACTCACTCTCTCCCTATATATTCATTAGAGTCAAAAAAGTGCATCAAGAGAATACAATTGGTAAAGAAAAATGTTAAAGTATTGTTATTTTTACAGGATATGATAATATACATAAGTGATTACTGAGATGAACCAGAGAACTACAACTGATAAAAAACTACAGCAAATTATCTAGAAACAAAATGAACTAAAAAAGTCAGTAAACATCTTTATTGAAATGGTATAGGCTGAAAAATGAATTGGGATAGCAACGTCTTAAGATAGACAGGAATATAATTTTTTGAATTTTCTCAGGTTCTGTCATGATTTCATCGTTTTCATTTCTGATTTTTTTAATTTGGATACTGTCTCTGTGCACTCTGATTAGTCTGGATAAAGGATTATCTATCTTTTTGATTTTCTCAAAGAACCAGCTCCTGGTTTTGTTTATTCTTTGTATAGTTCTTTCTCTTTCAACTTGTTGGGTTTCAGCCCTGAGTTTGATGATTTCCTGCCTTCAACTCCTCTTGAGTGTATTAGCTTCTTTCTGTTCTAAAGATCTCAGGTGTGCTATTAAGCTGCTAGTGTATGCTCTCTCTGGTTTCTTTTTGGAGGCACTCAGAGCTATGAGTTTTCCTCTTAGCACCACTTTCATTGTGTCCCATAAATTGGGCTATGTTGTTTTTTCATTTTCATTCTAAAAAGGTTTTTATTTCTTTCCTTATTTGTTCATTCACGAAGGTATCATTGAGTAGAGCACTGTTCAGCTTCCATGTGTATTTGGGCTTTTGTTGTTTTTGTTGTTATTGAAGACCAGCCTTATTCCATGGTTATCTAATAGGATGCATCTGATTATTTCAATTTTCTCGTATCAGTTCAAGCTTGTTTTAAGATCAAGAGGATGGTGAACATTGGAGCAGGTACCATGAGGTGCTGAGAAGAAGGTATATTCTTCTGTTTTAGCATGAAATATTCCTTTGATATCTGTTATTCCATGGTCAATAATGGCTGTTAGTTTCATTCTGTCTCTGTTAACTTTGCCTTTCCATGAACTGTCCAATGACAAGAATGTTGTGTTGAAGTATCCCCCTATTATTGTGTGAGAGGCAATGCATGATTTTAGATTTAGTAAAGTTTATTTTATGGTTGTGGGTGGCCTTTCATTTGGAACATAGATGTCAGACATGGAAACTTAGAGTTGCAGTTTGAGAAGCTGTTATTTTGTCTTGCTGTAGTCTGGTACTTTCTCAGTATAACATTTTTAAATGGCAGTATATATCCTGTGTTTTTAGATATATATGATCTACATCTTCTTTTAATTTTATAGAGGATTATACTTACAGTTTGTGTGTATGTAAGAAGAGACTGAATTTTGGACTTTTAACATTACAGAACCTCCTAGGTTCTATGGGACTTATGAGCTGGATTAAGCATATTTTCAGTTATGCTATGGATAGGTATAGCCACAACAGACATCCATTTGAACAAGTTTATGTTATCTAAGGAGTGGAATGTGTGGTTTCGATAAGCTTGACCAAGGCAATAGCATTGTTAAAAGGTGTGACCTCCTTGGAGTAGGTATGTGACAGTGGGCTTGGGCTTTGAGGTCCTCCTTCAAGCTATACACTAGATAGTCTTCTCCTGTTTGTATGCAGAAGATGTTACAGCACCTTCTCACAGCTCTTCAGTGCCATACCATCTTGGACTCTTCTCTACTCTGATGATAATGGACTGAACATCAGAACCTGTCAGCCAGCCCCAATTAAATGTAGTCTCTTATAACGAAGTTGCTTTGGTCATTGTGTCTTTTCACAGTAATGGAAAATGTAAATAATACATTGTTTTGTTTTTCCATATGAATGTAAGAAGGGATCTATCAATAACTGTAATTAACAGTGTTAAAATTTTGATGAGAATGCATTGCATCTAATACAATAAAAACTTTAAGACACTGAAAATACTGAATAAGAAACCAGAAAATGGGAAGTCTTTTCATGTTCCAGTATAATAGATTAATATTGTTATATGGAATCATACCAGAATCCATCTAAAAGTTTAAATGCATCCAGTCATAATTCCAAAAAAAGAGCTTCATTGAACTGGGAAAAAAAGATTCTAAAAACTAATATGAAAGCACAAATGAGCATAGTGATCCAGATAATCCTAATAATAAATCAGTAAAACACAGCTGGACCCATCCCCATTCATAATTTCTAGTTGATTACAAGTCATAGTATTAATAACACTTTGTTATTATCTTAACACTTTGTTATTATCTTAACAACAGATACATTAACAAATGTAGTAATAGTAAGAACCCTGATATTAGGCTATGCCCTTACATACATCTGGGTTTTGACAAAGAGGCAAAACAAACAAACAAATCACACACACATACACACACACACATACACACACACACACACACACACACACACAAACATACAGGAGTAACTGTTTTCAACCTCTGTCTTGCAACTCCTTTGAGGAGCTCATATATCAGATATACTATATATCAGATATTAACATTACAATTAATAACAGTAGCAAAATTACAGTTATGACTTAGAAACAAAATAATTTTGTAGTTGGAGGTTGGTCACCACAAGGTAAAGAACTGTATTAAAGGGTTGAATTATTGGGCGTAAACAGCGGGCACAGCGAGCAGCTGGAGTCAGGTGCATGGGCAGAGATATAGCTTAGCTTAGCTCTGCAGGAGATCTGGGCACACACAGCTCAGCTGCGGGTTCAGACCACCGGATGGCTCTCCGGGCGGGCTGGCAGTGAGTGGCCATCTTGCCTCGAACCACAGCGTGGAAGTCTAGCAGCTGGAGTCAGGGGCTTGGACTGAGAGCTAGCATAGTCCAGCACAGACAACGCTGCCAGAATAGATTGGCAGAGCTGGGTACCAACAGCTCAGCCAAGGTCACTGTCTCCTGGAGACAGGTGCGCTGTGCTTTCAGCAGGGCCGCCATCTTGCCTCGGGACACCACTCGCGAACGGCAGGCACAGCAAGATGCTAGAGTCAGGTGCGTGGACAGAGATATAGCTTAGCTTAGCTCTACAGGAGATCTGGGCACAGACAGATCAGCTGCGAGTGCAGACCACCACAGCCGGTTCTCCGGGCGGGCTGGCAGCAAGGGACCATCTTGCCTTGGGACACAGCTCAGAATTCTAGCAGCTGGAGTCAGGGGCTTGGACTGAGAGCGTAGTCAAGCACAGACAACGCCACTAGGCTCTGGCCCACACCCAGAGACAGAAGAAATCTACAGATCCAGGTACCAACAGCTCAGCTAAGGTCACTGTCTCCTGGGGACAGGCGCACTGTGCTTTCAGTGGTGCTGCCATTTACAATAAGAACAACTAACTCCAGAGATAAAGAGATGGCAAAAGGCAAACGTAGGAATGTTATTAACAGAAATCAAGGCAATATGGCACCATCTGAACCCAATTCACCAACCACAGAAAGTCCTGGATACCCCAGCCCACCAGAAAAACAAGAGTTAGATATAAAAGCACAGGTCATGATGCTCCTAGAGGAACACAAAAAAGACATAAACAAATCTCTTAAAGAAATGCAGGGGAACATCAATATGGTAGAAGCTCTTACAATCCAAACACAAAAAACACTTAAAGAACTCCAGGAAAATGTGGGCCATCAGACAGAAACCAATAAAGAGGAAATGAGAAAATCAGTTAAAGAAATGCAGGAGAACTTGAAACAACAGGCAGAAGTCATGAAAGAGGGAGCACAAAAATACATTAAAGAATTACATGAAAACACAAACAAATGAAGGAACTGAGCAAAACTATCCAAGATCTGAACACAGAGGTAGAAACAACTAAGAAATCACAAAAGGAGGCAACTTTGGAGATAGAAAACCTTGGGAAGAAATCAGGGGTCGTAGATGCAAACATCAACAACAGAATACAAGAGATAGAAATAAGAATCTCAGATGCTGAAGATAACATAGTAACCATTGACTCCACAGTCAAAGAAAACACAAAATCCAAAAGGCTTGTAACCCAAAACATCCAGGAAATCCAGGACACAATGAGAAGACCAAACCTAAGGATTATAGGGATAGATGAGAGTGAAGATCTACAACTTAAAGGGCCAGCAACTATCTTTAACAAAATTATGGAAGAAAACTTCCCTAACTTAAAGAGATGCCCATGAATATACATGAAACCTACAGAACTCCAAACAGACTGGACCAGAACAGAAACACCTCCCGTCACATAATAATCAAAACCCCAAATGTACTAAACAAAGAAAGAATATTAAAGGCAGTAAGAGAAAAAGGCCAAGTAATATATAAAGGAAGACCTATCAGAATCACACCAGACTTCTCTCCAGAAACCATGAAAGCTAGAAGATCCTGGGCAGACCTCATGCAGACCCTAAGAGAACACAAATGTCAGCCAAGACTACTATACCCAGCAAAACTCTCAATCAACATAGATGGAGAAATCAAAATATTCCATAACAGGACCAAATTTACACAATATCTTTCCACTAACCCAGCTCTACAAAGGACAATAGGAGGTAAACTCCAATACAAGGAGGGAAACTGCACCCAAGAACAAGCAAGATAGTCACCTTCTTCCATCAAACTCAAAGGAAGATAACTACTCAAAAACAAAAATAACACTAAAAATGACAGGAATAGGTTCAATTAGTTTCACTGTGTCCCTGTTTATTTTCTGCTTTCCTAATCGGTCCATTGAGGAGAGTGGAGTGTTGAAGTCACCCACAATTATTGTGTTAGGTGTAATGTGTGCTTTAAGCTATAGTAAGGTTTCTTTTACGAATGAGGGTGCCCTTGCATTTGGAGCATAGATGTTCGGTATTGAGAGCTCTTCTTGGTGGATTTTCCCTTTGACCAGCAAGAAGGTCCTTCTGAGTCTCTTTCGATGATTTTAGGTTGGAAGTCAATTTTATCTGATATTAGAATGGCTACTCGAGCTTGTTTCCTGAGACCATTTGCTTATAAAATTGTCTTCCAGCCTTTTACTCTAAGGCAGTGTTTGTCTTTAAAACTGAGATGTGTTTATAGCAGCCTTGATTATAATAGCCAGAAATTGGAAGGAGCCCAAATATCCCTCAAAGGAGGAATGGATACAGAAAATGTGGTATATTTATACAATGGAATACTACTCAGCAATTAAAAATAATGAATTCATGCAATTTGTAGGTAAATGGTTAGACCTTGAAAATATCCTGAGTGACCTAACCCAATCACAAAAGAATACACATGAAATGCAATCACTGATAAGTGGATATTAATGAGCCCAGAAGCCCTAAATACTCAAGGCACAATTAGCAAGTCAAATGATTCCCAAGAAGAAAGGAGAGGACCCTGGGCCTGGAAAGATTGGATCCAGTTTTGTAGAGAAACTGTGGGGGGGGGGAGTGATTGGGGAATAGTTGGGGGGAGAGGAACTATGGGACATAGGGAGGGGGAAACTGGGAAAGGGGAAAGCCTTTGGAATGTAAACATTGAATATAGAAAATAAAAATTAAAAAAAATGACAGGAATAAATAATCACTGCCCTCCTCTGAACTCCATGTACAACTGCTCACATGTGGCAAATGAACACAGGGACACAAAAACAAAACTTTTTAGATGCACACATACACAAGCACACAGAAAAACATACACACACACACACACACACACACAGAGAGAGAGAGAGAGAGAGAGAGAGAGAGAGAAACAGATGCACACACACATACACACACACAAGAGCTAAAAGTGATTCAACAGAAATGCATGAAGCAACATGAATATCAAGCCCAACAGTAATACAATGCTAAATATCCTGTTTGCTAAATAACAAATAGGAAGCCTCAAAACTATTGAGGTAAAGTTTCTGACAAGAGAAGACAGAATACTTTTTAGAACAGGCATGGATTTAACATGGCACCCATGATGATGACATCTCCAAGGCAGAAGAGACCCTGTGGATGCCAAGGGCTCTCTGGTCAGCCAGTTTAGCCAAAATAGCAGGCTATGGCTTCAAAGAGAGATCCTGTGTCTAAAGGGAAAGTGGAGGTTATGGAGCAAGCCCAATGTGGACTCTGTCTTCACGTGTGTGTGCACATGTGCATGTGAGACAGAAACAAAGAGACAGAGACCAACCAAATTCATTCCCGAAACAATCAATGAAAGAGAAATTGGTAAATGGGACATAGAAATAGGGGCCTTCACTGTAAGTATAGGGGCAAAAAAAGGTGATGCAATAAGAAGTGATAAATCAAAGTTAGAGAGGACAAGTCTATGTTTCCTATTTCAGAAAAAAATGTCAGGAATAAAGGAAGCTTATGAGAAGGTAGAGCAACCCAATTGATATTTAAACTTGCCATGTTAGATGGAAATTTATACATTCACACCAATAGAAAAAAGATAAATAATAAGTTCATCAAGTGACTGCAAAACTGTGACAAAATCCCACCACACATTAACTTTAAAAGGAAGTTTTAATAAAGTCCAAAGCGATTTATCACTCAGATCACATTCTGTCACCAAGATAATTTCAATTAGTAAACAAAAAGTGAAAGGATCCTGTCTAAACACTAGCATCTGTTTGATAGTCTCTCATTGGCTCTCATTGGGAACCTCTGATTGGCTCCTAAAGCAGGAAGAATGGACTCTCCCCCTTCCAGCGCTGCTTAACTCTTTATGGAGCCTGGGATCAGAGCTGAGGTTCAGAACAGCCTCAAATGGTGGAAGTGACACAGAGTGGTCACTACATGGCAATGATACTTCATATTTATCTTCATTTGCCAGCATCATAGAGCATCCATTACTCCATATTCAACTTAAAGGCTAGCTTTTCATTAGCTCTGTACCCCATTTTTAATAGGGTTATTTGGTTCTCTGGCATCTACCTTCTTGAGTTTTTGGATATCTTGTATATTAGACCTCTGTCTGCCATAGGGTTGGTAAAGATCTTTTCCCAATTTGCTGGTTGATATTTTGTCCTTTTGACAGTGTCCTTTGTCTTATAGAAACTTTGTAATTTTATGAGGTCCCATTTGTCAACTCTGGATCTTTGAGCATAAGCCATTGGTGATCAAGTCCAGAAATTTTCCCTGGTGCCCATGTGCTCAAGGCTCTTCCCCAGTTTCTTTTCTAATTGTTTCAGTGTGTCTGTTTCATGTGGAGGACTTTGATTCACTTGGACTTGAGCTTAGTACAAGAAGATAAGAATGGATCAATTCACATTCTTCTGCATACTTGCCACCCATTGAGCCAGCACCATTTGGTGAAAAGGCTATCTTTTTATCCACTGGATAGTTGTAGCTCCTTTGTCAGAAATCAAGTGACCATTGGTGTGTGGGTTCATTTCTGGGTCTTCAATTCCAAAACATTGATCTACCTGCCTGTCACTATACCAATACCATGACGTTTTTAACAAAATTGTTATGTAGTACTGCTTGAGGTCTAGGAATCCCCCAGATGGTCTTTTACTGTTGAGAATAGTTTTAGCTATCCAGGTTTTTTGTTATTCCAGATGAATTTGAGAATTTCTCTTTCAAATTCTATGAAGAATTGAGTTGGGATTTTGATAGGGATTGCATTGAATCTGTAGATTGCTTTTGGCAAGATGGACATTTTAACTATATTAATCCTGCCAATCAAGAGTATGGAAGATTTTTCCAACTTCTGAGGTATTCATGGATTTCTTTCTTCAAAGACTTGAAATTCCTGTCATACAGATCTTTCTCTTGTTTGGTTAGAGTCAAACCAAGATAATTTATATTGTTTGTGGCTATTGTGAAGGCTGTCATTTCCATAATTTCTTTCTCAGCCTGTTTGTACTTTGAGTATAAGAAGGGTACTAATTTGCTTGAGTTTATTTTATATCCAGCCATTTTGCTGAAGTTGTTTATCAGCTGTAGGAGTTCTCTGGTGGAGTTTTATGGGTCACTTAAATATACTATCATATCATCTGCAAATAGTGATAATTTGACTTCTTCCTTTCCAATTTGTATCCCTTTAACCTCCATTTATTGTCTAATTGCTCTAGCTAGAACTTCAAGTACTATATTTAATAAATATGGAGAGAGGGGGCAGACTTGTCTAGTCCCTGATTTTAGTGGGATTGCTTCAAGTTTCTCTCCATTTAGTTTGATGTTGGCTACTGGTTTGATGAATATTGTTTTTATTATGTTTAGTATGGGCCTTGAATTCCTGTTCTTTCAAAGACCTTTAACATGAAAGGAGGCTGAATTTTGTCAAACGCTTTTTCAGCATCTAATGAAAAATGATGCCCAAGAAGAAGGAAGGAAAGGCCCCTGATCCTGGAAAAGCTCAATGCAGCAGCATAGGGGAATACCAGGTCAGGAAAGTGGGAAGGGGTTGAATGGGGAACAGGGGAGGGAAAAGGGCTTATGGGACATTCAAGCAGGGGGGATTCACAAAAGGGGAAATCATTTGAAATGTAAATTGAAAATTTATTGAATAAAAAAATTCTGAAAAAATGACTAGACTTTCAAATTCAATTCTGGGTTCTCTAGGGTTTATTTCAAATAATTAATAATGAGAAATTAATACTATTTATGGTACATCATTTATTGACCCATAAACATAATATTTCATGTTTATTTCTTATTTTGCTAAAGCACTTTTGGATCCTTTAAGAGAGAAGGTCACAGTATTTGCTGTATGCTAAATTGATAGGGAAAAAATTAAAGGATTCTAAGTTGTCTCTAATTTGAATATGTAATAAACTGTCTACTATTAACAACACAAGCAGATAAATTCAAAAAACTGTCTTGAAAAAATCTATCCTGTATATTTTCATTCAATTACAAGAAAAAAAAAACAGAAACAAAAACTGAGAAATGGAAGCAACTTTATTTTTAAAGATTCTATGGGAGGAAACCGTCAGGAAGTTGCTCCTATTCCACATCCCCCTGGTGAAGTGTAATCCCATTTCCTTTAGGGCAGGCTTCCAGGGAAGATGAAGGCCATCTGCATATATGGACTGTAACACCCTGGCATCCTGGGTGTACATCTGAGGCCCCCAGTAAGAGAGGTTCAAACCATCTCAGGTGAACCAATAAAATAGTTCCAGAGCTGTCACAGAAAGAAGCTCTCAAATAAAATCCTGATCCACAGAGGTGTGAGTGTGTGCACATTCACATGACTGTGTGTGCGTGCATGCACATGTATGTGAGTGCATAGCTATATGTAAATACATACATACATACAAACATACATACATACATACATACATACATACATACAAAGCAATCCAATAGAGATTGCTTAAAATAGAGAGATAAAGGTAAGGAAAACAGTTAGCAGGGAATGTTCTGGGAATGTCCTGGAATCTAACAAAAGGGAAAAGGTTAAAACCTTGAAACTGGCTCTGGCTAGGCAGTAACCATGGGCACCAAAATGGTTCTTTCCTGTGTCTCCTTTGAGACCTTCCACACATCCTCAGATATAATGGAAGGACAGGAGCAGAGAAGGAAAGAGAAGAGTATTGTCTTCACATGCCTGGGGCAGTTCTGCATGCTCTGCCCTGCAGTCTGCTTCTCACACTAAAGCATGGAAGGCAATGTTTTAACCTATGCACTATTTGTGAGACCAGCTTCACATGGACTGAATGTGTTTTCACCTAGCTGCTCTTTGAAGTTCATGAACACAGACACACTCCCATGTCTGTATTCCCAGCAACAGAATTGCCAAGAGTTTGGGGTAGCATTGACTACACAGATTCTGCCTCAAAAGCAAAAAGCAAGCAAACTTTCCCCAGAGATGTTTGGGGAGGATGACAATTTTTCACCTGACAGATATTTAAATTGTCCCACTGGGGATTCAGGACAACCTTGCATGGAATCCTATTTACAGAAAGCAACATGGCCAACAGACTTGGGCCATGAACATATCACTAAGAATCAATAGCTGTTTGGTTGCAGAGCCTTACAATGTACAAAGCTGTTGTTTGCAATGAAGTTTTAAATCAACCTTATAAGTTTTAGATCATTAAAATTGGTTAGAATATCATGAAACTGACTGCGAAAGCTGAACAGACTCTTGAGGTAACAGAGTCACACAGGGGTTTGCAGTCAGGAGAAAAATGAACCTGCGTCCTGGGTTCCTCCCAAAGTGGTTGGAGAACAA
Source organism: Apodemus agrarius (assembly GCA_964023405.1). Taxonomy (NCBI): domain Eukaryota; kingdom Metazoa; phylum Chordata; class Mammalia; order Rodentia; family Muridae; genus Apodemus; species Apodemus agrarius. The sequence goes on from OZ030006.1 coordinate 28,055,789, forward strand.
TTAGCCTCTCAAAAGTGGCACCTATCTCAAAGTACCTAACAGCTTGTGGGTGTTGTTGCTGTTGCTGTTGTTTGGGGGGAAAGAGGGTACTTCTCCAGAGGAACAGCAGTTAATCGAAGGTAATGCCATTTTAATTGTAACCAGACCCACTATGATTATGGTCGGAAGAAAGAATAATCATAGGGTGTGTTATAAATCCAACTAAAACTTGTTTCTAGAATTGGTCATCCTAGTAATCTTTCACACTAGTTCCTTCTGAGGAGCATACACAGCTTCTCTAAATCACAAGGATCCTTCCAAAGTCTACAGCAGTTTCTGATTATGGTAGTAATAATTAGGCAATTTCATAAAAGTCAAGAACTTTAATCATCAACAGGATGCGATCAATGTTTAAGTTAATGACTATGTCATTAACTTTGCAAGCTACAGACTAAGCACTTCCACTGGGCTATAGACTGGCATATTTGTAAATTAAGATGACAGTCCAGGCCACCCTCTGTCACATCAGACAAATACATTCTTGTGATTCCTTAAGCCTGTAAGATTGAAATAACAGTTGCTGGGACTTCATGAGAAGCACTGGAGAACCCTGAACATGTTAACAAAGTCAGCCTCAAAGAAAAGGGTCAGGATGATTATCCTAGGATATTTTAGTTTGTCACATTAAAAATAAACCTACCATATTGATCCTGCCAATCCAAGAGCATGAAATATTTTTCCATCCTCTGAGGTCTTCTTCAATTTCTTTCTTCAAGGACTTGAAGTTTCGGTCATGCAAATCTTTCACTTGTTTGGTTAGAGTCATACCAAGATACTTTATGTTGTTTGTGGCTATTGTGAAGGGTGTTATTTCCTTAACTTCTTTCTCAGACTGCTTGTCCTTTGAGTACAGGAAGGCTACTGATTTGCTTGAGTTGATTTTATAACCAGCCACTTTGCTGAAGTTGTTTCTCAGCTGTAGGATTTCTCTGGTGGAGTTTTTTGTGTTGCTTACATATACTATCATATCATCTGCAAATGATGATACTTTGACTTCTTCCTTTCCAATTTGTATCCCTTTTACTTCCTTATGTTGTCTAATTGCTCTTGCTAGAACTTCAAGAACTATATTGAAAAGATATGGAGTTCTGTTCAGGAATTTTCCCCCTGTGCCTATGTCCTCCAGGGTCTTCCCAAGTTTCTTTCCTAATAGTTTCAGTGTGTCTGGTTTTATGTGGAGGTCCTTGATCCACTTGGAGTTGATCTTAGTGCAAGGAGATAAGAGTGGGTCAATTCGCATTCTTCTGCATGTTGACCTCCAGTTGAACCAGCACCATTTGTTGAAAAGACTATCTTTTTTCCACTGGGTGGTTTTGGCTCCTTTATCAAAGATCAAGTGACCATAAGTCTGTGGGTTAATTTCTGGGTCTTCAATCCTATTCCATTGATCCACTTGCCTGTTGCTGTACCAATACCATGCAGTTTTTAACACAATTGCTCTGTAGTACTGTTTAAGGTCAGGGATATTGATTCCCCCAGAAGTCCTTTTATTGTTGAGAATAGTTTTATCAACCTGGGTTTTTTGTTGCTCCAGATGAATTTGAGAATTGCTCTTTCTAGATCTATGAAGAATTGAGTTGGGATTTTGATGGGGATCACATTGAATCTGTATATTGCTTTTGGTAAGATGGCCATTTTTACTATTTTGATCCTGCCAATCCAGGAGCAAGAAATATTTTTCCATCTTCTGAGGTCTTCTTCGATTTCTTTCTTCAAGGACTTGAAGTTCCTGTCATACAGATCTTTCGCTTGTTTGGTTAGAGTTACGCCAAGGTACTTTATGTTGTTTGTGGCTATTGTGAAGGGTGTTATTTCCCTAACTTCTTTCTCAGCCTGCTTGTCCTTTGAGTACAAGAAGGCTACTGATTTGCTTGAGTTAATTTTATAACCAGCCACTTTGCTGAAGTTGTTTATCAGCTGTAGAAGTTCTCTGGTGGAGTTTTTTGGGTCACTTAAGTAAACTATCATATCATCTGCAAATAATGATAGTTTGACTTCTTCCTTTCCAATTTGTATCCCTTTGACTTCCTTATGTTGTCTAATTGCTCTCGCTAGAACTTCAAGTACTATATTGAAAAGATATGGAGAGAGAGGGCAACCTTGTCTAGTCCCTGATTTTAGTGGGATTGCTTCAAGTTTCTCTCCATTTATTTTGAACAGAACACCAATTGCTTATGCACTAAGATCAAGAATTGACAAATGGGACCTCATAAAATTACAAAGTTTCTGCAAGGCAAAGGACACTGTTAGAAGGACAAAATGACAACCAACAAAGTGGGAAAAGATCTTCACCAACCCCACATCCGACAGAGGGCTAATTTCCAATATATACAAAGAACTCAAGAAGTTAGACCGCAAAGAACCAAATAACCCTATCAAAAAATGGGGCACAGAGCTAAACAAAGAATTTTCACCAGAAGAAATCCTAGCAACCACATGGTGGCTCACAACCATCTATAAAAGAGATGTGATGCCCTCTTCCACTGAGTCTGAAGACAGCTACAGTGTACTTACATATAATAATATATAAATCTTAAAAAAAAAAAGCTGGGAGGAACGTGCACAGCTGTCTCCTGATACAGAAAGAACTTATGAATAAGAGGAGTGTCATATTGAAGCAGGAGAACAAGGAAGTACATGCTGATTGAGACATCATTTAGCAATACCTGGTTTATTTGAACCTGAATGATAAAGACAAACAGGAGAAAACCAGCATCCTCCAGGACCAACAACATCAGGTAGGTCCAAGCAGCTCATCTTGGCTATTACTGACTGAGATCATATGCCCACTGCATCCATTTTTTGTTTCAGTCCGCACCTTTCTAATCCACACTCCCAAGCAGCCACCCACTTCATAAAATGTACTTGTTCATTGCTCAGTCTATGCACAAGTATTCTGGGATGTTAGTCTCTTGTGAGACACTGAAGTATTGGCAAGTATACATTGCTACTGGTGTTTAATCTGAAAACTAGTAAGAGTGATAAATCAATAACATGCCAATTTCCTCCATGTGATCATGATAGGTGGGACGCTTGCAGGGCTTTGAGCAAGTTAGTTCCAGTCCTATGACAGACGTGATGTAAGGGTCATATGACTTCCCAAATTGAAGCATCTTACAGGGTTATATGCAAACGAAAATATGAAATATTTGCCTCTCATTGTCATTGATCTGGGTGGCAGGTGTCATTTTCCTTACTTCCTGCAACCCAATGAGTTCTCTTCCAATTTCCCATTTCTTGATATACACTGATAGAAGTCTGAGTGGCAGCTTGTCAGCCTATGTGGTTGGTAAATGTTGCTGATTATTTTGCCCTGCCTGCAGTTATAATACCAATGGTGTCAGTTAAAAGGTCAATGAGAACATTCCTGTTGAGTTGGTGTGAGGCAGCAAGCTGACAGCTGACATTTAGTTTCCCACCAAGCCTCTGTCTTAATAAGTGCCTTCCTCTTCTAGGTCTCCAAAACTGTATGTAGCAAGAGCTGAAATTTCCACAGCCCAGGAAAAAGGCCTCCTGCAGAATGAGATGCCAACTCAGGAGCCCCCTGATGAGCTCCAACCTCAACAGCCACAAAATCCCTTGGAGGAAACTTCTTCTATATAATTATATTCCTCAGGGTGAATAGGCCCTAACTTCCAAGCCAGTAAGCCAACCAATTAATAAGTTATTCCCTTTCCTGTCCTGACAACACCCCTTGAGAGAGAACTCAGGTGACTGCCTTCTTACCATGTGTCCAAGAGTTTTTACATCTTTGTAAAAAACCTGTCCCAGGTTTTACATCTTTGTTGCTAAAAGGGCAGTGAGAGAACGTTGCTTCATATAGTAATTGTCATTTAAAGCCTGTTTTCTTTAAAATGTATTTCTGAGGAATAAAAAATTGTTTGTGACTCATGACTGTTAAGACAATCTTACTTATTTATGTGTTCTGTCCTCTTCTGTAGACCTAGACCTCACAGTCTGAGATGTATCTCTGTGAAAAGGCATTCAGACCAATTTCCATTATGAACATAGAGGTAAAAATACTCCATAAAATATTGGCATACAGAGTCCAAGGACATACAAAAGACACCCACTACCTTGATCAAGTCGTCTCCATTTCAAGAATGCAAGCATGATACAATATAGGAAAATACTTCAATGGAATCTACCAATTAACCACCCCAAAAGAAATATAACAACATGATCATCTCATTAGATGGTTAAAATGTCATTCACAAAATCGAACTCACTTCATGTTAAAAGTCCAGTATTTCAGGGATAAAAGGCAAATAACTAAACATAATAAAATTAATAAACACCAACTCTATAGAGATATCAAGTTCAATGGAGAGAAACTTAAAGCTCTGTCACTAAAATCAAGGTCAAGAAATGGCTAATCCCTCTCTCCCTATCTATTCATTATGGTCCTTTATTTTCTAGCCACAGCAATCATAAACAAAAACGACATCAAGAGGATATAAACGGTAAAAAAAAAGTCAAAGTATTGCTATTTGCAAACTATGTGATAATATACATAAGTGAATTCAAAGATGTACCAGAGAACTGCAGCTGATAAACCACTACAACAAAGTATGCAGATACAAACTGAACTAAACACAAAGGATTCCCTAGCATGTAATAAGGATACACGTTCCACTATGTTCATAGCAGCCCTATTTATAATAGCCAGAAGCTAGAAAGAACCCAGATGTCCCTCAGTTATGGAATGGATACAAAATATATGGTATATATACACAGTGGATTATTAGAAACAGCCATTAGAAACAATGAATTCATGAACTTCTTAGACATATGGAAAGACATCCTAAGTGAGACAACCCAATCTCAAAAGAACACTCATGGTATGCAATCACTGATAAGCGGATATTAGCCTAAAAGACTGGAATACCTAAGACACCATCCACATATCAAATGATGTCCAAGAAGAAAGAAGGAGTGGCCCCTGATTCTGGAAAGGCTCAGTGCAGCAGTGTAGGGGAATACCAGAACAAGGAAGAGGGAAGTGCTGGATGGTGGAACAGGGGGAGGGAAGAGGGCTTATGGAACTTTCAGAGAGGGAGGAGCCAGGAAAGGGGGAAATCATATGAAATGTAAATAAAGAATATATCAAATAAAAAATAAAACATGAATCTTCTCTAAGTAAAAAAAAAACTAAAAACGTTAGTAGATGTCTTTATAAAAATGGTATAACCTGAAAAATAAATTTGGATAGCAACATCTTAAGGTAGACAGAAATAATAAAAAGGATCTTGGTGTAAGTCTCAGAAAGCAATGAAAGGCCTATAGGACAAGATTTTCCAATCTCTCATAGGAGAAACTGGAGAAAATATCATTTGATGGAAAGAGCTACCATGGTGGCTAGAATTAACATGGTGAACATGGACATCGTTAAAAAAGCAACCTACAGATTCAATGCAGTCCCATCAAAATTTTAACACAATCAATTACAGTTCTCGATAGAGCCCTTTTTACATTCATAAAGAAAAAACAGTGTGTTACTTAGGTTTTCTCTTACAGTGAAAAGTCACAATGACCATAGCAACTTTTATAAGAGAAAACATGTAATTGGGCTGTCTGACAGACAGGTTCTGAGATTCAGTCCATTACCATCATTGAGAGAAGTCCAGGAGTGCCCGAGATGGAATGGTGCTAGAGGAGCAGAGAGGAGGAGCTATGTTGTCTTCTGAATGCAAATAGGAGAAGACTGTCTACTGTGTAGCTAGGAGGAGGGTCTCAAAAAACAGGCCCACTCTGACACACCTCCTCCAAACGGCAACAGATTTAAACAGTGCTACTGCCTTGGTCAAGCATATTCAAACCACAAATTCCACTAGCTGGCTAACATAGGCTTCTTCAAAGAGATGAGTCTATGTGACCATACCTATCCATAGCCTAAGAAAAATACACTTAGTATGGTAGATTTTGGGGGAAACAAATTCATCTTTGGCCTTTTAAAACTTCTATAGTAAACTGGACATCATAGCAGTGGACTATAACCCCAGAATTCTGGGTGATCTGAGGCAGGGGATAGGTTTGAGACCAGTCTGGGCTACATGACACCCTGTAAAAGATGGACAGTTGTTGGAGCACAAGGGTTCTTGTGCTCATAGACTAGCATTAGGGATACCAGGAATGTTAAGTGCTGTACAAAGCTGTATCCTTCATGGATGTTTAAACGTTCTCTGCTCAGAAGACTGGGAAGGAAGGTGACTAATAGTCTCAATGATGTCTGTATTATCTGGATGACTGAGAACACACCAGATCCTCCCCTTAGGCCCATAAGATAACACATGTAACTTATCTTTAGAACCCATCTTCGTGGAAGAAGGGACATGTACTTTGAGTAGAGTTTTGATGTAATTATGCCTGCTTATGCACATAGGATTGTATTATATCAGAAACTGGTTTTCCAAATTGTACTGTATTTAAATATGCATGAAATAACCTGCCTTGTGTCAGAACAAAAGGGAAAAACAAGAAGGTCCCATCAGAACAGAGCCTAGCCACCTCTTTTCTAAGTAGCTGCCTCAATCAATAGGAACAAGGTTAAGAAATGTAGCCTTTTTGTAGGTTTGCCTTCAGGGTTCACCTCCAAGAACTTCCCAGTCAATTTTTGGGCACGTGAAGATGGTCCTCTTCAATCAGGAAATGTGAGAATGAAATTTTCCCACTAATCTTCATTTACATTTTAAATTGTGAATAGGTAAAGTCCAGGTTCACTAGTTTATGACTATCTTTATTTCAAAGAAGCCTCTGGCTCTTTGTGTTGTCCACCATGGCACTTCTATTAACAATGGACACTATCAAGTTGTTGTGATGGGAAAAGTTATACCACATGATATCTTAACCAATTCCAGTGAATTGTGTGCGTGTTGACTCACCAAAGGCAAGGAGAATGGAAATGAGAAAAATAATCTGTTTTGGTCTTAATAAACTTGTATGTGTTGTTAAAAAAATAAAGCATGTAATACCAGTATGAAATAATTATAATCAGTATTGACCTAATTAGAGTGACATCACTTAATATTTTATTTTCTTCTTTGATTTTCAAGTCATCTAGAGCTGCTCTATACAAGATCCTAAAGCCTTCCATTGTGGTGTTCCCCATCCTTTACTCTCTCCTTAAGAACTTATAAGGAGACTTACCAAAATCTGATGGCTTCTCAGTTTGTCCAGAGCAAGTGTGATCTCTCTATCCAAGGGTCTTGCCAAAAGTTGCAGAGCTGGCAAATTGTTCTATAATACAAAAACCCCAGAAACTAAATTTTACCAGTGAAGTCTCAGGAGTAAGATGAGGGGGGGAAATCCTGCTATGGAGAGAGAGTCTATTAAAGCACCCAGCTGTCCTTTCTATCTCATTGCCCTCCTAGAAGAGCATTACACCACTTCTTCAATATCCTTCAATTAAAAGACTTTCCATTGTTTAGATATATTCATTCCCTTTCAACTTGTTCCATGTTATGCTCTTGAGCTGGAGTGGACTTTAAAGCATTAAAGTAAAGGTGTGTGTTAGGGCTGAGCCACACTACAAGAAAGTCCTTGTGTACAGTAAGCAGAAAGCTTCTAGGTTAAAGGTCTTTACCAGAGATGAACAATACCACATTAAAATTTTTCAGTAAATAACACATTCTTAGAATTCACAATGTAATCAGACATCCTGCAACATACATTAGTAATATTTCCAGTGTCACATAAACTAAGCTCTCTGACAAGTATCCGGGTTGTTTCCATGCATATCTGAGTGCATCTCCATGAGAATCCTAAGGAACATCACAACTGTGCTATTCAAGCTGTTGCATAAGGTGAACAGGGACCCAAAACCACCAAGGAGACCCTGGTATTTGACACAAAGAAATTCCCCTCCCTCTATTCATATAGTGTATGGCAAGAAGTCACCATTCCTGCCCTTGTTTCACTGCACAAGTGCTGCTGAATGCAAGTGTTGGGGTCCAGGAGTGACCCCACAAATCACAAAAACACAGATATCAGTTAATAAGGGATAGTTAATTTTATCAATAACATCCAGGGAGATTCAGGACACATGGAAAAGACCAAACCTAAGAATAATAGGTATATTATAGTGTGAAGATTCCCAAATCAAAATGCCAGTAAACATCTTCAACAAAATCATAGAAGAAAACTTCAATATCCTTAAATAAAAAGAAGACCATAAAAGTACAACAAGCCTGCAGAGCACCAAATTGATTGGACCTGAAAAAATTCCTCCATTCAAATAATAATCAAAACACAAAATACAGAGAACAAACAAAGAATATTAAAACTTGTATTGAAAAAGGGCAAACAAATAGAAAAGAGCCTGGGGAAGACCCTGGAGGACATGGGCACAGGGGGAAAGTTTCTGAACAGAACACAAAGAGCTTATGCTCTAAGATCAAGAATTGACAAATGGGACCTCATAAAATTACAAAGTTTCTGTAAGGCAAAGGACACTTTCAAGCAGACAAAACAGCAACCAACAAACTGGGAAAGGATCTTCACCAACCCTACATCCAACAGAGGGCTAATATCCAATATATACAAAGAATTTAAGAAGTTAGAGCCTAACAATCCTATTAAAAATGGGGTATAAAGCTTAACAAAGAATTTTCACTGGAAGAAATTCAGATGGCTGGAAGCATCTTAAGAGATGTTCAACATCATTAGTCATCAGTGAAATGCAAATCCAAACAACCCTGAGATTCCACCTCACACCAGTCAGAAAGGCTAAGATTAAAAAATCAAGAGACAACAGGTGCTGTCAAGGATGTGGAGAAAGAGGAATACTCCTCCAGTGTTGGGAGGATTGAAAGACTGTACAACCGCTCTGGAAATCAGTCCTGCAGGTTCCTCAGAAAATTGGGCATGACACTTCCAGAGGACCCTGTCATTCCACTCCTGGGCATATACCCAGAGGATTCCCCTGCATGCAATAAAGACAGATGCTCCACTATGTTCATAGCAGCCTTATTTATAATAGCCAGGATTTGGAAGGAGCCAAGATGTCCCTCAAAGGAGTAATGTATACAGAAAATGTGGTATATTTATACAATGGAATACTACTCAGCAATTAAAAATAATGAATTCATGCAATTTGTAGGCAAATGGTTAGATCTGGAAAATATCATCCTAAGTGAGTTAACTCAATCATAAAAGTATTCACATGAAATGCAATCACTGATAAGTGGATATTAAGAGCCCAGAAGCTCTTAATTCTCAAGGCACAATTAGCAAATCAAAAGATTTCCTAGAAGAAGGAAGGAGAGGACCCTGGTCCTGAAAAGACTGGATCCCACTTTGTAGGAGAGTACCAGAACAGAGAAATGGTGGTGGTGTTGTGATTGGGGAATGGGCATGGGGAAGAGGACTTATAGGACATATGGTGAGGGGGGAAAGGAGAAAGTCTTTGGAATGTAAACAAAGAATATAGAAAAAAAAGGTAAAAAAAAAACAATTTGCACAATATCTGTCCACAAATCCAACCCTATAAAGAATAATTGATGGAAAATACCAACACAAGGCAGGAAACTACACCCTAGAAAAAGCAATAAAGTAATCTTCAAACAAGCTCAAAAGAAGATACCCACACAAACATAAAAATAACATCAAAAATAACAGGAAACAATAATCACTATTCCTTAATATCTCTTAATAACAATAGACTAAACTCCCCAATAAAAAGACATAGACTAACAAAATATGTCTCATGTAAATCTTCATTTTTATCAGAAAATATTTTAATTCCCGTTTTATTTTATTAATTTTTTTTATTTTCTATATTCTTTGTTTACATTCCAAAGGCTTTCCCCTTTCCCAGTTACACCCCACCATATGTCCCATAATTCCTCTCCCCCCCATGCTATTCCCCACTCTTCCCCCCCCATGATTTCTCTGTTCTGGGTCTACAATACTGGATCCAATCTTTACAGGCCCAGGGTCCTCTCCTTTTTTTCTTCATGAGAGTCATTTGACTTGCTAATTGTGCCTTGAGTATTTAGGGCTTCTGGGCTCATTAATATCCACTTATCAGTGATTGCATTTCGTGTGTATTCTTTTGTGATTGGGTTGGTTCACTTAGGATGATAGTTTCCAGATCTAACCATTTACCTACAAATTGCATGAATTCATTATTTTTAATTGCTGAGTAGTACTCCATTGTATAAATATACCACATTTTCTGTATCCATTCCTCCTTTGAGGGATATCTGGGCTCCTTCCAATTTCTGGCTATTATAAACAAGGCTGCTATAAACATAGAGGAGCATGTGTCTTCGTTGTATGCAGAGGAATCCTCTGGGTATATGCCCAGGAGTGGTATGCCAGGGTCCTCTGGGAGTGGCATGCCCAATTTTCTGAGGAACCGCCACACTGATTTCCAGAGTGGTTTTACCATTTTGCAATCCCACCAACAGTGGAGGAGTGTTCCTCTTTCTCCACATCCTCGCCAGCACTTGTTGTCTCTCGAGTTTTTAATCTTAGCCATTCTGACTGGAGTGAGGTGGAATCTCAGGTTTGTTTTGATTTGCATTTCCCTGATGACTAATGATGTTGAACATCTCTTAAGGTGTTTCTCGGCCATCCGAATTTCTTCTGGTGAAAATTCTTTGTTTAGCTCTGTACCCCATTTTTTGATAGGGTTATTTGGTTCTTTGGGGTCTAACTTCTTGAGTTCTTTGTATATATTGGATATATATATCCAATATATATATCCATCCTCTGTCGGATGTGGGGTTGGTAAAGATAATTTCCCACGTTGTTGGTTGCCGTTTTGTCCTTCTGACAGTGTCCTTTGCCTTACAGAAACTTTGTAATTTTATGAGGTCCCATTTGTCAATTCTTGATCTTAGAGCATAAGCTATTGGTGTTCTGTTCAGGAACTTTACCCCTGTGCCCATGTCCTCCAGGGTCTTCCCAAGTTTCTTTTCTAATAGTTTCAGTGTGTCTGGTTTTATGTGGAGGTCCTTGATCCACTTGGAGTTGATCTTAGTAAAAGGAGATAAGAGTGGGTCAATTCGCATTCTTCTGCATGTTGACCTCCAGTTGAACCAGCACCATTTGTTGAAAAGGCTATCTTTTTTCCACTGGATGGTTGTGGCTCCTTTATCAAAGATCAAGTGACCATAAGCCTGTGGGTTAATTTCTGGGTCTTCAATCCTATTCCATTGATCTACCTGCCTGTTGCTGTACCAATACCATGCAGTTTTTAACACAATTGCTCTGTAGTACTGCTTGAGGTCAGGGATATTGATTCCCCCAGAAGTCCTTTTATTGTTGAGAATAGTTGTAGGTATCCTGGGTTTTTTGTTGCTCCAGATGAATTTGAGAATTGCTCTTTCTAGATCTATGAAGAATTGATTTGGGATTTTGATGGGGATTGCATTGAATATGTAGATTGCTTTTGGCAAGATGGCCATTTTTACTATATTGATCCTGCCAATCCAGGAGCAAGAAATATTTTTCCATCTCCTGAGGTCTTCTTCGATTTCTTTCTTCAGGGACTTGAAGTTCCTGTCATAGAGATCTTTCACTTGTTTGGTTAGAGTTACGCCAAGGTACTTTATGTTGTTTGTGGCTATTGTGAAGGGTGTTATTTCCCTAACTTCTTTCTCAGCCTGCTTGTCCTTTGAGTACAAGAAGGCTACTGATTTGCTTGAGTTAATTTTATAACCAGCCACGTTGCTGAAGTTGTTTATCAGCTGTAGAAGTTCTCTGGTGGAGTTTTTTGGATCGCTTAAGTAGAATATCATATCATCTGCAAATAATGATACTTTGACTTCTTCCTTTCCAATTTGTATCCCTTTGACTTCCTTATGTTGTCTGATTGCTCTCGCTAGAACTTCAAGTACTATATTGAAAAGATATGGAGAGAGAGGACAGCCTTGTCTAGTCCCTGATTTTAGTGGAATTGCTTCAAGTTTCTCTCCATTTATTTTGATGTTGGCTAAGGGTTTATCTATCTTGTTGATTTTCTCGAAGAACCAGCTCTTGGTTTTGTTGATTCTTTTTATGGTTCTCTTTGTTTCTGCTTGATTGATTTCAGCCCTTAGTTTGATGATTTCCTCTCTTCTACTCCTCCTGGGTGAGTTAGCTTCTTTTTGTTCCAGCGCCTTCAGGTGTGCTGTTAAGTTGCTAGTGTATGCTCTTTCCAGTTTCTTTTTGGAGGCACTCAGGGCTATGAGTTTTCCTCTTAGCACTGCTTTCATTGTATCCCAGAGATTTGGGTAGGTCGTACCTTCATTTTCATTGAAGTCTTAAAAGTCTTTGATTTCTTTCTTTATTTCTTCCTTGACCAGGGTGTCATTGAGTAGAGTATTGTTCAGTTTCCATGTGTATGTGGGCTTTCTGTTGTTGTTCTTGCTATTGAAGACCACTTTTACTCCATAGTGATCCGATAGGAGACATGGTATTAGTTCGGTCTTCTTGTATTTGTTGAGGTCTGTCTTGTGACCAATTATATGATCAGTACCGTGCGGTGCTGAGAAAAAGGTATACTCTTTTGTTTTAGGATGGAATGTTCTATATATATCTGTTAAATCCAATTGGTCTAAAGCTTCAATTAGTTTCACTGTGTCCCTGTTTAGTTTCTGCTTTCCTGATCGGTCCATTGAGGAGAGTGGAGTGTTGAAGTCAACTACAATCATTGTGTTAGGTGTGATGTGTGCTTTAAGCTTTAGTGAAGTTTCTTTTACGAATGAGGGTGCCCTTGCATTTGGCGCATAGATGTTCAGTATTGAGAATTCTTCTTGGTGGATTTTCCCTTTGAAAAGCAGGAAGTGACCTTCTGTGTCTCTTTTGATGACTTTAGGTTGAAAGTCGATTTTATCTGATATTAGAATGGCTACTCCAGCTTGTTTCCTGGGACCATTTGCTTGTAGAACTGTCTTCCAGCCTTTTACTCTAAAGTGGTGTTTGTCTTTGACACTGAGATGTGTTTCCTGTATGCAGCAAAATGTAGGGTCCTGTTTCTGTATCCAGTCTGTTAGTCTGTGTCTTTTGATTGGGGAATTGAGTCCATTGATATTAAGAGATATTAAGGAATAGTAATTATTACTTCCTGACATTTTGGGAATTGTTATTATTATTTGTATTTGAGTGGTTCTCTTCTTTTGGGTTGGATGAGATGGGGTTTCTATCTTGTTTCTTCTGGGGTGTCGTTTCCCCCCTTGTGTTTATTAATTTTTATGTCTATCATTTTATCTGAATTATTTTTCATGATAATCTTCAATTTTAATATGTCTTTCTGCATTTATTTTGATGTTGGCTACTGGTTTGCTGTATATTGCTTTTACTATGTTTAGTTATGGGCCTTGAATTCCTGTTCTTTCCAGGACTTTTAACATGAAAGGATGCTGAATTTTGTCAAATGCGTTTTCTGCAAAAGATGACCATGAGTTTTTTTTCTTTTAGTTTGTTTATGTAGTGGATTACATTGATGGATTTCCGTATATTGAACCATCCCTGCATCCCTGGGATGAAGCCTACTTGATCATGGTGAATGATCGCTTTAATGTGCTCTTGGATTCAGTTGGCAAGAATTTTATTTAGTATTTTTGCATCGATATTCATAAGGGAAATTGGCCTGTAGTTCTCTTTCTTTGTAGGATCTTTGTGTGATTTTGGTATCAGTGTAATTGTGGCTTCATAGAACAAGTTGGGCAGTGTTCCTTCTGTTTCTATTTTGTGGAATAGTTTGAAGAGTATTGGTTTTAGATTCCCAAGAAAATGGATGGAGAGGACCCTGGTCCGGAAAGGACTAAATCCGGTTTTGTAGGAGAGTACCAGAACAGAGAAATGGTGGTGGTAGGGTGATTGGGGAATGGAGGGGGAAGAGGATTTATGGGACATATGGTGAGGGGGGAACTGGAAAGGGGAAAGCCTTTGGAATATAAACAAAGAATATAGAAAATTTTTAAAAAAAGACAAAAAAAGAAAAACAAGTCTAGGGACTCAGAAAAAGGCTCAGCGGGAAAGAGCACATGCTGCTTTTCTAGAGGACCTAGCACCCACCTCAGGAGTCTCAAACCATGTGTAACTCTGACTCTAAGGATCCGATACCCTCTTCTGTTCCACAAGGGCATAGACTTGCACATGGTACACAGAGATGCAGGAAGAATACATACATCTAAAAATTTTAACGTGTAGAGAAATCTCATGGAGCCTAAGCAAATAAGGAAGTGGGTAACAGACATCCTCCAACTGGTAATCCAATACCAAATAATCAGATCTGAAATAATGTACGCAAACATTTTTCTACAAAATAAATGTTATATATATATATATATATATATATATAATTAAAAATAAGCCTTTCTATATGTTTTCTCTTTTTTATCAGAAAGGTTTTCAATGTAAATCTTTGATTTTATCACAAATGTTTCTAATTCCACCTTCAATTAATTTAGAGTTTTTATATCGACCATTTTATATGTAAAATTTTCCATGAAATAGTCAATTTTAACGTGTTTGTCTATAAATTTCTTGAATTTTACCAGATATAATTTCAATGTAAATATTCAATTTTATCTGAATGTTTATAATTCCACCTTCAATCAAATTAGAATTATCTTTATGCCTATCATTTTATCTGTATAATTTCCATAATAGTCTTTAATTTTAACATGTTTTTCTATATATTTCTTAAATTTTACTAAAAATATTTTCTATATAAATCTACAAGTTTATCAGAAAATTTTAATAATTCCACTTTCAATCAACTTAGGGATACTTTTATGCCTACCATTATTATATTTATATAAAATTTTCCATGATAATCTTCAATTCTAACATGTTTTTCTAAATTATTCTACAATTTTATCAGAACTATTTTCCACATAAATCTTCAATTCTATAATAAAATGTTTTTATTCCATATTTCAATTAAATTAGCAATGTTTTACATGTCTACTACATTATTCTTTACTTTTTCCTGAAAATTGCCAATTTTAATGTATTTATCTGAAATATTTTCCATGTAAATCTTTAATTTTATCACAAAATGTATTTACTTCCCTTTTCAATAAAAAAGAAAATAAATTTATCCTTATTAATAAAAAAAGAGAGATTAAGGAAAATTGAGGGTTGTGTGGCTATTGGGTTTGTTGAAAGAAGATTACGAGATAGACAGGACCCCATGGACCAAGATCCCCAACATCTTGGATCCTGCAATTCAACCAGGGAAGCTCCTGATCTACAGAGAGCCCCGCTGTTAGACAGAGTCCTGCAGTCTGCTATTATCTTGGTGAGAGAAGCTCAACTAGATGGAGCCCTGAGGACTGAGAACGCCACCATCTAGGCTCCAGCAGTCCAGCCAGCAGCCAGGGAGGCTTTGGTTCTGCAGGGAATCCAGTGGTTAGACAGAGCCCTGAGACCCGCTACCATCTTGGAACTGGTACGCTAAAAAGTTCAACGAGGGAAATTCCTGATCTACAGAAAGCCCCACAGCTAGACAGAGCCCAGTGGTCCCCACTATCTTGGTGAGAGCAGCTCAACCAGAGGGAGCCCTTCAGACTGAGAGTGCCACCTTCTAGGCTCCAGAAGTCCAGCCAGGGAAGCTCCAGTCCTGCAGGGAATCATGCAGTTAGACAGAGCCCTGAGACCCACCACCATCTTGGAGCTGGTAGCCCAACCTGTTACAAAGAGTGCACCAGAGTGAAGGATTTCCAAGGGCATACCCTGCCTGGATGCCTTATGCACCAGGGAGCCAGGCAGCTCTAAAGCTGCCTGGGCACGTGGGAGGGGGGCATCTGACTTGCACAAAGTCCCATGAATAGACAGAGCCCCACAGACTGAGATCCCCACCATCTTGGATGCTGCAGTTCAACCAGGGATGCTCCTCATCTACAGGGAATCCTACGGTTAGATGGACAAGGCACACTAGGGCTCAAATCATAACCAAGAGTAGGGCAGCACATCAGCAATCTGTCCCAGGGGAAAACCAGTCATCCAGTGGTTGGAAAATAGCCTTGCAGGTTCAAGCACAAGCCAGTGTCAACAGGACCAACTAATGCCAGAGATAAACAGTTGGCAAAAGGAAAATGCAGGAACGTTAGTAACAGAAATCACAGCAATAGGGCAACATCTGTACCCAATTCCCCAACAACAACAAGTCCTGGATACCCCAACATTCCAGAAAAACAAGATTTGGATTTAAAATCACTAGTCATGATGCTGTTAGAGGAACACAGAAAGGACATATGTAAGTCTCTTAAAGAAATACAGGGGAACATGAATAAGATAGAAGCCCTTACAATGGAAACACAAAACTCGCTAAAAGAAATTCAGGAGAATACAGTTCAACAGATAGAAGCCAATAAAGAGGAAACACAAAAATCACTTAAAGAAATGCAGGAGAAATTGTGTCAACAAGCAGAAGTCATGAAAGAGGAAACAAATTTTTTTTCAAACAGGAACTTTATTTCATATGATTAGTGGGATTTTTTTTCATTTTTCTCTACATTAGAGTTTTGTTACAATTTTAAAGAGAAAGCCTGAGAGCAAATTTCCTTCCTCTACACTGCTTTACAGGGGCCACATAGGCATCCAAAACCCCCAAAGCCCACTGCTTTATCTGGTACCAAGAAGCTCTGGTAAGACCCTAGATGTCGACATCCATGGCTTCCTCAGAGCCTGTCCAACTTCCCCAAAAATACTTCTCTCCCTTGTCTCCAGATCCACAACTCTGGAAGATTCCCACTGCTCTACCAGAGAACATTCTGGTACCAGGAACCCCAGATGCCACACCAACTCTCAGAGCCCCAGAACCTCAGAGGTCATGCAACCTACCACAAATACACCAGTGGAGACAACCTACTGGACCAGAAAACTTGCCAGTCATAAGAAGCACAGGATACTCAGGCCAGAAGACCAACTATAAAATAGAAATCAATGGAAATAAATACCCATCCAACAAAGAAACACTTAGTACAAGAAAATACAAACAAGTGAAAGAACTGAGAAAAACCATCCAGCATCTAAAAACAGGAGTAGAAACAAATAAGAAATTGCAAAGGGAGACAACTTTGGAGATAAAAATCCTTGGGAAGAAATCGGGGGCCATAAATGCAAATATCAACAAAAGAATACGAGAGATAGAAGAAAGGTTCTCAGGTGCCGAAGATACCATAGAAACCATTGACTCAACAGTGAAAGAAAATGCAAAAAGCAAAAAGTTTGTTGACAAAAACGTCCAGGCAATCCAGGAAACAATGAGAAGAGCAAATCTAAGTATTATAGGTATAGATGAGAGTGAAGATATATGACTTAAAGGGCCAGCAAATATCTTCAACCAAATTATGGAAGAAAACTTCCCTAACCAAAAGAGAGAATTGCCCATGAATATATAAGAAGCCTACAGAATTATAAAAAAGCTTGGACCAGAACAGAAATACTTCATGTCACATAATAATCAAAACCCCAAATGTACTAAATGAAGAAAGAATATTAAGAGCAGTAAGAGAAAAAGGCCAAGTAACATATAAAGGAAGAACAATTATAATTACATCAGACTTCACACCAGACACCATGAAAGCTAGATCTTGAGCAGATCTCATACAGACTCTAAGAGAACACAAATGCCAAACAAGATTATGATACCCAGCAAAACTCTCAATCACCATAGATGAAGAAACCAAGATATTCCATCAACAAAACAAATTTACACAATATCTTTCCACAAACCCAGTCCTACAAAGTTTAATAGGTAGAAAACACCAATACAAGGATGGAAACTACACCCAAGAAAAAGCAAGATAGTAAACTTTTTTCATCAAGCCCAAAAGAAGAAAACCACTCAAATATAAAAATAACATCAAAAATAACAGGAAGTAATAATCACTACTCCTTAATATCACTTAACATCAATGGACTGAATTCCCCAATAAAAAGACATAGACTAACAGACAGGATACATAAACAGGACCCTACATTTTGCTGCTTACAGGAAACACACCTCAGGGTCAAAGACAAACACTACCTCAGAATAAAACCCTGGAAAACAATTTTACAAGCAAATGGTCTTAGGAAACAAGCCAGAGTAGCCATCCCAATATCAGATAAAAATTGACTTTCAACCTTAAGTCATCAAAAGAGACACGGAAGAACACTTCTTACTGGTCAAAGGAAAAATCCACCAAGAACTCTTCATTCTGAACATCTATGCTCCAAATGCAAGGGCACCCTCATTCATAAAAGAAACTTTGTTAAACCACAAAGCACACATTACACCTAACACAATAATTGTGGGTAACTTCAACACTCCACTCTCCTCAATGCACAGAAACTAAACATGGACACAGCAAAACTAATTGATTCATTGGACATATTGGATTTAACAGATATATACAGAACATTTCATCCTCAAGCAAAAGAATATACCTTTTTCTCAGCAACCCATGGAACATTCTCCAAAATCGATCATATAATTGGTCACAAGATAGACTTCAACAAATTTAAGAAGATCAAAACAATCCCATGCCTCCTAACAGATCACTATGGAATAAGAGTGGTCTTCCACTCCTGGGCATATACCCTGAGGATTCCCCTGCATACAATAAAGACACATGCTCCACTATGTTTATAGCAGCCTTGTTTATAATATCCAGAAATTGGAAGGAGCCCAGATATCCCTCAAAAGAGGAATGGATACAGAAAATGTGGTCTATTTATACAATGGAGTACTACTCAGCAATTAAAAATAATGAACTCATGCAATTTGTAGGTAAAAGGTTAGATCTGGAAAATATCATCCTGAGTAAGTTAACCCAATCACAAAAGAATACACATGAAATGCAATCACTGATAAGGGGATATTAATGAGCCCAGAAGCCCTAAATACTCAAGGCAGAATTAGCAAGTCAAATGACTCCCAAGAAGAAGAAAGGAGAGGACCCTGGGCCTGTAAAGATTGGATCCAGTTTTGTAGAGAAACCGTGGGGGAGGGGGAATGATTGGGGAATAGTTGCGGGGAGAGGAATTATAGGTCATAGGGAGGGGGGGAACTGGGAAAGGGGAAAGCCTTTGGAATGTAAACATAGAATATAGAAAATAAAAATTAAATTAAAAAAAAGAGTGGTCTTCAATAGCAAAACAAACAAACAAAAAAAAACAACAGGAAGCCCATATACACATGGAGGCTGAATAATGCTCTGCTCAATGATAGTTAGGCCAAAGAAGAAATAAAGAAATCAAAGACTTTTTTAGAATTTAATGAAAATGACGGCACAAAATACCCAAATTTATGAGACACAATGAAAGCAGTGCTAAGAGGAAAACTCATAGCTTTGAGTGCCTCCAAAAAGAAACTGGAGAGAGCATAAACTAAAAGCTTAAGGGCACATCTGAAAACCCTGGAACAAAAGAAGCTAATTCACCCAGGAGGGGTAGAAGACAGGAAATCATCAAAATCAGTGCTGAAATCAATCAAGTGGAAACAAAAAGGACCATACGAAGAAACGACAAAACCAGGAGCTGGTTCTTTGAGAAAATGAACAAGATAGATAAACCCTTAGCCAGACTAACCAAATGGCACAGAGACAGTATCTAAATTAACAAAATTAGAAATGAAATGGTAGATATAAACAGAAACGGAGGAAATTCAAAAAATTATCACATCCTACTACAAAAGTGTATATGAAACACAACTGAAAATCTGGAAGAAATGGACAATTTCATAGACAGATACCAAATACCAAAATTAAATCAGTATCAAATAGATCAAATAAACAGTCCCATAACCCTTAAAGAAATTGAAGGGGTTATAGAAAGTCTCCCAACCAAAAAAAAAAAAAAAAAAAAAAAAAAAAAAAAAACAAGAAAAAAAAAAGCACTGGACCAGATGGTTTTGGTGCAGAATTCTATCACACCTTCAAAGAAGACCTAACATCAATACTCTTCAAATTATTCCACAAAATAGAAATAGAAGGAACACTACCTAACACATTCTACAAAGCCACAATTATGCTTATATCAAAACCACATAAAGATTCAACAAAGAAGGAGAACTACAGGCCAATATCCCTTATGAATAGTGACGCAAAAATACTCAATAAAATTCTTGTCAATTGAATACAAGAACACATTAAAACCATTATTCACCATGATCAAGTAGAGTTCATCCGAAAGATGCAGGGATGGTTCAATATATGGAAATAAATTGATATGATCCACTACATAAACAAACTTAAAGAAAAAACCACATGGTTATTTCATGGGATGCTGTAAAGGTATTTGAGAAATTTCAGCATCCTTTCATGCTAAAAGGCCTGGAAAGAATAGGAATTCAAGGCCCATACCTAAACATAGTAAAAGCAATATATAGCAAACCAGTAGCCAACATCAAATTAAATGGAGAGAAAATTGAAGCAGTCCCACTAAAATCAGGAACTAGGCAAGGCTGCCCCCTCTCTTCATATCTTTTCAATATAGTACTTGAAGTTCTAGTTAGAGCAATTACACAACATAAGGAGGTCAAAGGGATACAAATTGGTAAGGAAGAAGTCAAACTATCACTATTTGCAGATGATATGATAGTATACTTAAGTGAACCAAAAAACTCCACCAGAGAACTTCTATGGCTGTTACACAACTTCAGCACAGTGGGTGGTTATAAAATCAACTCAAGCAAATCACTAGCCATCCTATACTCAAAGGGTAAGCAAATTGAGAAAGAAATTAGGGAAACGACACCCTTCACAATAGCCACAAACTATATAAAGTAAATTGGGGTGACTCTAAACAAACAAGTGAAAGATCTGTATGAGAAGAACTTCAGGTCTCTGAAGAAAGAAATCAAAGAAGACCTCAGAAAATGGAAATGTCTCAAATGCTAGTGGACTGGCAGGATTAATATAGTGAAAATGGCCATCTTACCAAAAGCAATCTACAGATTCAATGCAATGCCCATCAAAATCCCAACTCAGTTCTTCAGAGTTAGAAAGAGAAATTATCAAATTCTTCTGGAATAACAAAAAACCCAGGATAGCTAAAACTATTGTCTACAGTACAAGAACTTCTGGGGGAATCAATATTCTGGACCCCAATCTGTACTATAAAGCAATAGTTTTAAAAACTGCATGGTATTGGTACAGTGTCAGACAGATAGATCAATGGAATAGGATTGAAGACCCAGAAATGAAGCCACACACCTATGGTCACCTGATCTTTGACAAAGGAGCTGAAACCATCCAGTGGAAAAAAGAGACCATTTTCAAAAAATGGTGCTGGCTCAACTGGAGGTCAGCCTGCAGAAGAATGCACATTGATCTATTCTCATCTCCTTGTACTAAGCTCAACTCCAAATGGATCAAGGACCTCCACATAAAACAAGACACACTGAAACTAATAGAAAAGAAACTGGGGAAGACCCTGGAGGACATGGGCACAGAGGAAAACTTCCTGAATAGAACACCAATAGCTTATGCTCTAAGATCAAGAATTGAGAAATGGGACCTCATAAAATTACAAAGTTTCTGTAAGTCAAAGGACACTTTCAAGCAGACAAAATGGCAACCAATGAATTGGGAAAGGATCTTCACCAACCCTACATCCAACAGAGGGCTAATATCAAGTATATACAAAGAACTCAAGAAGTTATACTCCAGAGAGCCAAACAATCCTATTAAAAAAATGGGGTGTAGAGCTAAACAAAGAATTTTCACCTGAAGAAATTTGGATGGCTGAGAAGCATCTTAAGAAATGTTCAACATCAGGCCATCTTCCCTCAGGTCACTGCGGACTGCCTGCTGGCGGCTGCGTTCAGGTGCGTGGACAGAGACTTGGCCTAGCAAGGAATACCCGGTTGGGCCCTCGCTGGCCCCCAGTGCTAGGAACATCGGCAGGAGTCTGAGCACCTGCAGCTCAGAGGTTGTCCCTGATCGGTGGGGACCAGCTAGCGGGCTTGCAGCAGGCCGCCATCTTCCCTTGGGTCACTGTGGACTGCCTGCCAGAGACTGGGTTCAGGGGCGTGGACAGAGACTTGGCTTAGCAACGAATACCCGGTGGGACCCTTGCTAGCCCCCAGAGCCAGGGAAGGTCGGCAGGAGCTCTGTGCACCTGCAGCTCAGAGGCTGTCCCTGATCCCTGGGAACCAGCTAGCAGGCTTGCAGTGGGCAGCCATCTTCCCTCGGGTCTCTGCAGACTGCCTGCTGAAGGCTGGGTTCAGGTGTGTGGACAGAGACTTGGCCTAGCAACGAATACCAAGTCAGGCCCTTGCTGGCCCCCAGAGCCAGTGGAGGTCGGCAGGAGCTCTGAGCACCTGCAGCTCAGAGGCTGTCCCTGATGCTGGGGACTGGCCAGTGGGCTTGCAGCCGGGCAGCCATCTTCCCTCGGGTCACTGCGGACTGCAGGCGGTGACTGGGTCCAGGTGCTTGGACAGAGATTTAACCTGGCAAAGAACATCTGGTCAGGCTCTTGCTCGCGCCCAGAGCCAAAGGAGGTTGGAGATGGGTCTGTGCACCAACAGCTTGGGAGTGCACACAGAGCCAGATCAGCTTAGCAAGTAGTCTCTGTGCAAACCCAAGGGGGCACCAAACTGCTAGTGGATCGGTGCCTGGAGTACAGCCAGAGGCTGACATCTTGCCTCAGGACACCACAGACAGCTAACATGACAGTGCCCTGTGGACTGAGAGTACTACCATCTAGGTTCTAGCAGCCCAACAAGGGAACCTCCAGTCCTGTATGGAACCTAGTGGTTAGAGAGCGCCCTGAGATCCACCACCATTTTGGAGCTGGTGGCCTGAGCAGGTCACCATAGAGAACCAACAGAGGAACCCAGGACACCATAAAGATCTAACAGATTAGCCCAGATTGGTTGAGGAAAAAAAATCTGAATCTTAATAGCTACCAACTAGGCAGGCCAGGAGGAAACAGCGGGAGGCCAATTGCAGGTCCAGCAGCAAACCTTGGGAAGACGAAGATCTGGATGGGCAGAGCAGAGGAGGTAACTGGGAGCCCAGTAACTGAAACCTCCTGGTCTCCACCTCTGGAGCTCGTATGCCCTCTACAACAGCAGCGCCAAACACCAGGCTCACAGGAACCTCAAACACCAACCAATGAGAACAAGACCAACTAACTCCAGAGATAAACAGATGGCAAAAGGCAAATGTAGGAACATTACAAACAAAAATCAAGGCAATATGGCAGTATCTGAACCCAATTCGCCAACCACAGCAAGTCCTGGATACCCCAGCACACCAAAAAAACAAGAGTTGGATATAAAAGCACTGGTCATGATGCTGCTAGAGGAACACAAAAAGACATAAACAAATCTCTTCAAGAAATTCAGGGGAACATCAATAGGGTAGAAGCTCTTACAATGCAAACACAAAAATCACTTAAAGAACTCCAGGAGAATATGGGCCAACAGGGAATAACCAATAAAGAGGAAATAAGAAAATCAGTTAAAGAAATGCAGGAGAACTTGAAACAACAGGCAGAAGTCACGAAAGAGGAAACACAAAAATCTCTTAAAGAATTACAAGAAAACACAAACAAACAAATGAAAGAACTGAGCAAAACCATCCAAGATCTGAACACAGATGTAGAAACAACTAAGAAATCACAAAAGGGGGCAACTTTGGAGATAGAAAACCTTGGGAAGAAATCAGGGGTCGTAGATGCAAACATCAACAACAGAATACGAGAGATAGAGATAAGAATCTCAATGCTGCAGATAGCATAGTAACCATTGACTCCACAGTCAAAGAAAACACAAAATCCAAAATGCTTGTAATCCAAAACATCCAGGAAATCCAAGACACAATGAGAAGACCAAACCTAAGGATTATAGGGATTGATGAGAGTGAAGATCTACAATTTAAAGGGCCAGCAAATATCTTTAACAAATACAAGAAGATCGAGCTAATCCCATGCCTCCTATCAGATCACCATGGAGTAAGAGTGGTCTTCAATAGAAACAAAAACAACAGAAAGCCCACATACACATGGAAACTGAACAATACTCTACTCAATGACACCTTGGTCAAGGAAGAAATAAAAAAAGAAATCAAAGACTTTTTAGAATTCAATGAAAATGAAGGTACAACCTACCCAAATCTATGGGACACAATGAAAGCAGTGCTAAGAGGAAAACTCATAGCTCTAAGTACATCCAAAAAGAAACTGGAGAGAGCATACACTAGCAGCTTAATGGCACACCTTAAAGCCCAGGAAGAAAAAGACATTAATTCACCCAGGAGGAGTAGAAGACAAGAAATCATCAAACTCAGGGCTGAAATCAATCAAGTAGTAAAAAAACAAAGAATCAACAAGACCAGAAGCTGGTTCTTTGAGAAAATCAACAAGATAGATAAACCCTTAGCCAGACTAACCAAAGGACACAGAGATGGTATACAAATTAACAAAATTAGAAATGAAAAGGGAGAGATAACAACAGAAACTGAGGAAATTCAAAAGGTCATCAGATCCTACTACAAAGGTCTATACTCAAAATAACTGGAGAATCTGGAGGAAATGGACAATTTCCTAGACAGATACCAAATAGCAAAATTAAATCAGCATCAAATAGTTCAGCTAACCCCTAAAGAAATAGAAGGGGTTATAGAAAGCCTCCCAACCAAGAGAAGTACGGGACCAGAAGGTTTTAGTGCAGAATTCTACCAGACCTTCAAAGAAGACTTAACACCAATACTTTTCAAACTATTCCACAAAATAGAGACAGAAGGGATACTGCCCAACTTATTCTTTGAAGCCACAATTACGCTAATACCTAAACCACAAAAAGATCCAACAAAGAAAGAGAACTACAGGCCAATTTCTCTTATGAATATCGATGCAAAAATACTAAATAAAATTCTTGCCAACCGAATCAAAGAGCACATCAAAACGATTATTCACCATGATCAAGTAGGCTTCATCCCAGGGATGCAGGGATGGTTCAATATATGGAAATGCATCAATGTAATCCACTACATAAACAAACTAAATGAAAAAAATAACATGGTCATCTCATTAGATGCTGAAAAAGCATTCGACAAAGTTCAGCATCCTTTTATGCTAAAAGTCTTGGAAAGAGCAGGAATTCAAGGCCAATACCTAAACATAGTAAAAGCAATCTACATCAAACCAGTAGCCAACATCAAAACAAATGGAGAGAAACTTGAAGCAATCCCACTAAAATCAGTGACTAGACAAGGCTGCCCTATCTCTCCATATCTTTTCAATATAGTACTTGAAGTTCTAGCGAGAGCAATTAGACAACATAAGGAAGTCAAAGGGATACAAATTGGAAAGGAAGAAGTCAAACTATCATTATTTGCAGATGATATGATAGTTTATTAAGCGACCCAAAAGACTCCACCAGAGAACTTCTACAGCTGATAAACAACTTCAGCAAAGTGGCTGATAATAAAATTAACTTGAGCAAATCAGTAGCCTTCTTGTACTCAAAGGACAAGCAGGCTGAGAAAGAAGTTAGGGAAATAACACCCTTCACAATAGCCAGGAACAACAAAGTACCTTGGCGTAACTCTAACCAAACAAGCAAAGGATCTGTATGACAGGAAATTCAAGTCCTTAAAGAAAAAATTCGAAGAAGACCTCAGAAGATGGAAAAATATTTCTTGCTCCTGGATTGGCAGGATCAATATAGTAAAAATGGCCATCTTGCCAAAAGCAATATACAGATTCAATGCGATCCCCACCAAAATCCCAAATCAATTCTTCATAGATCTAGAAAGAGCAATTCTCAAATTCATCTGGAGCAACAAAAAACCCAGGATAGCTAAAACTATTCTCAACAATAAAAGGACTTCTGGGGGAATCAATATCCCTGACCTTAAACATTACTACAGACCAATTGTGTTAAATACTGCATGGTATTGGTACATCAACAGGCAAGAGGATCAATGGAATAGGATTAAAGACCCAGAAATTAACCCACAGACTTATGGTCACTTGATCTTTGATATAGGAGCCACAACCATCCAATGGAATAAAGATAGCCTTTTCAACAAATGGTGCTGGTTCAACTGGAGGTCAACATGCAGAAGAATGCGAATTGACCCACTCTTATCTCTTTGCACTAAGATCAACTCCAACTGGATCAAGTACCTCCACATAAAACCAGACACACTGAATCTACTGGAAAAGAAACTTGGGAAGACCCTGGAGGACATAGGCACAGGTGGAAAGTTCCTGAACAGAACACCAATAGCTTACGCACTAAGTTCAAGAATTGACAAATGGGACCTCATAAAATTACAAAGTTTCTGCAAGGCAAAGGACACTGTCAGAAAAACAAAACGACAACTAACAAAGTGGGAAAAGATCTTCACTGACCCCACATCCGACAGAGGGCTAATATCTAATATATACAAAGAACTCAAGAAGTTAGACCCCAAAGAACCAAATAACCCTATAAAAAATGGGGTACAGAGCTAAACAAAGAATTTTCACCAGAAGAAATTTGGATGGCCGAGAAACACCTTAAGAGATGTTCAACATCACTAGTCATCAGGGAAATGCAAATCAAAACAACCCTGAGATTCCACCTCACACCAGTCAGAATGGCTAAGATTAAAAACTCAAGAGACAACAAGTGCTGGTAAGGATGTGGAGAAAGAGGAACACTCCTCCACTACTTGGTGGGATTGCAAAATGGTAAAACCACTCTGGAAATCAGTTTGGCGGTTCCTCAGAAAATTGGGCATGTCACTTCTAGAGGACGCTGGCATACCACTCCTGGGCATATACCCAGAGAATTCCCCTGCATACAATAAAGACACATGCTCCACTATGTTTATAGCAGCCTTGTTTATAATAGCCAGAAATTGGAAGGAGCCCAGATATCCCTCAAAAGAGGAATGGATACAGAAAATGTGGTCTATTTATACAATGGAATACTACTCAGCAATTAAAAATAATGAATTCATGCAATTTGTAGGTAAATGGTTAGACGTGGAAAATATCATCCTGAATGAGCTAACCCAATCACAAAAGAATACACATGAAATGCAATCACTGATAAGTGGATATTAAGGAGTCCAGAAGCCCTAAATACTCAAGGCACAATTAGCAAGTCAAATGATTCCCAAGAAGAAGAAAGGAGAGAACCCTGGGCCTATAAAGATTGGATCCAGTTTTGTAGAGAAACCGAGGGGGGAGGGGGAATGATTGGGGAATAGTTGGGGGAGAGGAATTATGGGACATAGGGAGGGGGGAACTGGGAACGGGGAAAGCCTTTGGAATATAAACATAGAATATAGAAAATAAAAATTTTAAAAAATTAAATTCCTTAGAACCTTTATTCATTTCAAATAAATGCAGAATTACTGGAAAAAAATAATGAATTCATGTAATTTGTAGGCAAATTGTTGGATCTGGAAAATATCATCCTAAATGAGTTAACCCAATCACAAAAGAATACACATGAAATGCAATCACTGATAAGTGGATATTAATGAGCCCCAAAGCTCTGAATACTCAAGCCACAATTAGCAAATCAAGATTCCCAAGAAGAAGGAATGAAAGGACCCTGGTCCTGAAAAGACTGGATCCAGTTTTGTAGGAGAGTATGAGAATAGAGAAATGGGGGTGGTTATTGGGGAAGGGGCTGAGGGAAGAAGACTTATGGGATATATGGTGAGGGGGGAACTGAGAAAGGGGAAAGCCTTTGGAATGTAAAGAAAAAAATATAGAAAATAAAAAAAAATCAAAAAATACACATATGCCAGTCATTAAATTGTAACAATGAAGACTCAAGAGCCAGATGCTGGGGAAAGAACCTGCCAGATCAAAGAGGCAGGGAAAGCCCTCAGCTGGCCTTCCTATTACACACTGCCCTCGATGTCTTGAAACTTAAAGACCTTCCTTTGGTTTACTTCTATTTATTCCCTTCCAAGGGTTACTTGCTCTGCCTATTGACCTGGAGTTGTCCTTCTTTTGCTTTGCAATATAGGTGTGTGCTAGGCCTGAGCCACAGGACAAGAAAGTACAATAAACAGAAAGCTCTTGGGGTAAAGGTCAGTGCTCTGGCTGAGCGACACTGTAAAATAATTTGTTTGTTTGTTTATTTTTTCAGTAAATAACACAATCTTGGCATTTACAATCTAAACAAATATCCTGCAACTTAAGGTTACATTCATTGTAGAAATCCAGCTTCCTGTCAATTGTTCTGGTTGTTTCCAGGCATGTCTGAGTGCATCATCATGGGAACAAAATGATCCTAAGGAAGATCACAAATGGACTCTGATGATATTGCCAATAGGGACCAGAAAAAGCACCAAGGACACCCCTGATCCTTATCACAAGGAAAAAATTTCCCATTCTTTTGTCACATAATTTATTGCAAGATGTCACCATTCCTGACCTTGGCTCATTGTCCTAAGTGTTGCCGAATGGAAGTATTCATATTCAGGTATGACCCAACAAACCACAGGAACACTAAACTCAGTTAAATAAACTGAGTTTATTGAATGCATACCTCAAGGCTGATTAATCAGGGCAAAAGATCAATAGTATGCACTAGCTATTTCTCATGGCCAGCTCCGTGTAAAAATCACACAAAGCTCATGCAACAAGGGCTGAAAATGTTGCCGTATGTGGGCCCTGACTCAAGCTATCTTAGACATAATAGTACATACTGACCTTAAATTTGATGGGTCCTATGGGAAGCATATGAATGTGGAAATTAATGAAATTATCAAACACCACAACATACAGAATATACCATGGTACTTGGTCAGTATGACCCTGCTCTGAATCAATATGTTTTCTTTGGTGTTACATCCATGACCAGGAGGCATATTACATGAACAGTATGAAATAGGTACTCCCAAGACCAAAAGGGGACAACATTAGCCAAAATGCACAGAGAAGGAGAGATAGAATCTGTGGGGACCACCTCTAGTGGATAACTATACCTCTACATAACTGCATCCACCCCTGTGGCATGCTCCATCAAGGGACCCACCCATCTCAAAATTTTTAACCCAGAAATGTTCCTGAGCAGAATAAGAGCAGGGAAAACGAATGGAGCAGGGTCTGAAGGAAGGGCCATCCAGGGACTGCCCTACCTGGGGATACATCATGTCTGCAGTCAGCAAACCAGACACTGTTGGTGTGGTAAAATGGCTCCTGCATTCAGGAACCTCCCATGAGGATTCTAAGGGAAGGTTGGCCCCAACTGACAGTTGGAGCCAACCATTAGACTGAGTTCAGGCAACCTGGTTGGGGAGCTGGGAGAAAACCTGGAGGAGCAGAAGGGGATGACAACCCATTGGAAGAACAACATCTGCTGACAGGACCACCTAGTGCTCCCAGTGACTAGATCACAGGGGAGTGTTAAGGGAGGGATATAGAGCTCTAGATACATTGTAGCAGGAGACGGCCTTGCCTGACAGCAATGGCAAAGGAAGCCCTTAGTCCTGTGGAGGTTTGATGACTCAGTATACTGTGATGCAGAAGCAATAGGACAATAATGTGTGGGTGGGGGATCACCCTCAGACAGGCAAAGGGGAAAGGAAAGGGCAGACATGGATTGAGGGGTTGTTGGAGGGATAACCAGTGGTGGAATCTCATTACAGATGTAATAGTATGGCATGATTAATAAATAAATTTAAAACAATACACATATGCCAACCATTTAATTTTAACAAAGGGCTCAGGACCCAGATGCTGGGGTGAATACCTGGCAGCCCAGAGAGGCAGGTAAAGCCCTCAGCTGACCTTCCTACTCTGCTGACCTCCCAGAACGAAAGCATTTTTATCCCTCTCCACACTGTATCAAATATCTTTCAACATACAGTTCCTTTGAGTTAGTTATATTCATTTACTTTCAACTGGTGACTTGCTGTGCTTCTTGAGCTGGAGTTGACTTTCTTTTGCTTTGCAATGAAGGTGTGTGCTTAGGCTGAGCCACAGGACAAGGAAGTACTTGTATACAATATACAAAGCTCTTGGGTTAAAGGTCTGTGGTAGGGCTGAGCTACAACAAAAGTTTTTT
This sequence comes from Apodemus agrarius, assembly GCA_964023405.1. Lineage (NCBI taxonomy): Eukaryota > Metazoa > Chordata > Mammalia > Rodentia > Muridae > Apodemus > Apodemus agrarius. The sequence goes on from OZ030006.1 coordinate 28,085,781, forward strand.
TTTTCTTTCAGTGAAGCACAATTTGTAAGCTTACGTCAGTAAGCAAATAAGTGCTGCTGAATGGACTGGTTCATGTCCAGGCATCTCCAAACAAACCACAGACACACTGAATTCAGTTATACATGGATAGTTTATTGAATGCACACCTCAAGACTGACCAATCAGGGCAACAGATCAAAATTCTGCACTAGGTATTCCTCAGGGACAGCCCCATGCAAAAACCACAAAGAGCTCATGCACAAGGTCTGGGAATGTTGCCCTGTGAGGGCCCTGACTCAAGGCATTTTAGATATAATAGTACACACTGACCTTGAATTTGATGAGTCCTATGTAAAGCATGTAGGTGTGGAATGTCATATGATTAATAAAGCTCACAACATACAGAACATAACATGTTATATTGTCAGCATGCCCCTGGGCTGAATCAAGATTTTTGTCTTTTTTGTTGTTGTTTTACATCCATGTCAGGGAGATATTTTACAGCAACAGTATAAAATAGATGGCTGGCATGTGACAAAGTTTCTTCAGTTATGCTGGGTGAGGGGGGCAAGCTTCATCATGAAGCATTGTATCATTATTAAACATTATTAAACATGACCCTAAAATGTTTTGACAAGTTCTGTGTCCACAACATTTGCTCCTTGGAAGGAGAAGAGAGAATGTGTGTTTCCTGAAAGGAAAGGCCTGAGCAGTGTTGCTCAGCCTTCTCCTTGCCCATTCCACATGTTTCTGTCCCAGCAATGATCCTAGAATGCTCTGACCTTCCCCCTGAACTAGGTCTAAGCATACAACTGCCAGGAGACAGGGCTGGTGTCCCACTTATCACTTATGCTCCCTGTTCCATAAATGTGCATGTGTGAGCAAATATAGCGTGGTCATTTGTCTGTTCCATAGTTCAGATTGTTGCAGTAATATGCCTGCCAATCAATCACTGGAACAGAAAAACAACTTGTCTCAGAGCAAAGTCATGTTGATCACTTATTCTTATGTTCTTTATGATGTTTGTTAAACTTGAAATGTTGCACAAATTTACATAGGACCCATCAAATTAAAGGTCAATATACACTGTTATATCAAAAATAGCCCGAACAAAAATGAGCACTGGACACTTCTGACAACTTCATATGAGCTACTTGTACTTTGGAGATTTTTTTGTTTTTGTTTTTGTTTTGTTTTGTTTGCTTTATAAGTTGATGAATATTGATGTTTGGGGCCATGGATCAGCTCGCAAAATCTTAGACATGATTCTGTTCAATCAGTATTAGGGTATGCATTCATTAATCCATGTGTGTTTGATTGAGAGAGGTGTTTATCTGGTTTGTGAGGCTGATCATGAACCCAAACACAAGATATTAGGCCCTCCCTATGTGCACAAACCTACATCTATCATATTTTCATAAACCCTCACCTATTTTGACTATTTTATTTTGTTAAGAGGGAATCTCATTTTAGAGCTTACAGAGGGCTGTAAGCAATCCTCCTTTGGTGACGCTGGTACACTTCCTGAGGGCCTTTACATTGGTGGCTCCAATATTTTACTTTCCTCTGCCAACTGATCTCCAGACTCTTCCAGAATGGTGATGAAGGTCTCTCTCTCTCTCTCTCTCTCTCTCTCTCTCTCTCTCTCTCTCTCTCTCTTTCCTAAGGCTTCTTGGGTCAACTTTCAAATGCTAAGCACAAGACTTTATGAGTAAACACCCTAAGACACATCCATATATTAATCTGCCCTGCAGTCTCTCTCAGGATATGATTTCATGCACATGTACATTAGACTGGAGAACTTTAGACTGCATATTTAAACTGGAGTGATTTTTCAGTAGATTTTAATGGCTCAGATTGCTGACTAAGGTTAAATTTGAGGTAGGATGGGACATTTCTGAGAGGGGTTGCAAAAGGAAACCCTCAGATACACAGGGATTACTGAGGTGATGGTAATCAAGCCTAGAGCAAATTCTAGCTTCAGAAGGAGGATGGGCTCAATGGCTATGCCCCAGGAGAGTCTCCAGGAAAGGGTACCGCAGCTTCCTGTTTAGTCCAGGAAGACATTATCAGGGAGCCAAAGACTGTAACCCATGACATCAGCAGGCCATTCTTGAACATTCTTTTGTCTCCTGGGAGTTCTTGGCATGAGCTGTGATGTCACCAGTGATGTAGCAACAGCACAAACACTGAGTTTTCTCAGTCTGTGTCTAGAGGATACATTGATAGACATGTTTGCCCAACTCAGAAAACTTTTTCGGAGAACCAATGTAGATGGGAGAGAAACTAGAGAGAGGAGGAAGGAAGGTGGCCTTTCATCTGAGAGTAATGAAGGAAGAAGAAGGTGGTCTTGGAGAAGGTGGAGTAAGTACTCAGAAGTGGATATTGAGCTTCCTGCCAGGGTGGCTTGGGTGGCCTTCCTAGTAAAGGGGCAAAGGAATTGAAACTTCTTGCAAGAAAAAGAAATTCCAGGATTTTCACAACTCTTAAATATCAAAGGTACCACAACATTATTTTCTCCACCCCTTAAAGCAGGATATGGCAAGGCCAAAGCAATTTATGCTGTGAACTTCAATTCTTCACTTTCACGGGGTATTATGGTTCTTACTTGGAGACAAAATGAGACCATCAGGAGTCATAGAGGATCTAACATGCCAGTTTAGGGCAGGGCGTCACTGCCTTCACTTCCATGCTTCTTTTAGCTTCAGCTTCTCTCTCACAGTAGTACCAGGGAGAGAGTTGTGCCCCTGGCGATGACCTCTTCTCACAACTACTCTGACCTCCTCTCCCTTAAAGTTCCCACCTTAGCTTTAACACTGGTTTTGGGTGGCAGGGATTATTGTCCTGTAACCTAAGACCTCTCAGATGTGTTACACCCAGAGACGCCATCCTCTGGCCACTTCTGGAGTGTTTGGTTGTGTTTTTTTTTCAGTAGAAAAAAAACTGATCCTTGTGTTGGATATGTTGTTCCCTTGCAGGAACTTTAAGCCCATGACCTGAGCCTAGAGTAACAGGGTAGGAGAGCTGAACATAACACAGCACTCATGCACTTGTGGGTAGGGAATTAATAATGTAGCTTGTGAAATCACACGACTGAGGATGCTGAAGCCAAATTGCACTCTGTGCATTTTGTTAGTAAGCCAGGAGAAGCCATCTCTGTTGTCATAAGAATATATAGGGAGACAGAGGACACACCTGGCTGCTTACACATCCTAGTCTCTATAGAGTGATGAGTAAACTGAGAACCATTGAGGATGCATATAAAGCCTGGATGAAACTCTGTATGGTGTCACTGGGTACTAGACCTGTTGTCCTAGTGTATGGTCCTCAGAAAAGTCTGTCTACACTCTATACATTCCTACCATAGAAGTTCTCTTGTGTTCTTTTAACTACAGGGGCTGGCAGGCAGACATCAACCCCTGCAACTGTCCTAAGCAAGAATCAGGCCAAGGAGGAAGAGGAGAGGATGACCAGAGAGTTGCAGCTGGTTACACAAGAGAGAAATGAGCTGAGAGATCACTTGATCTTTGTCACAGAGGGAGCCATAAACAAGAGGTTGGCATTGCTCCAAATGCTGTGGTTTTGTCTGGAGTCCATAATATCACACTTGTCTTTTTAAGGTGGTGGATCATAGGAAGGTGTACCTTCATGATATCCCTGGGCCAAACCTCATGTCCCTAAATACTTCTTAGAGGAGAGGCAGATCCTGAAGCTTGGTCAGGAGTAATATGGGAAATGGACTCTTCTGCTTCCTCCTGGTCATAAGTGGCACTTGTGATCTGAGTTAAGAATTCAGGGATAGAGGTGATGGAGAGAGAGAGTTCCCAAAGTGCATTTGGAAAGCCCTTCAAAGGAGGTGCTTATATGAGGTTCTAGGAGCTGAGAGTTTGTTGTGAGTGTTTATACTGCACTGGCAGGTGACTGAGTGCTGAAAACTGCTAGATGCAGCTAGAGGTGCTCTGCCTTTTCATCTTTCTCTGTGTGAATTATACTCTGAGACAGTAATGTTGCATGCATTTCTTGAGCATCTCATTGTGTTCTTTCTGCTTCTGTCTCTGATTCACCCTTTCTCATCCTGTGAATGTTACTTTTCTCACTCTCATGTGTGTATACATGACTGTATATCTGTTTCTGTTTCTGTTTGTACATGTGTGTGAGTACATGATTGTGTTATATCCTGTGAATGAACTTTTGCATGTTTATATTTCTCTCCACGTTTTGAAATTCAGGAATCTTTAAAATACAGGTTAATCTGAGGCAGTAATGTTGCATACACTTCGGATTCTCATTCTTTTCTCTATGGTTCTGTCTCTGTCTCAGAGACATTCTATTTTTCATTCTCTGGGTCTGTATTTTTCTCCCAATTTGTGTGTGCCAATCTATATTTGCTTCCATGTGTACATACATGTGCTTCTGTTTACTATGTTTATATTTATCTCCACACTTTAGAACCTTGTGGTCTCTGTTTTGGACTGAGGATTTATATGAAGTTTCAAGGTGATGTGAGTCCTGATGTGTGGGAGCCCCCACTTTTAAATAGCACTGGTCCTTCCCTTCATGGGCACATTTATGTATACAGTTGCATCTCTTGGGCAGATTACAAAGCTGTGGTGATGTCTGGTCTCATCTCAAGAATTATGTGTAATGACTTTCTCTGAAGTATTAGTTATCCAGGAATTCGAATCCCTGTTGATAAAACAGGGAAAATATAATCACAGGTGTCTAGTTGGAAAAGACCTGTGGCCTAGGCATTGAGGGCATAAGTGGCTAGACTACACCTCCAGCCCTAATGAGTAAACACAGGGAGCCAGGGCATCCTCCATCTGGATGCATAGTTTATGCTGTCCTTGGGACAGGATAGAAAGTTTCCACAGATGAAGAAGATCCCAGCATGTAGAATCCAGGAATTGACTTTCCTGGGCTGCGGTATACAAGACCCAATCTGTGTTCAAGTGTTCTTAAAAGCACATGTTAATGGAGTTCTATCTTTCTGGGGACAGGCCATACTACACGCCAAATCCATCCTATGAAAAATTGAAGTTAAAGGAGAAGGAGATCATGTCATTTCTACACAGCTTAGAGAAGGAGAACATTGAGGCCCGACAGAACTTCTAGGAGCTCAAGAAGGAAATTAACTTCTATCGGTAAGTACTGTTCAGGGAAGCCACCAGGTGTGGAATGGCCATTTCTGACTTCCTTTGTTTCTGAACTAGAGAGTCTGCAGGTCTGGTTATATTCCTTCTGCGTTTTAGCCATCAGTGTGAATTCTGGTTTCAGTTTTCAATGTCTATAAGAGACTCTTATTCCTCCGAACATTGTCCAGGCATCATCAGGAGCCTCTCATTAGAAGAGTGATTCACATCATGAGAGGGTTATAGTACAGTCCTAGGTCTGTGGGGCTCAAGCATAGATTTACAGAGTTAAATGTGATGTAACAAAAGGACACAATGCCCTCCTCTTGGTTCAACTGACCTGCATTGAGAGTATCTGCAACCTACTAATTGGTGTTGCTGAAATGCATTGGGCTGTCATAGATAGTTTGATCCCTCTTGCTTTTGGAGAGACATGAAACCTTATTGGTGTATGGGCTGTGGCAATCAATTTTCTTCCTTCAAGTTGCTATTTGCTGTTTGTGCAGCTTACAAGAATGTATTGAGATGTGTTGTATTAGGTCTAGATGGGAACCTAGTTCCTGGTGGGGTTAATGGGTCCTGGATGAAAGAACGGGAAGAGGAGCCTGCAGGATACTACCATGAAGATTGTGTTTCCAGCAACCTGCACAGCCGGCTCCTGATGCAGAAGAACCTTATGATTAAGAAGTTAGTCACACTGAAGCAGGAGAACAAGGAAGTACACGCTGACTGGACCATCATTCAGCAATACCTGGATGACTTGAACCTGAATGATAAAGATGAACAGGAGAAGTCCAGCATCCTCCAGAGCCAACATCATCTGGTAGGTACAAGCAGCTTAGCCAGGCTTATACTGACTGATAACATTTTCCCATTTCATTCATCTTTGCTTTCACACAGCACCATTCGAATGCACACTCCCAAGAAGCTACATACCTCATGGGATGTAGTTGATCGTTGCCAGGTCTATGCACAAGTATTCAGGGTTGTGAACCTCTTGTGATAAGCTGAGTTATGCAAGTATGCCTTACTACTCCTCTTTAATCTGAAGACTAATAAGGGTGATAGATCATAACATGCCAAATTCCTAAACCTGCTCATGTTAGGTGGAATGATATGAGTAAGATCTAGGTTCTGTGACAGAGGTTGTGCAAGGATCATGTGACTTCCCAAGTGTGAAGCATCTTGCAGGGTTAAAATTCAAACACTAATATGAAATATGTTCTTCTTCTTGTCTTTGATCTGTGTGGGATATGGCATTTTCTTTTCTTCCTGTAAGCCAATGAGGTCTCCCAATAGCCCATTTCTTCATGTGCATACTTCGGGTCCATAGACGTATTAGTAGCAGCTTGTTAGCCCATGTTTTGGGTGAATGCTGCTGGGTATTTTGCTGTGCCTGCAGTTATAACAGCAATGGTGTCAGTTACAAGATCAATAACATTCCTTTTGAGTCGGTGGGAGGCAGCAACCTGACATCTGACATTTAAGTTCCCATCCATCCTTTGTCTTAATAACTGCCTTCCTCTTCTAGGATGCAGAAAGTGTAGCAAGACCAGAAATTTCCACAGTACAAGAAGAGGGCCTCCTGCAGAATGAGTTACCACTTCAGGAAGCCCCTGTGGAGCTCCATACTCAACAGCCACAAAATTCCTTGGATGAGTCTTCTATACATAATTCAATTACTCAGGTTGAATAGGCCCTAACTACCTAGCCAGTGAGCCAACCAATTCAGGATTTTAATCCCTTTCCTGTACAAACAACACCCCTTGGGAGAGAACTGAGGTGACTGCCTTGACACCATGTGTCCAAGGGACAAAACAGACTCTATGTCCCTGTTGCTAAAAGTGCAGTGAGAGAACTCTGGTTCATATAATTTAGTGTTAGAGGTTTGGTTTCTGTTTTGTTTTTTGCTGTTTTCTTACTTGTCATGTTATTGGATATAATATATTATTGTTATTGTGGTTTTTCCTTATACTTTTCATTGTTTATAGTAATTATCTTTAAAAACCTCTTTTTTGAATGTATTTCTGATGAATAAAAATTTATTTGTAACTCATCACTTTTGAGAACATATTATGTATCCTGGTTTTCTATACTATCCTGTAGATCTAGACCTCACAACCAGAGATGGATCTCTGTAAGCTCCAGGAAGCCTGTGCTACACACTAGTTTCAAAGCCCACTAGGGTATACAAGACAATAGGCTTTTGTATGAATAATATCACTTCTCCCATGGATACACACTTTAGGATGTAATCACTGTCATACTCTATCCATGATGTAATGTAATCTCCTACTCCTAAAATATATAACTCTATTAGAATGGAGACTGTAGCTCCTATCTATTCAATATAGTCCATGATTTTCTACTTAGAGCAATCAAACAACAAAATGACATCAAGGGCATACTAAAGGTAAAAGACAATGTCAAAGTATTGCTATTTGCACATGATATGATAGTATATATAAGTGATTCCTAAAGATAGCTGATAAACACCTACAGGAAAGGCTCTTGATAAATAATGAACTTAAGAAAGTCCATATCCATCTTTTTTGAAATTATAAATAACCTGAAAAGAATTAGGAAAGCCACAACTTACAATATTGAGGATTAATAAAATGTATCTTGATATAAGTTTACGCAAGAAATGGAAGACCTAAAGGACAAGATTTTCAAATCTATGCTCCAAATTCAAGGGCACTCTCATTCATAAAAGAAACTTTACTAAAGCTAAAGGCACACATTGCAAATAACAATTACTGTGGGTGTCTTCAACATTCCATTCTCCTCGATGGACAGATCAGGAAAACAGAAACTAAACAGGGACACTGTCAAACTAATTGAAGGTTTGTATCAACTGTATTTTACAGATATATATAGAACATTTCATCCTAAAGCAAAAGAATATACCTTTTTCTCAGCATCTCAGGGTACCTTCTCCAAAGTCGACCATAGAATTCATCACAAGTCAGACATCAACATATAAGAATATCAAACTAAGCCCATGCCTCCTATCAGATCACTGGTCTTCAATAGCAACAAGAACAACAGAAAGCCCAATACACATGGAAGCTGAACAAAACTCTACTCAATGACAGTGAGATCTAGGAAGAAATAGAGAAATCAAAGACTTTTTAGAATTTAAAGAAAATGAATGCACAACAGACCTATATTTATGGGACACAATGAAAGCAGTGCTAAGAGAAAAACTCATTGCCCTGAGTTCCTGAAAAAGGAAACTGGAGAGAGCAAACACTACCAGCTTAAGGGCACACCTGAAAGCCCTGGAACAAAAAGAAGCTAATTCACCCAGGAGGAGTAGAAGACAGGAAATCATCAAACTCAGGGCTGAAATCAATCAAGTAGAAACAAAGAGAACCATACAAAGAAAGAATCTGGAAAAAAATATCATAAGAAAAGAGCTCCCATGGTCAGACTTAAAAAGGATTAACTTAGAGAAAATGGACATCTGAGGGAAAGCAACTTACAGACACAATGCATTCCGATCAAAATTCCAACACAATTACTTTCATGTTTTGATAGGGCCCTTCATATGTTACTATGGATAAACAAAAATCCCAGTGTCTTCATTAGGTTTTCCATTACTGATAAAAGACACAACGAACAAAGAAACTTTTTTATAAGTGACAACATTTAATTAGGGATGGGTGACAGGTTCCAAAGTTCAGTCCATTATCATCATTGAGAATAGAGCAGAGTGTAAGATGGCATGGCACTGGAGGAGCTCTGAGAAGGAGCTGTGTCTCCTGCATGCACACAGAAGACTGTCTAGTGTATAGCTACAAGGAGGGTCTCAACGTCCAACCCCACTGTCATACACCTACTCCAAGGAGGTTACAACTTTTAACAGTTCTATTGCCTTGGTCAAGTTACTGAAACCACACATTCCACTTCCTGACTTGCATAAGCTTGTTCAAATGATGGAGTCTATTGTGGCCATTCCTATCCATAACATAAAAGAAAATATAGTTAATCCAACTCAAAAATCCCATAGACCATAGGAGGTAAAACAATGTTAAAAGTCCAAAATTCAAAGTCTCTTCTTACATACAAAGAATCTCTAAAGTGTAACCCCCTATAAAATCAAAAGATGTAGATCACAGATGTCTAAAATCACAACATATATACTGCAATTGAAACATTTCATACTGAGAAAGTACCAGACTAAAGCAAGACAAAAACACAGTTTCTCAAACTTCAACTCTAAGTTTCCACTTAATGTGGGAGTACAGCTGGGTTTCTTTACATAGGTTTCCATGAGTAAAAATGGAAATGGTACTATTCCAATGAGTACCACCTTTACTCATTGGAATCAGCAGTTCTCTCCTACTGCTGTCCAACCAGGCCATCCTCTGCTACATATGCTAATGGAGCCATGTGTACTCTTGGGTAGTTGGATTAGTCCCTGGGAACTCTGGGGTTACTTGTTAGTTCATATTGCTGTTCCTCCTATAGGGCTGCAAACCCCTTCAACTCCTTGGGACCTTTCTCTAGCTCTTCCATTGGGAACACTGTGAGAACCACTACTTTAGAGACAAAATAATTCAGTGGCTACTCTGTCCACGGATTTGGATGTCTCAGGACTGAAGACACAGGACACAGGACTCTCCTCTCTCACCCCACTCACCACAAGAGTCTCTGATTCTTTATATTGAGGTCATGTTGGAAGGCTGAAGAACTTGAGTAAAATATTGGTGGAGCATGGCAAAAGTAATGATAGATGCACTCAGGCAGAAGTGAAGGTGGGTAGGCGCACACAGGGTTTTCCTTGACCCTCTCTACATATGGGCTGCCTGTAAGAAGGTGCCACCCATTCTGAGAGGATGGATGTTAGCTAATCTCTGGCAACATTCTCACAAACACAATCAGAAATATATTTTTAAAGTCAATCTATAGCTCATTATGTTGGCAATCAAGACCATCCATCAAGATGTTTTCCCCTTTGACACCCAACCACTTCTTATGTTACACTTAATTTCCAAATAAAGACAATTAAAGTGGATGGAATGTAGCATAACTGGTAGGTGCTTGCCCAGCGGATTTGAAGCCCTGGTTTGAGTCCCAGTCACAATAAGTTGGACATGGTGGTACACAAAACTAATGATTAAAGTTGGGATGTTCAGTAAGCACATCAGAAGTTCAAGGCTATCCTGACTTACATAGCTCAGGCCCTGACTTAAATAAAATAAACTAGGTGTTTTTGAGAACCTGTCTTAAAAAAACAAAAAGACAGTGCTGTCATAATTTTAACTAACATGATATAACTATCCCCATACAACCTAAACACATTAATTATTCTCCAAGACTAAATACTGAAGTCCCTTTTAGAATGTTTAAAGTTTAAAAGTGCTAATATATATTAAAAACTTAAGTACTCATATCAACTCAATGTTAAGTGATATAATGAAAGTAAAGGAAGCAAATCATGGATGTTATATACAAACAGACACACATAGACATACAGATATCTATATGTGTGTGTATATATATATGTGTGTGTGTGTATATATATATATATATATATATATATACACACACACACACACACACAAACACACACACATACAAACATATCCTTAACAAAATGGGACAAAATCACTCTGGACATTTATACTTCTCCTTTCTGTAACTGGTCATATGGCCATAGCTGGTATTATCTGCCTATGGCCTGGGTTTTGGTTTTGGTTTTCTTGTTTGTTTGGTTTTTTTTTGTGTGTGTGTGTGTGTGTTTGTGTGTGTGTGTGTGAGAGAGAGAGAGAGAGAGAGAGAGAGAGAGAGAGAGAGAGAGAGAGAATCTGAGTGTAGGCACATGTGTGCCATTACACATTTGTGGTAGAAAAAAGACACAACATTGGGACACAACCGCTGTCTCATTTTCTACCATATTTGAGACAGACTCTCTTGTCATCTGCTGCTCTATGTGCCAGGCTAGCTGGCCCATAAGTATTCAGGGACTCTCCTGATTCTGCCTGCTTGCTTTCTGTAGGAGCACTGGGACTGCAGATGCCCACAGGTACATACAAGACTTTGTGGCTTCTGGGATCTGAGGTTCAAGTCCTCATGCTTGTATTCAGTTCTCTTTCTTCCCATCCATTTTTAAGCATTTTAACCAAGTCCTGCTGTTTTGGAATGGTCAACCCATTGAATCCTTTCTGTGAATCTAAACATTTCCTTCAAGTATGCTTTAGGTGTTGCTTAAACACAGGTGGCTTTCCTGTAATGGCCTCTCATTTCTGTGAGTATCTGAATTTAATCTGCAAATGATCAACACCTGGACAGGAAGTAAGAATAATGACGGAGTAGAATATTGTTCAGTCTCCATGTATATGAGGATTTTCTGTTGTTTTTGTTGCTATTGAAGAACACTCTTACTCCACGGTGATCAGATAGGAGGCATGGGATTAGTTCTATCTTTTTATATTTGTTGAGGTCTGTCTTTTGGACAATTATGTGGTCGATTTTGGAGAAGGTACCATGAGGAGCTGAGAAAAAGGTAAAGTCTTTTGTTTTAGAATGAAAGGTTCTCTCTCTCTCTCTCTCTCTCTCTCTCTCTCTCTCTCTCTCTCTCATATATATATATATATATATATATATATATATATATATATATATATATGTTAGATCCAATTGGTCCAAAGTTTCAATGAGTTTCCCTTTGTCCCTGTTTAGTTTCTGTTTTCATGATCGGTCCATTGAGGATAGTGGAGTGTTGAGGTCCCCCACCATTATTGTGTTAGGTACAATGTGTGATTTGAGCTTTAGTAAAGTTTCTTCTATGAATGAGGGTTCCCTTGCATTTGGTGTTTAGATGTTTAGAATTGTGAGTTCTTCTTGGTGGATTTTCTCTTTGACCAGCAAGAATTTTCATTGTTTTACAGTCATGACTGGGAGGCATATTAGAGCGAAAGCATGAAAGAGGAGGCTGGCATGTAACAAATTTGCTACAGTTATGCTAGGGGGAAGCCTTATCAGGAAGAACTTTGTATCACTAGGAAAGATGTCTACATGTCCTTACTATTGTTAAAAAAAAAAAAAAAAAAAAAAACACGTTCCATGGCCTGAACAGGAGCAACTAAGATGGGGAAGAGATAATGTGACTATTACCTGAAGTCAGTAATAGTGTCCGTCCACCTTCCCTGTGAACCAGGTCTAAGCACACATAAGACAGGACACAGTACTGGTGTCCAATTCATCAATTGTGCTCCATATCCATGAATGTACTTGTGTAAACAAATACAGTATGGTCACTTATTATTGATACTCTTAACATCTTAATGAGGGCAGTAATTGGTTGATTACATCCAATTATATAAATCTGGGCCATTGGGGAAATATCTCAAGATAAAACTTGGATAGAGGCGCATGAACTCTGCCCTGTACTCAACTCAGAAACATGAGTGAGAGAAATATGTATGGTTAAATAGCCAACTAGGTTCACATTGTGTCTGCATGATTTAATCTCAGGACATGGACATGGAGTATATCCAATGGCTTCTGTCTAGCCCCTGGAAAGTTTCACTAGGCTGTAGCCTCAGAACTTAATACTTCTTGCTGGGAAACAGCACTCAGGGAACCTAGAGATTGTTATATTGGCACAGTATCATGCTAGCAGAAGTGGCTATTACTCAGTTGGTCAGATGGTAATACCCACTTTCCTTTATCATTAATGAGGACCCAAGGAAAGAGAGTACAATGTCTTTAGAATAGAAGGTCATTTCCACTTCATCTTCCCAACAAAAGAGAATTGTAAAGAGAGAATGTAAGGTTTTTTTGGTTTTAAGTTTTTTACTTTTTTTACTTTTTATTTTACCATTTGTCTGTTTTACTTTGTTTCTTTTTATTGAATATAATCTTCATTATATTTCAAATGGTAAACCTTTCCCTATTTCTCGCTCCCCGACAGCCCCCAACCCCTCTTCCTACCCCCTGACTCCAAGTATATGGCCCTCCACCCGACCCACTCCCACCTCCCGCCCCCCAAATTTCCCTTTGTTGGGGCATCTATACAGCCTTCACCTGAGCAAGGACTGCTCCTCCCACTGATGCCCTACAAGGCATTCCTCTGCCACATTTTTGGCTGGAACCTTGTGAACACCTTGGTTGATGGTTTAGTCCCTGGGAGATTTAGGGCATCTGGGAGGCCAAGATCATTGTTCTTCCCATGGGGCTGTAGACCCCTACAGCTACTCCCGATCACTCTCCAACTCCTCCATTGGGGATCCCATGCCCAGACCAATGGCTGGCTTTTAGCATCTGTCTCTGTATGTGTAAGGCTCTGGAAAGGTACCTCCAGAGACAGCCATGGCATGCTCATTTTGGTATGCACTTCTTGTCTTCCATACTAGTGTCAGGAGATTGGTGCCTATAGGATTAGTCCCCAAGGAGGGCAGTCTCTGGGTGGCCTTTACTTAAAGCTCTGCTCCACACTTTGTCTCCTTTATTGCTCCAGAGAGTATTTTGTTCCCTTTTTCAGAGGAACCAAAGCACCCTCACTTCAGACCTCCTTCTTCTTAAGCTTCCTGTGCTCTGTGAATTGTAACTTGCTGATTTTGCGATTTTGGGCTGACATCTACTTATCAGTGAGTGCATACCATGTGCATTCTTTTGTGATTGGGTTACCTTGCTCAGGATGACACTTTCTAGTTCCATTCATTTGCCTAAGATTTTCATGAATTCCTTGTTTTTAATAGCTGGATAGTAGTCCATTGTGTGTGTGTGTGTGTGTGTGTGTGTGTGTGTGTGTGTGTATGTATATGTATATATACATATATATATACATATATACATATACATATATATATATATATATATATATATATATGATACAGTTTCTGTATCCATTCCTCTGTTGAGGGACATCTGGGTTCTTTCCAGCTTCTGGCTATTATAAATAAGGTAGCTATGAACATAGTGGAGCATGTGCCCTTATTACATGTAGGAACATCTTCTGGGTATATGCCCAAGAGTGGTATAGCTGGGTCCTCAGGTAGTACTATGTGTAATTTTCTGAGGAATCACCAAATTGATTTCCAGAGTGGTTTTACCAGCTTGCAATCCCACCAACAATGGAGAAGTGTTCCTTTTTCCCCACATCCTCTCCAGCATCTGCTCTCCCCTGAGTTTTTCATCTTAGCCATTTGGACAGGTGTGAGGTGGAATCTCAGTGTTGTTTTGATTTGCATTTCCCTGATAACTAAGGATGCTGAACATGTCTATATGTGCTTTAGAGCCATTTGAGTTTCCTCAGTTGAGAAATCCCTATTTAGCTCTGTAACCCATTTTTAATAGGGTTATTTGACTCTCTGGCTTCTAACTTCTTGCTTTTGATTAGCCCTCTCTCGGATGTAGCATGGGTAAATATCTTTTCCCAATTTGTTCGTGGTTGTTTTGTCCTATTGACTGTGTCCTTTGCCTTACAGAAGCTTTGCAATTTTATGATGTCCCATTTGTCCATTCATCTTCTTAGAGCATGAGCACTTGGTATTCTATTCAGAAACTTTTCCCCTGTGCCACTGAGTTCAAGATTCGTCCCCACTTTCTCCTCTATAAGCTTCAATATATTTTTTTTGTGTGTAGGTTCTTGATCCACTTGGAATTGAGCTTTGTACAAGGAGATAAGAATGGGTCAATTTACATTTTTCTGCATGCTGACCTTCAGTTGATCCAGCACTATTTGTTAAAAATGCTGAGGAACTATGGGAAATATGGTGTGTGGGAATGGGGAAAGGGGAAAGCCTTTGGAATGTAAACATAGAATATAGAAAAAAAAAGAAGACAAAACATAAAAAAAGTAAAAAAAATAAAAATAAAATAAAAATAAAAGTAAAAAAATGCTGTCTTTTTTCCACTGGATGTTTTTAGCTCCTTTGACAAATATCAAGTGACCGTACATGTATGGGTTCTTTTCTGGGTCTTTATTCTATTCCACAGATCTTCCTGCCTGTCTCCATACCAATACCAAACAGTTTTTATTACTATAGCTCTGTGGTAGAGCTGTAAGTTCTTTATAATAGACAAGGATTGGTAGGTGAGGCCTTGGATTTGGGTGTGTTTCAGTGCTGTTTGCTGAAACAGGGTCTCAAGTAGCCCATGTTGTCCTCTACCTGGCTTCCCAGGTTATCACTTACCTCAGATCATACTGCTTCCACTTTTCAAAAGATAGCCTTACAAGTGGGGCCTCCTAGGACTCTTAGGTCAGCAATAGTCATTGTGAGAGACCTTGGCATTCTAATATTGAGACATGTAATGCCAGTATAGCTATAGGCATTTGTGCGTTTGTAGGAGCTGTGAGTTTGTGGTGATTGTTTGTAATTGCCTGGCAGATGACTGAGTGCTGGAAGCTCCTGGAATGAGCTCAAGAGGCCTGGTCCTACATTGTTTATCTCAGTGCTTGACTAGACACCTGATGCTCTGCCTGTTTCTCTTGTAGGCCTTATGCTCTGAGACAGTAATGTTGCATGCAATTCTTCTGCATCTCATTATGCTCTTTCAGTTTCTACCTCTTTCTATCTCATTCTGACTCTGTTTCCCTTTCTCCTTGTATGTGTGTCCAATTCTATGTGTCTCTGTGTGTGCACATGCACCTACATGTGCATGCATTTTGTATGTTTACATTTTCCTTCACACTTTGGAATCCAGAGGTCTGTGTTTTGTCTTGAGGATTTACCTGTAAGACAGTTTCAAGGTGATGTTAGTGCTGAACACTGGGAGCCCCCATCAACACAGTTATTTAGCTCTGTGGTCACAATTGTTTATACATTTGTATCTTTTGGGCAGATTATAAAGATGTGGTCATGTCTGGTCTCATCTCCACAATTTTGTGTAATGTCTGTCTCTAACATATAAGTTATTCAGGATTTAGAATCCCTGTTGTGAAAACAGGAAATATATAGGCACTGGTTTCTGGTGGGCGAAGATCTGTGGCCTAGTCTCATCCCCACCACACCCTGTCTTACCCTCCAACTGATCCATATCCTGTACCTCCTCCTTTACCCCCACCAGCCCCCATGTCTCCACGTGGATGTCCTAACCCGCCAGGAAACCTGACCTCTAAGCTCCCTGGAGCCTCTTGTCTCTTGAGGGTTAGGTACATCATCTCTAAATGAACACAGACCTGGCAGACCTCTACTGTATGTGTGTTAGGGCCCTCATATCAGCTGGTGTATGCTGCCTGTTTGGTGGGCCAGTGTTTGAGAGGTCCTGGAGGTCCAGATTAATTGAAAATGCTGATCCTCCTCCTGGGTTGCCCTCACCTTCTTTCAGCCTTCCCTAGTTCATCAACAGGGGTCAGGTACTTCTGTCATTGATTGGGTGCACATATCTGCATCTACTCTTTCAGCTGTGTGTTTTGTCTTTCAGAGTGCTATAATGCTAGGTCCTTTTTTGTGAGTGCTCCATAGATTCAGTAATAGTGTCAGGCTTTGGGGCCACCCATTGAGCTGGATCCCACTTTGGGCATGTCACTGAACCCTCTTCCTTTAGCTGTTCTCCATTTTCATGCCTGTAATTAATATTTTTGTTAGATATATTTTCATTTACATTTCAATTGTCCCTGTTCCTGGTCCCTACAAATTTCTCAGAGTCTATCTCCCCTCCCCTTGTTCCTGAATCAACACTCTTCTGCTTCCCTGTCCCAGCATTCCCTCACACTGCAGCATCAAGGACCTCCCTTTGATTCCAGACAAGGCCATCCTCTGCTGCCTATGTGTCTGGAGCCTTGGGTAACTCGATGTGCACTCTCTGGATGATGGTTTTGTCCCTGGGAGCTCTGGGAGTACTGGGTGGTTCATGTTGTTGTTCCTTCTATGGTGCTGCAAAACCTTTCAGATCCTTGGATCCTTTCTCTAGCTCCCCCATCGGAGATCCTGTTCTCAGTTCAGTGGCTTACTGAGAGTATCACCTTTGTATTTGTCATGTACTAGCAGAGCCTCCCTGGTGACAGCTATATCCTATATCTGGATCCAGTCAGCAAGTACATGTGGACATTGATAATATTGTCTCAGTTTGTAATGAGATGGATATATATGGCATGGGTCACTAGGTGGGGTAGTCTCTGTATGGTCTTTTCCTCTGTCTCTGCTCCACACTTTGTCGTTGTATCTCCTTCTGTGGGTATTTTGTTCCCCCTTCTAAAAAGACAAGAGTATCCATACTTTTTTCTTCCTTCTTCTTGAGCATCATTTGATATGTGAATTGTGTCTTGAGTATTCCTAGAAACCAAGACATAAAATCTTTGTGCTGTCCATACAACAAACTTTTTTTGCAGGTAATGTTGTTTCTAAATATTTACTGATAGTAAAACAGAAAGTAATCTTAATTATATCAATTGATGATGGAAGTTTTATGACATAAAATTTTCCTTCCCCAACTGTTTTCTTTGGACAATCTCTAGTGCAACCTTCAGCAACCACACAATGAGTGGTCCTAGAAACAATGGGTGCTTTCTTCAGAGCACTTCAAATCACATGACACATTACATCATAACAGTACTACTCATCATGAGCTCAAATCACTGACAAAAAATAACAAGTCATGTGCATTCCATCCCCCAGTCTTGCCAACAGGAGTTCTTAGGAGCTTCATCTACATTCAGCAGCAGAAGTGGAATAGGCCCATACTCCCATATTCGTAGCACTAAACCACATGAATGTGCAAATGTCAGTTCACAGATACTTCATCCTGACATGTTTTGAAATTTTTAATATCTAAGAAGTGTTTATGAAAATAATCGCATGGCTTTGATAAATTTCAAAGCTGTAGGAGGAGGTTGGTCTGGTGCTGCTTGTGCTCACATGCTAAAAAGTTTATACCTCAAGATCTGGTTGCCCCATGAGGAGATTCTCACACCAAGGGATGCTATGTAACCTTGCTCCGCAGGTTAATTGATCAATAAAAGGCTAAAGCCTGTGATTGGGCAATAGATGGAGATAGGTGGGTTTTTCAGTTATCTGGCTCAGGACTACAAGTATAAACAGGAGAGAGATTAGAAAATAGACAAAAAGGAGGGAGCTGCTATGAGAGGAGATGGACCATGTGCACTTTGCCAGGAGAAACAGCAAGTAAAAAGGGTCAGAGGAATGGGATGTAATTTTGAATAGCTCCAAAACCTGCCCAATCTAGGCTGACAGTTTGTAAATAAAGGGTAAAAGAGTGGAGTCTAGCCTCATTTGAAATAAGAAAAAACTATTGACAGGGGATTGGTTAGAGTTCACATACTCAAAAATCATAAAGCATATGCTTGCCTGAAGTAATGGCTTAGTAGTTACGAATATTTGCTGCGTTTTCAGAGGACCTGAGTTCAGTTCCCAGCCCACACATGGCCGGCTCACAACAAAATCCAGGTCTGAGGAGCATACACCCTCCTCTGAATTCCATGTACAACTGCACACATGTGGCAAAAGCACACAGGGAAACACACACACACACACACACACACACATACACACACACACACACAAGCTAAAAGTGATCCACCAGAGATGCATGAAGCAACATGAATATCAAACCCAACACTAATACAATCATAAGTATCCTCTTTGATAAAGAACAAATAAGCAGCAAAACTATTTAAATATAGTTTCTGACAAGAGAATGCAGAATAATCATTAAAACAGGCATGGATTTAACAAGGCACCCATGATAATGACATCTCTAAGGGAGAAGAGACACTGTGGATGCCAAGGGCTTCCTGGCCAACCAGTCTAGCTAAAATGGCAAGCTACAACTCCAAATAGAGACTCTATGTCTAAAAGGAAAGTGTGGGTTATGAAGGGAGCACAACATGGGCCCTACCTTCACGTGTGTGTGTGTGTGTGTGTGTGTGTGTGTGTGTGTGTGCGCGTGTGCGCACATGCATATCAGACAGAACCAGACAGAGACCAAACAAATTCTCTCCTGAAACAATTGGTAAGAGGGAAATTTGTAGTGGATAAAAGAGACCTGAAGGTAGGGCAAATCAATGTTAATACGGGGGCAAAAATGTCAACAAAGTAAGAAGCAATGAATCAAACTTGGGACAAGTCTATGTGAGCTGTAAAAAAAAAATATGTCAGAAATAAAGGAAGCTTATGAGAAGGTGGAGCAACCCAATATTTAAACTTGCCCTATTAAATGGAAACTTACACACTCACACAAATATAAAAAGAAAAATAGTAAATTTGTCAAGTGCTCACAGAAGTGTGACAAAAACCCACTTCAAAAGGAAGTTTCAATAAATTCCAACGCGATTTTTCCCTGGGATCATATTCTGTCACCAAGATGAAATTCAATTAGTAAATAAAAAGTGGAAGGATACTTCTAATCACTAGCATCTGTCTGATAGTCTCTCATTGGCTCTCCTTGGTAACTTCTGATTGGCTCCTAAAGCAGGAAGAATGGGCTCTCCCCCTTCCAGGGCTGATTAACTATTTACAGAGCCTGGGATCAGAGCTGAGGTTCAGCTCTGACTCAAATGGTGGCAGTGACACAGACTGGTCACTAGAGGGAAATGACACTTGATATTCATCTTCATTCACCAGCACCATAGAGTGTCCATCAATCCATAAGCAACATAAGGACTTTCTTTACAGATCCAATTCTGGGCCCTTCAGGGTTTGTCTCAAATAGCTAATAATGAGAAAATAATATTATTTATGGTCAATCACTTATTGTCCCATAAACATAATATTTTGTGTTTATTTCTTATTTTGCTAAAGCACATTTGGATACTTTATAAGGGAAAGACATCTGAGTGTGTGCTAAATTGTTAGGGAATAAAATTGAAGCATTCCAAGTTGTTTCTAATTTGAATATACAATAAACTTCCTCATCTTAACAACACAAGCATATAAATTCACAGAAAGAGTCTTGAAAAAAACTTATGCTGTCTATTTTCATTCAAAAACTTATGCTGTCTATTTTCATGGAAAAAAACAGAAACAAAAACTGACAAATAGGAAACCACTCCATTTTTAAAGAATACATGGGCAGAAACCTTCACTCAGGAAGTTGCTCCTGTTCCAAATCCCCCTGGTGAAGTGTAATCCCATTTCCATTAGGATGGGCTTTCAGGGAGGATGAAAGCCATCTGCAGATGTGGACTGTAACACCCTGGCATCTTGGGGTGTGCATCTGAGGGTCCCAGGCAGAGAGGTGCAAACCAACTCAGGTAAACCAATATAATAGTTCCAGAGCTGTCAGAGAAAGAAGCTCTCAAATAAAAGCCTGATGCACAGAGTCGTGAGCGTCTGTATGAGCTCATGCCTGTGCATGCTCATGTATACATATGTGTGAATGCATAGACTTACATACATACATACATCATACATACATACATACATACATACAAAGAGATCCACCCTTGAAGTTCAAAGAAAGAACCTTAAGGTAAAGAGATAAAGGTACTGAAAAGAACTAACAGGGAATGTTCTGGAATCAACTACTCTGTATTTCAAAATAAATACTAATGAACATTAAGGAAAGCAGGATGCTGAAGTCAAGGCCTGGACCAGACAGTTCCTTGCACCCAGGCCTATGGTATACTTTCAAGATTAGGATTGTGACTCTGCAGGCCTTTCCTGCTGGCCACTCCCTCCTCTCTCTCTTCTCCCTACCACATCTCCTCTTCCTCCCTATGCCTAAGCAACATTCCCAGACCTTCCCTCTTTCCTTTTTTCGACTGTTTCCTTCCATAGTTTTCTTTGTTCTTTCCTTTGTTCGTGATCTCTTCTCGTCTTTTTTTTTTTTTTAACATTTCAACCACTCCTCTATCCAGAAAAAAAAAGATCAAGCAATCCTGGTTTAACAAAGTGAAAAGGTAAAAACCTTGCCACTGGCTGTGGCTAGGCAGTAACCATGGGCACCAAAATGGTTCTTTCCTTTGTCTCCTTTGAGACCTTTCTGCGCATCCTCAGAGAAAATGAAAGGACCGGAGCAGAGAAGGAGAGAGAAGAGAGTAGCTTCCAGACACCTGGGGCAGTTCTGCATGCTCTGCCCTGCAGTCTGCTTCTCACACTAAAGCATGGAAGGCAATGTTTTAACCTTTGCACTATTTGTGAGACCAGCATCCCAGGGAATGAAATTGTTTTCACCTAGCTGCTCTTTGTACTTGATGAACACAGACATGCTCCCATAAAACAAGATTGCCAAGACGGTGGGGCTAGCCTTAACTACACAGATATATTCTGCCTCAAAAACAAAAGCAAGCAAACATTCAAAAGAGATAATTGGGGAGGTTCTATATGATTGTTTAAATAAGACCAGCACAGTCACAATCTCATTTTGATGAGTACACTAATCAAGGGAGGAATGTCAGGTAAAAGAATTCAGTGACTTGGGAAGTTCAAGGTGTTTCTCTGTGGACTGCAGTATGGAGATTTCTGATTAGAATGGTCCATACCTTAGAGTTTTGGGTGGGCTCCATCTCACACAGGAAACAAGTGTAGACTTCTCTGGGCACCAGCATATTCAGTGTACACTGGAACGCTTTATCAGCACACCTTCTGCAGGATGTCACTTCCCACATTATAGTGAGGTCTTTGCCCACCCACATTTCACATGTCATGTGTCTTCTGCTAAGTGGATTCCACCGCAGGTTGTCCTGAGTCTCAAGGACAATTGACAATAAATTCTAAAATCATCTGATTAGCATTTGTATGCTGGTATCACATGAGGTAGGAACCAAGGCTCATACACATTTTACTTCTTTTTTCAGAAGCACTTGCATCTGTGTACACGGGTATATCAAAGTAACAAGTCTGCCTCAAGTGTTGTTCCTCAGGTACCAGACACATTACTTTGTTTGGTTGTTTTGTTACTTCAGAGGCATCTTGTTCTGTCCTTTGCTAGCTGATTAGGCTCAGCTGCAGGGCAAGTAAACCACAGGGATGTGCCTGTCTCTGCTCCCAACGCTGGAATTACAGGATCATGGTTTCATCCTTCCCTTCTTTGCATGGGTTCTTGGAATCAAACTCAAGTTCTCCTGCTGGCCGAGCAAACAGTTTCCCAACTAAATGAGCCAGGGTGGTGTAGTTTACCATCTATATGGTAAATAATCACTAAAAACCTCCAATATCATTTATGGAAATGAGAGAAAACAGGTTTGCTTTCATTTTGGTGAGCACTGAACTAATGAAGGGAAGGAATGCCAAATGAAACATTCAGTGGCATGAGGAGCTGGAGGTGTTTATTCTGTAGACACTGGTTAGGAGATTCCTGGATGGAATGGTCCATACCTTAGAGATCTGCCTGAATGCCATGGCAGGAAAAAATTTAGCCTGCCTGGGAGTGAGGTAGAGGGTTGACATTCAGTGTGCATTGTGATGCTTCATCAGCACACCTTCTGCTGGGCCACTGACCTTTACAAGTGCACAGTCATGGCCACTGACTGACAGTCATGACAAGAAGACAGACAATGACCGAGAAGGAAACACTTACAGAGGAGAAAATGCATTCATTCAAGGGATATACTGGTCAGGGATGTCATGTCTTATGTCCAATTGCAGGATGCATGGGGTAGGTTTTAAGCCATGCATATTTAACTGAATAAATGTAGGGAATGGCTGATATCAAGTTGGGGCATAAACATATCCCCAAGAATCAATGGCTCTTTGGTGGCAGAGGCTAATGTGTAAAAAGTTGTTCTTTTCCTATAGTTTTAAATCAACATTTATAAGCTTTAGATCATTAAAACTGGATAGAATGTCATGAGACTTATTGCAAAGGCTGAACAGACTCTTGAGGGAACAGATCACACAGGGGTCTTCAGTCAGGAGACAAATGAACCCGAGTCCTGGGTTCCTCCCAAAGTGGTTGGAGAACAATTGGCCTCTCAAAATTGGCAACTGCCTCAAAGTACCTAACAACTTGTTGTTGTTGTTGTTGTTGTTGTTGTTGTTGATTATGATGATGTTGTTATTGTTGTTTGGGGGAAAAGAGTGTACTTCTCCAGAGGAACAGTGGTTAAAGGAAGGCGATGCCATTTTAACAGTAACCAGATGAACTATGATTATGAACTTAAGTCAGGAGAAAGAATAATCATAGGGTGTATTATAAATCCAACTAAACCATGTTTCCAGTATTGGTCATCCTAGTAATCTTTCACACTGGTTCCTTCTGAGCAGCATACACGTGCTTCTCTAAATCACAAGAATCCTTCCAAAGTATACAGCAATTTGTGCCAACGAATATGGTAGTAATAATTAGGCAATTTCATAAAACTCAAGAACTTTAATCCTAGACAGGTTGTCATTAATGTTTGAGTTAATGAGGATGTAATTGAACTTCCCTGCCACAGACTAAGCACCTCCACTGGGCTATAGCCTGGCATATTTGTGGATTGAGATGACAGTCCAGGACAGCCTCTGGTGCATCAGACAAAAACTTTCTTATAGTTCTTAAGCCTGTATTATCGATATAACAGTTGCTGGGACTTTATGAGAGGCACTGGAGAACATCGAACATGTTAACGTAGTCAGCCTCAAATAAAAGGGGGTCTGGGTGATTATCCTAGGATGTTTTACATTGTCTTATTTTTAAAAACCTACCATTCCTGCATGTATTCATGTATGGATCCTCCTTCTCATCCTTCTTAAAAAAGGGAACAAAATACTCAAAGCTAGATATACAGAGACAAAGTGTGGAGCAGAGACTGAGGGCAAGACAATCCAGAGACTGGCCCACCTAGGCATACATTCCATATGCAGTTACCAAACTCAAACATTATTGTGAATTACAAAAAGTGCTTGCTGACAGGAGCCTGAAATAGCTGTTACCTGGGAGACTCTCCTACTGCAAGACAAATACAGAGGAGGGGACACTCTCAGCTAACCACTGAACTGAGCTCAGGGTCTCCAGTGGAGGAGCTAGAGAAAGGACCATAGGACCTGAATGGTCTGTAGCACCATAGGAGGAACTATAATTTTAACTACCCATTACCCCTAGAGCTTCCAAAGACTAAACCATCAAGCAAAGAATACACATGGAAGGACCCATGGCTCCAGATGCATATGTAGCAGAGGACTGCCTTGTTGGACATTAAAGGGAGGAGAGGCCCTTCGTCCTGAGAATGTTCCATAACGCAGTATAGGGGAATGCCAGAGAGGGAAGCTGGAGTGGGTGGATTGGTGAGCATGGGAAAGGGTATGGGTTAGGGGATTTTCAGGAAAATACCAGGAAAGGGGGAAACATTTGAAATGTAGATAAAGAATATATCTAATAAAAAAATTTTTAAAAGAAATCAATCTGGTGGTTTCAATGAAAATTGGTAATGATTTTACCTGAAGACACAGCTATATCACTACTGGGCATATATCCAAATAAATGTTATGACATATAAAAAGGACACATATTCCAGTATACTCATGGCAGCTTTCTTGATAATAATCAGAAGCTGGAAAAATCCCAGATTTCCCTCTACAGAAGAATGGATACAGAAAATATGGTTACAGAATGCACTACTATTAAACAATTAAAAACAATGACATCATAAAATTTGCATGCAAATGGATGGAACTAGAAAATATGATCCTGAGTGAGGTAACACAGACAGAAGGAATATACAAGGTATGTGTTTTTTGATAAGGGAATATTTCCCCTAAGCATCATAATGCCCATGACAACACATAGACCTTATGGAGCTTCTAAGGAAGGGAGATCAGGATATGGATGCTTCAGTCCTGCACTGAGGGACAGACAGGATTATATTGGGAGGTGGAGGTAGAGGAGACCTGGGAGGGAGAGAGGAGGGGTAGGAAATAAGGGGAAGCATCAGGTACTGGAGAAAAGAGAGGTAAACAGGGTCAGGAAAAGAAACAAAAATATATAGCAGGGGTATGAGGAACTGGGTTAGCCAGGTGAGGGACCTCGGCACCAGGGAAATGAGAGGACACACAGGCAATGACTTTAGCCAATTTTGCAGAGAAGGGGAAGTAGAAACTGTAGAGACCACATCCAGTGATTAGGTACATCTCGACCCACACCCACCCCACCCTCTAGACCCCCCTCCATCAAGGGATTGCTGCCATCCACCTATAAATAGTTTGTAAACCTGAAATGTTCCTAAGCAAAGAAAGAGCAGAGAAAACAAATGGAGCAGAGACTGAAGGAAGGACTATCCAGTGACTGCCCTATGTTGGAATCCATCCTGTCTGCAAACATCAAGCCAGACACTGTTGGTGTAGTCAAGGTGTACTTCCTGACAGAAACATCATGAGAAGGTTCTTTGGGAAGTCCTTCCAGAAACTGACCATTGGAGCCAACCATTAGACTGAGATCAGTGAACCTGGTGGGGGAGCTTGGGGGAAAACCTAGAGGAGCAGAGGGGGATTGTAACCCCATTGGAAGAACATCAGCTGCCAGGAACACCCAGTGCTCCCAGTGACTAGGCCACAAACCCAGGAGTATAAAGGAAAGAATCTACAGCTCCAGATAGCATTAATTTGCTATAGCTCCATTGTAGCAAATGATGGACTTGCCTGACAGCAAGGGGAGGGTAGACTCTTAGTCCTGTGGAGGTTTTGTGCCCCAGTGTAGTGGGATACAGAAGCAGTAGGCCAGGGAAGGTAGGTAGGTGGGGAAGTTCCCTCATACAGGCAAAGGAAAGGGCAGATGTGGTTTGAGGGGCTATTGGAGGGATAACCAGGAATTGGTATATCATTTGAGATGTAAATGAATGAAATGATTAATAAATAATTTTAAAACAATACACATGTGCCAGGCATTTAATTTTAACAATGAAGACTCAGGAGCCAGATGCTGGCATGAAAACCTGCCAGGTCAGAGAGGCAGGGAAAGTCCTCAGCTGACCTTACTACTCCACTGACCTCCCAGAATGAAAGCAATTTTTATCTCTTTCCACACTTTAATCCCTAATAGGGCCTTGACTCAAGCCATCTTAGACATAATAGTGCATATCGACCTTGAATTTGATGGGTCCTCAGTGAAGCATATAGATGTGGAAATTCATAAGATTAAAATCCTGGCAATGTAAAGAACATAACACAGGACAATGGTCAGCATAACCCTGAGATGAATCAAGATTTTTTTTCTTTTGTTTTTCATTTTTTACTGGGAGCTATATCACAGCAACAGAATGACACAGACGGCTAGCAAGATCTGGGCCTTGAGGAAGTATATAAAAATAAATCTTCGATAAAAGTGCATGAATTCTGCCATGGATTGAATTCAGAAATGTGAGGTGAGAGAAAGATGTATAGTTAAATAGCCCGCTAAGTTCACATTTTGTCTCCTTGAATTAATCTCAGGACTAGGAAGTGAAGTATCTCTGATTACTTCAGTCTAGCCCACTGAAAGGTTCAATAGGCTGCAGCCTCCGCATTTGGTACTTCATGATGGGGCAACAGCACTCAAAGAGACTAGAGATTATTATTGGCACAATGTCATGCTAGCAGCAGTGAAAATTACTAAGTTATTCTGAAGGTGATGCCACTTCTCATTTTGTTCTTAATATGAACCCAGGTAAAGAGAGAACAAGGTCTGTAGAATAGAACTATCACTTGCATTTTTCTGTCTACCCAGGAAGAAATACTTATAGAGAATGGTAAGTTCTTTATTATAGAAAAAAATTGATAGGTAAGGCCATGGATTTAGGTAGGGTGAGTTTCAGTCTTGTTTTTGAAACAGGGTCTCAAATATTCCATGTTGTCTTCTACCTGGCTTCCCAGGTTAACCTTCACCTCAGATAATCCTGTTTCCACTTTCCAATTCCTAGGCTTACAAGTGGTGCTCCTAAGAATGTTAGGACAGCACTAGTTACTGACCGAGACCTGTATTTTCTAATGCTGAGGTGTGTACCCACCAGGATAGCTACAGCCATTTTGTTCTCTGTATGGCACCCATATTTGTAGAAAGAACAATACTGTAGTTCAATGCACAAATTAAACCTCCAACAATAAGAAGAGGAGAGTTCAATACCCCTCTTTCAAAAATAGATAGGCCATGGAAACAAAACCCAGAGACACAATGAAATTAAAAGAAGTTATAGAGCCAATGGATTTAATGGATATCTATAGAACACTTCGGCCAAAAATGTAGTCACACACACACACACACACACACACACACACACACTCACACACACACTAAAACCCCTCAACAGATACAAGAACATTGAATTAATTCCATGCATTCTATTGAACCACCACAGATTCAGACACATCTTCAATAACAAGAAAAACATACACATGGAAGCTGAACCTCTACCTACTCAATGATATCTTGGTCAGGGAAGAAATAAAGAAACAAATTAAACATTTTTAAAAATTTAATAAAAATGAAGGTATAACATATCCAAACTTATGAGACACAATGAAAGCAGTGCTAAGAGGAAAACTCATAGCCCTGACTGCTTCCATAAATAAATCATAGAAATATAACACTAGCAGCTCAACTGATCATCTGAAAGCTCTTGAAGAAAAAGAATATACATATATGAGTAGTAGATGGTAGGAAATAATCAAACTCAGAGTTAAATTAACCAAGTAGAAGCAAAGAGAACTAGACAAAAAAAATCATCAAAACTAGGAAGTGGTTCTTTGAGAAAATCGACGAGACAGATAATTACTTACCAAGTTTAACCAGAGGGCACAGACTGAAGCAATCACAATTGAAACAATCACAACAGAAAAGACAGAAATAACAACAGAAAGTGAAGACATTCAAAAGATCAGATCCTATTACAAAAGAATATATTTAACAAAATTGGAAAATCTAGATAAAATAGCTGGTTTTTCTACACAGATTCCAGGTACTATAGTAAAATCAGGATCAGATAAACCAACTAAACAACCCCATAACGTCTAGGAAAAAATGTTCAACATCATTAGTCATTAGGGAAATGCAAATCAAAACAACCCTGAGATTTCACCTCACACCAGTCAGAATGGCTAAATTTAAAAACTTAGGAAACAGCATGTGTTAGCAAGGATGTGGAGAAAGAGGAACACTCCTCCACTGATCTTGGGATTGCAAGCTGGTACAACCACTCTGGAAATCAGTCTGGCGGTTCCTCAGAAAAATGGACACGATACTTCCGGAGGACTCTGACATACCACTCCTGGCCATATATCCAGAAGATTTTCCAGCATGTAATAAGGATAAATGCCCACTATGTTCATAGCAGCCTTATTTATAATAGCCAGAAGCTGGAAAGAACCCAGATGTCCTCAAGGGAGGAATGAACACAAAAAATGTGGTATATATACACAATAGAGTACTATTCAGCCATTAGAACAACGAATTCATGAAATTCTTAGAAAAATGGATGGAGCTGGAGAACATCATACTAAGTGAGGTAACCCAGTCTCAAAAGAATACCCATGGTATGCACTCACTGAAAAGTGGATATTAGCCACTATCTTGGAACACCAAAGACACAATCCACATACCAAATGATGTCCGAGAAAGGAAGGAGTGGACCCTGGTTCTGGAAAGGTTCAATGCATCATTGTAGGGGAATACCAGAACCGGGAAGTGGAAGGGGTGGATAGGGGAACAGGGGGAGGGAAAAGGGCATATGGGACCTTTGGGAGGTGGGGAATCAGGAAAAGGGAAATGAAATATAAATAAAGAATATATCCAATAAAAAAAGAACTCTCCAAACCAAAAAGGCCAAGGGCCAGATGGATTAGGTGCAGAATTCTATTAGACCTCAAAGAAGATATAATACCAATATGTCTCAAAGTCTTTCATAAATAGAAACAGAAGAAACACCACTCAGCTCTATCTATGTACCCAAAATTTTCAGATGATATGACAGTATACATAATTGACCCCAAAAATTCAACCACAGAACTCCTGCAACTGATGAACATGATCAGCAAGGAAGCTAGATATAAAATTAACTGAACAAATAAGTATCCTATTTATACTCTACTGAAAGTATAAATGGGCTGAGAATTATATAAAAGAAACAGTACTCTTCACAATAGTCACAAACACTATAAAATATCTTGACATGACTCTAACCAAGCAAGTGAAAAATCTTCTATATGACTAGAATTTCAAATCCCTAAAGAAAAAATTATAATACAGAAGATGGAAAAAATCTCCAAATCTCATGTACCAGCATGATTAACAGAGTAAAAATGGCCATCTTAAAGTCTTGTAATGTAAAGATTGAAGGCAATCCCTATCAAAATTCCAACACAATAGAATTAGAAAGAACAATTGTGAAATTCATTTGGAATAACAAAAACACACAATATAGCCAAAAAATATCAACAATAAAAGAAATTCTGGCTTAGTCACCATAAAAACTGCATGGTATTGGTAGAGGGGTACTCAGGTAGATCAATGGAATAGAATTGAAGACCCAGAAATGAAGCCACACGTCTGTGGTCACTTGATCTTTGACAAAGAAGCTAAAACCATCCAGTGGAAAAAAGACAGCATTTTCAACATATGGTGCTGATTCAACTGGCAGTCAGCATGTAGAAGAATGCAAATTGATCTATTCTTGTCTCCTTGTACAAAACTCAAGTCCAAGCAGATCAATTACATCCACATAAAATCAGATATATTGAATCTAATGGGGAGAAAGGTGGGAAGAGCTTCACAAACTTGAGCAAAGGGCAAACTTCTAGAACAGAATACCCATGGCTTATGTTCAACTACCCACAAATGGAACCTCATGAAATTGCAAAGCTTCTGTGAGCAAAGGACATTGTTAACAGGACAAAATGGTAAACAAAAGTTTGGGAAAAGATCTTTACTAAAACCCACAACTGATAGAGGGCTCATGTCTAAAATATACTATCAAGAAGTTAGATTCCAGAGAACCATTTAAAGTCCAATTAAAAACTGGAGTACAAAGCTAAACAGTGAATCTCAACCAAGGAATTTCGAATGGCTGAGAAACACTTAAGGAAATGTTGTTGGCAAGGATGTGGAGAAAGAGGAACACTCCTCACTGATGGTGGGCTTGTAAAATGGTACAACCACTCTGGAAAACAGTCTGGTGGTTCCACAGAAACCCGGGCAAGACACTTCTGGAGGACCCTGCTATACCCCACCTGGGGAAATACCCAGAGTATTCCCTGGCATGCAACAAGGACACATGCTCCACTATGTTCATAACAGCCTTATTTATGATAGCCAGAAGCTAGAAAGATCCCACATGTCCCTCAATGGAGAAATGGATACAGAAAATGTGGTATATTTACACAATGGAATACTACTCAGCAATTAAAAACAATGAATTCATGAAATTCTTAGGCAAATGTTTGGAACTGGAAAATATCATGCTATGTGAGTTAACCCAATCACAAAAGAATAAACATGGAATGCAATCACTGATAAGTGGATATTAGTTAACCCAGAAGTTCTGAATAATCAAGACACAATTAGCATATCAAATGATTCCCAAGAAGAAGGAAAGAGAGTGCCCTGGTCCTGAAAAGACTTGATACAGCATCGTAGGGGAGTACCAGGACAGAGAAATGAGAAAGGGTGATTGGGGAATGGGTGGAGGGAAGAGGGCTTATGGGACAGAGGGGGAACTGGGAAAGGGAAAAGAATTTCAAATGTAAACAAAGTATATAGAAAATAAAAAAATGGTCAACATCCTAAGTCATCAGAGAAATGCAAATTAAAACAACCTTGAGATTCCTCCTCACCAAAATCAAAATGGTTAATATCAAAAATGCAGGTAACAGCAGATGTTGGCCAGGCTGTGGGTAAATAGGAATGATCTTCCATTGCTTGTGGGACTGTAAGCTGGTAAAACCACTTTTAGAATTAATCTGGGATTTTTTTGAGAAAAGGGAAATAGTTTTTCCTGAAGACCCAGCTATACCACACTACTGGGCATCTGCCAAAAAAAAAATTCCATCATATAAAAAGGGCACATGCTCTACTAGGTTCATAGAGGCTTATTTATTATACCCAGAAGCTGGATAGAACCCAGATGTCCCTCAACAGAAGAATGGATGCAGAAAATGTGGTTACAAAATGGAGTACTGCTCAGAAATTAAAAACAATGACTTCATTCAATTCACAGGCCAATGGATGGGACTGGAAAATGTCATCTTGACTGAAGTAACCCAGACAAAAAAGGAACACACAAGATATGTGTTACTGATATGTGGATATTTGCCCTAAATTTCACAATGCCCATGATACAGCCCACAGATCATATGGAGCTTATAAGGAAGGGAGAGGAGGGCATGGATGCTCCAGTCCTGCATTGAGGGGGGAACAGGATTATCATGGGAGGTGGAGGTAGAGGCGACCTTGGAAGGAGAGAGGAGGGGTAGAAAATAAGGGGGCAGGATCATGTAATGGAGAAGATAAGAGAGGGGTAGAGAGAGTCAGGAAATTGAAATAAAATATGCAGTGGGCAGGAAGAGGAACTGGGGATTGCTTTATGAGTTTTCCACACTGGGAAAGGAAAATCTCCTAGAGCCCCAAAGGGATGACTTTAGCCAAAGTGCATAGAGAAGGAAGAGATATAACCTGTAGAGACCACCTCCAGTAGACACGCAAGGCTCCCATGAATCCCCCTGTCACCACTTCTCCATCAAGGGAGGGTGACACCCACCCATCTTATATATTTTAACCCATAAATATTCCTGAGTAAAGGAAGAACAGGAAAAACAAATGGCGCAGAGACTGAGGGAAGGGCCATCCAGGGACTGCCCTACCTGGGAATCCATCATGTCTGGAGACACCAAAACAGTCACTGTTGCTCTGGCCAAAAAACCCTTGCTGACAGTAACCTCAAGCATGGCTCCTTGGAAGGTCCGGCATGCATCTGAAAATTGGAGCCAGTCAGTAAACTGCACTCAGGGATCCTAGTGGGTGAGTTTGCCGAAAAGCTGGAGGAATAGAGGGAAAATGCAATCCTACAGGAAGAACAACATCTGCTGGCAGGGCCAATGTTTGCTCCCAGAAACTAGTCAGCAAACTGAGCAGTGTACACGAAGGGATCTCTAGATCTAGATACATTGCAGATGATGGCCTTCCCTGACAGAAATGGGATAGGAGGCCCTTAGTCCTGTGGAGGTTTAATGCCACAGTAGTGAGATGCAGAAGCAGTAGGACAGGAGAAGGTGGGTAGAGAAACACCCTTATACGGGCAAAGGGGAGGATGAGAAGAAAAATGTGGTTTGGTGGGTTAACCAGGAAGTTGCTATATAACTTGAGATGAAATCAAATGGAATAATTAATGGACAAGTTTAAAACAATACAGGTATTC
This sequence comes from Apodemus agrarius, assembly GCA_964023405.1. NCBI lineage: Eukaryota > Metazoa > Chordata > Mammalia > Rodentia > Muridae > Apodemus > Apodemus agrarius. Next base: position 28,118,103 of record OZ030006.1, read on the forward strand.
CAGCCATTTAACTTTAACAATAACGACTCTGGAGCCAGATGCTAGGGAAAAAAACCTGCCAGTACAGAGAGACAGGGAAAGCACCCAGCTTTTTTTTCAGAGCATTTTTTAACCCTCCCCACACTGTCTTAAATATCATTCAACTTAGAGACCTTCCTAGGTATTCCTAGGTCTTTAGTTATGTTCATTCCTTTTCAACTGGTTACTTTCTCTGCCTCTTAACTTGGGTTGATCTTTTAGTTTGCAATAAAGGTGTGTGCTAGGGCTGAGCCACAGGATAAGGAAGTACAGTAAACAGGAAGCTCTTAGGTTAAAGGTATGTGCTAGGGTTGACCAACACTAATAATTTTTCTTTTCAGTAAATAGCACAATCATGGGGTTTACAATGTGAACAAATATCCTGCAATTTAAGTTAGCCATGTTTCCTCCACTATAGAAATCAAGCTCTCTGTCAATTGTTCTGCTTGTTTCCAGGCATGTCTGAGTACATACTCATGAGAACACAATGATCCCTAGGAAGATCAGAACTGGGCTCTTAAAGCTGTTGCACAGGGCCAATAGGGACCAAAAAAGCACCAAGGGCACCACTGATCCTATCACACGGGATAAACTCTCCATCCCTCTTGCCACATAATATATTGTAAGATGTCACCATTCCTGATCTTGGCTCATTGTCCAAAGAGCTGCTGAATGGAAGGGTTCATGTCCAGGGCTTACCAACAAACCACAGAAACACTGAATTCAGTTATACATAGATGGTTGATTGGATGCACATCTCAAAATTGACTGTATATTAAAACTGAAGTGAAACATAATGGGGTGATTTATCAGTAGATTTTAATGGCTCAGATTGCTGACTGAGGGAAATTTGAGGTAGGATGAGAAATTTCTGAGAAGTGTTGGGAAAGGAAACCCTGAGTTAGATACACAGGCATTATTGAGATGATGGCAGTCAAGCCTAGAGCAAACCCTGTCATTGGAAGGAGGATGGACTCAATGGGTATGCCCCAGGAGAGTTTCCAGAAAAGGGTACCCCAGCTTCTTGTTCAGTCCCAGGAGAACATTAGCAGGGAGCCAAATGTTATAACCGATGATATCAGCAGTGCCTTCTTGAACATTCTATTGTCTCCTGGGAGTTCTTGGCATGAGCTGTGATGTCGCCAGTGTTGTAGCAACAGCACAAGCACAGAGGTTTCTCAGTTGGTGTCGAGAGGATACATTGATAGACATGTTTGCCTGACTCAGAAATCTTTTTCGAAGAACCATTGTAGATGGGAGAGAGACAAGAGAGAGGAGGATGGAAGGTGTCCTTTCATCTGAGAGTGATGAAGGAAGAAGAAGGTGGTCTTGGAGAATGTGGAGTAAGTACTGGAAAGGGATTATTGAGCTTCCTGCAAGGGTGACCTTAGCTAGCCTTTCTAGCAGAGGGGCAAAGGAATTGAAGCTTCCTGGAAGCAAAAGAAATTCTAGGATTTTCACAACTCTTGAACATCAGAGATATCAGAACATTATTTTCTTCACCCCTTAAAACAGGATATGGCAAGGCCAAAGCAGTTATTCTGTGAACTCCAGTTCTTCACTTTCACCAGTATTATGGTTTTTACTTGGGGACAGAATGAGACCATCGGAAGTCATAGAGGATCTAATCTACACCAGTTTACGACAGGGTATCACTTCCTTCACTTCCATGCTTCCTTTAGCTTCAGCTTCTCACAGTAGTACCAGGAAGAGAGTTGTGCCCCTGGCGGTGACCTCTTCTTCTCACAACTACTCTGACTTCCTCTCCCTCAAAGTTCCCACCTTAGCTTTAACATTGGTTTTGGGTGGCAGAAATTATTGTACTGTAACCAAAGATCTGTCAGAGTTGATATACCCAGACAGACACTCCATCCTCTGGCCACTTCTGGAGTGTTTTGTGTTTCAGGAGAGTAAGCTGATCAGTGTTTTGGCCATGTTCTCCCCTAGTAGTACCTTTGAACGCCATGACCTGAGCCTAGAGTAACAGCATAGGAGATATGAACATCATACACCACTCATGTACTTGTGGATTGTGAATTAATCATGTAACTTGTGAAACCACAGGACTGAGGACTCTGAAGCCAAGTTGTACTCTGTGCATTTCTTAATAAGCAACGAGGAGCCATCTCTCTGGTCATCATAAGAATATATAGGGTGACAGAGGACAAACATGGCTGCTTACATCTCCTAGATTCTATAGAGTGATGGGAGAACTGAGATCCACTGAGGATGCATCTAAAGCCTGGACAAAACTCTGTATTGTGTCACTGGGTTCTAGGCCTGTTGTCCTACTTTATGAGGCTCAGAATGGTCTGTCTACACTCTATATGTCCCCAACATGGAAGTTCACTTGTGTTCTTTTACCTACAGGGGCTGGTAGGCAGGCATCAACACCTGCAACTGTCCTAAGCAAGAAGCAGGCCAAGAAGGAAGAGGAGAGGCTGACCAGAGAGCTGCAGCTGGTTACACAAGAGAGAAATGAGCTGAGAGATCGCTTGATCTATGTCACAGAGGGAGCCATGAACAAGAGGTATGCATTGCTCCAAATGCTGTTGTTTTGTCTGGAGTACACAATGTCACACTTGTCTTTTTAAGGTGGTGGACCATAAGAAGGTGTATCTTCATGATATCCCTGGGCCAAATCTCATGTCCCTAAATACTTCTTAGAGAAGAGGCAGATCCTGAAGCTTGGTCAGGAATAACATGCAAAATGGACTCTTCTTCTTCCTCCTGGTCAAAAGTGACACTTGTGGTCTGAGTGAAGAATTCAGGGATAGAGGCCATGGAGAGAGAGTTCACAGAGTGCAACTGGACATCCCTTGTAAGCAGGCGCTTATATGAGGTTCTAGGAGCTTAGAGTTTGTTGTGGGTGTTTGTACTGGACTAGCAGGTGACTGAGTGCAGGAAACTGCTAGATGCAGCTGGAGGGGCCTGGTCCCACATTGTTCATCTCAGTGTTTGACTGGATGCCTGAGGCTCTGCCTGTTCCTCTCTCTCTATGTGACTTATACTCTGAGACAGTAATTTTGCATGCATTTCTTGTGCATCTCATTGTGTTCTCTCTGCTTCTGTCTCTGATTCACACTCTCTCATTCTCTGACTGTCTCCTTTTCTCACTCTCATGTGTGTATACATGACAGTATGTCTGTTTCTGTGATTGTACATGTGTGTATGAACATTATTGTGTTGTATCCTGTGAATGAATAGTTGCATGTTTATCCTTCTCTCCACTCTTTGAAATTCAGAGATCTGTGGAATCCAGTATACTATAGGACAATAATGTTACATAAACATCTGATTCTCATTCTGCTCTCTCTGGTTCTGTCTCTGTCTCTATTTCTCATTCTCTGGTCCTGTGTCCTTTTGTCCTAATTTGTATGTGCCAGCCTATGAGTCTGTTTGCTTCCATGTGTACAAACATGTGCTTCTGTTTTGTATTTTTATATTTACCTCCACTCTTTGGAATCTCATAGTCTATGTTTTGGACTGAGGATTTACATGTAGATTCAAGGTGATGTGAGTCCTGATGTCAGGAAGCCCTTGCTTTCACTAGCACTGTCCCTTCCCTTCATGGACACACTTATGTATACAGTGGGCAGATTATAAAGCAGTGGTTATGTCTGGTCTCATCTCAGGAATTATGTGTAATGCCTGCCTCTGAATTATTAGTTAACCAGGAATTAGAATCCCTGTTGTCAAAACAGGGAAAATAGAATCACAGGTATCTACTTGGCAAAGACATGTGACCTAGGCTCTTGAGAGCATGAGGGGCTAGACTGCCCCCGGCAAGCCATAATGAGTAAATATAGGGAGCCAGGGCACCCTCCCTCTGGATGACTAGATTATGCTGTCCTTGTGAAAGGATTAAAAGTTTCCAGAGATGAAGATAATCCAAGCATGTAGAAGCCAGGATTTGACCTTCCTGGGCTGGGATATAGAAGACCCAGTCTGTTATCATGTGTCCTTAAAATCACATGTTCATGGAGTTCTATCTTCCTGGGGACAGGCCATACTACACGCCAAATCCATCCTATGAAAAAATTGAAGTTAAAGGAGATAGAAATCATGTCATTTCTACACACCTTAGAGAAGGAGAACTTTGAGGCCCAAGAGAACTTCCAGGAGCTCAAGAAGGGGATTAACTTCTACTGGTAAGTACAGTTCAGGGAGGCCGCCAGGTGTGGAATGGCCATTTCTGACTTCCTTTGTTTCTGGACTGGGGAGTTTGCAGGTCTGATTCTATCCCTTCTGCCTTTAAGCCATCACTGTGAATTAAGGGTTTTTGTGTCAGTTTTCAAAGTCTGTAAGAGACTGTTACTCCTCCAAACATTATCCAGGCATCATCAGGAGCCTCTCATTAGAAGAATTATTTAGATCATGAGAGTGTTATAGTACAGTACTAGGTCTGTGGGGCTCAGGCTTGTTTCTACAGAGCTGAATGTGGTCTTACAAAAGGATACAATGCCCTACTCTTGGTTTTACAGATCTGCATTGAGGGTTTCTGCAACCTACTAACTGATGTTGCTGAAATGCATGGGAGTGTCATGGATAGTTGGAGATTCCTCATTCTTTTGGAGTGACATGGAACCTTATTGGTGTTTGGGCTACAGCAATTATTTTTTCTTCCCTCAAATTGCTATTTGCTGTTTGTGCAGCTTACAAAAATGTATTGAAATGGATTGTATTAGTTCTTGATGGGAACCTAGATCCTGGTGGGGTTAATGGGACCTGAATGTAAGAATGGGAGGAGGAGCCTGCAGAGTGTTACCATGAAGATTCTGTTTCCAGAAACCTGCACAGCCGACTCCTGATGCAGAAGAACCTTATGAATAAGAAGTTAGTCATACTGAAGCAGGAGAACATGGAAGCACATGCTGATTGGACCATCATTCAGCAATACCTGGTTGACTTGAACCTGAATGATAAAGATGAACAGGAGAAGACCAGCATCCTCCAGGGCCAACAACATCAGGTAGGCACAAGCAGCTCAGCCAGGCTTATACTGACTGATAAAATTTTCCCATTGCATCCATCTTTGCTTTCACCAAGCACCATATTAATGCACACCCCCAAGCAGCCTCCCACCTCATGAATGTAGTTATTCATTTCTAGGTCTATGCACATGTATTCTGGGTTATGAACCTCTTGTGATAAGCAGAAGTTTGGCAAGTATACCTTACTAATCCTCTTTAAACTGAAGACTAGTAATGGTGGTAAATGTATAACATGCTGCATTCCTATACCAGCTCATGATAGGTAGGATGCTTTCCAGAGCTTTGAGTAAGTTCTAGGTCCTGTGACAAAGGTTGTGCAAGAACCATGTGACTTCCCTTGTGGGAAGCTTCTTCCTGGGTTAATATCCTGGGTTAATATTCAAACACCAATAAGAAATATGTTCTTCTCCTTGTCCTTTACCTGTGGGGCATGTGGCATTTTCCCTTCTTCCTGTAACCCAATGAGGTCTCTTTCAATTTCCATTTCATGGTGTGCACTTATAGAAGTCTGAGTAGTAGCTTGTCAGCCCATATATTAGGTGAATGTTGCAGGATATTTTGCTGTGTATGCAGTTACACATACAATGTTGTGTAACAGCAACATTGTCAGTTAAAAGATCGATGATAGCATTCCTTTTGAGTTGATGGGAGGCAGCAACCTGAGAGCTGACATTTAGGTTCCCAACAACCCTCTGTCTTAATACCTGCCTTCCGCTTCTAGGATGCAGAAAGTGTAGCAAGACCTGAAATTTCCACAGTCCAGGAAGAGAGCCATCTTCAGAATGAGTTGCCACTTCATGAAGCCCCTGCTGAGCTCCATCCTCAACAACCACAAAATTCCTTGGATGAGTCTTCTACACATAATTCAATTCCTCATGTTGAATAGGCCCTAACTACCTAGCCAGTGAGCCAGTCAATTCAGGATTTTATTTGCTTTCTTGTACAAACACCCCTTGGGAGTGAACTGAGGTGACTGCCCTGCCACCACATGTCCAAGAGAAGAAACAGAATGTCTGTCTCTGGTGCTAAAAGTGCAGTGAGAGAACTCTGGTTCATATAATTTACAGTTAGAGTTTTGGTTGCTGGTTTTTTTGTCTGGTTTTTCTTTTTGTTTGTTTGATGTTTTGCTACTTGTTATGTTATTGGAAATTATATATTATTGTTGTTGCTTTTTCCCTTATACTTTTCACTTTACAGTAATTATAACTAAAATCCTATTTTTTTTATAACCAGCTACTTTGCCGAAGTTGTTTATCAGCTGTAGGAGTTCTCTGGTGGAGATTTTGGATCACTTAAGTATACTATGATATCATCTGTAAATAGTGATAGTTTGACATCTTCCTTTCCATTTTGAATATCTGGAGAGAGCAAATACTAGAAGCTTGACAATCCACCTGAAAGCTCTAGAACTGATGCCAAAACCATAAAAAGAACCAACAAAGAAAGAGAACTTCAGCCCAATTTCCCTTAAGAATATCAATGAAAAATACTCAAAAATTCTCACAAACTGTATCCAGGAAGGCATCAAAACAATCACTCACCTGGATTAAGTAGGCTTCATCCAGGAGTAGGCTTCATCCAGGAATGCAGGGATGGTTCAGTGTATGGAAATCCATGAATGTAGTACACTCTGTAAACAACACTGAGATTTCACCTCACAGCACTCAGAATGGCTAAGATTGAAAACTCAGGAGAGAGCATGTGTTGGAGAGGATGTGGAGAAAGAGGAACACTCCTCCACTGCTGGTGGGATTGAAAGCTGGTACTACCAATCTGGAAATCATTCTGGTGATTCCTTAGAAAACTTGACACGATTATTCCAGAGGACCCTGCTCTACCACGCCTGAGCATATAACCTGAGGATTCCCCAGCATGTAATAAGGATACATGCTCTGCTGTCTTCATAGCAGCCCTAGTTATAATAGCCAAAAGAACTCAGATGTCCTTCAATGGAGGAATGGATACTAAAAAATGTGGTATATATACACAATGGAGTACTATTCAGCCTTTAGAAACAATGGATTCATGAAATTCTTAGACAAATGGATGGAGCTGGAGAACATCATACTAAGTGAGGTAACACAGTCTCAAAAGAATACTCATGGTTTGCACTCACTGATAAGCAGATATTAACCTAGAATCTTGGAATAACCAAGACAAAATCCACATTTCAAATAATGTCCAAGAAGAAGGAAGGAGTGGCCCCTGGTTCTGAAAAGGCTCAATGAATCAGTGTAGGGGAACACCAGAACAGGGAAGTGGGGGAAGGGGTGGATGAGGGGACAGGGGGATGGAATAGGGCATATGGGACTTTTGGGGAGTACTGAGCCAGGAACTGGGAAATCACTTGAAATGTAATAAAGAATATATTGAATAAAAAACCACAATATACAGCAAACCAATAGCCAACATCAAACTAAAGGGAGATAAACTCAAAACAATCCCACTAAAATCAGAAAAAATACAAGGCCCTATCTAGTCAAAATAGTACTTGAAGTTCTACCTAGGGCAATAAGACAACAAAAGTAGGCCAAAAGGATATAAATTGGAAAGGATGAAGTAAAAAATATCACTTTTTTTCAGTTGATATAATAGTGTACTTAAGGGACCACAAAAATTCTACCAGAGAGAATCTCCAACTTCAGCAAAGTGGCTAGATATAAAATTAACTCTACCAAATCAGCAAATATTCCTCTATAAATTGGCTGAGTAACATACTAGGGAAATGACAGCTTTCCCAAGAGTCACAAATAATATAAAATACCTTGTTATGACTCTAACCAAGCAAGTGAAAAATCTGACAAGAACTTCAAATCCCTGAAGAAAGAAATCAAAGAACAAAAAAGATGGAAAAATTAGCAGAGTAAAAATGCCATCTCACAATATTGCAATCTAAAGATTCATTGAAAACCCCATCAAAATTCCAACTCAATTCTTCTTAGAGTTAGAAAGAGCAATTCTCAGATTCATTTTAAATAACAACAAAAAACCCACAAGATAGTGAAAACTATTCTCAACAATAATAGAACTTATGGTAGAATCACCATCCTTGACCTCAAACTGTACTACAGTAAAATATTGGCAAAAACTGCATGGTATTGGAACAGGGAGAGCCAAGTAGTTCAGTGGAATGGAACTAGAAACACAGAATTAAACCCATACACCTATGATCACTTGATCTTTGACAAAGAAGCTAAAGTTATCCAGTGGGGGGGGGGAAATAGCATTTTCATGAAATAGTGCTTGTTCAAGTAGAGGTCAGCATGTAGCAGAATGCAAATTTGTCCATTCTTTGTTTATTTTTTCCCAATGGAGATTTTTTTTAACATGAATTACTTGTTCAAGTGTTTAAATCCTTAACTGCTCAGACCAGTCCAACCTGCACCTGAGGGACAAACACAAAACTGTAAAATGTTAACTTTATGTGATTTGTTCTCCAGGGTTCAGTTAGTGGTCCACAATATCAAAAGGTTACACCAAGCACCCTCTGCCTCCTCAGTACCCAGGGCCTTGAAGGGACCGGGAGGAGCCTGGAATGAGCTGGGAGCTAGACTAGGGTCAGTGAGCAGTGGCTGGTGGTGCCTTTCTGAACTTCCGGGACTAGGCAGGTCCCTAGGGCAGTGGGACTTGGGAAAAGGGAGAGTAAAGAGTACTGGACCTGTGTCTTGTTCAAAGGAAGCCTACTCTTGCTTCTTTCACTGCACAGTGTACCCTGTTGTGGAAGCTCAAGGCCCCAGAGGTCCAGTCTACAGAGTAGGATGCTCAAGGTGCTCACCCACTAGAAGCTGAGATCCTAGCAGGGCACCGGAGCCTGGGCATGAGTCATGCCCCTGCAGCTTCCACAGAGCTCCAGGACCCGCTCATGGCACAGGAACCTATGAATAGCTTCTGCACGCTGAGCGGCCTAATTGGCTCTTGGCTTGCCACTTTTCCTGGTTGAATTAAATCTACTTAATGTAGAAGTGCAGCTGGGTTTCCTTTAGTAGGTCTCCATGAATAAAAATGGAAATGCTACTATTCCAATGAGTACTACCTTTACTAATTGGAATCAGTGGTTCTCTCCTACTGCTGTCCCAACGAGGTCATCCTCTGCTACATATGCTAATGGAGCCATGTGTACTCTTGGGTTGTTGGTTTAGTCCCTGGGAACTCTGTGGTTACTGGTTGGTTCATATTGATGTTCCTCCTATAGGACTGCAAACCCCTTCAGCTCCTTAGGTCCTTTCTCTAGCTCTTCCATTGGGACACAGTGAGAACCACTACTTTGGAGACAAAAGAACTCAGTGTCTACTCTGTCCATGGATTTGGATGTCTCAGCACTGAAGACACAGGACACAAGTCTCTCCTCTCTAAACCCACCCCTTACAAGAATCTCTGATCCTTTATATTGAGATCTCGTTGGAAGGCTGAAGAACCTTGAGTATACTATTGGTGGAGCATGGCAAAAGTAATAATAGATGCACTCAGGAAGAAGTGAAGGTTGGTAGGTACACACTGGGTTTTCCTTGACCCTCTCTACATATGGGCTGCCTGTTAGAAGGTGCCACAAAATCTGAGAGGATGAACATTAGCGAATCTCTGGAAACTTTCTCACAAACACAATCAGATGTATATTTTAAGGTCATTCTAGATCCCATTAAGTTGGCAATTGAGAGCATCCATAACATGTTTTCCCTTTAACACCCAACCACTTATTAAGTTACACTTAATTTCTGATAAAAGTGATTGTAATGTAGCATAACTGGTAGGTGTTTGTCCAGCAGGTATGAAGCCCTGGTTTGAGTCCCAGCACCATATAAGTTGGACATGATGGTACACAGAAGTAATGCTTAAAGTTGGGATGTTTAGTAAGCACATCAGATGTTCAAGGCTATCCTGAGCTACACATCTCAGACCATGTCTTAAATATTATAAACTACATATCTATGAGAACCTCTCTTAAAAGAAAAACAGAAAGACAATGGTGTCATAATATTACCTAACATTATATAACTATCGCCATACAACCAAAACACATTAATTATTCTCCAAGACTAAATAGTGAAGATCATTTTGGAATGTTTAAAGTTTATACATACTAATATAGATTAAAAACTTAAGTACTCATGTCAACTCAAAGCTATGTTATATAATAAAATGAAAGGAAGGAAAACATGAATGTTAAATATAAACAGACACACATAGACACACAGAGACATCTATCATATGTATGTGTGTGTGTGTGTGTGTGTGTGTACAAACATGTCCTTAACAAAATGGCACAAAATCTCTCAGGACATTTACACATTTACATTCCTCATTTCTGTAACTGGTCATATGGACACAGCTGGTATTATCTGCCTATGGCCTGGGTTTAGTTTTTTGTATTCTTTTTTTGTTTTGTTTTTTGTTTTTGTTTTTGTTTTTTTGTGAATATTAGTGTAGGCACACATGTGCCATTACATATTTGTGGTAGCAAAAAGACACAATGTTGGGACACAACGTCTGTCTCATCTTCTACCTTCTTTGAGACAGTCTCTGTTGTCATCTGCTGATCGGTGTGCTAGGCTAGCTGGCCCATAAGTATTCAGGGCCTCTCCTGTCTCTGCCTGCTTCCTTTCTATAGGAGGGCTGTAGATGCCCACAAGCACATCCAAGTCTTTGTGGCTTGTGGGATCTGAGGTTCAAGTCCTCATGCTTGTATTCAGTTCTCTTTCTTCCCATCCATTTTTAAGCATTAGCACCAACTCCTACTGTTTTGGAATCATCAACCCTTTGAGTCATATCTGCAAGTCTAAACATTTCCTTCACGTATGCTTTAGGTGTTACTTAAAGACAGGTGGCTTTCCTGTAATGGCCTCTCATTTCTGTGAGTATCTAAATTTAATTTGCAAATGATCAACACATGCACAGGAACTAAGAATAATGATAGAGTGAAGTGATGAATCTGAGATGTTGAGTGAATTCTACATCTAATAGACAATATTCTCAAACATAGGAGAAAAACCTGGCCTGTTTAGATGATTGAGGCTATGGGGGCTAGTAAAATCATTCAGGCAAATGCACAGAGGGATAAGACAGGAGGAAGACATGTGCCACAGATTTGAAGAAACTTACTAACATGAGAAATGAGGACAGTCTCTTTACTAGGTCTATCCTGATAATATTTGATTAATTTGTATTTCAAAGCATTAAACAAGTATGTCTGAAAGCATTGGAGCTACTAATTTTTAGGGGGTTGTTCAGTCCACAGCTGTTCACATGCAAGCATTTTAAGGGTTGACCACAACCACTTTTGCATTTCTTCTCGACTACTTGGAATGCTGCTGCATTCAAGATTTCACCAGCCCATCTTAAGAGCTCTCAATGCAACCCAAGTGTTTATGTACTTTTAATCTTCACAATTTTTCTTTTTTCCTCTTTTATTAAATATATTCTTCATTTACATTTCAAATATTGTCCCCTTTCCTAGTCCCCCCAGGAATCTCATATCCCATCTCCCCTCTGCCTCTTCCCCAGTCAAATCTCTACTGTTTCTCTGTCCCAGCATTTCCCCACACTGCAGCATTGAGTATTTCTCGGCCCAAGGGCCTCTTCTACCTTTGATCTCGCACAAGGCCATCCTCTGCTGCCTATGTGTCTGGAGGCATGGGAAACTCCATGTATACTCTCTGGATGATGGTTTTGTCCCTGTGAGCTCTAGGAGTACTGGGTGGCTCATATTATTGCTCCTCCTATGGTGGTGCAAACTCCTTCAGCTATTGGATCCTTTCTCTAGCTGCCCCATTGGGGACTCTGTGCTCAGTTCAATGGCAGACTAAAAGTGTACCCTGCTGTATTTGTCTTACAGTAGCAGAGCCTCCCAGGTGACATCTATATCCAGATTCAGTTGCCAAAGTACTTGTTGGCATCCACAAATGTGTCTGGGTTTTGTACCTGTATATGGGAGGGATCATTTGGTGGGGTAGTCGCTGGATGGTCCTTCCCTCAGAATTTGCTCCACACTTTGTCTTTGTATATCCTCCTGTGGGAATTTTGTTCCCCTTTCTAAGAAGGACCAGAGTATCCAAACCTTCTATTAGGAAAAGGACAGTGTCAGTAGGACAAAACAGCAACCCACAGATTGAGAAATTTTTTTAGAAACCTTACATCTGATAGAGGGCACATATCTAAAATATACAGAGAACTCAACAACTTAGAATCCAGAGTACCAAATAGCCCTATTAAAAAGCAGAGTACTGATCTAAACAGAGAATTCTCATAGAAGGCCTGAGAAGAACTTAAAGAAATGTTCAACTTCCTTAGTCAACAGGGAAATACAAATCAAAACAACTTTGAGAGTCCACCAAAGGTAACATAAGATGTTAGCCAGGCTGTGGATAAAAAGAACAATCCTCCATTGTTGGTGGGACAGCAAGCTGCTATAACAACTTTAGAAATCAATCTGGCAGTTCCTAAGAAAATTGGAAATAGTTTTAACTGGAGACCCAGCTATATGACTATGGGACATATACCCAAAAAATATTCCAACATATAACAAGGACACATTTCTACTATGTTCATAGCAGCCTTATTTGTAATAGCCAGAAGCTGAAAAGAACACAGATGTCCCCCTACAGAAGAATGGGTACAGAAAATTTTGTTACAGAATGGAGTACTACAAGCTATTAAAGAACAATGATGTCATACAATTTGTAGGCAAAAAGAAGATCTAGAAAATATCATCCTGATTGAGGTAACCCAGACACAAAGGAACACACATGGTATGTGTTTACTGATAAGTGGATATTTGCGGAAAAGTTCACAATGTCCATGATACAACCCACAGACATCATGGAGCTTATAAGAAAGGGAGCCCAGGGCATAACTCCTTCATTCCTGCATTGAGGGGATATCAGGATGACCGTGGCAGGTTGAGGTAGGGGAGACCTGGGAGGGAGAGATGAGGGGAAGGAAATAAGGGAGCAATTTCAGGTACTGGAGAGGATAGGAGGGAGGTAAAAAGGGTCTGAAAATTGAACAAAAATATGTAGGTGGACAATCAGGAACTGTGGATAGCCACCTGAGGGACACAGACATCAGGGAAATAGGGGCTCCCAAGATCCAAAGGGGATGGCTTTAGCTTAAATGCACAGAGAAGGGAGAGATAGAACCTGTAGAGAGTACCTCCATTGGATAAGTTCACCTGCCCATACTGCCACACACCCCTGCGACCCCCCCTTCTTCAAGGGATGGTGCAACCCACTCACTTCAAAATTTTCACCCGGAAATGTTTCTGTGCAAAAGAAGAGCAGGGACAACAAATAGTCCAGAGACTGAGGGAAGCACCATCCATGGACTGCCATACCTGGGGAAACATCCTAACTGCAGACACCAAACCAGACACTGTTGTTGTGGTCCAGAGGTGCTTGCTGACAGTAACATCTCATGAAGGTTCTTAGGGCAGTCAGGCCAGCAAGTGACCGTTGGAGCCAACCATTAGACTGAGCTCAAGGAACCTTGTGGGGGAATTGGAAGAAAAGCTGGAGCAGCAGACTGGATTGCAACCCCATTGGAAGAACAGCATCTGTTGCAAGGACCACCCAGTGCTCCCAGTGACCAGCCCATAATCTGAGGAGTGTACAGGAAGTGATTTATGGCCCCAGATACATTGTAGCTGATGACTTTGCCTGACAGCAATGGAGGAGAGGCCATTAGTCCTGTGGAGGTTTGATGACCCAAGGTAGGAATGCTGAAGCAGTAGGGCAGGAGAGGGTTGGTGAGTGTGGAGTGCCCTCATACAGGCAAGGGGAAGGGGAAAAGGTAGATGTTGTTTGAGGGGTTGTTGGAGGGGTAACAAGGAGGGTATATCATTTGAGATGCAATCAAAAGGAATGATTAATAAATAAATTAAAGGGCGGGAGAGATGGCTTAGCTGTTAAGAGCACTGACTGGTCTTCCAAAGGACCTTAGTTCAAATCCCGGCAACCACATGGAGGCTCACAACCATCTGTAAAAGGATCTAACTCCCTCTTATAGAGTGTCTGAAGATAGCTACAGTTTATGTAATATAATAAATAAACAAATCTTGAAATAAAGAAAGAAAGACATTTAAAAATACACATATGGCAGCCATTTAATTTTAACAATGAAGACTCAGGGGCCAGATGCTGGGGTGAAAACCTGCCAGATCAAAGAGACATGGAAAGCACTCAGCTGACCTCCCTACTGCACAGTGCCCTCAATTTCATGCAACACAAAGACTTTCCTTTGGTTTAATTATATTCATTCCCTTCCAAGGGTTACTTTCTCTGCCTGTTGACCAAGAGTTGATGTCCTTTTGCTTTGCAATACAGGTGTGTATCAGGGCTGAGCCAGAGGAAAAGAAAGTACAATAAACCAAAAGCTCTTGGGTTAAAGGTCAGTGCTAGCACTGGGCTGTACTGTAAAAGCTTTTGTTTGTTTGTTTGTTTTCAGCAAAAAACACAATCTTGAAGATTAAAATCTGAACTAATACCCTGCAACATAAGTTAGCAATGTTACCTTCATTATAAAAATCAAGCTCACTGTCAGTTGTTCTCATTGTTTCCAGGCATATCTGAGTGCATCATCATGGGAAAAAAAATGATCCCAAGGAATGGCAGAACTGGGCTCTTGGAGTTAGGATGAGACATTACTGAGTCAGTTTTTAATAATAAACACTGAGGAAGATACATAGGGATCACTTAAGTGTTGCCAATCAAGCCTAGAGCAAACACTGGCTTTGGAAGGAGGATGTGCTCAATGGCTAGGCCCCAGGACAGTCTCTAGAAAAGGCAAAGTTAGCTTTCTGTCAATATGAGGGTAACATTCACAAGGTGCCAAAGGCTGTACCCCATGACATCAGCAGTCCCTTCTTGAACATTCTATTGTTTCCTAGCATGTTCTTGGCATCCTCTGATGATGTCACCAGTGTTGTAGCAACAACACATGCACTGAGGTTTCTCAGTGTCCAGAGGATAAGTCCATAGACATGTTTGCCCGACTGAGAAAACATTTTGGGAGAGCAAGGGTAGATGGGAGAGAGACTAGAGAGAAGAGGAAGGAAACTGCCCTTTCTTCTGAAAGTAATGAAGGGCGAAGGAGGTGGTCTTGGGGAATGCGGAGTAAGTTTGGGGAAATTGATATGCAGTGATTGCCTGAGCTGGCCTTTCTAACAATGGGGCACAGGAACTGGAGCCTCTGGGAAGCAAAAGAATTTTCATGATTATCACAATTCTTGAAAACCAAGGATTTCAGAACATTAATTTCTCCAGTCCTTAAGGCAGGAGAAGGCAAGGCTAAAACTATCATGCTGTGAACAACAAGTCTTTACTTTAAATGGGTATGGTGGGTGTTACAAGGGACAGAATAAGACCATCAGAAGTAACAGAGGGTCTAACCTATGCCAATTTAGGGGAGGGCATCACTGCACTTCACTCTCATGGCTTCTTTTAGCTTTAGTTTCTATCTGACAGTAGTACCAGGGAGAGAACTGTGCTCCAGGCCATGAACTTATGTTCTCCTCTCCCTGACAGTTCCCACCCTGACTTTCTTATCACCAGTTGTGGGTAGCAGGCATTTCTGTACTATATACAATAACCTGTCACAGGAAATACACCCAGAGAGAGATGTGACCCACTTGATACTTCTGGTGTGTTTGGTGTTTCAGTAAGGGGAACTAATCAGTGTGTTGACCCTGTTCTCCTACAGCAAGCCTACTCTTTGGGCATGGCGTAACAGGGTTAGAGATTTGAACATCTCCAAATACTCATGAAATTGTGGATAGAGAATTTTTCAGCTCACTTGTGAAATCACAAGACTGATGACTTGGGCATCAAGATGCACCCTGTGCAAATATTAATAAGCCTGGAAAGCCATCTGTGTAGTCCTCATAAGCATATATAGTGAGACAGAGGACACACCCATCTGCTTACATCTTCTGGTCTGCAGAGTGATAGGAGAGCTGAGATCTACTAAAGCTGAATCTCAAACCTGGACCAAACTCTGTGTGGTATCACTGGGTTCTAGGCCTGTTGTACTTCTGTATGTGTTTCAGGTTCGTCTGTCTACACTTTATGTGTTCCCACTATGCAAGCTCACTAGTGTTATTCTACCTACAGTGGCTGGCAGGCAGTCATCATCCCCAGAAACTGTCCTAAGCAAGAAGCAGGCCAGGAAGGAAGAGGAGAAGCTGACCACAGAGCTGCAGCTCATTACCCAGGAGAGAAACGAGGTGAATGATCACCTGATCTCCATCACGGAGGGAGCCATGAACAAAAGGTATGCATTTTCCAAATGCACAGGGGTGCCAGTCTGGAGTCAGCAATGCCACTCTCACCTTAACCTATTAAGGTGTGGTTTTCTAGGAATCTGTACCACCAGAACTTCCCTGTGCTAAACCACATGTCCCTAAATAATTATTAGAGGAGAGGCAAAACCTGAAGCTTGAGTGAGATGGGAATGGACTCTGCTCATCCCTCCTATTGAGGAGGGGTATTTGTTGTTAGAATGAAGAATTCAGGGATATAAATAGTGGAAACTGAGTTCCCAGGGCACATTTGGGAAGCCCTTGACATGAGGTGGATTTGTGAGTTTGTAGGAACTGTAAGTTTGTGGTGAGTGTGTGTACTTGCCTGGCAGGTGACTGAGTGCTGGAAGCTCCTGGAAGCAGCTTGAGAGGCCTGGCCCTGCATTGTCCATCTCAGTGCTTGACTAGAGTTGCCTTATGCTCTTGCCTGTTCCTCTTTGTAGGCCTTGTACTCTGAGACAGTAATGTTGCATGCATTTCCTCTGCATCTCTTTATGCTCTTTCAGTTTCTATCTCTGTCTCTCACATTCTCTGACTGTTACCTTTTCTCTTTCTTTTATGTGTGGTCCTATTTGGTGTGTCCATGTGTGCTCACATGCAACCACCTGTGCATGCATTTTATATGTTTATGTTTCCCTCCACAATTTGGAATCTAGCAGTATGTATTTTGTCTTGAAGATTTACCTATAAAAGAGTTTCTAGGGGATGTTAGTACTGAAATCTCATATCCCCCACTTTAATAAGCACTATTCTATTGCTATGGGTCACAATTGTCCATAATTTATATCCTTTAGGCAGCTTATAAAGATGTGGTGTTGTCTGGTATCATCTCCACAATTATGGGTACTGTCTATCTCAAAGGTATGACTTTTTCTGGTTTTAGAATCCCTGTTGTGGAACAGGAAATATGTAATCAGAGGTTTCTGGTGGGCAAAGATCTGTGACCTAGGCTCATGAGATTATAACTTGTTAGACTGCACCTCCAGCCCTACTGAGTGAACTCAGTGAGCCATATTGCCCTCCACCTGGATGCCTATAGCTTCTGCACTCCTGGAGACAGGATAGCAGTTTTCCAATGCTAAAGAAGATCCAAGTATATAGAAACTAGAATGTGGATTTTGGTCCTAGGTTAATACAGGACCCAACCTGACTTCATGTATTCTTAAAAGTCCACATTCATGGAGTTCTGTTTTCCTGAGAACAGGCCCTTCGAGAGGTTGAATCCAATGTATGAACAATGGAAGTTAAAGGAGAAGGAGGTCATGACATTTCTTCACAAGTTAGAGATGGAGAAGATTGAGGCCCAAGAGAACATCCAGGAGCTCAAGAAGGAGATTAACTTCTATAGGTAAGTACCAGTAAGGGAGGCCACTAGTTGTGGAAAGGCCATTTCAGCCTTCCTTCCTTTCTGGACTGTAGAGTCTTAAGGTCTGCTTCTATCCCTTCTGATATTTAAGTAACAGTGTACCTTGGAATTTTGGACTCCCTTTTTCTATGTATGTCAGAGACTATTATCCCTCCCAGTATTATCCAGGTATACCCAGGAGCCTATAGATAGAAAAGTGATTCAGTTCTGGAGAGTGTTGATCTGCTGTACTAGGCCGCTGGAGCTCAGGGTTTTATAGAACTGAGTGTGATGTAATACAAGAACAGAATGCCTTCTTCTAGGTTCTACTGACCTTCCTTGATGCTATTTGGCCCCTACTAATAGATGTTGCCCCATTGCATTGGGCTGTCATGGATAGTTGGAGACCTTCTTTCTTTTGGAGAGACATGCAACCTTGTTGGTGTTTGGGCTGCAGTAAACCTTATTTCTTCCTTCAAGTTGCTGTTTGCTGTATGTGCAGCTGTGATGGATGTATTGTGATGTATTGAATTAAATCATCATGGGAACCAGGGTCCTGGTGGGCTTAATGGGACCTGTAAGTAGGAATGGGAGGAGGAGGCTGCAGGATCTTTACTATGCAGAGTTGCTTCCAGAAACCTGCACAGACGGATCCTGATGGAGAAGATGCTTGTGAAGAAGAGAAGGGTCATGCTGAGGCAGGAGAACAAGGAAGTACATGTTGACTGGTCTCTCATAGAGAAATATTTGGTTGGCTTGAACATGAATGGTAAAGATGAACAGGAGAACACCAGCAACCTCCAGACCCAACATCAGGTAGGGACAAGCAGCTCAATCAGTCTATTACTGTTTGATACCATTTTTCCATAAGATGCATCTTTGCTTTCACCAAGAACCTTTCTAATCTACAATCCCAAGCAGCCACACACATCAGGGAATGTAGTTGTTCATTGCTCTGTTTATGTGCAAGTATTTTGGGATGTTAGGCTTTTGTGAGATACTTAATTATTGGCAAGTATACTTTGCTGCTTCATTTGAAGCTACAGTCCAATTAGGGTCACAGATGAATAACCTGCCACATTCCTGCCTGTGTTCATGATAGATGGGATGCAATGCAGAGCTTTGAGAATCTTCTATGTCCTGTGACAGAGGTCATGAAAGGGTCATGTGATTTCCCAGGTGGGAAAAATTTGCAGGAATAAAATCCAAATAGAAATATCATGGAGTGCTTCTCATTTTCATTGATCTGGGTGGCATGTGGCATTCTGCTTTCTTTGGGAAACCCAATGAAGTCTCTTCCCATTGCCCATTTATTGCTTTGTAGTGAAAGAAGTCTGAGGGGCAGTTTGACAGGTCATACATTTGGTGAATGTTGCCAGAAATTTTGCCTTGCCTACATATATAACAGCAATGGTGTCAGTTCAAAGGTCAATGATAACTTTCCTGTTGACTTGGTAGGAGGCAGCAACCTGACAGCTGACATTTAGTTCCTCACCAAGCCTCTATCTTAATAGCTGCCTTCCTCTTCCAGGTACCAGAAACTGTAGCAGGAGCTGAAATTTCAACAGTCCAGGAAGAGGGCCTCCTGCAGAATGATTTTCCACCTCAGGTGCCCCCTCCTGAGCTCTATCCTCAACAGCAACAAAATTCCTTGGATGAATCTTCTTCCCCATAATTCTTCAGGGGGAATAGGACCTATCTACCTAGCCAATGGGCCAGCTGATTCAGGATGTCATTCCCTTTCCTGATCTGACAACAGCCCTTGAGAGAGAACTGAGGTGACTGCCCTGCCACCAAGTGTCCAAGAGGAGAAACAGGCTGTACATCTGTGTTCCTAAGAGTGCACTGAGATAACTCTGCCTCATATAATTTACTGTTAGACTTTTGGTTAAAATTTTGTTTTTCATTTTTTTGCTATTTGTTATGTTATTGGGATGTTATATGTTCTTGTTATTACTTTTCATTTTTGCTAATGCTTTTTACTGTTTTTATTAACTGTAATATTAAAGCCTGTTATTTTAAATTTATTTATGAATGACAAATTGATTTGTAATTCTTGACTCCTTTTTCTTCAAAGCCAGTTTGTGCAATTTTTAATTAATGAGTTATTTTTATACAGTCCATATTTTATTCCACACCCCACCACCCCCAGTCTTCCCCTCCAACTGATCTATATCCTGTCCCTCCTCCTCTCCCCCCACCGGCCCACCATGTCCCCTCGTGGATGAACCCACACCCCACAAAAACTGACCTCTACGCTCCCTGGAGCGTCTTGTCTCAGAAAACTGGACACAATACTTCCGGAGGACACAACCATACCACTCCTGGGCATATACCCAGATTTCCCAGCATGCAATAAGGATACATCCTCCACTATGTTCATAGCAGCCTTATTTATAATAGCCAGATCCTGGAAAAAACCCAGATGTCCCTCAAAGGAGGAATGGATACAAAAAATGTGGTATATATACACAATGGAGTACTATTCAGCCATTAGAAACAACGAATTCATGAAATCCTTAGAGAAATGGATGGAGCTGAAGAAGGTCATACGTAGTGAGGTAACCCAGTCTCAAAAGAGTACCCATGGTATGCACTTGCTGATAAGTGGATATTAGCCTAGAATCTTGGAGCACCAAATACACAATCCACATACCAAATGATTTCCAACAAGAAGGAAGGAGTGGACACTAGTTCTGAAAAGGTTCAGTGCATCAGGGTAGGGGAATACCAGAACAGGGAAGTGGGAACGGGTGGATGGGGTAACAGAGGGAGGAAAAACCACATGTGGCAACTATGGGGGGAACCAGGAAAAGGGAAATGAAATGTAAATAAAGAATATATCCAATAAAAGAAAGAAAAGAATTAAGAAAAAAAGAAAAAAGAAAACAGAAATTGGAGGGAGCATATACTATCACCTTTACAGCACACCTGAAAGCTCTTGAACAAAAAGAAGCAAATATGCCCAAGGGAAGAAGATGGTATGATCACACTTAAATTAACAAGAGCTCATTATCAGCAATCATCCTTGGTCTGACACTCTTGCCTTTTATCGCCACCTTGTTTTGTTATGGAGACAGGTTCTCATTACACTATAGCCCTGGCTGGCCTGATACACTGAGATCCATTCCCTCTGCCTCAAAAGTGCTGAAATCATACACATGTGCCTCTATGCCCATCTGAAAGTTGTATTTCCATTTTTACTTTTTATGTGTTTGAGTGTTTGCCTGTATGTATGTATATACTACATATGGGGCCTAGAGCCCATGAAGATCAGAAGTGACACAAGATCCCCTGAAATTGGTGCTGGGAACCAAACTCAGGTCCTCTGCTAGAGCAACATGTACTCTTAGCAGCTGAACTGTTCCTCAAGCCTGCTGTATTTTGGTAACTTAGAAGTAGAATAAATAGGAAACTTTCCAGTGTTTATGCTAAATGCTGATTATTTTACAATTGATATGGGAACATAAACTGTAACCTGGCTCATTTAAGCAAGTGAACTTTAACATTTTCAGCATTTACACAAGTTCAGCAAGGGAATGTGGTAGATTTTCTGTGAAGTAAATTTAGCTGTGGCTGTTTAAAACTTCTATTGTAAACGGGATATCATAGCACAGGACTATAACCCCAGAATTCTGAGAGATCTGAGGAAGGGGAAAGATTTGAGACCAGGCTGTGCTACGTGAGACCCTGCAAAAGATGGACAGATGTTGGAGCACAAATGTCCATGTGCTCACAGACTAGCATTAGGGAAAACAGGAATGTTTAGTGCTGTACAAAGCTGTCTCCTTCATGTATGTATAACTGTTCTTTGCCCAGAAGGATGGGAATGGAGGTGACTAATAGTCTCAATGACCTCTGTATTATCTGGATGACTGAGAACACACCAGATGATCCACTTAGGCCCATAAGATAACACATGTAACCTATCTTTAGAACCCATCTTCCTGGAAGAAGGGACACGTAATTTGAGTAGAGATTTGATGTAATTTTGCCTGCTTATGCACATAGAATTGTGTTATATCAGAAACTGGTTTTCCAAATTGTACTGTATTTAAATATGAATGAAATAACCTGACATGGGTGAGGAAAAAAAAGAAAAAAAAGAAGGTCCCATCAGAACAGGGCCTAGGCACCTATTTTCTAAGTAGCTGCCCAGTAGGCAGGGCAGCCTCAATCTATAGTAGCAAGGTTAAGAAACTCGGGCTATTTGTTGGTTTGCCTTCAGGGTTCACTTCCAAGAACTTCCCAGTTAACTTTTGTGCATTTGAAGACAGTCCTCTTCAAGCAGGAAATGTGATTTTCCTGAAATCACCACAAGAAAGTCCTGGTATACAGTAAGCAGCATGAAATTTCCACACCAAGCTGCAATTTACATTGTAAATTGTGATTTGTAAAATCCAGGTTCACTAGTTTCTGACTATCTTTCTGTCAAGTAGCCTCTGGCTCTTTGTCTTACCCACCATGGCACTTCTATTCACAATTGTCACTATTAAGTTGTTGTGATGGGAAAAGTTACACCACATGCTGTCTTAACCAATTCCAGTGAACTGGGTGGGTGTTGACTTACCAAAGGCAAGTAGAATGGAGATGAGAAAACTGATCTGTTTTGGTCTTAATAAACTACTACATTGTGATTAAAAACATAATAAAGCATAAAATACCAGTATGAAATAATCATAATCAGTATTGAGCTAATTACAGTGACATCATTTAACATTTTATTTTCTGCTACTATTTTCAAGTCTTCTAGAGTAGCACTATACAAGATCCTAAAGCCTTCCATTGTGGTGCTCCCCATCCTTTCCCCCTCTCCTTGTGGAATTCTAGGGTGACTTACCAAAATCTGATGGATTCTCAGTTTTTCCACAGCATATGTAATCTCTCTGGTCTTGGGTCTTGCCAAAAGTTGCAGAGCCAATAAACTGTTCTACAATATAAAAACCCCAGAAACAATTCTATCAGTGAAGTCTCAGGAGTCATATAAGGGGGTGAAAACCTGCCACCAGAGTCTCTTAAAGCACCCAGCTGTCCTTTCTAACTCACTGCCCTCCCAGAAGAAGAGGATTCCCTCTCCACCACTTCTTCAAAATTCTACAATTCAAAGACTTTCCATTTGTTTAGATATATTCATTCCCTTTCAGCTTGTTCCTTGTTCTGTTCTGGGGTTGGACTGGACTTTTAGAGATTTTCAGTAAAGGTGTGTCCTGTGGCTGAGCTATAACACAAAAAAAGTCCTTGTATACAGTAAGCAGAAAGCTCTTGGGTTAAAGGTCTGAGCCAGAGCTGAACTATACCAAGTTAACTAGAGTATGAAGGATGGATCTATGGCGCAAGTCTGCCTTATCTGCCATCAATGGGAATGAAGGGAGACACTGGGTCCTTTTCAAATCTATTGCCTAAGCTAAGAAGGATGTTAGCTGAGACAGGAGAGTGGGTACTTAGGTGGCAGAGCACCATCTTATAGGCTAAGATGACAGAGGTGGGGTGGAGGGAGTCTAGGAAGGGGAACAACATTTGAAATGCAAATAAAATAGCCAATTAATAAATGAATAGTGGAAAATAAAATTTAAAAAATGCAAACAGGTAAAAAAAATAAAAATTGGCATAAGTCATACCACTAAAAAATAAAAAAATAAAAATAAAAAAATAAAAATAAAAAATCTCGAATGGCCTAATGCTGTTTGTATTATAATACTAATTTGTAGACCCTAATACTTGTTACCCTAAAGACAAGTGATGCTACCCCCAGTTAATTGTGATGTATAAATAAAGATGCCAACAGCCATTAGCTGGGCAGAAGAAAGATAGTTAGGTTTTTGTTTTCATGGGCTTTGGGAGAGAGTATCATGTGGAGAGAAGAAGGAGAAAGAATCAACCAAAGAATTGAGGAGGAATGTGAAAGAAAAGAGAGAGGAGAAAAGACAGCAGGCATGGTATAATATAGAGGAGAGCCTGGTCCTGGGGGCTGTCCAATTGAAACAAAGAACAGCCAAGCTGAAACATAGTATGTAATAATTTAGGGTTATTGTTAGAAAAGTTGCAGAGAACCAGATAAGCTCTTAGACCTGCATCAGGAACAACAACAATACTCAGAAATTATTAAAAACCATTTTTCTTTTTTATAACATATATTCTTTATTTACATTTCAAATGTTGTACCCTTTCCTAGTTACCCCGTCACCAAAAAATTCTATAAGCCATCTCCCCTTCCCCAATCAAGCCTCTCCCACTTCCCTGAACTGTTATTCCTCTACACTATGGTATCAAGTCTTTCCAGGATGAAGGGCCTCTACTCCCTTTGGTGTCTAACAAGACCATCCTCTGATGCCTATGAGTAAATACATGTATACTCTTTGGTTGATGATTTTGTGCCTGGGAGCTCTGGGAGTACTGGATGACTCATATTGTTGGTCCTTCTGTGGTATTGCAAACCCCATCAGGTCCTTGGGACCTTTAGCTCCCCAATTGGGAACCCTGTGTTCAGTTCAATGGCTGTTGAGACTATCCCCCTCTGAACATTAGCAGGGAGTCAAAGGCTGTACCACATGACATCATCAGTCCCTTCTTGGACATTCTATTGTCTCCTAGAGAGTTCTTGGCATCCTCTGTGATGTCACCAGTATTGTAGCAACAACACATGCACCGAGGTTTCTCAGTCAGTGTCTAGAGGATATTTCCATAGACATGTTTGCCCAACTGAGCAAACTTTTTAGGAGAGAGAGGGTAGATGGAAGAGAGACTAGAGAGAAAGAGAAGGAAACTGGCATTTCTTCAGAGAGTAATGAAGGACAAAGGAAGTGGACTTGGAGTATGCAGAGTGAGTTGGGGAAGTAGATGTGCAGGAGTGGCCTGAGCTGGCCTTTCTAACAATGGGGCACAGGAACTGGAGACTCTGGGAAGCAAAAGAATTTTCATGATTATCACAATTCTTAAAAACAAGGATTTCAGAACATTACCTTCTCCTTCCCTGAATGCAATAGATGGCAAGTCCAAAGCTGTTAGGCTATGAACTCCAAGTCTTTACTTTCAATGCATATTCTGGTTGTTACTTTGGCACACAATGAGACCATCAGGAGTGATAGAGGGTCTAACCTATGGCAATTTGGGGCAGTGCATCACTGCAGTTCACTCTCATGGCTTCTTTTAGCTTCAGTGGCTATCTGACAGTAGTACCAGAGAGAGAATTGTGCTCCAGGACATGAACTCATGTTCTCAGAACTACTCTACCTCCTTTCCCTGACAGTTCCCACCATACCTCTCTTTATCATCAACTGTAGGTGGCAGACATTTCTATATTGTAAACAAAAACCTGTCACAGGGGATACACCCAGACAGAGATAGGATGCCATTCACACTTTTGAGGAGGGTGTGTTCGGTGTATCAGTAGGGGAACTGATCAGAGTTTTAACTGTGTTCTCCCACTGAATGACATTTTAATCCCATTCCCTGGGCATAGAGTAACAGGGTAGGAGATCTCAACATCTCTAAGCACTTATGTACTTGTGGCTAGTGAATTTTTCATCTGACTTGTGAAATCAAAGAACTGAAGGCCTGGAAGCAAAGGTGAACACTGTGTGGTTGTTAATAAGTCAGGAGAAACCATCTCTCCGGTCATATATGCATGTGTATGGAGACAGAGCACACACTTACCTACTTCCACCTCATGGTCTCTATAGATTTATGGGAGAGCAGAGATCCATTCAGGAGGCATCTCAAGCCTGGAGCAAAATCTGTGTGGTTCCACTGGGTTATAAGCCTTTTGTCCTTTCTGTATGTCTGTCTACACTCTGTGTCCCCACCATGCAAGTTCAATTGTATTTTTCTACCTATAGGGGATGTCAGGGGGACATCATTCCATGAAATTATCCTAAGCAAGAAGCAGGCCAAGAAGGAAGAGGAGAAGCTGACCACAGAGTTACAGCTCATTACCCAGGAGAGAAACGAGGTGATTGATCAACTGATTGCCATCACAGAGAAAGCCATGAACAAGAGGTATGCATTGCTCCAAACACAGGGGTGTCAGTCTGGGGTCAGCAATGTCACTCTCACCTTACCCTTTTAGGTGGGGTTTTCTAGGAAACTGTACCACCAGAACATCCCAGTGCCCAACCTCATGTCCCTAAATATTTCTTCAGGGAGAGGCAAAACCTGAAGTTTGGTCAGGAGTGAGAATGGACTGTTCTGCTTCCACCAATTGAAAAGAGGATCTTGTTGTCTCATTGAAGAATTCAGGGATAGAGGCAGTGGAAAGTGAATTCCCAGAGTACATTTGGAAAGCCCTTGACAGGAGGTGGATTTGTTGTGTTGTAAAATCTGTGAGTTGTGGTGAGGGTTTGTACTTGCCTGGCTAGTAACTGAGTGCTGGATGCTCCTGGAAGCAGCTTAAGAGGCTTGCTCTCCTATTGTTCATCTCAGCACTTGACTAGAAGGACTGAGGCTCAAGGCTGTTCCTCTTTGTGTGCCTTCTTCTCTGAGACAGCAATGTTGCATGCATTTCTTCTGCATCTCATTGTGCTCTCTCAGTTTATGTCTATCTCTCCCATTCTGTCACTCTGTTTCCTTTTCTCCTTCTTCTACATGTTCCAGTCTGTGTCTATGTGTACACATGCATCTACCTGTGTATGTATATTATATGTTTATATTTCCTTCCACACTTTGGAATATGGGGGTCTGTGTTTTGTCTTGAGGATTTACCTATATAAAAGATTCAAGGTGACGGTAGTGCTGAAATCTGGAAGCCCAAATGTTAATCAACATTGTTCTGAGCCTATGTTGTCAAAATTGACAATATATTTGTATCCTCTGGGCAGATTATAGTAATAGTGATTTGTGGTCTCATCTTTATGTGTAATGTCTGTCCCTAAGGTATAAGTTATTTCAGATTTAGAATTCCTTTTGTGAAAACAGGAAATATATAATCACAGGTTTCTGGTGGGCAAAGATCTGTGGCCGAGGCTTTTGAGAGTATAACTGGTTAGACTGCCCCTCCAGGACTGAGTGAACACAGGGAGCCAGGACATGATCCACCTAGATGCATAGCTTCTGCTGTTGGAAGCACAGGATAACAAGTTTCCAAACCTGAAGAAGATCTTTATATATAGAATCCAGAATATGGCTTCCTGGGCCAGAGATGTGTTCTTAAAAGCCCATGTTCATGGAGTTCTGTCTTCATGGGGACAGGCCCTTTGAGAAGCCAAATATGATGTATGAACAATTGGAGGTAAAGGAGATCATGTCATTTCTGCACAACTTAGAGATGGAGAAAATTGAGGCTCAAGAAAGCATCCAGGAGCTCAAGAAGGAGATTAACTTCTATAGGTAAGTACCAGTCAGGGAGGCCACCAGGTGTGGAATGGCCATTTCAGCCTTCTTTGTTTCTGGACTGGAGATTCTGCACATCTGGATCTATCCCTTGTGATATTTAGCCAACAGTGTGCCTTGAGTTATTTGTACTCACTTTTCATAAGTCTGTAAGAGACTGTTACCACTCCCAGTATGGTACAGACACCCACAGGAGTTAGTCCCTTGTGAAAAACTGAAGTATTGGCAAGTATATCTTGCTACTCGTCTTTGCTCTGAAGACTAGGAAAGGTGAAAGATCAATAACATGCCAGTTTCCTCCATGTGGTCATGATAGGTGGGATGCTTTGCAGAGCTTTGACCAAGTTAGTTCTAGGTCCTGTGACAGAGGTCATGAAAGGGTCATGTGACTTCCCCAATGGAAGCATCTTACAGTGTTAAAATGAAAATACAATATATTTGCCTCTCATTGTTATTGTTCTGGGTGGCATGTGGCATGTTACTTACTTCCTACAACCCAATCAGTTCCCTTCCAATTGCCCATTTCTTTTTATGCACTGATAGAAATCTGAGTAGCAGCTTGTCAGCCCATGTATTTGGTAAATGTTGCTGGATATATTGCCCTGCCTGCACTTATAACACCAATGTTGTCAGTTAAAAGGTCAATGATAACATTCCTGTTGAGTTGCTGGGAGGCAGCAGCCTGGCAGCTGACATATAGGTCCTGACAAAGCATGTGTCTTAATAACAACCTTCCTCTTCTAGGTCTCCAAAACTGAAGCAAAAGCTGAAATTTCCACAGCCCAGGATGAAGGCCTCCTGCAGAATGAGTTGCCAACTCAGGACCCTGCTGAGCTCCATCTTTAACTGCCACAAATTTCCTCACAGAAATCTTCTACATAATTCAATTCCTCAGGGTGAATAAGCCCTAACTACTTAGCCAGTGAGCTTCCCAATTCATAAGTTATTCCCTTTCCTGTTCTGACAACACCCCTTGAGGGAGAACTGAGGTAACTGCCCTGCCACCATGTGTTCAAGATGAGAAACTGCCTGTACTTCTGTGTTGTTGAACGTGCAGTGAGAGAACTCTGCTTCACATAGTAGTTGTCATTTAAAGCCTGTTTTCTTTAAAATGAATTTCTGAGGAATAAAAATTTATTTCTGAACTTGGACTCCTAAGATAATGTTCCTTATTCAGGTGTTCTGTCCTCTTCTGTAGACCCAAATCTCAGTCAGAGATGGATCTCTGTAAGCTCCAGGCAGCCTTGGGTACAGAGTGAATTCCCAACTTGGGTATACAAGGCAATGTCTGTATATGGATAATGTAGTTTCCCCCCATTGATACACACTTAATTGTACAATTACTGCCATAATGGATCATGTATTCTCCTACTCCTAAAATATAGCACTCTAAAACACACATTCCTTATTGATCCTGTAAACCTGTTACTGTGTAATATACTCTCATTGATCTACAGATGCTGGGGAAATAACCACATTCATAAAAGTATGTAGAAGGAATCAAGAATCCCAGAGCTATGTGCCTCAGTTTTTGTTGCAAGACAGCATCAGTGTTAACCACAAAAGAGAGAAAACCATTCAGGGAAATAGCTTATAATAGGTATTAATGTCATTGACCATGCATTTTCTGTTTGTTTGGTTTTTTTCTTTTTTGGTGATTCATATTTATTATTAATGACAATTGTGAGTTTTCCTATTCTATGCTTGTGACTTGCCTGTGTGCAGTCGCCTCAGAAGCCAGAGGAAGAAATAACTTGCCTGGTTGTAGATTTTACCCTCCCCCTAAACTCAGCAGACATTTTAGCAGGAATTCCAGACCTCAGTGCTTGCCACAATCTCCCACACATAGGGTGAGGTCCTCAGACCAAGATGAAGTCCATTTTTCTTACAGATCTACAATTCCGTGCTTTAAGCAGGCTACCCACCTAGCAGTGGAGCAGTGGGGCCAGCACCTGCTGAGCAGACTCTAGAACCTTGGAGGGAAGAGTCTTGCTCCCAACCTTAAATTGTCAGTCACCAAATAAAATCTAGAACTTGATCAGCAATCTGCGGTTCTTGTCTCCTTCCTTTCTTACTGCCTTCTTATCCATCCCCAGCTTCCCTTCCAGGTATTCCATTCGAAGTAACTGCAGGCAGTTGCATTAGATGATTGCTAGGTACTGTGTAGGTCTTCTGAGAGCAGTACATTCTCTAACCTGTTAGTCATAATCACATTTCCTGCACTTGGCCCTTGTCCTTCCAGATCATGTGCGTGTTATATGGAGTGTATCACCTAAAATTGTGCAGAAATCTCATGAGACTTGAAGGAACAGCTGCTTGATCTGCATGTGCTCATGGTTTTATGCTGCCAGGCATCAGTAAAGGTCTCTGATATTACCACTGCTCTATGGGTGTTCAGGATTTTCCCAGTAATCTTATTTTCATTTAGCGAAGATATTTCCCCTCTGATCTAGGATGACAATATAAACTAGACAAGTATGTGAAATTCAGAATAGAGATGAGCATCCTGTAGGCTGTGCTGAGATAATGAATCACTGTTGGAAACAAAAAAAAATGCAGTTGATCTAAGCAGCTTTGAGAGGAAGCTCAAGGGCAGCCATAGTGAATGGAGCCTGCAGCTGTTAGCACATGTGTCCTGTGGAAAGCATGACTGTGCAAGTGTGGAACACAGGAGGGACAGGTAGAGCTGCTCTTTTGGCAAAGAAGTTCTTAGAGTATATTAATAATTTCTTCCTGGTGACTCACTTTTTTAATGGAACTGACTAACTAACATCTTAGGATAGTCAGAGTGTTAAAAATGTCAAGGAAGTAAGCCATTGGGTCCGCAAAGAGTTACTGGCAAACCAGGACATTTAGCTCAGCCTCCAAAGCATCAGGGTAGAGAGGCTTTGATTACTCTCTATCTTAGGTCCTCGAGCTTTTAGGAGCTGTTCCTTATGGAGAAAGGCTCATCAGTAGCATACTAGAAACAAGGCGAGTGGTGATTTAAACCAAACTACCAGGTTACTATTGTATTTTGGGGGTCTCCTTAAACATCTTAGAACCTGAAAGTGGTCTGGGTCTTGCTAAGCCTCCTCACATACGGGTTCTCACAACAGCTTTTGGTTTGTTTGATAA
This sequence comes from Apodemus agrarius, assembly GCA_964023405.1. NCBI lineage: Eukaryota > Metazoa > Chordata > Mammalia > Rodentia > Muridae > Apodemus > Apodemus agrarius. The sequence continues at coordinate 28,148,188 of OZ030006.1, forward strand.
ATGCTAGGAGAAGCATGCATTAATCTGGATATTTCAACTGACATTTGTGAAATGAAATGATATTTCATGTCAATTCTAACAAGACTAAATTATCCTTAATATACAGTGTGAAATGCACTGCTGTATTTCGTCTCCCAGATAACTAAACCGTTCTCATGCTTGAGAGCATTCTGTCACCCATTCGGATTGTCCTATGACAGAGTTGTGTACTGGCCTCTGTTAGTGTCTCATGGCCCCTTGCAGATAAAGGTGACATGATGGGGTAGTTCAATACATTCTGAAAGCTAGAATATAGTGTGTTCAGTAGAGATGTGGTATACATCATCTACACACAGAACTGCAAGAGCTTCATTTATTTCGTGTTCTAGTTCCCAATGTCAGGCAAAACCTCAAACCATCAAGAGATAGGTAGGATTTGATGGCAGGAAATAAATCTGGGCTAAAAAAAAAGGATAATGGTATTAATAGTCAAAGAAACAAAGAGCTGGTTCTTTGAGAACATCAAGAACATAGGCAATACCTTCTGCAACTAATCAAAAGGCAGAAAGACAATATGCAAATTATCAAAATCAGTATTGAAAAGGGAGTTATAGCAATAGACACTGAATGCATGCAAACAATCAGTAGGTCTGATTTCAGAATCCTGTACTCCAGAAAATTGGATAACCTAAATGGTTTTCTAGACAGATATCAATTATCCGAGTTCAATCCAGACCTGAAAATATCAAAGTAATCTTGTAACCCCTAAGGAAATAGAAACAGTCATCAAAAGACTCCCAATACAAACAGCAAAAGTTCGAATGGTTTTAGAGCAGAATTCTTCCAGGGTTTTAAAAAAGTGCTAATACAAACACTCTTCAAACAGTTCCAGTGAATAAAAGAACCAGGTGGCCTTAATACTGCCCAGCTCCCTGGTGCAGAAGGCACCCAGGCAGGCTATACTCTGGGAAGTCCTTCACTCTGGTGCCCACTGTACCTTCCTCAGTTACCCGCTCCAGGATGGTGGCCGGTCTCTGGGCTCTGTCTAACTGCAGGATTCCCTGCAGGCCTGGGGCTTCCTGGCTGGGCTGCTGAAGCCCATGCAGCGGCTCTCCCAGTCGAAGGGCTCTGCCTGGTTGAGCTGTTCTCCACAGGATAGTGTCAGACCATGTAGCTCTGTCTCACCGGGGATTCTCTGTGGATACGGAGCTCCCCCCAGTTGGGCTGCAGGGTCCAAGATGGTGCGGATCCTGGTCCTTGGGTCTTTATCTATCTTGCTGGGTTACCCACTCCAAGATGGTGGCCAGTCTCTGGGCTCTGTCTAACCGCAGGATTCCCTGCAGGCCCGGGGCTTCCTAGCTGGGCTGCTGAAGCCTAGGCAGCGGCACTCACAGTCTTGGGCATGACATTTTCAGAGGACCTTGTCATACCATTCCTGGGCATATACACAGAGGATTCTGCTGCATTAAACAAACGCACATGCTCCACTATGTTCATAGCAGACTTATTTATAATACCCAGAAGCTGGAATGAACCCAGATGTCCACCTACAGAAGGATGGGTACAGAAAATGTTGGTACAGAATGGAGTACTACCAAGCAATTAAAAACAATCACTCCATACAATTTGTAGGCAAATGGAAGATCTAGAAAATATCATCCTGAGGTAACACAGACACAAAGGAACATTCATGGCATGTGTTTACTGATAAGTGCATATTTGCCCTAAAGTTCACAATGTGCATGATACAACCCACAGACATTTTGGAGCTTATAAGGAAGAGAGACCAGGACATAGCTCCATCAGTCCTGCATTGAGGGGCGAACAGGCTGACCGTGGAAAGTGGAGGTAGAGGAGATCTGGAAGGGAGAGTGTCAAAGGAGGAAATAAGGGGGCAATTTCAGGTACTGGTGAGGATAGGAGGGGGGTAAAGAGTATCTGAAAATCAAACAAAAATATGTAGTAGGGACAATAGGGAACTGTGGTTAGCCACCTGACAGACACAGACACCAAGTAAAGAGTAGCTCCCAAGACCTAAAGGTGACGACTTTAGCTAAAATGCACAGACAAGGGGGAGATAGAACGTGTAGAAACCACCTCAGTGGATAGGTACACCCCACCACACCCTCACACACCCCTGGGACCACCCTCCTTCAAGGAATGGTGCGAACCATCCTTCAAAATTTTTTACCCAGAAATGTTCCTGAGCAAAAGAAGAGCAGGGACAACAAATAGTCCAGAGACTGAGGGAAGGGCCATCCATGGACTGCCCTACCTGGGGATCCACCGGAACTGCATACACCAAACCAGACACTGTTGATGTGCTCAAGAGGTGCTTACTGACAGTAAAATCTTATGAAGGTTCATAGGGAAGTCAGGTCAGCAAATGACCATGGGAGCCAACCATTATACCGAGCTCAGGGAACCTGGTGGGGGAACTGGCAGAAAAGCTGGAGCAGGAGACTGGATTGTAACCCCATTGGAAGAACAACATCAGATGTCAGGACCACCCAGTTCTCCCAGTGACCAGACCACAATCTGAAGAATGTACAGGGAGGGATCTATAGCTCTAGACACATTGGAGCAGAAGATTGCTTTGCCTGACAGCAATGGAGGAGAGACCCTTAGTCCTGTGAAGATTTGATGCCCCAAGGGAGTATGCTGAAGCTGTTGGGCAGAAGAGGGCTGGTGTGGAGTGCCCTCATACAGGTAAAGGGGAGTGGGAAATGGCAGATGCTGTTTGACGGATTGTTGAAGGGGTAACCAGAAAGTGGTATATAATTTGACATGTACTCAAAAAGAATGATTAATAAATAAATATAAGGGCTGAAGAGATGGCAACAGTTAAGAGCACTGACTGCTCTTCCAAAGTTCCAGAGTTCAAATCCCAGCAAACACATGCTGGATCACAACCATCGGTAATATGATCTAACTCCCTCTTATACACTGTCTGAAGACAACTACAGTGTATGTAATATAATAAATAAAGAAATCTTTAAATAAATAAATAAATAAATAAATAAATAAATAAAATTTAAAATATACATATGCCAGCCATTCAATTTTAACAATGAAGACTCAGGAGCCAGAAGCTGGGGTGAAAACCTGCCAGCTCAAAAGGACAGGGAAAGCACTCAGCTGACTTTCCTACTCCACACTGTCCTAAATATCTTGCTACTTAGACTTTCCTTTGGTTTACTTATATTCATTCCCTTCCAAGGGGTACTTTATCTGCCTGTTGACCAGGAGTTGACTTTCTTTTGCTCTGAAATACAGGTGGGAATCAGGACTGAGCCACAGGACAAGAAAGCATAATAAACAAAAAGCTCTTGGGTTAAAGGTCAGTGCTAGTGCTGTGCTACACTGTAAAACGTTTTCTTTCTTTGTTTGTTTTCAGTAAATAACACAATCTTGCAGATTGCAATCTTAACAAATACCCTGCAACATGTTAGCAATGTTACCTTCAATATATAAATCAAGCTCACTGTCAATCGTTCTGGTTGTTCCCCAGCATATCTGATTGCATCATCATGGGAACAAAATGATCCCAAGGAAGATCAGAACTGGGATCTTGGAGGTAGGATGAGATATTTCTGAGAAGGTCACTAGGGAAATGCAAATCAAAACAACCCTGAGATTCCACTTCTCACCAGTCAGAATGGCTAAGATTAAAAACTCAAGAGACAACAAGTGCTGGCGAGGATGTGGAGAAAGAGGAACACTCCCCCACTGTTGGTGGGATTGCAAAATGGTAAAAACCGCTCTGGAAATCAGTTTGGCGGTTCCTCAGAAAATTGGGCATGTCACTTCCAGAGGACCCTGGCATACCACTCCTGGGCATATACCCAGAGGATTCCCCTGCATGCAATAAGGACACATGCTCCACTATGTTTATAGCAGCCTTGTTTATAATCGCCAGAAATTGGAAGGAGCCCAAATATCCCTCAAAGGAGGAATGGATACAGAAAATGTGGTATATTTATACAATGGAATACTACTCAGCAATTAAAAATAATAAATTCATGCAATTTGTAGGTAAATGGTTAGACCTGGAAAATATCATCCTGAGTGAATTAACCCAATCACAAATGAATGCACATGAAATGCAATCACTGATAAGTGGATATTAATGAGCCCAGAAGCCCTAAATACTCAAGACACAAATAGCAAGTCAAATGATTCCCAAGAAGAAGAAAGGAGAGGACCCTGGGCCTGTAAAGATTGCATCCAGTTTAGTAAAGAAACCGAGGGGGGAGGGGAATGATTGGGGAACAGTTGGGGGGGAGAGGAACTATGGGAACTATGGTGGGTGGGAACTGGGAAAGGGGAAAGCCTTTGGAATGTAAACATAGAATATAGAAAATAAAATTAAAAAAAAAAGAAGAAGAAAAAAAAATGAGGGAAAAAAAAGAAAAGAAAAAGAAACACCCAGAAAGATACATAGGACTGACTTAGGGCTTGCCAATCAAGCCTAGAGCAAACCCTGGCTTTGGAAGGAGGATGTGCTGAATATCTAGGTCCCAGCACAGTCTCTAGGAAAGGGCAAGTGAGCTTCCTGTCAATACAGGGAGAACATTAGCAGGGAGCCAAAGGCTGTACCCCATGACATCAGCAGTCCTTTCTTGAACATTCTATTGTTTCCTAGAGAGTTCTTGGCATCCTCTGTGATGTCACCAGTGTTGTAGCAACAACACATGCACTAAGGTTTCTCTGTTAGTGTCTAGAAGTTAAGTCCATACACATGTTTGCACGACTGAGAAAACTGTTTGGGAGAGCGAGGGTAGATGTGAGAGAGACTAGAGAGCAGAGGAAGGAATCTGCCCTTTCTTCTGAGAGTAATGAAGGAGGAAGAAGGTGGTCTTGGGGAATGCGGAGTAAGTTGGGGGAAGTGGATGTGCAGGGGTGACCTGAGCTGGGCTTTCTAACAATGCAGCATAGGAATTGGAGCCTCTGGGAAGCAAAAGACATTTCATGATTATCACAATTCTTGAAAATCAAGGATTTCAGAACATTACTTTCTCCAGGCCTTAAAGGCAGGAAATGGCAAGGCCAAAGGTGTTATGCTGTGAACACCAAGTCTTTACTTTCAGTGGGTAAGGTGGGTGTTACAAGGGACAGAATAAGACCATCAGAAGTCACAGAGGGTCTAACCTATGCCAATTTAGGTGAGGGCATCACTGCACTTCACTCTCATGGCTTCTTTAATTTTAAGTTGCTATCTGACAGTAGTACCAGGGAGAGAATTGTTCTCTAGGCCATGAACTTATGTTCTCCTCTCCCTGACAGCTTCCACCATAACTTTCTTATCACCAGCTTTGGATGGCAGGCATTTCTATACTATATAGAATAACCTGTCACAGGAACTACACCCTGAGAGAGATGTGATCCAATTGATCCTTGAGGCATGTTTGGTGTTTCAGTAGAGGGAACTGATCAGTGTGTTGACCACGTTCTTCTACTGCATGAGGTTTTAATCCCATCTCCTAGGCACTGAGTAACAGGGTAGGAGATTTGAACATTTCCAAATACTCATGTACTTGAGGATTGGACTTGTGAAATCACAGAACTGAGGGCTCAGAAGCCAAGATGCTCCCTGTGCAGATGTTAATAAGCCAGGAAAGCCATCTATGTGGTCATTGTAAATACGTGTAGGGATACAGAAGACACACCTATCTGCTTACATTTTCTGGTCTCTAGCGTGATGGGAGAGCTGAGATCCACTGAGGAGGAATCTCAAACCTGGACCAAACTCTGTGTGGTGTCACTGGGTTCTAGGACTGTTGTCCTTCTGTATGAGTCTCAGGGTCATCTGTCTACACTCTGTGCCATTTCATGCAAGTTCACTTGTGTTATTCTACCTACAGGGGCTGGTAGGCAGACATCATCCCTGGAAACTGTCCTAAGCAAGAAGCAGGCCAAGAAGGAAGAGGAGAAGCTGACCACAGAGCTGCAGCTCATTACCCAGGAGAGAAACGAGGTGAATGATCTCCTGATTTCCATCACAGAGGAAGCCAAGAACAAGAGGTATACATTGCTCCAAACACAGTGGTGTCAGTATGGGGTCAGCAATGTCACCCCCATCATACCCTTTTAAGGTAGTTTTCTAGGAAGCTGTACCAGCAGAACTTCCCTGTGCCCAACCTCATGTCCCTAAATACTTATTAGAGGAGAGGTGGAACCTGAAGCTTGGTCACGAGTAAGATGGGAAATGGACTCTTCTCATCCCTTCAATTGAAAAGAGGGACTTGCTGTCAGAATGAAGAATTCAGGGAAAGAAATAGTGGAAAATGTGTTCCCAGAGCACATTAGGAAATCCCTTGACATGAGGTGGATTTGTGAGTTTGTAGGAGCTGTGAGTTTGTGGTGAGTGTGAGTACTTGCCTGGCATGTGACTGAGGGCCTAGGATAGTAAAGGACCCAGCCTGACTTCTTATTCTTTAAGAATGTATTCTTAATCTTGTTGATTCTTTGTATGGTTCTCTTTGTTTCTACTTGATTGATTTCAGCCCTGAGTTTGGTGATTTCTTGTCTTCTACTCCTCCTAGGTGAATTAACTTCTTTTTCTTCCAGGGCTTTTAGATGTGCTGTTAAGTTGCTAGTGTATGCTCTCTCCAGTTTCTTTTTGGATGCACTTAGGGCTATGAGTTTTCCTCTTAGCACTGCTTTCATTGTGTCCCACAGATTTGGGTAGGTTGTACCTTCATTTTCATTGAATTCTAAAAAGTCTTTGATTTCTTTTTTTATTTCTGCCTTGACCAAGGTGTCAGCATATACCCAGAGGATTCCCCTGCATGCGATAAAGACACATGCTCCACTATGTTTATAGCAGCCTTGTTTATAATACCCAGAAATTGGAAGGAGCCCAAATATCCCTCAAAGGAGGAATGGATACAGAAAATGTGGTATATTTATACAATGGAATACTACTCAGCAATTAAAAATAATGAATTCATGCAATTTGTAGGTAAATGGTTAGACCTGGAAAATATCATCCTGAATGAATTAACCCAATCACAAAAGAATGCACATGAAATGCAATCACTGATAAGTGGATATTAATGAGCCCAGAAGCCCTAAATACTCAAGACACAAATAGCAAGTCAAATGATTCCCAAGAAGAAGAAAGGAGAGGACCTTGGGCCTGTAAAGATTGTATCCAGTTTAGTAAAGAAACCGAGGGGGGAGGGGGAATGATTGGGGAATAGTTGGGGGGAGAGGAACTATGGGAATTATGGTGGGTGGGAACTGGGAAAGGGGAAAGCCTTTGGAATGTAAATATAGAATATAGAAAAAAAAAAGGAATGTATTCTTAAAAGTCCACATTCATGGAGTTATGTTTTCCTGGGAACAGGTCCTTCCAGAGGCTAAATCCAATGTATGAACAATTGAAGTTAGAGGAGAAGGAGGTCATGACATTTCTGCACAACTTAGAGATGGAGAAGATTGAGGCCCAAGAGAACATCCAGGAGCTCAAGAAAGAGATTGACTTCTATAGGTAAGTACCAGTCAGGGAGGCCACCAGTTGTGGAAAGGTCACTTCAGCCTTTCTTTCTGGACCCTTGTTGGTGTTTGGGCTGCATCAATCCTAATTTCTTCCATCAAGTTGCTGTTTGCTGTTTGTGCCGCAGTGATGGATGTATTTGAGATGTATTGTATTAGGTCTTCATGGAAGCCTTGGTCCTGGTAGGCTTAATGGGACCTGTAAGTAGGAATGGGAGGCAGAGGATACAGGATCTTACTATGCAGAGTGTGCTTCCAGCAACCTGCATAGCCGGCTCCTGATAGAGAAGATGCTTGTGAAGAAGAGAAGGGTCATGCTGAAGCAGGAGGGCAAGGAAGTACTATCGACTGGTCTCTCATAGAGAAATATTTGGTTGGCTCAAACATGAATGGTAAAGATGAACAGAAGACCAGCAACCCCCAGACACATCATCAGGTAGGGACAATCAACTTAATCAGGCTAATATAGATTGAAACTATTTTTCCATTGGATCTATCTTTGCTTTCCCCCAGTACCTTTCAAATTCACACTCCCAAGGAGCCACTGACCTCAAGGAATGCAGTTCCTCATTGCTCAGTCTTTGGGCAAGTGTTCTGGGAAGTTAGGCTCTTGTGAGAAGCTGAATTATTGGCAAGTGTACCATTCTGCTCTGCTTGAAGCTGCAGTCCAATAAGGGTGACAGATGAATAACATGTCACATTCCTGTATGTACTCATGATAGGTGGGATGCCATGTAGAGCTTTGAGCAACTTCTAGGTCATGTGGCAGAAATCATGCAAGGGCCATGTGTCAGAAGGGAAAAAACTTTCAGGGATAAAAGCCAAATGCAAATGTCAAATGAGTACTTCTCATTGTCATTGATCTGGGTAGCATGTGTACTTCAGCTTCCTTCTGGCAACCCAATGAAATCTCTTTCCATTGCTCACTTCTTGGTTTGCACTGATAGAAATTTGAGTGGCTACTTGTCAGCCCATGAATTTGTGAGTATTGTTGGATATTTTGCCCTGCCTGCAGATATAACAGCCATGGTTTCAGTTAAAGGATCAATGGCAAGTGTCCTGTAGAGGTGGTCAAAGACAACAGCCTGACAGGTGACATCCAGGTCCTAGCCTCTGGCTTAATAACTATCTTCCTCTTCCAGGTTCCAGTAACTGTAGCAAAAGCTGAAATTTTTACAGCCCAGGAAGAAGGCCTCCTGCAGAATGAGTTGCCACCTCAGAAGCACCTTGCTGAGCTCCATCCTCAACAGCCACAAAATTCCTTGGATGAATCTTCTTCTACATTATTCAATTCTTCAGAGGAAATAGGCCCTAACTACCTGGCCAATGAGCCAGCTGATTCAGGATGTAATTCCCATTCCTGTCCTGACAACACCCTTTGAGAGAGAACTGAGGTGACTGCCCTGCCACCAAGTGTCCAAGAGAAACAGGCTGTGCTCTGTCTTGCTAAAAGTGCAGTGAGAGACCTCTGCTTTATATAATTTACTGTTAGACTTTTGGTTGAAGTTTTGGGGTTTTTATTGTTGTTTTGCTATTTTTTATGTTATTGGGATGTTATATATTCTTGTTATTACTTTTCCTTTTTGCTAAACCTTTTTATTGTTTTTATTAACTGTCATTTTAAAGCCTGTTTTTTAAATTTATTTATGAATGAAAAATTGATTTGTAACCCTTGACTCCTTTTTCTTCGAAGCCAGTTTGTGCGATTTTTAATTAATGAGTTATTTTTATACACTCCATATTTTATTCCCCACCTCACCACCCCCTGACCACCCTCCAACTGATCCATATCCCATATCTCTTCCTCTCCCCTATCTCAACGTGGATGTCCCCACCCCCATGCCACCTGACCTCTAAACTTCTTGGAGCCTCTTGTCTCTTGAGGGTTATGTGCATCATATCTAAATGAACACAGACCAGGCAGTCCTCTACTGTATGTGTGCTAGGGACCTCATATCAGCTGGTATATGCTGCCTGTTTTGTGGGCCAGTGTTTGAGAGATCCTGGAGGTCCAGATTAATTGAGACTGCTGGTACTCCTCCAGGGTTGTCCTCACCTTGTTTCAGGCTACCCTTTTTATCAACAGAAGTAAGGTGCTTCTGTCATTGTTTTGGTGCACATATCTGCATCTGACTGTTTTAGTTGGTTGTTGGGTCTTTCAGAGTGCTGTCATGCTAGGTCCTGTTTTCTGATTACCCTATAGCCTTAGTAATAGTGTCAGGCCTTGGGGCCTCTCCTTGAGCTGGATCCCACTTTGGGCCTGACACTGAACCTTCATTTCCTTGGGCTCCTCTCCATTCCTGTGCCTGTAATTTTTTCTTTTGTTTTTAATTAGATATATTCTTCATTTATACTTAAATTTTTGTCCCTTTTCATAGTCCCCCCCAAAGTCTCATAGCCCATCTGCCCTCCCCCTGTTCCCCAATCAACCCTCTGCTGCTTCCCTGTCCCAGCATTCCCCCACACTACTGCATAGAGCATTTCCAGGCCCAATGGCCTCTTCTCCCTTTAATGTCCAACAAGGCCATCCTCTGCTGCCTATGTGCCTGGATCCATATGTAACTCCATGTGCATTCTCTGGTTGATGGTATTGTCCCTAGGAGCTCTGGGAATACTGGGTGGCTCTTATTGTTGTTACTACTATGGTGCTACAAACCCCTTCTGCTCCTTGGACCCTTTCTCTGGCTCCCACCTTGGGGAGCCTGTTCTCAGGTCAGTAACTGGATAAGAGTGTCCCCCTTTGTATTTGTCATATACTAGCATACACCTCCCAGGTGACAGTTATATCCTATATCCAGTTCCAATCAGCAAGTACTTGTGGGCATTCATAATAGTGTCTGGGTTTTGTAACTCTACATGGGATGGATCACTAGGTGGGGTAGTCTTTCCCTCAGTCTGCTCCACATTTTGTCTCTGTATCTCCTTCTGTGAGTATTTTGTTCCCCCTTCTAAAAAGGACAAGAGTATCCATTCTTTGTTCTTCCTTCTTCTTGGACATCAGTTGATATGTGAATTGTGTCTTGGGTATTCCAAGCTTCTGGGCTAATATCCACTTATCAGTGAGTGCGTACCATGTGTGTCCTTTTGTGATTGGGTTATCTCACTTAGCAGGATGTTTTCCAGTTCCACCCATTGCCTAAAAAATTTCATGATTTCATTGTTTTTAATAGCTGTGTAGTATTCCATTGTGTAAATATACCACATTTTCTGTATCCATTACTCCCTTGAGGGACATCTGGGTACTTTCCAGCTTCTGGCTATAATAAATAGGGCTGCTAGTTTGGGTCACCCAGTATGTGCTGGAAACCCAACCCAGGTTCTCTGTAAGAGCTACACAAACTTTTTACTTACTGGGCCTTCTCTCTAGCTCTTCACACCTTTCTATCAAATGAAATCTCATGTCCTCTCTTGCTCCTGTTTCACTCAAAGCACATTTTACATTTTGTTGTTTCAAATTAAGTAAAGGCTGTGACCATTCTGCTTTATTTTTATTTATTGTATTTTAAGGCTATAAGGGGCATACCATTTGTAAGAGCTACCTTCTCTTGCCTTCTTGACCTACCCATTTCTAAAAAGCCTGTTTATGTTTTCACTCAGTTTATACTATGCCTGGAAATAAGTGTTGACATGTTTACTTGAGTTTTAGACACACCAACCCATTGATCAGGACATTTCATTTGGCCAATGAAGACTTTGTGAGTTAAATTTCAGGTCGTCATGTGCAGTGGGTGGATTAGTTAATGCTGTGCTTTTGTGACAATGTCTCTAAAACATGAAATGGCAGCAATTTATCAAAAAGTGTCATTTGCAAAGCCACTCTGATGCCACCTGTGCTATCTGGTTCTGTATCTTGTCCCTAAGTAAAAGTACAGCAGGTGCCATCCTCCATTTCCTCTATGGCTCAGTAAGTATGTGGCACATTCCCCAGAAACCAAGACAGAAAATCTCTGTGCTCTCCATATAATGAAGTGCTTTTTTAGGTAATGTTATTTCTAAATATTTAGTGATAGTAAAACAGAAAGTAATCTTAATTATATTAATCGATGATGGAAGTTTTATGACATTAAATTTCCCTTGCCTAACTATTTTCCTTGGTCAATCTCTAGGGCAAACTGCAGAAGCCACAGGATGATTGGTCCCAGAGACAATGAGTGCTTTCTTCACAGCACTTCAAGTCACAGGACACATTACATCTTCACAGTATTACTTATCATGAGCTCACATCACTGACAAAACATAACAAGACATGTGCATTCCATCCCTAGTCATGCCAACAGGAGTTCTTAGGAGCTTCAGCTACATTCAGCAGCAGTAGTATAATGGTTCCATGCTCTCTTCTTCATAGCACTAGCCATGTAGGTGTCCAAATGTCAGCTCACAGATACTTCATTCTCACATGTTTCCAAATTTTTAATATCTAATAAATGTTCATGAAAATAATAACATGGCTTTGATCAATTTCATAGCTATAGGAGGTTGGTCTGGTGCTGCTTTTACTCAAATGCTAAAGTTTATACCTCAAGATCTGGTTGCCCCCGTGAATATATTCGCAGTTACATCACGGGATGCGAGGTAACCTTGCTCCCCAAGTGAATTGGTCAATAAAAGGCTAAAGCCTGTGATTGGGCAATAGATAGAGGTCGGTGGGTTTTTTTTAGTTATGGGCTCAGGGCTACAAATAAAATCAGGAGAGAGAGAACAAAGGAGACCAAAAAATGGAGGCAGCTGCCATGAGAGGAGATGGACCATGAGCACTTGGCCAGGAGAAACAGCAAGTAACAAGGGACACAGACTGGGATGCAAGTTAGAATAGCTCCAAAACCTGCCCTATCTAGACTGAGAGCTTTTGAATAAAAAATCCAAATTGAGTGAATTTTATATGGACAAGTAAGAACTTTAAAATCATTTAACGCATAGTAGCACAAATAGACCTCAGAACTGAATCCAAATTAAGGCACTTATACATCAGGGCTTTGGGAGTGGAGGAAGGGTTAATTTTTTCATTTATACTTTATTTTAGAAATATAATGAGACTGAGAAACTTTTTTAAAGTGTTAAAATATAATTAATTAAAAGGTCAGTGGGTTGTTCAGCAGGAGAACATGCTTGTCAGTTCTGGCACCAGAGCTGGGCACCTGGGATCCACATGCTAGAGGAGGAGAGCCAGTTCCCAAAGGTTCTCTGACCTCCTCACAGTGCCGTGGCCTGCCCGTGACCACCTGCCACACAAATAAACACACTTAATGATTGTTTAAAAGAATTAGGGACTAAGTGTGGATACATGAGTCTAAGGAGGGAAGGGAACAATGTAATATTTCAGACTCATCTGAGGGTGTGTATTCATAGTTCTTCCTGTCAGTGGGAGCTCTCCTCACCATGCCTTAACATTTGAATGACTGAATATCAGAATGGTGACATTTATAAGACAAAGGGGGCATAACTCACCACTTTAAATTCAAACTGAAACTTTTAGATATATTTTTAAATGTTTGTGTATGTGTGCTCTGTTTTCCGAGATGATGTTAGGGAAGATCAATGAAAATTGATTGGGAGGATCTCACATGTGAGCACACAGAGGAATGTAAAAGAGTGGCATCTAGCCTCACTTGAAATAAGAACTAAGTGTCTATTGACTAGAGAGTGAGTAGAGTTCACGTACTCAAAAATCATAAAGTGTCGGCCTGTGTGAAGAAATGGCTTAGCAGTTAAGAATGTTTGCTGCTCTTCCAGAGGACCTGAATTCAGTTCTCAGCACTCGGCATGGCTGGCTCACAACTAAGTCCAGCTCTGAGGAGCCTGACACCCTCCTCTGAACCCCATGTACAACTGCACACATGTGGCAAATGAACACAGGGACACAAAAACAAAACATTTTAGATGCACACATACACAAGCACACAGAAAAACACACACATATACACACACACAGACACACACACACACACAGAGAGAGAGAGAGAGAGAGAGAGAGAGAGAGAGAGAGAGAGAAACAGATGCACACACACATACACACACACAAGAGCTAAAAGTAATCCACCAGAAATGCATGAAGCAACATGAATATCAAGCCCAACAGTAATACAATGCTAAATATCCTGTTTGCTAAATAACAAATAGGAAGCCTCAAAACTATTGAGGTAAAGTTTCTGACAAGAGAAGACAGAATACTTTTTAGAACAGGCATGGATTTAACATGGCACCCATGATGATGACATCTCCAAGGCAGAAGAGACCCTGTGGATGCCAAGGGCTCGCTGGCCAGCCAGTTTAGCCAAAATAGCAGGCTACAGCTTCAAAGAGAGATCCTATGTCTAAAAGGAAAGTGGAGGTTATGGAGCAAGCCCAATGTGGACTCTGTCTTCACGTATGTGTGCACATGTGCATATGAGACAGAAACAAAGAGACAGAGACCAAGCAAATTCATTCCTGAAACAATCAATGAAAGAGAAATTGGTAAATGGGACGTAGAAATAGGGGCCGTCACTGTAATTATAGGGGCAAAAAAAGGTAGTGCGATAAGAAGTGATAAATCGAAGTTAGAGAGGACAAGTCTATGTTTCCTATTTCAGAAAAAAATATGTCAGGAATAAAGGAAGCTTATGAGAAGGTAGAGCAACCCAATTGATATTTAAACTTGCCATGTTAGATGGAAATTTATACATTCACAAAAAAGATAAATAGTAAGTTCATTAAGTGACTGCAAAACTGTGACAAAATCCCACCACACATTAACTTCAAAGGGAAGTTTTAATAAAGTCAAAAGCAATTTATTACTCAGATCACATTCTGTCACCAAGATGAACTCCAATTAGTAAACAAAGTGAAAGGATACTGTCTGAACACTAGCATCTGTTTGATAGTCTCTTGTTGGCTCTCATTGGTAACCTCTGATGGCTCCTAAAGCAGGAAGAATGGACTCTCCCCCTTCCAGCGCTGCTTAACACTTTATGGAGACTGGGATCAGAGCTGAGGTTCAGAACAGCCTCAAATGGTGGAAGTGACACAGAGTGGTCACTAGATGGCAATGATACTTCATATTTATCTTCATTTGCCAGCATCATAGAGCATCCAATACTCCATATTCAACTTAAAGGCTAGCTTTTCATTAGCTCTGTACCCCATTTTTAATAGGGTTATTTGGTTCTCTGGCATCTACCTTCTTGAGTTCTTTGTATATCTTGTATATTAGGCCTCTGTCTGCCATAGGGTTGGTAAAGATCTTTTCCCAATTTGCTGGTTGATATTTTGTCCTTTTGACAGTGTCCTTTGCCTTACAGAAAGTTTGTAATCTTATGAGGTCCCATTTGTCAACTATGGATCTTAGAGCATAAGCCATTGGTGATCAAGTCCAGAAATTTTCCCTGGTGCCCATGTGCTCAAGGCTCTTCCCCAGTTTCTTTTCTAATTGTTTCAGTGTGTCTGTTTCATGTGGAGGTCTTTGATTCACTTGGACTTGAGCTTAGTACAAGAAGATAAGAATGGATCAATTCACATTCTTCTGCATACTTGCCACCCGCTGAGCCAGCACCATTTGATGAAAAGGCTATCTTTGTTTCCACTGGATGGTTATAGCTCCTTTGTCAGAAATCAAGTGACCATTGGTGTGTGGGTTCATTTCTGGGTCTTCAATTCCAATCCATTGATCTACCTGCCTGTCACTATACCAATACCATGACGTTTTTAACACAATTGTTATGTAGTACTGCCTGAGGTCTAGGAATGCCCCAGAAGGTCTTTTACTGTTGAGAATAGTTTTAGCTATCCAGGTTTTTTGTTATTCCAGATAAATTTGAGAATTTCTCTTTCAAAGTCTATGAAGAATTGAGTTGGGATTTTGATGAGGATTGCATTGAATCTGTAGATTGCTTTTGGCAAGATGGACATTTTAACTATATTAATCCTGCCAATCAAGAGTATTAAAGATGTTTCCAACTTCTGTGGTATTCATGGATTTCTTTCTTCAAAGACTTGAAATTCCTGTCATACAGATTTTCTCTTGGTTGGTTAGAGTCAAACCAAGACAATTGTTTGTGGCTATTGTGAAGGCTGTCATTTCCATAATTTCTTTCTCAGCCTGTTTGTACTTTGAGTATAAGAAGGGTACTAATTTGCTTGAGTTTATTTTATATCCAGCCATTTTGCTGAAGTTGTTTATCAGCTGTAGGAGTTCTCTGGTGGAGTTTTATGGGTCACTTAAATATACTATCATATCATCTGCAAAGTGATAATTTGACTTCTTCCTTTCCAATTTGTATCCCTTTAACCTCCATTTATTGTCTAATTGCTCTAGCTAGAACTTCAAGTACTATATTGAATAAATATGGAGAGAGGGGGCAGACTTCTCTAGTCCCTGATTTTAGAGGGATTGCTTCAAGTTTCTCTCCATTTAGTTTGATGTTGGCTACTGGTTTGATGAATATTGCTTTTATTATGTTTAGGTATGGTCCTTGAATTCCTGTTCTTACAAAACCTTTAACATGAAAGGAGGCTGAATTTTGTCAAATGCTTTTTTCAGCATCTAATGAAAAATGATGCCCAAGAAGAAGGAAGGAAAGGCCCCTGGAAAGGCTCAATGCAGCAGTGTAGGGGAATACCAGGTCAGGAAAGTGGGAAGGGGTTGAATGGGAACAGGGGAAGGAAAAGGGATTATGGGACATTCAAGGAGGGGGGATTCACGAAAGGGGAAATCATTTGAAATGTAAATTAAAAATATATTGAATAAAAAAATAAATTCTGAAAAAAATGACTAGCCTTTCAAATTCAATTCTGGGTTCTCTAGGGTTTATTTCAAATAAATAATAATGAGAAAATAATATTATTTATGGTCAATCATTTATTGACCCATAAACATAATATTTCATGTTTATTTCTTATTTTGCTAAAGCACTTTTGGATCCTTTAAGAGATAAGGGCAAGATATTTGCTGTATGCTAAATTGATAGGGAAAAAATTAAAGCATTCTAAGTTGTCTCTAATCTGAATACATAATAAACTGTCTACTATTAACAACACAAGCATATAAATTCAAAAAAGAGTCTTGAAAAAATCTATCCTGTATATTTTCATTCAATTACATGCACATGTATGTGAGTGCATAGCCATATGTAAATACATACATACATGCATACATACATACATACATACATACATTCATACATACAAAGCAATCCAACCTTGAAGTTCAAAGATACAACCTTAAAATAGAGTGATAAAGGTACTGAAAACAGCAGGGCGGTGTGGCCCATGCCTTTAATCCCAGCACTTGGGAGGCAGAGGCAGGCGGATTTCTGAGTTCGAGGCCAGCCTGGTCTACAGAGTGAGTTCCAGGACAGCTAGGACTACACTGAGAAACCCTGTCTCGAAAAACATAAAAAAATAAAATAAAATAAAGGTACTGAAAACAGTTAGCAGGGAATGGTCTGGGAATGTCCTGGAATCTAACAAAAGGGAAAAGGTTAAAACCTAGAAACTGGCTCTGGCTAGGCAGTAACCATGGGCACCAAAATGGTTCTTTCCTGTGTCTCCTTTGAGACCTTCCACACATCCTCAGATATAATGGAAGGACAGGAGCAGAGAAGGAGAGAGAAGAGTATTGTCTTCACATGCCTGGGGCAGTTCTGCATGCTCTGCCCTACAGTCTGCTTCTCACACTAAAGCATGGAAGGCAATGTTTTAACCTATGCACTATTTGTGAGACCAGCTTCCCAGGAACTGAATGTGCTTTCACCTAGCTGCTCTTTGAACTTCATGAACACAGACACACTACCATGTCTATATTCCCAACAACAGAATTGCCAAGAGTTTGGGGTAGCATTGACTACACAGATTCTGTCTCAAAAGCAAAAAACAAGCAAACTTTCCCCAGAGATGTTTGGGGAGGATGACAATTTTTCACCTGACAGATATTTAAACTGTCCCACTGGGGACTCAGGACAACCTGCATGGAATCCTATTAACAGAAAGCAACATGGCCAGGACAATCACAATCTCATTTTGATGAGTACACTAATCAAGGGAGGTATGACAGGTAAAAGAGTTCAGTGATTTGGAAAGTTCAAGTTGTTTCTCTGTGGGCTGCAGTTTCAAGATTTCTGGTTGGAATGATCGATACCGTAGAGTTCTGGGTGGGCACCATGTCACAGAGGAAACAAATGTAGCCTTCTCTGGGCACTGACATAGTCAGTCAGGATTGAAATTCTTTCTCAGCACAACTTCTACACTCCCCACACTACAATGATGTCTTTGCCTGCCCATGTCTCACATTTTATGTGTCTTCTGCTAAGAGGATTCCACAGAAGGCTGTCCTGTGTCTCAAGGACAATCTACAATCAAGTCTTTTGCTATCTGAATAGTCTAGGCTGCCAGACAAGTAAACCACAGGGATGTGCCTGTCTCTGCCTCCCGACTCAGATTATAGGTTTATAGACCCATCCCTCCCTTCTTTATATGGTTTCTTGGAATCAATCTCAAGTTGTCCTGCTGGCCCAGCAAACACTTTACCAGCTAAACCAACCACAATGGATGGTTTACTATCTACTTGGTAAATAATCCAGAAAAACTTCCCATATCATATATGGAAATGAGAGAAAATGGGTTTGCTTTCATTTTGGTGAGCACTGAACTAATGAAGGGAAGGAATGCCAAATTAAAAATTCAGTGGTATGAGGACTTGGAGGCGTTTATTCTGTAGGCTGTGGTTAGAAGACTCCTGGATGGAATGGTCCATACCTTAGAGTTCTGGGTGAACACCATACCAGGAATTAATTGTAGCCTTCCCTGGGAGTGAGGTAGAGAGTTAACATACTCAGTGTGCATTGTGATGCTTCATCAGCATGTCTTCTGCAGGGCCTGACCTCTCTGCTGGACCACTGACCTTTATAAGTGCACAGTCATGGCCACCGCCTGACAGGCATGACAAGAAGAAAGACAAATGCTGAGAAAGAGACAGGCAAAGAGGAGAAAATGCACTCATTCAATCAATTTACTGGTCAAGGATGTCATTCATGTCTTATGTACAATTCCAGGATACATGGGGTAGTAATTAAGCCATGCATATTCAACTGAATAAATGTAAGGAATGAATGTTATCAACTTGGGCCATGACCATATCACTAAGAATCAATAACTGTTTGTTTGCAGAGCCTTACAGTGTACAAAGCTGTTGTTTGCGATGAAGTTTTAAATCAACCTTATAAGCTTTAGATCATTAAAATTGGTTAGAATGTCATGAGACTGATTGCGAAAGCTGAACAGATTCTTGAGGTAACAGAATCACACAGGGGTCTGCAGTCAGGAGAAAAATGAACCTGAGTCCTGGGTTCCTCCCAAAGTGGTTGGAGAACATTAGCCTCTCAAAAGTGGCACCTACCTCAAAGTACCTAACAGCTTGGGGGTGTTGTTGCTGTTGCTGTTGTTTTGGGGGAAAGAGGGTACTTCTCCAGAGGAACAGCGGTTAATGGAAGGTAATGCCATTTTAACTGTAACCAGACCCACTATGATTATGGACAGAAGAAAGAACAATCATAGGGTGTGTTATAAATCCAACTAAAACTTGTTTCTAGAATCGGTCATCCTAGTAATCTTTCCCACTAGTTCCTTCTGAGCAGCATACACAGCTTCTCTATATCACAAGGATCCTTCCAAAGTCTACAGCAGTTTCTGATTATGGTAGTAATAATTAGAAAATTTCATAAAATTCAAGAACTTTAATCATCAACAGGATGCGATCAATGTTTAAGTTAATGAGTATGTCATTGACTTTGCCTGCTACAGACTAAGCACCTCCACTGGGCTATAGATAGGCATATTTGTAAATTAAGATGTCAGTCCAGGCCATCCTCTGTCACATCAGACAAATACTTTCTTGTGAGTCCTTAAGCCTGTAAGATTGAAATAACAGTTGATGGGATTTCATGAGAAGCAGTGGAGAACCCTGAACATGTTAACATAGTCAGCCTCAAAGAAAAGGGTCAGGATGATTATCCTAGGATATTTTAGTTTGTCACATTAAAAATAAACGTACCATATTGATCCTGCCAATCCAAGAACATGAAATATTTTTCCATCTTCTGAGGTCTTCTTCGATTTCTTTCTTCAAGGACTTGAAGTTCCTGTCATGCAGATCTATTCACTTGTTTGTTACAGTCATACCAAGATACTATATATTGTTTGTGGCTATTATTAAGGGTGTTATTTCCCTAACTTCTTTCTCAGCCTGCTGGTCCTTTGAGGACAGGAAGGCTACTGATTTGCTTGAGTTGATTTTATAACCAGTCACTTTGCTGAAGTTGTTTATCAGTTGTAGGATTTCTCTGGTGGATTTTTTGTGTTGCTTAAGTATACTATCATATCATCTGCAAATGATGATAGTTTGACTTCTTCCTTTCCAATTTTTATCCCTTTTACTTCCTTATGTTGTCTAATTGCTCTTGCTAGAACTTCAAGTACTATATTGAAAGATATGGAGAGAGAGGGCAGCCTTGTCTAGTCCCTGATTGTAGGAAATCAGTCTTGCAGTTCCTCAGAAAATTGGGCATGACACTTACAGAGGACCCTGTCATATGACTCCTGGGCATATACCAAGAGGATTCCCTGGCATAAAATAAAGACACATGAACCACTATGTTCATAGCAGCCTTATTTATAATAGCCAGTAGTTGGAAGGACCCCAGATGTCCCTCAAAGGAGGAATGGATACAGAAAATGTGGTATATTTATACAATGGAATACTACTCAGCAATTAAAAATAATGAATTCATGCAATTTGTAGGCAAATGGTTGGATCTGGAAAATATCATCCTAAGTGAGTTAACCCAATCACAAAAGAATACACATGAAATGCAATCACTGATAAATGGGTATTAATGAGCCCAGAAGCTTTGAATACTCAAGGCGTTATGAGCAAGTCAAAAGATTCCCAAGAAGAAGGAAGGAGAGAACCCTGGTCCTGAAAAGACTGGATCCAGTTTTGAGACAGAGACAAAGTGTGGATCAGAGACTGAGGGAAAGACCATCCAGAGATTGGCCCACCTAGGCATCCATTTTATATACAGTTACAAAACCCAGACACTACTGTGGATGCCAACAAGTGCTTGTTCACAGGAGACTGATATAGCTGTCACCTAGGAGGCTCTGCCACTGCACAACAAGTATAGGGGGGATTCTCTCAGCCAATAATTGAACTGAGCTCAGAGTTCCAAATAGAGAAGCTAGAGAAAGGACACTAGGAGCTGATAATAGTTAGATTGATAATAGTTAGAAGCTGGAAAGAACCAAGATACCCTTCGACAGAAGAATGGATATAGAAAATGTGGTTACACAATGAAATACTACTAAGCAATTAAAAACAATGTCTCATAAAATTTGCAGGCAAATGGATAGAGCAAGAAAATATCATCCTGAGAGAGGTAACATAGAAACAAGGAAAATACACTGTATGTGTTTGTTAATAAGGGGATATTTGTCCTAAAGTTCACAATGCCCATGATACAACATTCTGACCTTATAGACCTTCTAAGAAAGTGAGACCAGGGTATGGTCAATGTTTCAGTCCTGCATTGAGGGGCAGACAGGATGATCTCAGGAGGTGGTGGTAGATGAGATCTGGGAGGGAGAGTGGAGAGGAAGGAAATAAGGGACAGCAGTATCAGGTACTGGAGAGGATAGAAGAGAGGTACAGAGGGTCTGGAAATCAAAGAAAAATATGTAGCAGGGGGATGAGGAACTGGGGATAGCAATGTGAGGGACTTCAGCACCAGGGAAACCAGAGGACACAATTTTAACAAAGAAGACTCAGGAGCCAGATGCTGGGGTGAAAATCTGCCAGGTCAGAGAGGCAGGTAAAGCCCTCAGCTGACATTACTACTCTGCTGTTCTTCCCTGAAAGAAAGCATTTTTTATCCCTCTCCACACTTTTATCCCTAAGAGGGCCTTGACTCAAGCCATCTTAGACATATTAGAGCATATTGATCTTGAATTTGATGGCTCCTTGCTGAAGCATATAGATGTGGAATTTGATAAGATTAAAACGCTGACAACATAAAGACCATAACATGGGACAATGGTCAGCATAACCCTGATCTAAATCAAGATTATGGTTAGCAAGATCTGGTCCCTGAGGAAGTATATCAAGACAAATCTGGGATAGAGGTACATGAACTCTGCCCTGGACTGAAGTAAAAAACATGGGCATGGGAGAAAGATGTATGGTTAAATAGCCCACTAAGTTCACATTGTGTCTGCTTGATTTAATCTCAGGACATGGAAGTGGAGTATTCTGACAGCTTCTGTCTAGCCCATTGAAAGGGTCAATGGGTGTAGCCTCAGCACTTGATACTTCGCGATGGGGCATCAGCTCTCAGGGAAGCTAGAGACTGCCATTGGTATAGTATCATGCTAGCAGCAGTTTGTACTGCTCTGTTATTCAGAAGGTTATGCACATTCTCATTTGTTCTTAATATGAACCCAGGTAAAGAGAGAACAAGGTCTGTAGAACAGAAAGATCATTTGTACTTCTCTGTCTTCTGAGCAAGAAATACTTGTAGAGAGAGAATGGTAAGTTCTTTATTATAGATAAAAATTGGTAGGTAAGGCCTTGGATTAGGGTGAGTTTCAGTGTTGTTTTCTGAAACAGCATCTCAAATATTCCGTGGTCTTCTACCTGGCTTTCCAGGTTACCCTTCACAACAGATAATCCTGTTTCCACTTTCCTATTCCTAGGTTTAGATGTGCTGTTCCTAGGAATGTTAGGACAGCCCTAGTAATTGACAGAGACCTGGGTTTTCTAAAGTTGAGGTGTGTACCCACCAGTATAGCTATAGCCATTTTGCTCTATGTCTGCTCCCTAGTTCAGATTGTTGCTGTAATACGTCTGCCAATCACTGACACAGAAAAATAACTTCTCTCAGAGCAAGGTCATGTTGATAAGATACTTTTATGTTCTTTATGACATTTGTTAATCTTATAATGTTCCAGAAAGCTTTCCCTAGTACCATCAAATTTATGGTCAAAATACACTGTTATATCCAAAATGACCTTATCAGAACTGAGTAATGGACACTTCCTGTGACTTCATATGAGTTATTGTACTTTTCCTTTGTTTCTTTGTTTGTAATGTTTTTGTATTTTGCTTTCCAAGTTGAGAAAGATAGACATCTGGGGCCCTGGTTCAGTTCCTAAAATTTGAACTATGGTTCTGTTCACTCAGTATAAGGGTCTTCATTCATTAAACCAACCATGTTTGACAGCCATAGGTGTTTATCTGGTGTGTGGGACCAATCATGAACAAACACAAGATGTAAGGCCCTTCCACTGTGCACTTACCAACATCTATTGTATTTTCATAATCCCTGGCATCTTTTGAATATATAATTATTTTGACAGAATCCCATTTTAAAGCTTATACAGGGGCTGTATTCAATCCTTCTTTGGTGACACTGGTGCAGATATGAGAGCCTCATACTCAGCCTGAAGGCTGTTACATTGTTGCCTCCAATATTTTACTTTCCTTTGCCAACATATCTCAAGACTATTGACCCCACCACGATGACTACAACTCTCTCTCTCCCCTAAGGCATCTTGAACAACATTCAAATGCTAAGCAGAAGACTTCATGAGTGTAACCTCTAACACACACCCACATTGTAACCTGCCCTGAAGGATCTGCCTGGATGTTATTTCATGCAAATTCCTGAAAAGACAGCAAAATTTCCTGATAAGACAGGAGAAATTTTTGGCTTCATATTCAAACTGGAATGAAATCTCAGTAGATTTTAATGTCTCATTTTCCTGATTGATGGAAATTTGAGGTAGGATGAGACATTTCTGAGAAAACACTCAGATACACAAGGATGACTTAAGTGTTGCCAATCATGCCTCGAGAAACCCTGTCTTTAGAAAGTGGATGTGCTCAATGGCTATGTCCCGGGAGAGTCTACAGGAAAGGGCACCTTAGCTTCCTGTCAGTATAGGGAGTAAATTAGTAAGGAGTCAATGCTGTAACCCATGACACCACCATTCAATTCTTGAACACTCTATAGACTCCTGGAGAGTCCTTAGAATTAGCTGTGATGCCACCAGTGTTGTAGCAACAGCAGAAGCACTTAAGTTTCTCAGTTAGTTTGTAGAGGATTCCTTAATGGCCATGTTTGCCTGACTCAGCAAAATTTTGGGAGAGCCAATTTGGACTGGAGAGGGACTAGAAAGAGGAGGAATGAAACTTGCCTTTCCTCTGAGAGAAACAAAGGACTAAGAATGTGGTCTTGGGGAATGTGGATTAAGTGCTGGGAATGGTAAAGATCTTTTCCCACTTTGTTGGTTGCCGTTTTGTCCTTCGGACAGTGTCCTTTGCTTTGCAGAAACTTTGTAATTTTATGAGGTCCCATTTGTCAATTCTTGATCTTAGTGCGTACGCTATTGGTGTTCTGTTCAGGAACTTTTCCCCTGTGCCCAAGTCCTCCAGGGTCTTCCCAAGTTTCTTTTCTAATAGTTTCAGTGTGTCTGATTTTATGTGGAGGTCCTTGATCCACTTGGAGTTGATCTTAGAGCAAAGAGATGAGAGTGGGTCAATTCGCATTCTTCTGCATGTTGACCTCCAGTTGAACCAGCACCATTTGTTGAAAAGGCTATCTTTATTCCATCGGATGGTTGTGGCTCCTTTATCAAAGATCAAGTGACCATAAGTCTGTGGGTTAATTTCAGGGTCTTCAATCCTGTTCCATTGATCTGTTTGCCTGTTGCTATACCAATACCATGCAGTTTTTAACACAATTGCTCTGTAGTACTGCTTGAAGTCAGGGATATTGATTCCCCCAGAAGTCCTTTTATTGTTGAGAATAGTTTTAGCTATCCTGGGTTTTTTGTTGCTCCAGATGAATTTGAGAATTGCTCTTTCTAGATCTATGAAGAATTGAGTTGGGATTTTGATGGGGATTGCATTGAATCTGTATATTGCTTTTGGCAAGATGGCCATTTTTACTATATTGATCCTGCCAATCCAGGAGCAAGAAATAATTTTCCATCTTCTGAGGTCTTCTTCGATTTCTTTCTTCAAGGACTTGAGGTTCCTGTTGTACAGATCTTCAGCTTGTTTGGTTAGAGTTACGCCAAGATACTTTATGTTGTTTGTGGCTATTGTGAAGGGTGTTATTTCCCTAATTTCTTTCTCAGCCTGCTTGTCCTTTGAGTACAAGAAGGCCACTGACTTGCTTGAGTTAATTTTATAACCTGCCACTTTGCTAAAGTTGTTTATCAGCTGTAGGAGTTCTCTGGTGGAGTTTTTTGGGTCGCTTAGGTAAACTATCATATCGTCTGCAAATAATGATAGTTTCACTTCTTCCTTTCCAATTTGTATCCCTTTGACTTCCTTATGTTGTCTAATTGCTCTTGCTAGAACTTCAAGTACTATATTGAAAAGATATGGAGAGAGAGGGCAGCCTTGTCTAGTCCCTGATTTTAGTGGGAATGCTTCAAGTTTCTCTCCATTTATTTTGATGTTGGCTACTGGTTTGCTGTAGATTGCTTTTACTATGTTTAGGTATGGGCCTTGAAAAGAACTCAAGAAGTTAGACCGCAAAGAACCAAATAACCCTATCAAAAAATGGGGCACAGAGCTAAAAAAAAGAATTTTCACCAGAAGAAATTCGGATGGCCGAGAAACACCTTAAGAGATGTTCAACATCATTAGTCATCAGGGAAATGCAAATCAAAACAACCCTGAGATTCCACCTCACACCAGTCAGAATGGCTAAGATTAAAAACTCAAGAGACAACAAGTGCTGGCGAGGATGTGGAGAAAGAGGAACACTCCTCCACTGTTGGTGGGATTGCTAAATGGTAAAACCACTCTGGAAATCAGTTTGGCGGTTCCTCAGAAAATTGGGCATGGCACTTCCAGAGGACCCTGGCATACCACTCCTGGGCATATACCCAGAGGATTCCCCTACATGCAATAAAGACACATGCTCCACTATGTTTATAGCAGCCTTGTTTATAATAGCCAGAAATTGGAAGGAGCCCAAATATCCCTCAAAGGAGGAATGGATACAGAAAATGTGGTATATTTATACAATGGAATACTACTCAGCAATTAAAAATAATGAATTCATGCAATTTGTAGGTAAATGGTTAGACCTGGAAAATATCATCCTGAGTGAGCTAACCCAATCACAAAAGAATGCACATGAAATGCAATCACTGATAAGTGGATATTAATAAGCCCAGAAGCACTAAATACTCAAGACACAAATAGCAAGTCAAATGATTCCCAAGAAGAAGAAAGGAGAGGACCCTGGGCATGTAAAGATTGCATCCAGTTTAGTAAAGAAACCGAGGGGGGAGGGGGAATGATTGGGGAATAGTTGGGGGGGAGAAAACTATGGGAACTATGGTGGGTGGGAACTGGGAAAGGGGAAAGCCTTTGAAATGTAAACATAGAATATAGAAAATAAAAATAACTAAAAAAAAGTGCTGGGAATGGAAGCTGAGCTTCCTGGCAGAGTGGCTGAGCTGGCCTTTGTAGCAAAGGGGCAAAGGAACTAGAGCTTCTTGAAAGCAAAAGAATTTCAAGGACTGTCACAACTCTTGAACATCAAAGATGTCAGAACATTATTTTCTCCATCCCTTAAAGCAGGAGATGGCAAAGACAAAGCTGTTACACTGAGAATTCCAAGACTTTACTTTCTCTGGGTATTCTGATTATTACACGGGGACAGAAAAAGAACATCAGGAGTCACAGAGGGTCTTACCTATGCCAATTTAAGGCAGAGCAACACTGCCTTCACTCCCATGGGTTCTTTGTTTTTGGTCTTTTTTTTTTGAGACAGGGTTTCTCTCTGTAGCCCTGGCTGACCTGGAACTTACTCTGTAGACCAAGCTGGCCTCAAACTCAGAAATCTGCCTGCCTCTGCCTCCCAAGTGCTGGTATTACAGGTGTGCACCACCACTGCCCAGCCCTGTGGGTTCATTTAGCTTCAGCTTCTATCTGAAAGTAGTGCCAGGGAGAGAGTTGTGCTCCTGGGAATGAATGACCTTTTGATCTCAGAACTCCTCTGACCTCCCCTTCCTGAGAGTTCCCACTGCAGCTATTTTTATCACTAGTTGTGCATGGCAGGCATTTCTGTATTGTAACCAAAGACCTGTCAGTGTTGGTACACTCAGACATAGACAGGGTCCTCTGGCCACCTCTGGGATGTTTGGTGTTTCAGTAGAGGAATTTGATCAGTGTGTTGGCCATGTTCTCCCTCTGCATGTCCTTGGATTGGAAGCCATGTCCTGGGACTATGTTGCATGTGTTTCTTCTGCATCTCATTGAGTTCTCTATGATTCTGTCTCCAACTCATATTCTCTCTCATCCATTGACTGTCTCTTTTTCTAATTGTTCTATATGTACCGAAGAGCATGTGTGTGTTTCTTGTGCGTGTGTGTATATGCACTTGTGTGTGTGCACATGATCGTGTTTTCTCCTTTGCATGAATTTTGCTTGTTTAGATTTCTCTCCACTCTTTGAAATTCAGGGATCTGTGAAATCCAGTATACTCAGAGACAGTAATGGTACAGGCATTTCTACTGGTTCTTATTTGATCTCTCTGTTTCTGTCTCTGTCTCTGTTTCTAATTCTCTGACTCTGTGTCCCTTTCTCCTTCTTCTTTCTGTGTGGCATCCTGTTAGTTTGTTTGTGTGCACATGTACATCTATGTTCTTATGCTGGGCCATTCTAAACACTGGTGTTGTATGGTCTAATCTCAAGAATTGTTTAATGGCTGCTTGTGAAGTAATAGTTGTCCAGGATTTAGAATCCTGTTGTCAAAACAGGAAAAAAATAATCACAGGTATCTATTTGGCAAAGACCTGTGGCCCAGGCTCTTGAAGGCACAAGGAGCTAGACTGCCCTTCCATCACTACTGAGAGAACACAGGAAGGCTGGGCACCCTCCATCTGGATGCCTAGCTTCTACTGTCCTTGGGACAGGAGAAAAAGCTTCCAAAGATAAAGAAGATCCCAGTATGTAGAATCTACAAAGTGAAATACCTGGGCTGGGGTAGTACAAGACAGAGTCTGAGTTCATGTGTTCCTAAAAACACATGTTCAGGGAGTACTATCTTCATGGGGACAGGCCCTAATATACACCAAATCCATTCTATGAAAAATTAAATTTAAAGGAGAAGGAGGTCATGTCATTTCTACACAACTTAGAGATGGAGATTATTGAGGTCCGACAGAAATACAAGGAGAACAAGAAAGAGATTATGTTCTATCTATAACTACTGTTCAGGGAGTCTACCAGATGTGGAATTTACTTTTCTGCCTTCCTTCATTCTGGACTGGAGAGTCTGCAGGTCTGGTTCTATCCATTCTGCATTTTAGCCCTCATGGTGTATTGTGACTTTTGGAATAGTTTTCAAAATCTCTAAGAAACTCCTTACTCCATTACTCCTACAAGCTTTGTCCAGGAATCCTCAGGAGCCTCTCAATAAAAGAGTGATTCATATCATGATAGGTTTATTATACATTATTAGGTCTTTTGGGATCAGGCATGGTTTTACAGAGCCAAATATGATGTAACACAAGAACAGAATGTCTTCCCCTTGGTCCTACTGACCTACGTTGAGGGTATTTGCAAACTACAAATTGATGTTGCTGAAATGCATTGGGCTGTCATGGATAGTTGGAGATCCCTCTTTCTTTGGGAGAGAGATGGAAACTTGTTTGGTCTGAAGCAATATTTTTTCTACCTTCAGGTTGCTGCATGCACTTTGTGCAGTTCTCATGGAAGTATTAGGTCTTCATGGGAACCTGTTTCCTGATGGGGTTAATGGGACCTGAATGTAGGAATGGGAGAAGAAGACTTCATGACCTTACCCTGCAGTTTTTTTTTCAGGAACTTGCACAGCTGGCTCCTGATACAGAAACAACTTATGAATAAGAGGTGAGTCATACTGAAGCAGGAGAACAAGGAAGTATATGCTGATTGGGCCATCATTCAGCAATACCTGGTTTATTTGAACCTGAATGATAAAGATGAACAGGAGAAGACCAGCATCCTCCAGGACCAACAACATCAGGTAGATCCAAGCAGCTCAGCTTGGCTATTACTGACTGAGATCATATACCCACTGCATCCATTTCTGGTTTCAGCCCGTACCTTTCTAATCCACACACCCAAGGAGCCACCCACTTCATGAAATGTACTTGTTCATTGCTCAGTCAATGCACAAGTATTCTGGGATGATAGTCCCTTGTGAGAAACTGAAGTATTGGCAAGTATACCTTGCTACTGGTGTTTAATCTGAAAACTAGTAAGAGTGATAAATCAATAACATGCCAATTTCCTCCATGTGATCATGATAGGTGGTACGCTTTGCAGAGCTTTGAGCAAGTTAGTTCGAGGTCCTATGACAGACATGATGAAAGAGTCATGTGTCTTCCCAAATTGAAGCATCTTACAGGGTTATATGAAAACGAAAATATGAAATATTTGCTTCTCATTGTCATTGATCTGGGTGGCAGGTGTCATTTTCCTTACTTCCTGCAACCCAATGAGTTCTCTTCCAATTTCCTATTTCTTTATATATACTGATAGAAGTCTGAGAGGCAGCTGGTCAGCCTATGTGGTTGGTAAATGTTGCTGGATATTTTGCCCTGCCTGCAGTTATAACACAAATAGTGTCAGTTAAAAGGTCAATGATAACATTCCTGTTGATTTCGTGGGAGGCAGCAACTGGACAGCTGACATTTAGTTCCCCACCAAGCCTCTGTCTTAATAAGAGTCTTCCTCATCTAGGTCTCCAAAACTGTAGCAAGAGCTGATATTTCCACAGCCCAGGTAAAGCCTCCTGCAGAATGAGATGCCAACTCAGGAGACCCTGATAAGCTCCATCCTCAACAGCCACAGAATTCATTGGAGGAACCTTCTTCTACATAATTAAATTCCTCTGGGTGAATAGGACCTAACTGCCTAGCCAGGAAGCCAACCAATTAATAAGTTATTCCCTTTCCTGTACTGACAACACCCCTTGAGAGAGAACTCAGGTGACTGCCCTGTTACCATGTGTCCAAGAGTTTTTACATCTTTGTAAAAAACCTGTCGCCGTTTTTACATCTTTCTTGCTAAAAGGGCAGTGAGAGAACTTTGCTTCATAAAGTAATTGTCATTTAAAGCCTGTTTTCTTTAAAATATATTTCTGAGGAATAAAAAATTGTTTGTGACTCATGACTCTTAAGACAATCTTCCTTATTTATGTGTTCTGTCCTCTTCTATAAACCTAGACTTTACAGTCTGAGATGGTTCTCTGTGAAAAATAATTCAGACCAATTTGCATTATGAACATTGAGTTAAAAATATTCCATAAAATATTGGCATAGAGAATCCAAGGACATACAAAATACACCCTCTACCTTAATCAATTCGTCTCCATTTCAAGAATGCAAGCATGATACAATATAGGAAAACACTTCAATGCAATCTACCAATTAACCAACCCAAAAGAAATATAACCCCATGATCATCTCATTAGATGGTTAAAATGTCATTGACAAAATCGAACTCACCTTCATGTTAAAAGTCCTGGGGGGGGAGAGGAATTATGTGACATATGGTGGGGGAGGGGACTAGGAAAGGGGAAAGCCTTTGGAATGTAAACATAGAATATAGAAAATAAAAATTAAATTAAAAGTCCTGTATTTCGGGGATAGAAGGATAATAATTAAACATAATAAAATTAATAAACACCAACTCTATAGAGATCATCAAGTTCAATGGAGAGAAACTTAAAGCTCTTTCACTAAAATCAAGGTCAAGTAATGGCTAATCACTCTCTCCCTATCTATTCATTAGGGTCCTTTATTTTCTAGCCACAGCAATCATAAACAAAAACGACATCAAGAGGATACAAAAGGTAAAAAAAGAAAATGTCAAAGAACTGCTATTTGCAAACTATGTGATAATATACATAAGAGATTCCAAAGATGTACCAGAGAAATACAGCTGATAAACAACCACAACAAAATATCCAGACATAAAATGAACTAAACCCAGAGGATTCCCTAGCATGTAATAAGGATGCATGTTCCACTATGTTCATAGCAGCCCTATTTATAATAGCCAGAAGCTAGAAAGAACCCAGATGTCCCTCAGTTGTGGAAAGGATACAAAATATATGGTATATATACACAATGGAGTACTATTCAGCCATTAGAAACAATGAATTCATGAACTTCTTAGACAAATGGATAGAGCTAGAGAACATCATCCTAAGTGATGTAACACAATCTCAAAAGAACCTCATGGCACGCAATCAATGATAAGTGGATATTATCCTAGAAGACTGGAATACCTAAGACACAATCCACATATCAAATGATGTGCAAGAAGAATGAAGGAGTGGCCCCTGATTCTGGAAAGGTTCACTGCAGTAGTGTAGGGGAATACCAGAACAGGGAAGAGGGAAGTGCTGAATGGTAGAACAGGGGGAGGGAAGAGGGCTTATGGGACTTTCGGAAAGGGAGGAGCCAGGAAAGGGGGAAATCATATGAAATGTAAATAAAGAATATATCGAATAAAAAATAAAACATGAATCTTCTCTAAGAAAAAAAATGAACTAAAAACGTCAGTAGATGTCTTTATTGAAATGGTATAACCTAAAAAATAAATTTGGATAACAACATCTTAAGGTAGACAGAAATAATATAAAGGATCTTGGTGTAAGTCTCAGCATGCAATGAAATACCTATAGGACAAGATTTTCTAATCTCTCATAGGAGAAACTGGAGAAAATATCATTTGATGGAAAGAGCTACCATGGTGGTTAGAATTAACATGGTGAACATGGACATCTTTAAAAAAGCAGCCTACAGATTCAATGCATTCCCATCAGAATTTTAACACAATCAACTACAATTCTCAATAGAGCCCTTCTTACATTCATAAAGAAAAAGCAGTGTGTTATTTAGGTTTTCTCTTACTGTGAAAAGTCACAATGACCATAGCAACTTTATTATAAGAGAAAACATGTAATTGGGCTGTCTGACAGGTTCCGAGATTCAGTCCATTATCATCATTGAGAGAAGTCCAGGAGTGCCCAAGATGGAATGGTTCTGGAGGAGCTGAGAGGATGACCTATGTTGTCTTCTGAATGCAAATAGGAGAAGACTGTCTAATGTGTAGCTAGGAGGAGGTTCTCAAAAACCAGGCCCACTGTGACACACCTCCTCAACAGAGGCAACAGATTTAAACAATGCTACTGCCTTGGTTAAGCATATTAAAACCACAAATTCCACTCACTGGCTAACATAAGCTTCTTCAAAGAGATAAGTCTATGTGGACATACCTATCCATAGCCTAACAAAAATACACTTAATATGGTAGATTTTCAGGGAAGTAAATTCATCTGTGGCCTTTTAAAACTTCTATTGTAAACTGGACATCATAGCAGTGGACTATAACCCCAGGATTCTGGGTGATGTGAGGCAGGGGATAGGTTTGAGACCAGTCTCGGCTACATGACACCCTGCAAATGATGGACAGTTGTTGGAGCACAAGGATTCTTGTGTTCACAGACTAGCATTAGGGAAACCAGGAATGTTAAGTGCTGTACAAAGCTCTCTCCTTCATGGATGTTTAACCGTTCTCTGCCCAGAAGATGGGTAAGGGAGGTGACTCATAGTCTCAATGATCTCTGTATTATCTGGATGACTGAGAACACACCAGATCCTCCCCTTAGGCCCATAAGATAACACATGTAACCTATCTTTAGAACCCCTCTTCATGGAATAAGGGACATGTACTTTGAGTAGAGTTTTGATGTAACTATGCCTGCTTATGCACATAGGATTGTGTTATATAAGAAACTGGTTTTCCAAATTTTACTGTATTTAAATATGCATGAAATAACCTGCCTTGTGTCAGAAAAAAAGGAAAAACAAGAAGGTCCCATCAGAACAGAGCCTAGCCAACTCTTTTCTAAGTAGCTGCCTCAATCAATAGGAACAAGGTTAAGAAACGTAGCCTTTTTGTAGGTTTGCCTTGAGGGTTCACCTCCAAGAACTTCCCAGTCAATTTTTGGGCATGTGAAGATGGTCCTCTTCAATCAGAAAATGTAGAATGAAATTTTCCCACTAATCTTCATTTATATTTTAAATTGTGAATAGGTAAACTCCAGGTTCACTAGTTTATGACTATCTTTATTTCAAAGAAGCCTCTGGCTCTTTGTCTTGTCCACCATGGCACTTCTATTAACAATGGACACTATCAAGTTGTTGTGATGGGAAAAGTTATACCACATGATATCTTAACCAATTCCAGTGAACTGGGTGGGTATTGACTCACCAAAGGCAAGTAGAATGGAGATGAGAAAAACAATCTGTTTTGGTCTTAATAAACTCGTATGTGTTGTTAAAAAAAATAAAGCATGAAATACCAGTATGAAATAATTATAATCAGTATTGGCCTAATTAGAGTGACATCACTTAATATTTTGATTTTATTTTCTTCTTTGATATTCAAGTCATCTAGAGCTGCACTATACAAGATCCTAAAGCCTTCCATTGTGGTGTTCCCCATCCTTTACTATCTCCTTAAGTACTTATAAGGACTTACCAAAATCTGATGGCTTCTCAGTTTGTCCACAGCAAGTGTGATCTCTCTATCCAAGGGTCTTGCCAAAAGTTGCAGAGCCGGCAAATTGTTCTACAATACAAAAACCCCAGAAACTAAATTCTACCAGTGAAGTCTCAGGAGTTCGATGAGGGGCTGAAATCCTGCTATGGAGAGTCTATTAAAGCACCCAGCTGTCCTTTCTATCTCATTGCCCTCCTAGAAGAGCATTACAATACTTCTTCAATATACTTCAATTAAAAGACTTTCCATTTCTTTAGATATATTCATTCCCACTCAGCTTGTCCCATGTTATGCTCTTGAGCTGGAGTGAACTTTTAAAGCTGTGCAGTAAAGGTGTGTGTTAGGACTGACCCACACTACAAGTCCTTGTGTACAGTAAGCAGAAAGCTCCTAGGTTAAAGGTCTGTGCCAGAGGTGAACAATACCACATTAAAATTTTTCAGTAGATAACACATTCTTAGAGTTCACAATGTGATCAAATATCCTGTAACATCATTAGTAATATTTCCAGTGTCAAATTAAGCTCTCTGAGAAATATCCGAGTTGTTTCCATGCATATCTGAGTGCATATACATGGGAATCCTGAGGAACATCACAACTGTGCTATTCAAGCTGTTGCATAAGGTGAACAGGGAACCAAAACCACCAAGGAGACCCTGGTATTTGACACAAAGAAATTCCCTTCCCTCTATTCATATAGTGTATGGCAAGTCAGCATTCCTGCCCTTGTCTCACTCCAAAAAGTGCTGCTGAATGGAAGTGTTGGGGTCCAGGGGTGATGCCACAAATCACAAAACCACGATTCTCAGTTAATCAGGGATGGTTAATTTTATCAAAAACATCCGGGGAGTTTCAGGACACATTGAAAAGACCAAAGCTAAGAATAATAGGTATAGTATCGTGTGAAGATTCCCAAATTAAAAGGCCAGTAAACATCTTCAACAAAATCATAGAAGAAAACTTCAATAACCTTAAAGAAAAACAAGACCATAAAAGTACAACAAGCCTGCAGAGCACCAAATTGATGGGACCTGAAAAACTCCTCCATTCAAATAATAATCAAAACACAAAATACAGAGAACAAAGAAAGAATATTAAAACTTGTATTGAAAAAGGCCAAGTAATATATAAGGTCAGACCTATCTGATTTACTCCTGACTTCTCAAGAGAGATGAAAAGCAAGAAGATCTTGGGTGGATGTTATCTAGACAGTAAAAGAACAAAAATGTCAGCCTATGCTACTATACACAGCAAAACCGTCAATCACTTTCAATGGAGAAACCAAGGTATTCCATGATGAAATCAAATTCAAACACTATTTTTCCACTAATACAGCACTGCAGAGAATAGCAGAAGGAAAACTCAAAGTCAATGAGTGAAACTAATTAAGTAATCACATCTCAACAACTACAAAAAAGAGAACCACACAATCATAATTCCACCTCTAACAACAACAACAAAAAACAGGGAGCAAAAAAATCATTTATCGTTAATGTCAATCCAAAGTCCTGCAGAGTTCCCAGGAGCTAAACTAGCACCTAGAGTGTTTGAAGGACAGGTCTATGGCTCTAGATTGTATGTAGTACAAGACTTCCTTATCTGCCATCAATGGGAAGGAAGACCCTAGGACCTGTTGCCCAAGCAAAGAGAGATGAAATAGTGACAGAAGAATGGGTACGTAGGTGGGGGAGCACGATCTTAGAGGCAATGATGACAGGAAGTGGGATAGATGGAATCCAGGAAGGGGGACAACATTAGAATTCTAAAAAAAATAAAATAGCCAATTAAGAAATGAATAGCCAAAAATAAAATAAAATAAAAAGCAAAAGGGTAAGAGAATAAATAAATAAAAATTAACACAAATTAGACAACCAAAGAAAATTGAAAATCCCTAATGACCTAATGCTGCTTGTATTGTAATACTAATTTGTAGCTCCTAATACTTGTTACCCAAAAGAGGAGTGATGCTGGCCCCACTTAACTGTAATTTATAAAAAAAGATGCCAATGGCCATTAGCTGGGCAGAGGAGAGATAAGTAGGTTTTACTTTTCATAAAATTTGGGAGAGAGAATCATGAGAAGGGAAGAACTAGAAATAATCAGCAAAGAA
Source organism: Apodemus agrarius (assembly GCA_964023405.1). Taxonomy (NCBI): domain Eukaryota; kingdom Metazoa; phylum Chordata; class Mammalia; order Rodentia; family Muridae; genus Apodemus; species Apodemus agrarius. The sequence continues at coordinate 28,183,389 of OZ030006.1, forward strand.
TGAAGGAATAATGTGAAAGAGAGGAGAAAGGAGAAAAAACAGCAGCCATGGTATAATAGAGGAGAGTCTGGTCTTCAGGGCTCACTAATTAAAATAAAGAACAGCCAAGACTAAATAAACATAGTAAGTAATAATTCAGGGTTATTGTTAGGAAGGTACATTCTTACAGCATGGAGTGTAGGCACGTGCACAACTACTTGCTGCTTAAGGCATTTTGTAAATCAAAAATAATGAGAAATGTATAGTCACTATGCCAGCTCAAAAGAAGTTACAAAAAGGAATACATTAGTACGAAAGGAGAGATAAAAATACCAGAGATCACAGGAATTAAGTTAGCAATGCTAAGACAGTTCATCAAAAGATGACTAAGCAAACCACAAATGTTGGAAAAATGACAGAAATTAATACAGAGGTTTAAATACGAATAAAATGTTAATAGGCAGACTTGCAGCAGCAGTCTCCATCTTGCTGCTAGGTCACCAGTAGAGAGGCCCAGGTATGCAGACTAAATTGGAGACTACCATAGCTTGGGTGGAAACCTGCCAGGCTCTAGCCTGTAGCCAGTGCCCAGGAGTTCAATGGGCCATCTCCACAGCCAATGGGCCGTGTACCAACTCAGTTGGAAACCGGCTATCCTGAGGTCTTCTCAGCACTCACAGCGGTGGTCTCCATCTTGCTGCCAGGTCATCAGTAGAGAACCAACAGGCAGGCCAAGGCTTATGGGAGGTTCAATCACCAGCCAGTGACAACAAGGCCAACTAACGCCAGAGATAAACAGATGGCAAAAGGTAAACATAAAGCATTACTAACAGAAATCAAAGCAGCATGGCAGCATCTGAACCCAGTTCGCTGACAACAGGAAGTCCTGGATAGCCCAACACACCAGAAAAACTAGATTTGGAACTAAAATCACTGGTCAGGATGCTGATAGCTGAACACATAGCTAAATCTCTTAAGGAAATACAGGAGGGGTTATAGAAAGTCTTCCAGCAAAACAAAGTATGGGACCAGATGGTTTTAGTGCAGAATTCTATCAAACCTTCAAAGAAGACCTAACACCAATACTCTATCAAACTATTCCATAAAATAGAAACAGAAGGAACACTGCCCAAATCGTTCTATGAAGCCACAATTACGCTGATACCAAAACCACACAAAGATCCAACAAAGAAAGAGAACTACAAGCCAATTTCCCTTATGTATATCCATGCAAAAATACTAAATAAAACTCTTGCGAACCAAATCCAAGAGCATATCAAAATGATCATTCACCACGATCAAGTAGACTTCATCCCAGGGATGCAGGGATGGTTCAATATACAGAGATCCATCAATGTAACCCACTACATAAACAAACTAAAAGAAAAAAAAAACACATGGTCATCTCATTAGATGCTGAAAAAGCATTTGACAAAATTCAGCCTCCTTTCATGCTAAAAGTCCTAGAAAGAACAGGAATTAAAGGCTCATACTTAAACATAGTAAAAGCAATATATAGCAAACCAGTAGCGTAACTGTGGCTTCATAGAACGAGTTGGGAGTGTTCCTTCTGTTTCTATTTGTGGAATAGTTTGAAGAGTATTGGTTTTAGATTCCCAAGTCAAGGGATGGAGAGGACCCTGGTCCAGAAAAGACTAAATCCGGTTTTGTAGGAGAGTACCAAAACTGAGAAATGGTGGGGAGGGGGGTGATTGGGGAATGAGGAGGGAAGAGGAATTATGGGACATATGGTGAGGGGGGAACTGGAAAGGGGAAAGCCTTTGGAATGTAAAGAATATAGAAAATAATAAAAAAAGAAAGACAAGTCTAGGGACTCAGGAAAAGGCTCAGCAGGAAAGAGCACATGCTGCTTTCTAGAGGACCTAGCACCCACCTCAGGAGTCTCACAACCATGTGTAACTCTGACTCTAAGAATCCAATACCCTCTTCTGTTCCACAAGGGCATAGACTTGCACATGGTACACAGCGATGCAGGAAGAATACATACATCTAAAAAATTTAAAGTGTAGAGAAATCTAACGGAGTCTCAACTACAGGCAAATAAGGAAGCCTGAGAAGTGGGTAATAGTCATCCTCCAACTGATAATCCAATACCAAATGGTCAGATCTGAAATCATGTACACAAATATTTTTTCTACAAAGTAAATATTATATATATAATTAAAAAATATGTCTTTCTATGTGTTTCCTCTATTTTATCAGAAAGGTTTTCAATGTAAATCTTTGATTTTATCACAAACATTTCTAATTCCAACTTCAATTAAGTTAGAGTTTTTATATCTACCATTTTATGTGTAAAATTTTCCATGAAATAGTTAATTTTAACATGTTTGTCTATATATTTCTTGAATTTTACCAGATATATTTTCCATGTGAATATTCAATTTTATCTGAATGTTTATAATTCCACCTTCAATCAAATTAGAATTATCTTTATGCTTATCATTTTACCTCTATAATTTCCATAATAATCTTTAATTTTAACAAGTTTTCTATATATTTCTTGAATTTTACCAGAAATATTTTCCATATAAACCTTCAAATTTATCAGAAAAATTTTATAATTCCACTTTCAATCAACTTAGGAATACTTTTATGTCTACGATCTTTATATTTATATAAAATTTTCCATGATAATCTTCAATTCTAAAATATTTTTCTAAATTATTCTACAATTTTATCAGAACTATTTTCCACATAAATCTTCATTTCTATAATAAAATGTTTTATTCCATATTTCAATTAAATTAGCAATGCTTTACATGTCAATCAGGTTATTCTTTAATTTTTTATGAAAATTGCCAATTTTAAGTGTTTATCTGAAATATTTTCCATGTAAATATTTAATTTCATCATAAAATGTTTTACTTTCCTTTTCATTAAAAAAGAAAATAAATTCATCCTTATGAATAAAAAGAGATTAAGGAAAATTGAGGGTTGTGTGGCTATTGGGTTTGTTGAAAGAAAATTATGAGATAGAAGGAACCCCATGGACCAAGATCTCCACCATCTTGGATCCTGCATTTCAACCAGGGAAGCTCCTGATCTACAGAGAGCCCTGCGGTTAGACAGAGTCCTGCAGTCCGCTACTATCTTGGCGAGAGCAGCTCAACTAGATGGAGCCCTGAGGACTGACAGCGCCACCACCTAGCCTCCACCAGTCCAGCCAGGGAGGCTTTGGTTCTGCAGGGAATCCCATGGTTAGACAGAGCCCCGAGACATGCTACCATCTTGAAACTGGTAGCCTAAACAGTTCAACCAGGGAAGTTCCTGATCTACAGAAAGCCTCACAGCTAGAAAGAGCCCTGTGGTCCCCACTATCTTGGTGAGAGCAGCTCAACCAGAGGGAACCCTGCAGATTGAGAGCACCACCTTCTAGGCTCCAGCAGTCCAGCCAGGGAAGCTCGAGTCCTGCAGGGAATCCAGCAGTTAGACAGAGCCCTGAGACCCACAACAATCTTGGAGCTGGTAGCCCAACCAGGTACACAGAGGGCGCCAGAGTGAAGGATTTCCAAGGACATACCCTGCCTGGATGCCTTCCACACCAGGGAGCCGGGCAGCTCTACAGCTGCCTGGGCATTCGGGGGAGCATCTGACTTGCAGGAAGTCCCATAGATAGAGGAGCCCCATGGACTGAGATCCCCACCATCTTGGATCCTGAAGTTCAACCAGGGAAACTCCTCATCTACCGGGAATCCTATGGTTTGATGGACAAGGCACACTAGGGCTCCAACCACAACCAAGAGTAGGGCAGCACATCAGCAATCTGTCCCAGGGGAAAACCAGTCATCCGGTGGTGGGAAAATAGCCTTACAGGTTCAAGCACCAGCCAGTGTCAACAGGACCAACTAACGCCAGAGATAAACAGATGGCAAAAGGCAAATGCAGGAACATTAGTAACAGAAATCAAGGCAATAAGGCAACATCTGTACCCAATTCCCCAACTACAGCAAGTCCTGGATACCCCAACATTTCAGAAAAACAAGATTTGGATTTAAAATCACTGGTCATGATGCTATTAGAGGAACAAAAAAAGGACATATATAAATCTCTTATAGAAATACAGAGGAGATAATGCAACCAGGACACAGCTGGATAGGCGCAGGTAGGGACTCCGTCTGGGGCTAGAGCAGGGAGTGCTGCTAAGCTCTCGCCCAGAGGCGGGCCCAGGCGCCTAGGCTCTGCAGCAAGTCCCTGCGAGCTTAGGACGTGCACCGAGGCAGCCGGATCCACCCAGCTCCCCAGGACCCCGGACCAGCGGTAGCGGCAGGCCTCTATATTGCAACCAGGACACAGCTGGATAGGCGCAGGTAGGGACTCCGTCTGGGGCTAGAGCAGGGAGCGCTGCTAAGCTCTTGCCCAGAGGCGGGCCCAGGCACCTAGGCTCTGCAGCACGTCCCTGCGAGCTTAGGACGTGCACCGAGGCAGCCGGATCTACCCACCTCCCCAGGAGATAGCGGCAGGCCTCCATATTGCAACCAGGACACAGCTGGATAGGCGCAGGTAGGGGCTCTGTCTGGGGCTAGAGCAGGGAGCACTGCTAAGCTCTCGCCCAGAGGCGGGCCCAGGCGCCTAGGCTCTGCAGCACATCCCTGCGAGCTTAGGACGTGCACCGAGGCAGGTGCACCAAGGCAGCTGGATCCACCCAGCTCCCCAGGACCCCAGACCAGCGATAGCGGCAGGCCTCCATATTGCAACCAGGACACAGCTGGAAAGGCACAGGTAGGGACTCTGTCTGGGGCTAGAGCAGGGAGCGCTGCTAAGCTCTCGCCCAGAGGCAGGCCCAAGCGCCTAGGCTCTGCAGCACGTCTGCGAGCTTAGGACGGGCACCGAGGCAGCCTGATCCACCCAGCTCCCTAGGACCCCGGACCAGCAATAGCGGCAGGCCTCCATATTGCAACCAGGACACAGCTGGAAAGGTCCAGGTAGGGACTCTGTCTGGGGCTAGAGCAGGGAGCGCTGCTAAGCTCTCGCCCAGAGTCGGGCCCAGGCCCCTAGGCTCTGCAGCAAGTCCCTGCGATCTTAGGCCATGCACCAAGGCAGCCAGAACCACCCAGCTCCCCAGGAACCCGGACCAGCAATAGCGGCAGGCCCCCATATTGCAACCAGGACACAGCCGGAAAGGGGCAGGTAGACAGATTCCATCAGGGGCTACCACGTGAGGGGATCTGCTAGGCTCTCCCTACTAGGCAGGCCCAGCAGCGCCTGCCAAGGCTCTGCTGCACTCCCCCACACTTCCCGGAGACCTCAGGCCTTGCACAAAGTCAGCGGGTGGCAGCCAGCTCGTGATCCCGTTGAGAAGCAATCATGCATAACCACCAGTAGAGAAACAACAGGTAAGCCCAGCCTCACAGGAGATTCAAACACCAGCCAGTGACAACAAGGTCAACTAACACCAGAAATAACCAGTGGCAAAAGGTAAACGAAGGAATGTCACTAACAGAAATCAAGGCAACATGACAGCATCTGAACCCAGTTCGCCAACAACAGGAAGCCCTGGATACCCCAAAACACCAGAAAAACAAGACTTGGATATAAAATCACTGGTCAGGATGCTGGTAGCTGAACACATAGAAAAATCTCTTAAAGAAATAGAGGAGAAAATGGATCAAAAGTTAGAAGCCTTTACAAGGCAAATACAAAAATCACTTCAAGAAATGCAGGAGAAGATGGATCAAAAAGAAGAAGACAATAAGGAAGAAAGACAAAAATCACTTAAAGAAATACAGAAGAACGTGGGCCAACAAGTAGAAGCTATGAAAGAGGAAACACAAAAATCTATTAAAGAAATACATGAAAACACAATCAAGCAAGAGAAAGATCTGAGCGCATCCATCCAGGTACTAAAAACAGAAGTAGAAACAACTAAGAAATCACAGAGGGAGACAACATTGGAGATAGAAAACCTTGGGAAGAAATCAGGGGCCATAGATGCAAATATCAACAATAGAATAAAAGAGATAGAAGACAGAATATCAGAAGCCAAAGATACCATAGGAACCATTGATTCAACAGTCAAAGAAAATACTAAATGCAAAAAGGCTGTAACCCAAAACATCCAGGAAATCCAGGACACAATGAGAAGACCAAACCTAAGGATTGTAGGTATAGACGAGAATGAAGATGTACAAGTTAAAGGGCCAGCAAATATCTTCTACAAAATTATGGAAGAAAACTTCCCCAACCTAAAGAGAGAGATGCCCATGAATATACAAGAAGCATACAGAACCCCAAACAGACTGGATCAGAACAGAAATACATCCCGTCACATAATAATCAAAACTCCAAATGTACTAAACAAAAAAGGAATATTAAAGGCAGCAAGAGAAAAAGGCCAAGTAACTTATAAAGGAAGACCTATCAGAATAACACCAGACTTCTCACCTGAGACCATGAAAGCTAGAAGATCCTGGGCAGATATAATGCAAACTCTAAGAGAACACAAACTTCAGCCAAAACTACTTTACCCAGCAAAGCTCTCAATCGCCATAGATGGAGACATCGAGGTATTCCATAACAAAACCAAATTTGCACGATATCTTTCCACAAATCCAGCCCTACAAAGGATAATAGGGGGAAAACACCAAGACAAGGACAGAAACTACACCCGGGAAGAAACAAGATAGAAACCTCCTCTCATCAAACCTAAAAGAAGGTAACCTCTCGAATATAAAAAAATAAATAAAATAAATAAATATAATTTCAAAAATGTCTGGAGGAAATAATTACTATTCCTTAATATCTCTTAACATCAATGGATTCAATTCCCCAATAAAAAGACATAGATTAACAGACTGGATACGGAAACAGGACCCTACATTTTGCTGCATACAGGAAACCCACCTCAGTGTTAAAGACAAACACTGCCTTAGAGTAAAAGGCTGGAAGACAATTTTACAAGCAAATGGTCTCAGGAAACAAGCTGGAGTAGCCATTCTAATATCAGATAAAATTGACTTCCAACCTAAAATCATCAAAAGAGACTCAGAAGGTCACTTCTTGCTGGCCAAAGGGAAAATCCACCAAGAAGAGCTCTCAATACTGAACATCTATGCTCCAAATGCAAGGGCACCCTCATTTGTAAAAGAAACCTTACTAAAGCTTAAAGCACACATTACACCTAACACAATAATTGTGGGTGACTTCAACACTCCACTCTCCTCAATGGACAGATCAGGAAAGTAGAAACTAAAAAGGGACACAGTGAAACTAATTGAAACTCTGGACCAACTGGATTTAACAGATATATATATAGAACATTTCATCCTAAAGCTAAAGAATATACCTTTTTCTCAGCTCCACATGGTACCTTCTCCAAATTAGACCATATAATTGGTCACAAGACAGATGTCAACAAATACAAGAAGATTGAGATAATCCCATGCCTCCTATCAGATCACCATGGAGTAAGAGTGGTCTTCAATAACAACAAAAACAACAGAAAGCCCACATACACATGGAAACTGAACAATACTCTACTCAATGACACCTTGGTCAAGGAAGAAATAAAAAAAGAAATCAAAGACGTTTTAGAATTCAATGAAAATGAAGGTACAACCTACCCAAATCTATGGGACACAATGAAAGCAGTGCTAAGAGGAAAACTCATAGCTCTAAGTGCATCCAAAAAGAAACTGGAGAGAGCATACACTAGCAGCTTAATGGCACACCTTAAAGCCCTGGAAGAAAAACAAGTTAATTCACCCAGGAGGAGTAGAAGACAAGAAATCATCAAACTCAGGGCTGAAATCAATCAAATAGAAACAAAGAGAACCATACAAAGAATCAACAAGACCAGGAGCTGGTTCTTTGAGAAAATCAACAAGATAGATAAACCCTTAGCCAGACTAACCAAAGGACACAGAGACAGTATACAAATTAACAAAATTAGAAATGAAAAGGGAGACATAACAACAGAAACTGAGGAAATTCAAAAGATCATCAGATCCTACTACAAAGGTCTATACTCAAAACAACTGGAGAATCTGGAGGAAATGGACAATTTCCTGGACAGATATCAAATACCAAAATTAAATCAGCATCAAGTAGATCAGCTAAATAGTCTCATCACCCCTAAAGAAATAGAAGGGGTTATAGAAAGCCTCCCAACCAAAAAAAGTACGGGACCAGATGGTTTTAGTGCAGAATTCTACCAGACCTTCAAAGAAGACTTAACACCAATACTTTTCAAACTATTCCACAAAATAGAGACAGAAGGGACACTGCCCAACTCATTCTTCGAAGCCACAATTACGCTAATACCTAAACCACAAAAAGATCCAACAAAGAAAGAGAACTACAGGCCAATTTCTCTTATGAATATAGATGCAAAAATACTAAATAAAATTCTTGCTAACCGAATCCAAGAGCACATCAAAACGATCATCCACCATGATCAAGTAGGCTTCATCCCAGGGATGCAGGGATGGTTCAATATACAAAAACCATCAATGTAATCCACTACATAAACAAACTGAAAGAAAAAAATCACATGGTCATCTCATTAGATTCTGAAAAAGCATTCGACAAAATTCAGCATCCTTTCATGCTAAAAGTCTTGGAAAGAGCAGGAATTCAAGGCCCATACATAAACATAGTAAAAGCAATCTACAGCAAACCAGTAGCCAACATCAAAATAAATGGAGAGAAACTTGAAGCATTCCCACTAAAATCAGGGACTAGACAAGGCTGCCCTCTCTCTCCATATGTTTTCAATATAGTACTTGAAGTTCTAGCAAGAGCAATTAGACAACATAAGGAAGTCAAAGGGATACAAATTGGAAAGGAAAAAGTGAAACTATCATTATTTGCAGACGATATGATAGTTTACCTAAGCGACCCAAAAAACTCCACCAGAGAATTTCTACAGCTGATAAACAACTTCAGCAAAGTGTCAGGTTATAAAATTAACTCAAGCAAGTCAGTGGCCTTCTTATACTCAAAGGACAAGCAGGCTGAGAAAGAAATTTGAGAAATAACACCCTTCACAATAGCCACAAACAACATAAAGTATCTTGGCGTAACTCTAACCAAACAAGCGAAAGATTTGTACAACAGGAACTTCAAGTCATTGAAGAAAGAAATCGAAGAAGACCTCAGGAGATGGAAAAATATTTCTTGCTCCTGGATTGGCAGGATCAATATAGTAAAAATGGCCATCTTGCCAAAAGCAATATACAGATTCAATGCGATCCCCATCAAAATCCCAACTCAATTCTTCATAGATCTAGAAAGAGCAATTCTCAAATTCATCTGGAGCAACAAAAAACCCAGGATAGCTAAAACTATTCTCAGCAATAAAAGGACTTCTGGGGGAATCAATATCCCTGACCTCAAGCAGTACTACAGAGCAATTGTGTTAAAAACTGCATGGTATTGGTATAGCAACAGGCAAGCAGATCAATGGAACAGGATTGAAGACCCAGAGGTTAACCCACAGACTTATGGTCACTTGATCTTTGATAAAGGAGCCACAACCATCCGGTGGAATAAAGATAGCCTTTTCAACAAATGGTGCTGGTTCAACTGGAGGTCAACATGCAGAAGAATGCGAATTGACCCACTCTTATATCTTTGCACTAAGATCAACTCCAAGTGGATCAAGGACCTCCACATAAAACCAGACACACTGAAACTATTAGAAAAGAAACATGGGAAGACCCTGGAGGACTTGGGCACAGGGGAAAAGTTCCTGAACAGAACACCAATAGCTTATGCTCTAAGATCAAGAATCGACAAATGGGACCTCATAAAATTACAAAGTTTCTGCAAAGCAAAGGACACTGTCAGAAGGACAAAACGGCAACCAACAAAGTGGGAAAAGATCTTCACCAACCCCACATCCGACAGAGGGCTAATATCCAATATATACAAAGAACTCAAGAAGTTAGACCGCAAAGAACCAAATAACCCTATCAAAAAATGGGGCACAGAGCTAAACAAAGAATTTTCACCAGAAGAAATTCTGATGGCCGAGAAACACCTTAAGAGATGTTCAACATCATTAGTCATCAGGGAAATGCAAATCAAAACAACCCTGAGATTCCACCTCACACCAGTCAGAATGGCTAAGATTAAAAACTCAAGAGACAACAAGTGCTGGGGAGGATGTGGAGAAAGAGGAACACTCCTCCACTGTTGGTGGGATTGCAAAATGGTAAAACCACTCTGGAAATCAGTTTGGCGGTTCCTCAGAAAATTGGGCATATCACTTCCAGAGGACCCTGGCATACCACTCCTGGGCATATACCCAGAGGATTCCCCTGCATGCAATAAGGACACATGCTCTACTATGTTTATAGCAGCCTTGTTTATAATACCCAGAAATTGGAAGGAGCCCAAATATCCCTCAAAGGAAGAATGGATACAGAAAATGTGGTATATTTATACAATGGAATACTACTCAGCAATTAAAAATAATGAATTCATGTATTTGTAGGTAAATGGTTAGACCTGGAAAATATCATCCTGAGTGAATTAATCCAATCACAAAAGAATGCACATGAAATGCAATCACTGATAAGTGGATATTAATGAGCCCAGAAGCCCTAAATACTCAAGACACAAATAGCAAGGCAAATGATTCCCAAGAAGAAGAAAGGAGAGGACCCTGGGCCTGTAAAGATTGCATCCAGTTTAGTAAAGAAACCGAGGGGGGAGGGGGAATGATTGGGGAACAGTTGGGGGGAGAGGAACTATGGGAACTATGTTGGGTGGGAACTGGGAAAGGGGAAAGCCTTTGGAATGTAAACATAGAACATAGAAAATAAAAATTTAAAGAAAAAAAGAAATACAAGGGAAAATGAATAAGTTAGAAGCCCTTGCAATGGAAACACAAAACTCACTAAAAGAAATTCAGGAGAATATGGGTCAAAAGATAGAAGCCAATAAAGAGGAAACACAAAAATCACTTAAAGAAATACAGGAGAAATTGAATCAACAAGCAGAAGTCATGAAAGAGGAAACACAAAAATCTTTTAATGAAATACAAGAAAATTCAAACAAACAAGTGAAGGAAGTGAGAAAAACCATCCAGCATCTAAATACAGAAGTAGAAACAAGTAAGAAATCGCAAAGGGAGACAACATTGGAAATAAAAAACCTTGGGAAAAAATCAGGGGCCATAGATGCAAATATCAACAACAGAATACAAGAGATAGAAGAAAGGATCTCAGGTGCCAAAGATACCATAGAAACCATTGACTCAACAGTGAAAGAAAATGCAAAAAGCAAAATGCTTGTTGCACAAAATGTTCAGGAAATCCATGACACAATGAGAAGACCAAATCTAAGTATTATAGGTATAGATGAGAGTGAAGATAGGGCCATCAAATATCTTCAACAAAATTATGGAAGAAAACTTCCCTAACCTAAAGAGAGAATTGCCCATGAATATAAAAGAAGCCTACAGAACTCCAAATAGACTGGACTAGAACAGAAATACCTCCCGACACATAATAATCAAAACCCCAAATGTATTAAATAAAGAAAGAATATTAAGATCAGTAAGAGAAAAAGGCCAAGTAACGTAGAAAGGAAGACCGATTATAATTACATCGGACTTCTCACCAGAGACCATGAAAGCTAGAAGATCTTGAGCAGATCTCATACAGACTCTAAGAGAACACAAATGCCAACCAACATTATGATACCCAGCAAAATTCTCAATCACCATAGATGGAGAAACCAAGATATTCCATCATAAAACCAAATTTACACAATATCTTTCCACAAACCCAGTCCTACAAAGGTTAATAGGTAGAAAACACCAATACAAGGAGGGAAACTATACCCAGGACAAAGCAAGATAGTAAACATCTTTCATCAAGCACAAAAGAAGTTAACCACTCAAATATGAAAATAACATCAAAAATAACAGGAACTAATAATCACTACTCCTTAATATCACTTAACATCAATGGACTGAAGTCCCCAATAAAAAGACATAGACTAACAGACTGGATACATAAACAGGACCCTACATTTTGCTGCTTACAGGAAACACGCCTCAGGGTCAAAGACAAACACTACCTCAGAGTAAAAGGCTGGAAAACAATTTTACAAGCAAATGGTCTTAGGAAACAAGCCAGAGTAGCAATCCTAATATCAGATAAAATTGACATTCCACCTAAAGTCATCAAAAGAGACACGGAAGAACACTTCTTACTGATCAAAGGAAAAATCCACCAAGAAGTACTCTTCATTCTGAACATCTATGCTCCAAATGCAAGGGCACCCTCATTCATAAAAGAAACTTTCCTAAACCTTAAAGCACACATTACACCTAACACAATAATTGTGGGTAACTTCAACACTCCACTCTCCTCAATGCACAGAAACTAAACAGGGACACAGTGAAACTAATTGATTCATTGGACATATTGGATTTAACAGATATATGCAGAACATTTCATCCTAAAGCAAAAGAATATACCTTTTTCTCAGCAACCCATGATACATTCTCCAAAATCGATCATATAATTGGTCACAAGATAGACCTCAACAAATTTAAGAAGATCAAAATGATCCCATGCCTCCTCTCAGATCACTATGGAATAAGAGTGGTCTTCAATAGCAACAAAAACAACAGAAAGCCCACCAACACATGGAGGCTGAACAATGCTCTACTCAATGATATTTACGCCAAAGAAGAAATAAAGAAACCAAAGACCTTTGAGAATTTAATGAAAATGAAGGCACAACATACCCAAATTTATGAGACACAATGAAAGCAGTGCTAAGAGGAAAACTCATAGCTTTGAGTGCCTCCAAAAAGAAACTGGAGAAATCATACACTAACAGCTTAATGTCACACCTGAAAACCCTGGAACAAAAAGAAGCTAATTCACCCAGGAGTAGTAGAAGACAGGAAATCATCAAAATCAGTGCTGAAATCAATCAAGTGGAAACAAAAAGGACCATACAAAGAATCAACAAAACTAGGAGCTGGTTCTTTTAGAAAATCAACAAGATAGAGAAACCCTTAGCCAGAGTAACCAAAGGGCACAGAGACAGTATCCAAATTAACAAAATTAGAAATGAAAATGGAGCTATAGCAACAGAAATGGAGGAAATTCAAAAAAATCATCACATCTTACTACAAAAGTCTATACCCAGCACAACTGAAAATCTGGAAGAAATGGACAATTTCCTAGACATATACCAAATACCAAATTTAAATCAGGATCAACTAGATCAACTAAAAAGACCCATAACCCCTAAAAAAATAGAAGAGGTCATACAAGGTATCCCAAACAAAAAAAAAGCACTGGACCAGATGGTTTTGGTGCAGAATTCTATCAGACAGTCAAAGAAGACTTAACATCAATACTCTTCAAATTATTCCACAAAATAGAAACAGAAGGAACACGACCTAACTCATTCTACAGAGCCACAATTATGCTTATACCAAAACCACACAAAGATCCAACAAAGAAGGAGAACTACAGGCCAATATCCCTTATGAATATTGATGCAAAAATACTCAATAAAATTCTTGTCAATCGAATCCAAGAACACATCAAAACCATTAGTCACCATGATCAAGTAGGCTTCATCCAGGGATGCAGGGATGGTTCGATATATGGAAATAAATTAATATGATCCACTACATAAACAAAGTTTAAAAAAAACACATGATTATTTTATGAGATGCTGAAAAGGCATTTGACAAAATTCAGCATCCTTTCATACTAAAAGTCCTGGAAAGAATAGTAATTCAAGGCCCACACGTAAACATAGTAAACGCAATATATAGCAAACCAGTAGCCATCATCAAATTAAATGGAGAGAAACTTGAAGCAATCCCACTAAAATCAGAAACTAGGCAAGGCTGCCCTCTCTCCATATCTTTTCAATATAGTACTTGAAGTTCTAACTCGAGCAATTAGACAACATAAGGAGGTCAAAGGGATACAAATTGGAAAGGAAGAAGTCAAACTATCACTGTTTGCAGATGATATGATAGTATACTTAAGTGAACCAAAAAACTCCACCAGAGAACTCCTACGGCTGATACACAACTTCAGGACAGTGGCTGGTTATAAAATCAACTCAAGCAAATCAGTAGCCTTCCTATACTCAAAGGGTAAGCAGACTAAGAAAGAAATTAGGGAAATGACACCCTTCACAATAGCCACAAACTATATAAAGTAAATTCGGGTGACTCTAAACAAATAAGTGAAAGATCTGTGTGAGAGGAACTTCAGGTCTCTGAAGAAGGAAATCAAAGAAGACTTCGAAAAATGGAAAAATTTCACATGCTCGTGGATTGGCAGGATTAATATAGTAAAAATGGCCATCTTACCAAAAGCAATCTACAGATTCAATGCAATGCCCATCAAAATCCCAACACAGTTCTTCATAGAGTTAGAAAGAGTAATTATCAAATTCATCTGGAATAACAAAAACAAAACAGGACAGCTAAAACTATTCTCTACAGTACAAGAACTTCTGGGGGAATCAATATTCCGGAACCCAATCAGTACTACAGAGTAATAGTTTCAAAAACTGCATGGTATTGATACAGTGACAGACAGATAGATCAATGGAATAGGATTGAAGACCCAAAAATGAACCCACACACCTATGGTCACCTGATCTTTGACAAAGGAGCTGAAACCATCCATTGGAAAAGAGAGCCTTTTCAAAAAATGGTGCTGGCTCAACTGGAGGTAAGCTTGCAGAAGAATGCACATTGATCTATTCTTATCTCCTTGTACTAAGCTCAACTCCAAGTGGATCAAGGACCTCCACATAAAACAAGACACACTAAAACTAATAGAAAAGAAACTAGGGAAGACCCTGGAGTACATGGGCACGGAGGAAAAGTTCCTGAATAGAATACCAATAGCTGATGCTCTAAGATCAAGAATTGACAAATGGGACCTCATAATATTACAAAGTTTCTGTAAGGCAAAGGACTGTCAAGCAGTCAAAATGGCAACCAATGAATTGGGAAAGGATCTTCACCAACCCTACATCCGACAGAGGGCTAATATAAAATATATACAAAGAACTCAAGAAGTTAGACTCCAGAGAGCCAAACAATCCTATTAAAAATGGGGTGTAGAGCTAAACAAAGAATTTTCACCTGAAGAAATTCGGATGGCTGAGAAGCACCTTAAGAAATGTTCAACATCAGTAGTCATTAGGGAAATGCAAATCAAAACAACCCTGAGATTTCACCTCACTCTAGTCAGAATGGCTAAGATTAAAAAGTCAGGAAACAGCAGGTGTTGGCGAGGATGTGGAGAGAGGAACACTCCTCCAATGCTGCTGGGATTGCACAACCACTCTGGAAATCAAAACTTTCTTCCAGCATTTTACTCTAAGGGAGTGTTTGTCTTTGACTCTGAGGTGTGTTTCCTTTTTGCAGCAAAATGTAGGGTCCTGTTTCCTTATCCAATCTGTTAGTCTATGTCTTTTTATTGGGGAATTGAGTCCATTGATGTTAAGATATATTAAGAAATAGTGATTATTTCTTCCTGTCTTTTTGATGTTATTTTTGTTTTTGAGTAGTTATCTTCCTTTGAGTTTGATGGAAGAAGGTTACTATCTTGCTTTTTCTTGGGTGCAGTTTCCATCCTTGTATTGGAGTCTTTTTTAGAGCTGGGTTAGTGGAAAGATCAAGTTGGCTTCATCCCAGGGATGCAGGGATGGTTCAATATACGGAAATCCATCAACATAATCCACTACATAAACAAACTCAAAGGAAAAAAACACATGGTCATCTCATTGGATGCTGAAAAAGCATTTGACAAAATTCAGCATCCTTTCATGCTAAAAGTCTTGGAAAGAACAGGAATTCAAGGCCCATATCTAAACATAGTAAAAGCAATTTAGCCAACATCAAGGTAAATGGAGAGAAACTTGAAGCAATCCCACTAAAATCAGGGACTACACAAGGCTGCCCCCTCTCACCATATCTCTTCAATATAGTACTTGAGTTACTAGCTAGAGCAATTCGACAACATAAGGAAGTCAAAGGGATACAAATCAGAAAGGAAGAAGTCAAACTATCACTATTCACAGATGATATGTTTGTATACTTAAGTGACCCAAAAAACTCCACAAGAGAACTCCTACAACTGATAAACAACTTCAGCAAAGTGGCTGGTTATAAAATCAACTCAAGCAAATCAGTAGCCTTCCTATACTCAAAGGACAATAAGGATGAGAAAGAAATTAGGGAAATGATATCCTTCACAATAGGCACAAACAATATAAAGTGTTGGTGTGACTCTAACCAAACAAGTGAAAGATTTATATGACAAAAACTTCAGGTCTCTGAAGAAGGAAATTAAAGACCTCAGAAAATGGAAAAACCTTCCATGCTCGTGGGTTGGCAGGATTAATATAGTTAAAATGGCAATCTTGCCAAAAGCAATATACAGATTCTATGCAATCCCCATCCAAATCCCAACTCAGTTCTTTATAGAGTTAGAAAGAGCAATTCTCAAATTCATCTGGAATAACAAAAAAAAACCCAGG
This sequence comes from Apodemus agrarius, assembly GCA_964023405.1. Taxonomy (NCBI): domain Eukaryota; kingdom Metazoa; phylum Chordata; class Mammalia; order Rodentia; family Muridae; genus Apodemus; species Apodemus agrarius. The sequence goes on from OZ030006.1 coordinate 28,199,880, forward strand.
ATAGCTAAAACTATCATCAACAGTAAAAGAACTTCTAGGGGAATCAATATCCCGGACCTCAAGCAATACTACAGAGCAGTAGTGTTAAAAACTACATGGTATTGGTACAGTGATGGGGAAGTGGATCAATGGAATAGTATCAAAGACCCAGAATAAATGGAGCTGGAGAACATCATACTAAGTGAAGTGACCCAGTCTCAAAAGAATACCCATGGTATGCACGCACTGATAAGCGGATATTAGCCTAGAATCTTGGAACACCAAAGACACAAATCATACCAAGTGATGTCTGACAAGAAGAATGGAGTGGACACTGGTGCTAGAATGGACCAAAGCATCATTGTGAGGGAGTACAAGAATAGGGAGGTGGGAGGTGGTGGATGAGGGAGCAGGGGGAGAGAAAAGGGCATGTGGGACCTTTGGGTGTGGGGAACCAGAAAAAGGGAAATGAATTGTAAATATAGAATATATCCAATAAAAAAGAAGAAAAAAGAGAGGATCTATAGAAGAATATTTTCCATAGTTCTCAAAAAAAAAAAAAAAAAAAAAAAAAAACAAAAAACAAAAAGAAAGTATCAGAACAGAGAAATGGGGGAGGGGTGTTTGGGGAATGGGCTGGGTGAAGAGGACTTATGGGACATATGGTAAGGGGGAAACTGGGAAAGGGAAAAGCCTTTGGAATATAAACAAAAAATATAGAAAATAAAAACATATATAAAAAATACACATATGCCAGCCATTTAATTTTAACAATGAAGACTCAAGAGCCAGATGCTGGGGCGAGAACATGCCAGCTCAAAGAAACAGGGACAACCCTCAGCTGACCTTCCTATTACACAATGCCCTCAATATCTTGAAATTTAAAGACTTTCCTTTGGTTTACTTATATTTATTCCCTTCCAAGGGTTACTTGCTCTGCCTATTGACCTGGAGTTGACCTTCTTTTGCTTTGCAATACAGGTGTGTGCTAGGCCTAAGCCACAGGACAAGAAAGTACAATAAACAGAAAGCTCTTGGGTTAAAGGTCATAGCTCTGGCTGAGCTACACTATAAAATATTTTATTTGTTTGTTTGTATTTTCAGTAAATAACACAATCTTAGAGTTTACAATCTAAACAAATATCCTGAAACTTTAGTTAGAAAATTACATTCATTGTAGAAATCCAGCTTTCTGTCAATTGTTCTGGTTGTTTCCAGGCATGTCTGAGTGCATCATCATGGGGAAAAAATAATCCTAAGGAAGCTCAGAACTGGGCTCTGAAGGTGTTGCACCTGGCCAATAGGGACCAGAAAAAGCACCAAGGACACCCCTGATCCTTATCACAAGGAACAAATTTCCCATCCTTTTGTCACATAATTTATTGCAAGATGTCACCATTCCTGACCTTGGCTCATTGTCCTAAGTGTTGCCGAAAGGAAGTATTCATATATAGTTATCACCCAACAAACCACAGGAACACTAAATTCAGTTAAACAGGGATAGTTTATTGAATGCATACCTCGAGGCTGATTAATCAGGGCAACAGATCAATAGTATGCACTAGCTATTTCTCATGGCCAGCTCTGCGTAAAAACCACACAGAACTCATGCACAAGGGCTGAAAATGCTGCCCTATGTGGGCCCTGACTCAAGCTATCTTAGACATAATAGTACATACTGACCTTAATTTTGATAGGTCCTATGGGAAGTACATGAATGTGGAAATTAATGAAATTATCAAACACCACAACATACAGAACTTACCATGGTTCGTGGTCAGTGTGACCCTGCTCTGAATCAAGATGTTTTCTTTTGTGTTATATCCATGACTGGGAGGCATATTACATCAACAGTATGAAACAGAGGCTCCTAAGACCCAAAGGGGACATTAGCCAAAATGCACAGAGAAGGAAGAGATAGAATCTGTAGAGACCACCTCTAGTAGATAACTATACCTCCACATAACTGCATCCACCCCTGTGACATTCACCATCAAGGGACCCACCCATCTCAAAATTTTTAACCCTGAAAAGTTCCTGAGCAGAAGAAGAGCAGGGAAAACGAATGGAGCAGGGTCTGAAGGAAGGGCCATCCAGGGACTGCCCAATCTGGGGATACCTCATGTCTGCAGTCAGCAAACCAGACACTGTTGGTGTGGAAAAATGGCTCCTGCTTTCAGGAACCTCCCCTGAGGATTCTAAGGGCAGGTTGGCCACCAACTGACAGTTGGAGCCAACCATTAGACTGAGTTCAGGGAACCTGGTTGGGGAGCTGGGAGAAAACCTGGAGGAGCAGAAGAGGATGACAACCCCTTGGAAGAACAACATCTGCTGACAGGACCACCTGGTGCTCCCAGTGACTAGACCACAGAGAAGTGTTAAGGCAGGGATATAGAGCTCTAGATACATTGTAGCAGGAGATGGCCTTGCCTGACAGCAATGGGAGGAGAGGCTCTTAGTATTGTGGATGATTGATGTCCCAGTGTAGTGGGATGCTGAAGCAATAGGACAAAAAAGTGTGGCTGACTGGGGGATTGGGGGACAGGAAAGGGCAGACATGGATTGAGGGGTTGTTGGAGGGATAACCAGGGGTGGAATCTCATTACAGATGTAATAGAATGGAATGATTAATAAATAAATTTAAAACAATTCACATATGCCAGCCATTTAATTTTTAACAAAGAAGGCTCAGGACCCAGATGTTGGGGTGAAAACCTGCCAGCACAGAGGCAGGTAAAGTCCTCAGCTGACCTTCCTACTCTGCTGACCTCCCAGAATGAAAGCATTTTTTATCCCTCTCCACACTGCACTAAATATTTTTCAGTTATATTCATTTACTTTCCACTGGTGACTTGCTGTGCTTCTTGACCTGGAGTTGACTTTCTTTTGCTTTGCAATGAAGGTGTGTGCTTAGGCTGAGCCACAGGACAAGGAAGAACTTGTTTACAATAAACAAAGCTCTTGGGTTAAAGGTCTGTGGTAGGGCTGAGGTACAACAAAAGTTTTTTTTTTTCTTTCAGTGAAGCACAATTTGTAAGCTTATGTCAGCAAGCAAATAAGTGCTGCTGAATGGACTAGTTCATGTCCAGGTGTCTCCAAACTAACCACATACACACTGAATTCAGTTATAGATGGATGGTTTATTGGATGCACACCTCAAGACTGGCCAATCAAAGCAACAGATCAATATTCTGCACTAGGTATTCCTCAGGGTCAGCCCAATGCAAAAACCACAAAGAGCTCATGCACAAGGTCTGGGAATGTTGCCCTGTGAGGGCCCTGACTCAAGGCATTTTAGACATAATAGTACACACTGACCTCAATTTTGATGAGTCCTATGTAAAGCATGTAGGTGTGGAATTTCATATAACAAACCTCACAACATACAGAACATAACATGTTATATTGTCAGCATGCCACTGGTCTGAATCAAGATTTTTGTCTTTTTGTTTTGTTTTGTTTTACATCCCTATCAGGGAGACATTTTACAGCAACAGTATGAAATAGATGGCTGGCTTGTGACAAAGTTTCTTCAGTTATGCTGGGTGAGAGGGGCAAGCCTTATCAGGAAGCATTGTATCATTATTAAACATTATTAAACATGACCTTAAAATGTTTAGACAAGTTCTGTGTCCACAACATTTGCTCCTTGGAAGAAGAGAGAATGTGTTTGTTTCCTGAAAGGAGGAGCGAGAACAGTGTTGCTCAGCCTTCTCCTTGCCCATTCTACATGATTCTGTCCCTGCAATGATCTGAGAATGCTCCGACCTTCCCCCTGAACCAGGTCTAAGCATAAAACTGCCAGGAGACCGTGCTGGTGTCCCGCTCATCACTTATGCTCCCTGTTCCATGAATGTACATGTGTGAGCAAATACAGTGTGGTCATTTGTAGGCTCCCTAGTTCAGACTGTTGCTGTAATATGCCTGCCAATCAATGAAACAGAAAAACAACTTGTCTCAGAGCAAAGTCATGTTGATCACTTATTCTTATGTTCCTTATGATGATTGTTAAAATTATAATGTTGCACAAATTTACATAGGACTCATGAAATTTATAGTTAATATAATTTATAGTTAATATACAGTTAATATAGTTATATCTAAAATAGCCTAGACTGACAGAATCTCATTTTATAGCTTACAGAGAGCTGTAATCGTTCTTTGTTGATGCTGGTGCAGAGATGAGACCCTCATACACTTCCTGAGGGCCTTTACATTGGTGGCTCCAATATTTTACTTTCCTCTGCCAACTGATCTCCAGACTCTTGCCAGAACCGTGATGAAGGCAACTCTCTCTCTCTGGTAAGACTTCTCGGGTCAGCTTTCAAATGCTAAGCACAAGTCTTTATGAGTGTAGCCCCTAACACACATCCACATATTAATCTGCCCTGCAGTCTCTCCCTGAATATGATTTCATGCACCTATACATTAGATAGGAGAATTTTAGACTGCATATTTAAACTGGAGTGATTTCTCAGTAGATTTTAATAGCTCAGGTTGCTGACCAAGGTTAAATTTGAGGTAGGATGGGACATTTCTGGGAAGTGTTGCAAAAGGAAACCCTCAGATATACAGGGATTACTGAGGTGACTGCAATCAAGCTTAGAGCAAACCCTGAAAGGAGGATGGGCTCAATGGCTATGCCCAAGGAGAATCTCCAGAAAGGGTACCTCAGCTTCCTGTTCAGTCCCAGAACATTAGCAGGGAGCCAAAGCCATGACATCAGCAGTCCCTTCTTGAACATTCTATTGACTCCTTGGAGTTCTTGGCATGAGCTGTGATATCACCAGTGTTGTAGCAACAGCACAAACACTGAGTTTTCTCAGTCTGTGTCTAGAGGATACTTTGGTAGACATGTTTGCCCGACTCAGAAAACTTTTTCGGAGAACCAATGTATATGGGAGAGAAGCTAGAGAGAGGAGGAAGGAACGTGGCCTTTCAACTGAGAGTAATGAAGGAAGAAGGTGGTCTTGGAGAAGGTGGAGTAAGTACTCAGAAGTGGATATTGAGTTTCCTGCCAGGGTGGCTTGGGGTGGCCTTTCTAGCAAAGGGGCAAAGGAATTGAAGCTACTTGGAAGCAAAAGAAACTCCAGCATTTTCACAACTCTTGAACATCAAATATATCAGAACATTATTTTCTCCACCCCTTAAAGCAGGATATGGCAAGGCCAAAGCAGTTATGCTGTGAACTTCAATTCTTCACTTTCATGATGTATTATGGTTCTTACTTGGGGACAGAATGAGACCATCAGGAGTCATAGGAGATCTAACCTATGCCAATTTGGGGAAGAGCATCACTGCATTCACTTCCATGCTTCTTTTATCTTCAGGTTCTCTCTCACAGTAGTACCAGGGAGAGAGTTGTGACCCTGGCAAAGACCTCTTTTTCTCACAACTACTCTGACCTCCTCTCCCTGAAAGTTCCCAGTTAGCTTTAACACTGGTTGTGGGTGGCAGAAATTATTGTCCTGTAACCTAAGACTTGTAAGATGTGTTACACCCAGAGACTCCATCCTCTGGCAACTTCTGGATTGTTTGGTTTGTTTTTTTTTTCAGTAGAAAAAACCTGATCCCTGTGTTGGATATGTTGTTCCCTTACAGGAATTATAAGCCCATGACCTGAGCCTAGAGTAACAGGGTAGGAGAGCTGAACATCACACAGCACTCATGAACTTGTGGATAGTGAATTAATCATGTAACTTGTGAAACCACAGGACTGAGGATGCTGAAGCAAAATTGCACTCTGTGCATTTTGTTAATAAGCCAGGAGAAGCTATCTCTGTTATCATTATAAGAATATATAGGGAGACAGAGGACATACCTGGTTCCTTACATCTCCTAATCTCTATAGAGTGATGGGTGAACTGAGAACCATTGAGGATGCATATAAAGCCTGGATGAAACTCTGTATGGTGTCACTGGGTACTAGACCTGTTGTCCTAATGTACGGTCCTCAGAAAAGGATGTCTACATTCTATACATTCCTACCATGGAATTTCTCTTGTGTTCTTTTACCTACAGGGGCTGGCAGGCAGACATCAACCCCTGCAACTATCCTAAGCAAGAAGCAGGCCAAGGAGGAAGAGGAGAGGCTGACCAGAGAGTTGCAGCTGGTTACACAAGAGAGAAACGAGCTGAGAGATCGCTTGATCTATGTCACAGAGGGAGCCATGAACAAGAAGTATGCATTGCTCAAAATGCTGTGGTTTTGTCTGGAGCCCAAAATATCACACTTTTCTTTTTAAGGTGGTGGATCATAGGAAGGTGTATCTTCATGATATCCCTGGGCCAAACCTCATGTCCCTAAATACTTCTTAGAGGAGAGGCAGATCCTGAAGCTTGGTCAGAAATAACATGGGAAGTGGACTCTTCTGTTGCCTCCTGGTCATAAGTGGCACTTGTGATCTGAGTTAAGAATTCAGGGATAGAGGCGATGGAGAGAGAGTTCCCAGAGTGCATTTGGAAAGCCCTTCAAAGGGGGTGCTTATATGAGGTTCTAGGAGCTGAGAGTTTGTTGTGTTTATACTGCACTGGCAGGAGACTGAGTGCTGGAAACTGCTAGATGCAGCTGGAGGGGCCTGGTCCCACATTGTTCATCTCAGTGCTTGACTATTGACTGGACAACTGAGGCTCTGCCTGTTCCTCTTTCTCTGTGTGACTTATTATAATATGAGACAGTAATGTTGCATGCATTTCTTGTGCATCTCATTGCATTTTTTCTGCTTCTGTCTCTGATTCACTCTCTTTCCCATTCTGTGAATGTTCCTTTTCTCACTCTCATGTGTGTACACCTCACTGTATGTCTGTTTCTGTTTCTGTTTGTACATGTGTGTATGCACATGATTGTGTTATATCCTGTGAATGAACAAATGCATGTTTATATTTCTCTCCACTCTTTGAAATTCAGGAATCTTTATAATACAGGATACTCTGAAACAGTAATGTTGCATACACATCGGATTCTCATTCTTCTCTCTCTGCTTCTGTCTCTGTCTCTATTTCTCATTCTCTGGGTCTGTGTCCTTTTCTCCTAATTTGTGTGTGCCAATCTATATTTGCTTCCCCGTGTACATAAAGTGCTTCTGTTTTGCATGTTTATATTTATCTCCACACTTTAGAACCTTGTGGTCTCTGTTTTGTACTCAGGATTTATATGAAGTTTCAAGGCGATGTGAGTCCTGATGTCTGGGAGCCCCCACTTTAAATAGCACTGGTCCTTCCCATCATGAGCACATTTATGTATACAGTTGCATCTCTTGGGCAGATTATAAAGCTGTGCTGATGTCTGGTCTCATCTTAAGAAATATGTGTAATGTCTTCCTCTGAAGTATTAGTTATCCAGGAATTAGAATCCCTGTTGATAAAACAGGGAAAATATAATCACAGGTGTCTAGTTGGAAAAGACCTGTCGCCTAGGCTCTTGAGAGCATGAGGGTCTAGACTACACCTCCAGCCCTAATGAGTAAATACAGGGAGCCAAATCACCCTACATCTGGATGCCTAGCTTATGCTGTCCTTGGGACAAGATAGAAAGTTTCCATAGATGAAGAAGAGTCCAGCATGTAGAATCCAGGAATTGACTTTCCTGTGCTGGGTTATACAAGACCCAGTCTGTGTTCAAGTGTTCTTAAAAGCACATGTTAATAGAGTTCTATCTTCCTGGGGACAGGCCATACTACACACCAAATCCCTCCTATGAAAAATTGAAGTTAAAGGAGAAGGAGATCATGTCATTTCTACACACCTTAGAGAAGGAGAACATTGAGGCCCGACAGAACTTCCAGGAGCTGAAGAAGGAGATTAACTTCTATCAGTAAGTACTGTTCAGGGAAACCAACAGGTGTGGAATGGCCATTTCTGACTTCCTTTGTTTCTGAACTGGAGAGTCTGCAGGTGTGATTATATCCCTTCTGCCTTTTAGCCATCAGTGTGAGTTAAGATTTCTGGTGTAAGTTTTCAAAGTCTAAAAGAGACTCTTACTCCTTTAAACATTATCCAGGCATTATCAGGAGCCTCTCATTAGAAGAGTGATTCACATCATGAGAGGGCTAAAGTACAGTCCTAGGTCTGTGAAGCTCAGGCATGGTTTTACAGAGTTAAATGTGATGTAACAAAAGGATACAATACCCTCCTCTTGGTTCAACTGTCCTGCATTGAGAGTATCTGCAACCTACTAATTGATGTTGCTGAAATGCATTGGGCTGTCATGGATAATTTGAGATACCTATTTGTTTTGGAGAGGCATGAAACCTTATTGCTCTATGGGCTGTGGCAATCACTTTTTCTTACTTCTAGTTGCTATTTGCTCTTTGTGCAGCTTACAAGAATGTATTGAGATGTGTTGTATTAGGGCTAGATGGGAACCTAGGTCCTGGTGGGGTTAATGGGACCTGGATGTAAGAGTGGGAGGAGGAGCCTGCAGGATACTACCATGAAGATTGTGTTTCCAGCAACCTGCACAGCCGGCTCCTGATGCAGAAGAACCTTATGACTAAGAAGTTAGTCACACTGAAGCAGGAGAACAAGGAAGTACACGCTGACTGGACCATCATTCAGCAATACCTGGATGACTTGAACCTGGTTGATAAAGATGAACAGAAGTCCTTCATCCTCCAGAGCCAACAACATCAGGTAGGTACAAGCAGCTTGGCCAGGCTTATACTGACTGATAACATTTTCCATTTCATTCATCTTTGCTTTCACACAGCACCATTCTAATGCACACTTCTAAGCAGCCACACACCTCATGGGATGTAGTTGCTCATTGCCAGGTGATAAGCTCTTGTGATAAGCTGAGTTATGGCAAGTATGCCTTACTACTCCTCTTTAATCTGAAGACTAATAAGAGAGATAGATCATAACATGCCAAATTCCTAAACCTATTCATGTTAGGTGGGATGATATGAGTAATATCTAGGTCCTGTGACAGAGGTTATGCAAGGATCATGTGACTTCCCAAGTGTGAAGCACCTTGCAGGGTTAAAATTCAAACAATAATGCGAACTATGTTCTTCTCCTTGTCTTTGATCTGTGTGGAATGTGGCATTTACTTTTCTTCCTATAACCCAATGAGGTCTTTTTCAATTGCCCATTTCTTTGTGTGCACTTATAGATGTCTTAGTAGCAGCTTGTTAGCCCATGTTTTGGGTGAATGCTGCTGGATATTTTGCTGTGCCTGAAATTATAAGATCAATAACATTCCTTTTGAGTCAGTGGGAGGCGGCAACCTGACAGCTGACTTTTAAATTCCCAACAAGCCTTTGTCTTAATAACTGCCTTCCTCTTCTAGGATGCAGAAAGTGTAGCAAGAGCCGAAATTTCTACAGCCCAGGAAGAGGGCCTCCTGCAGAATGAGTTACCACTTCAGGAAGATCCTGCTGAACTCCATCCTCAACAGCCACAAAATTCCTTGGATGAGTCTTCTATACATAATTCAATTCCAATGGTTGAATAGGCCCTAACTACCTAGCCAGTGAGCCAACCAATTCAGGATTTTAATCCCTTTCCTGTGCAAACAACACACCTTGGGAGAGAACTGAAGGGACCGCCTTGACAACATGTGTCCAAGAGACAAAACAGACTGTATGTCCCTGTTGCTAAAAGTGCAGTGAGAGAACTCTGGTTCATATAATTTAGTGTTAGAGTTTTGGTTGCGTTTTGTTTTTTGCTATTTTCTTACTTGTCATGTTATTGGATATAATATATTATTGTTATTGTGGTTTTTCCTTATACTTTTCATTGTTTATAGAAATTATCTTTAAATGCCTGTTTTTTTTTAGTTATTTTTATTTTCTATATTCTATGTTTACATTTCAAAGGCTTTCCCCTTTCCCAGTTCCCACCCACCATAGTTCCCATAGTTCTTCTCCCCCCCAACTATTCCCCAATCATTCCCCCTCCCCCCTCGGTTTCTTTACTAAACTGGATGCAATCTTTACATGCCCAGGGTCCTCTCCTTTCTTCTTCTTGGGAATCATTTGACTTGCTATTTGTGTCTTGAGTATTTAGTGCTTCTGGGCTCATTAATATCCACTTATCAGTGATTGCATTTCATGTGCATTCTTTTGTGATTGGGTTAGCTCACTCAGGATGATATTTTCCAGGTCTAACCATTTACCTACAAATTGCATGAATTCATTATTTTTAATTGCTGAGTAGTATTCCATTGTATAAATATACCACATTTTCTGTATCCATTCCTCCTTTGAGGGATATTTGGGCTCCTTCCAATTTCTGGCTATTATAAACAAGGCTGCTATAAACATAGTGGAGCATGTGTCTTTATTGGATGTAGGGGAATCCTCTGGGTATATGCCCAGGAGTGGTATGGCAGGGTCCTCTGGAAGTGACATGCCCAATTTTCTGAGGAACCGCCAAACTGATTTCCAGAGTGGTTTTACCATTTTGCAATCCCACCAACAGTGGAGGAGTGTTCCTCTTTCTCCACATCCTCGCCAGCACTTGTTGTCTCTTGAGTTTTTAATCTTAGCCATTCTGACTGGTGTGAGGTGGAATCTCAGGGTTGTTTTGATTTGCATTTCCCTGATGACTAATGATGTTGAACATCTCTTAAGGTGTTTCTCGGCCATCAGAATTTCTTCTGGTGAAAATTCTTTGTTTAGCTCTGTGCCCCATTTTTTGATAGGGTTATTTGTTTCTTTGCGGTCTAACTTCTTGAGTTCTTTGTATATATTGGATATTAGCCCTCTGTCGGATGTGGGGTTGGTAAAGATCTTTTCCCACTTTGTTGGTTGCCGTTTTGTCCTTCGGACAGTGTCCTTTGCTTTGCAGAAACTTTGTAATTTTATGAGGTCCCATTTGTCGATTCTTGATCTTAGTGCGTACGCTATTGGTGTTCTGTTCAGGAACTTTTCCCCTGTGCCCAAGTCCTCCAGGGTCTTCCCAAGGTTCTTTTCTAATAGTTTCAGTGTGTCTGGTTTTATGTGGAGGTCCTTGATCCACTTGGAGTTGATCTTAGTGCAAAGAGATAAGAGTGGGTCAATTCGCATTCTTCTGCATGTTGACCTCCAATTGAACCAGCACCATTTGTTGAAAAGGCTATCTTTATTCCATCGGATGGTTGTGGCTCCTTTATCAAAGATCAAGTGACCATAAGTCTGTGGGTTAATTTCAGGGTCTTCAATCCTGTTCCATTGATCTGTTTGCCTGTTGCTATACCAATACCATGCAGTTTTTAACACAATTGCTCTGTAGTACTGCTTGAAGTCAGGGATATTGATTCCCCCAGAAGTCCTTTTATTGTTGAGAATAGTTTTAGCTATCCTGGGTTTTTTGTTGCTCCAGATGAATTTGAGAATTGCTAAATGCCTGTTTTTTAAATGTATTTCTGATGAATAAAAATTTATTTGTAACTCATCACTTTTGAGACCATATTATGTATTCTGGTTTTCTTTCCTATCCTGTAGATCTAGACCTCACAACCAGAGGTGGATCTCTGTAAGCTCCAGGAAGCCTGTGCTACACACCGGTTTCAAAGCCCACTAGGGTATACAAGACAATAGACTTTTGTATGAATAATGTGGCTTCTCCCATGGATACACACTTTAGGATGTAAACACTGTCATACTCTATCCATGCTGTCATATACTCTCCTACTCCTAAAATATATTACTCTATTAGAATGGAGACTGCAGCTCCTATCTATTCAGCATAGTCCATGATTTTCTACTTAGAGCAATCTAACAACAAAATGACATCAAGGGTATACTAAAGGTAAAAAAAATGTCAAAGTATTGCTATTTGCACATGATATGATAGTATACATAAGTGATTCCTAAAGATAGCTGATAAACACTTACAGGAAAGGCTGTTGATAAATAATGAACTTAAGAAAGTCCATATCTGTCTTTTTTGAAATTATAAATAATCTGAAAAGAATTAGGAAAGCCACAACTTATAATATTGAGGATTAATAAAATGTATCTTGATATAAGTTTATGCAAGAAATGAAAGAACTAAAGGACTAGATTTTCAAATCTATGCTCCAAATTCAAGAGCACTCTCATTCATGAAAGAAACTTTACTAAAGCTCAAGGCACACATTGCAAATGACACAATTACTGTGGGTGTCTTCAACATTCCACTCTCCTCGATGGACAGATCAGGAAAACAGAAACTAAACAGAGACACTGAGAAACTAATTGAAGGTTTGGATCAATTGTATTTTATAGATATATATAGAACATTTCATCCTAAAGCAAAAGAATATACCTTTTTCTCAGCATCTCAGGGTACCTTCTCCAAAGTCGACCATATAATTCGTCACAAGTCAGACATCAACATATAAGAATATCAAACTAAGCCCATGCCTCCTATCAGATCACTATGGGGTAAGAGTGGTCTTCAATAGCAACAAAAACAACAGAAAGCCCAATACACATGGAAGCTGAACAATGCTCTACTCAATGACAGTGAGATCAAGGAAGAAATAGAGATAGAAAAATCAAAGACTTTTTAGAATTTAAAGAAAATGAATGCACAACAGACCTAAATTCATGGGACACAATAAAAGCAGTGCTAAGAGAAAAACTCTTAGCCCTGAGTTCCTCCAAAAGGAAAATGGAGAGAGCAAACACTACCAGCTTAAGGGCACACCTCAAAGCCCTGGAACAAAAAGAAGGTAATTCACCCAGGAAGAGTAGAAGACAGGTAATCATCAAACTCAGGGCTGAAATCAATCAAGTATAAACAAAGGGAACCATACAAAGAAAGAATCTAGAAAAAAAATATCATAAGGAAAGGGCTCCCATGGTCAGAGTTAAAAGGGATTAACATAGACAAAATAGACATCTGAGGGAAAGCAACTTACAGACACAATGCATTCTGATCAAAATTCCAACACAATTAATTTCATGTCTTGATAGTGCCCTTCATATGTTCCTATGGATAAACAAAAATCCCAGTGTCTTCATTAGGTTTTACATTACTGTGAAAAGACACAATGACCAAAGCAACTTTGTTATAAGAGACAACATTTAATTGGGCCTGGGTGACAGGTTCTAAAGTTCAGTCCATTATCATCATTGAGAATAGAGCAGAGTCCAAGATGGCATGGTACTGGAGGAGCTGTGAGAAGGAGCTGTGTCTCCTTCTGCATGCACACAGGAGAAGACTCTCTAGTGTATAGCTACAAGGAGGGTCTCAAAGTCCAACCCACTGTCATACATCTACTCCAAGGAGGTTACAACTTTTAACAGTTCTATTGCCTTGGTCAAGCTTATTGAAACCACACATTCCACTCCCTGACTTGCATAAGCTTGTTCAAATGAATGAGTCTATTGTGACCATTCCTATCCATAACATATCAGAAAATATACTTAATCCAACTCAGAAGTCCCATAGACCATAGGAGGTAAAACAATGTTAAAAGTCCAAAATTCAAAGTCTCTTCTTACATACAAAGAATCTCTAAAGTGTAATCTATAAAATCAAAAGATGTACATCACAGGTGTCTAAAATCACAAGATATATACTGCCATTGAAACATTTCATACTGAGAAAGTACCAGACTAAAGCAAGAAAAAAACACAGCTTCTCAAACTGCAAATGCACATAATAAATTTTACTAAAGCTCGAATCATGCATTGCATCTCAGACAATGATAGTGGGTGACTTCAACACCACATTCTCATCATGGACAGATCAGGGAAACCCAAACTAAACAGATACAGAATAAAACTAACAGCAGTTATTGACCATGGAATAACAGATATCAAAAGAATATTTCATCCTAAAACAGAAGAATACACCTTCTTCTCAGCACAACATGGTACTTGCTCCAAAGTTGACAATCCTCTTGATTACAAAACAAGCTTCAACTGACACAAGAAAATTGAAATAATAGAATCATCCTATTGGATCACCACAGACAAAGACTGGTCTTCAATAGCAACAAAAGCGATAGAAAGACCACATAAACACATAGGCTGAACAATACCCTACTCAATAACTTGGTCAAGGAAGAAATAAGAAAACATTTTATAATTTAATGAAGATGAAGGCACAACATCCCCAAACTTATGGAACACAATGAATTCAGTGCTAAGATAAATACTCAAAGCTCTGAGTGCATCCATAAAGAAACTGGAGAGAGCAAACACTAGAAGTTTGACAATATACCTGAAAGCTCTAGAACAATAGGAAGCAAATACATCCATGAGGAGTAGATAGCAAGATCACACTTGAGTTACCAAAAGGCTCATTATCAGTGAGCATCTTTTGTTCCCCACCCCCTTGCCTTTTATCCCCAACTTGTTTTGTTTTGGAGGCAGGCTCTAAGTACACTGTAGTCCTGGCTGGCCTGGAGCACTGATATCCATTGCCTCTGCCTCTCAAGTGCTGGAAACATTGGCATATGCCACTGTGCCCAGCTCCAAGTTGTACTTCTATTTTTACTTTTTATGTGCATGAGTGTTCGCCTGTATGTATGTATGTATGTCCACTACATATGTGGCCTAGTGCCCACAAAGATCACAAGAGGCACCAGATTCCCTGAAACTGCTTCTTGGAACTAAACTCGTGTCTTCTGTTAGACCAACCTGTGCTCTTAGCAGCTAAGTTGTTCCTTAAGCCTGATCCAACGTGAATTTTTATAATGTAGGAGTAGGCTAAATAGGAACTTTAAGAACTGTAGGACTTGCAAAGAGGAAAACTCATAGCCTCAATAAAGACATTGGAGAGATCTTGCTCTAGCAGCTTAACTGAAAGCTCTAGAACAAAAAGTAGCAAACATACCCAAGAGGAGTAGATGGCAGGAAATAATCAAATTCAGGACTCAAATAAACCAAGTAGAAAGAAAGAGAATTATAAAAAGAATCAACAAAACCAGAAGCTGGTTCTTTGAGAAAACCATCTAGATAGATAAATCCTTAGCCAGACCAACTAGCAGGCACACTAACAGTAGCCAAATTAACAAAATCAGGAATGAAATAGAAGAAAAAAAACAGAAACTGAGGAAATACAAAAAACATTCTAACAGATTCAGATTCTACTAAAAATGTATTCAACAAAACTGGAAAATCTGGATGAAATAGATAGAATTTCTAGACAGACAACAGTTACTAAAATTAAATCAGGATAAACTATCTATATAGAACCATAACAACCAAGGAAATAGAAGCAGTCATTAGAAGTCCTCCAAGCAAAAATATCCAGGGCCAGTTGGTTTTAGCACAGATTTCTATCAGAACTTCAAAGAAGATCTACTACCAATATTTCTCAAAAGCTTTCAAAATATAGAAACTAAAGGAACACCAACCAATTCTATCTATGAAGACAGAGTTATACTGATGCCCAAACTTTAAGCAGAATCAACAAACTAAGAGAACTTCAGACCAAATTCCATTATGAATATCAATGCACAAATACTCAACAAAATTCTCACAAATTGAATCCAGGAATGCATCAAAACAATCACTCACTTTGATTAAGTAGGCTTCATCCAGGAATGCAGGGATGGTTCAATGTATGGATATCCATAAATGTAATACACTCTGTGAACAATCTAAAGATGATAACCACATGATTATCTCATTACATGCTGAAAAAAACACTGGACAAAAGACAACACCCATCCATGTTAAAAGTATTGGAGAGATCAGGAATTCAAGCTTCATACCTAATTATAAGAAGAGCAATATACAACAAACCAATAGCCAACATCAAACCAAGTTGAAGAAAAACTCAAAGCAATCCCATTAAAATCAGAAACAAGACAAGCCCCTACCTAGTCAAAATAGTACTTGAAGTTCTACCTAGAGCAATAAGACAAGAAAAGTAGCTCAAAAGGATACAAAATTGAAAGGATGAAGCCAAAATATTACTCTTCAGTTGATATGATAGTATACTTAAGGGAACACAAAAATTCCACCAGAGAGATCCTGCAACTTCAGGAAAGTGGCTGACTGTAAAATTGACTCTACCAAATCAGAAAACAATCCTCTACTCAACGTATAAATGGACTGAGTAATCTAGTAGGGAAATGTCACTTTCTCAAGTCACAAATAATATAAAATATCTTGTTATGACTCTAACCAAGCAAGTGAAAAATCTGTTTGACAAGTGTTGTGGATAGCCCTGGGCTAGTACTTTGATGTTAATTCCACTCCTCAGAGGGGCTGCAGATGAGGAGTTGCCTTGTGAACCGTCTCCCCACCTTGACTTTTCAAATAAAGGCTTGAGCCAATGATTGGGCAGGAGGAAAGTGGGAGGAGCAGAGTCTAGGGGAGGAGCTACAGGGTATAAAACAGGAGGAGGAGGAGCAACGGGAGGAGAGAACAGGGAGAAGAAGAGAAGAAACGGGGAGAGAGAAACGGTTAAAGAGAACCAGAGAGGCGGCCGGGAGAGAAGCTCGGGGCCTAGAGAAACTGCAAGTTGTATGGGATAAAATAGATTGAAACAGAGTAGTAGAGTGGGAGGCCTGCCCAGTCTAGGCTTGTAGCTTGTTCTGTTAACCGCTGAGCTGAGCTTTCTTTTACCGGGTAACTGGGTTGGATACACAGTAGCAACAAAATGGCTGCCCAACGTATTGTTTAGAACCTAACAAACCTGAGATAAAACGTTAGCTGCCTGAGAAGCCCTGAACGGCTCAGACAGCAGACAGAAAGGGTTCCGGACCAGGTAATTCATTAATATAAGAGGGGTATATAGCATCTTGATACTAAAGATGAGTAGAACAATGAAGACTGTTTTGGCTCTACGTGATAATATCTTGAGTGATTTGACAGGAATGGATTTAGAGGAAAAAGTCATTGGTATTGCAGTACTTATTCTATTGATTTACTATGTCATCTCAAGAGTCCTAGACAAAAAATTCCTTGCCGTAGAAAAGAGATTACAAGTAACACTAGAAATAAAGGTTCGGGATTTCATAGGTAAAAATAAGGCAGATGCTGGAATATTAGAATTACAATACAAAGAGAAGCTAAGATTATGGAAGCAAGGTTTAGAACAGAAGATACAGGAAATTGTAGAACAGAATAAGAGACAGAAGGAGGAGAATGAAGGTGGGAGACAGGCGTTAGAAAAGATGTTAGAACAAAGGATGAAGCAGTTAGAAACACTAGAATTGAAGACCCAGGAAATTATAGAACAGAATAAGAGACAGAAGGAGGAGAATGAAGGTGGGAGACAGGAGTTAGAAAAGATGCTGGAACAAAGGATGCAGCAGTTCGAAACACTAGAATTGAAGACCCAGGAAATTATAGAACAGAATAAGAGACAGAAGGAGGAGAATGAAGGTGGGAGACAGGAGTTAGAAAAGATGCTGGAACAAAGGATGCAGCGGTTAGAAACACTAGAATTGAAGACCCAGGAAATTATAGAACAGAATAAGAGACAGAAGAAGGAGAATGAAGGTAGGAGACAGGAGTTAGAAAAGATGTTAGAACAAAGGATGAAGCAGTTAGAAACACTAGAATTGAAGACCCAGGAAATTATAGAACAGAATAAGAGACAGAAGGAGGAGAATGAAGGTAGGAGACAGGAGTTAGAAAAGATGTTAGAACAAAGGATGCAGCAGTTCGAAACACTAGAATTGAAGACCCAGGAAATTATAGAACAGAATAAGAGACAGAAGGAGGAGAATGAAGGTGGGAGACAGGCGTTAGAAAAGATGTTAGAACAAAGGATGAAGCAGTTAGAAACACTAGAATTGAAGACCCAGGAAATTATAGAACAGAATAAGAGACAGAAGGAGGAGAATGAGGGTGGGAGACAGGAGTTAGAAAAGATGCTGGAACAAAGGATGCAGCAGTTCACAGATCAGACTGAGCAGCAGAGAGAAAAAAATGAGGATTGGAAGCTAGACTTGGAGAAAAACCTTTTAAAATTAATCAATCAGAATAAAATAGACAGTAGACTATCAGAATTGCAATATAAAGAAAAGATCAACATTTGGAGACAGAACCTTGAACAGAAAATACAGGAACTCAAGGAAAAGGAAAATACTCAGGGAGGGATAGAAGATAAAAGTAGAATAAGCCAACCAAAAGTTATTAAAAAACAAACTTTAGTCTATCCTGTCAGTATACAACAAAGACCTCCAGATAATTTTTTAAATGTCAATGAACAAAACACCACAGCTGCTGAAAGACATTGTACTGTGGAACGAACTATTGAACTAAACCAGCCTGTTTACATGAAGGATATTCTAACAACAGAATGGAGAATGGGAAATGTGTTACGCTGGGGGAGGGGCTATGCCTATGTTTCCACAGGAAAAGAAAAGCTGTGGGTCCCTTCCAAGTTGATAAAGATCAGACATGACAAAGGGAGACCTCCTGAGGACCTTGGCGACAGAGAAGAAAACGGAGACTAACACAGTCAACAAAATAGGTGATGTATATGTTGTAATGTTTATGTCTCTGTATATGGAGACAGCTCTGGAACTGGCTGAGACTAAAATGTCTATAAACAGCCATTAACACTTATTGGGTGTTACAAAACATCCTTTACCAGGACATGGATACACAGTTACATTTTAGTTTGACCAAGTGATCAAGCTAACCTGAGGAAAGGCAGTCAGTTGTCTTTCTTTATTGATCTTCATTGGCCAATATGTGCCTCCTGCATGCTCTGTGTGAATGTCTTTACCTGTTTACTTGTTGCTTTTAAGCTTTGTATACTACAGGGATGAAAGAAGGGAAAGACAGACCTGAAAAGATTCACACATCAGGATGCTGAGATTTGGGACCTTCCATTCCAGCTTCACACTTGACTCTATTTCAACTACATCAAAGCTGATTCTCTTAAAGCCTTGCTTCCAGAACTCTACTTGCCTCTCCAGCCTTTCAGAATGTCATGGTCGAGATGTCATCTGACATAGAGGCACGAACTTTCTCAAAACATAGTGACTGGAAGGCAAATAATGCCAGCTAGTTTTCAAAATTTCCCTTTGGGCCCCCAAATGGGAATTCTTCGCCCCAATTCAGCTGGAAGCAGACAGAAGACAATCATCGTCCCAGTTCCTTATGTGGGGTGGATGGTTATGGTTATTTTAGAAATTATAGATATGTTATAATTTTAGGGATACGTCACAAATGTAGCTTTGGTCAGGGAGGGAACTAAAGAACTTAAACAGGGATTTCTACCTTTCCTTTCATCTTCTCTATTCTTCTTTCTTAGGTAAAGGAGAAGTGGGTGGAAAAGAAAAAGGGGGATATAGTAATATAGAAATTATAGAAATAGACAAATAGGGATTGGTGAGAAAATGTTTATTTAAGCAAAAAATTACATAGCCAGATCTTACATTGGTAGAAGTTTTTATAATTGATGCAAAGCCTATTGGCTCAGAATTTAGTTGATGTAAATTTAAGGTTTTCATTAGTATGAATTTACTATTGATATAAAACTGGGATTAATATTGTTACTTCCATGTAGGCATTGTGCCTATATAACACATTTAAGAATACAAGGCTTAGACCCAGTCCTTCTATAACTGCTAGTATAAACTGCTTTTAGATGATTAAGTAATACAAGTTAAGGGCCAGATAGCAAACTCGTGGTTATGAATTAGTTAAAAGAGTGTTCCTGAGCTATTTTGACTAGAAACAGCCGAGAATAGTCAAGGCTTAACAGTTCAGAGATGTCTTAGGTAGACAAATGGTCTTCAAAGGTGTCAGAAGTCCACAGAATATGTTTATTGACATTTATTTATTAATATTTGACTAGAGACCTGTCTGCTCCTGACAGCTCCCCTTTCTTGAATTCAAAGAAGAACTTGAGCATCAGTGGAGTTGCTTTAGTTGTGGTGAGACAGTCACCAGGCAAGAATTGCCTCATTTCATCTACAAATACTGTCCAAAAAAGGACACACTGCAGAATAGTCGACTGATAATCTCTGCCAAGACAGAGTAATCAGCCCTTAAAAATTCTGCATTACCAAGGTCTGTCAGATGATCCTGGGCCAGAAGGCTGAAGACTGATTTGGTGTATAGGGCCTGTCAGATCAGCGGTCTCTATAAATTGGCTAAGTTTTAGAAGCTATATTTTGTGCTTCTCATACTTTCAGGTAATATTAGTCATTCTTGGATTTCTGATGGGGTTGAAGACTAATAGTCTTATAGCAAGTCCAAGATGGTTAGCATTTAGAAAGATAATACAGATTTGAGAGGATGGTTTTCAGATGGATTACAGTCTAAAGTGTACTTGAGTCAGGTGTAGAATTATAAGTCTTTTAAGTTCCAATAGATGACAGGGGTACTACTTAATTGATAAAAAACGATTGACTGGGTGTTAGGTCTATCCTGTATGCTATATATTACAAAATGGTAATAATTGTGCTCAATTGATGTCTGAGTTAAAAGAGTCTTTTAATTGGACAGAAAGGGGGAAATGTTGTGGATAGCCCTGGGCTAGTACTTTGATGTTAATTCCACTCCTCAGAGGGGCTGCAGATGAGGAGTTGCCTTGTGAACCGTCTCCCCACCTTGACTTTTCAAATAAAGGCTTGAGCCAATGATTGGGCAGGAGGAAAGTGGGAGGAGCAGAGTCTAGGGGAGGAGCTACGGGGTATAAAACAGGAGGAGGAGGAGCAAGAAGAGGAGAGAACAGGGAGAAGAAGAGAAGAAACAGGGAGAGAGAAACGGTTAAAGAGAACCGGAGAGGCGGCCGGGAGAGAAGCTCGGGGCCTAGAGAAACTGCAAGTTGTATGGGATAAAATAGATTGAAACAGAGTAGTAGAGTGGGAGGCCTGCCCAGTCTAGGCTTGTAGCTTGTTTTGTTAACCGCTGAGCTGAGCTTTCTTTTACCGGGTAACTGGGTTGGATACATAGTAGCAACAGACAAGAACTTAAAATTCCTTAAGAATGAAATCAAAGAACTCCTTCCAAATTCTGGCTATTATAAATAATGCTGTTATGAACATAGTGGAGCATGTGTCTTTACTATATGCAGGGGAATCCTCTGGGTATATGTCTAGGAGTGGTATGACAGGGTCCTCTGGAAGTGTCATACCCAAGTTTCTGAGGAAATGCCAGACTGATTTCCAGAGCGTTTGGAAGGACTAATATAGTAAAAATGGCCATCTTGCCAAAAGCAATCTATAGATTCAATGCAAGCCCCATCAAAATCCTAAATCAATTCTTCATAGATCTTGAAAGAGCAATTCTGAAATTCATCTGGAGCAACAAAAAAACCCAGGATAGCTAAAACTATTCTCAACAATAAAAGGACTTTTGGGGGAATCAATATCCCTGACCTCAAGCAGTACTACAGAGCAATTGTGTTTAAAACTGCATGGTATTGGTACAGTGACATGTAAGTAGATCAATGGGATAGAATTGAAGACCCAGAAATGAACCCACAGACTTATGGTCACTTGATCTTTGATAAAGGTGCCACAACCATCCAGTGGAAAAAAGATAGCCTTTTCAACAAATGGTGCTGGTTCAACTGAAGGTCAACATGCAGAAGAATGTGAATTGACCCACTCTTATCTCCTTGTACTAAGATCAATTCCAAGTGGATCTAGGACCTCTACATAAAACCAGACACAATGAAACTATTAGAAAAGAAACTTGGGAAGACCCTGGAGGACATGGGCACAGGGGGAAAGTTCCTGAACAGAACACCAATAGCTTATGCTCTAAGACCAAGAATTAACAAATGGCACCTCATAAAACTACAAAGTTTCTGTAAGGCAAAGTACACTGTCAGAAGGACAAAACGGCAACCAACAAAGTGGGAAATGATCTTCACCAACCCCACATCCGACAGAGGGCTAATATCCAATGTATACAAAGAACTCAAGAAGTTAGACCCCAAAGAACCAAATAACCCTATCAAAAATAAGGTACAGAGCTAAACAAAGAATTTTCACCAGCCGAAATTCAGATGGCTGAGAAACACCTTAAGAGATATTCAACATCATTAGTCATCAGGGAAATGCAAATCAAAACAACCCTGAGATTCCACCTCACACCAGTCAGAATTGCTAAGTTTAAAAACTCAAGAGACAACAAGTGCTGGCGAGGATGTGGAGAAAGAGGAACACTCCTCCACTGTTGGTGGGATTGCAAAATGGTAAAACCGCTCTGGAAATCAGTGTGGCAGTTCCTCAGAAAATTGGGCATGTCACTTCCAGAGGACCTGGCATACCACTCCTGGGCATATACCCAGAGGATTCCCCTGCATACAATAAAGACACATGCTCCACTATGTTTATAACAGCCTTGTTTATAATAGCCAGAAATTGGAAGGAGCCCAGATATCCCTCAAAAGAGGAATGGATACAGAAAATGTGGTATATTTATATAATGGAGTACTACTCAGCAATTAAAAATAATGAACTCATGCAATTTGTAGGTAAATGGTTAGATCTGGAAAATATCATCCTAATTGAGCTAACCCAATCACAAAAGAATACACATGAAATGCAATCACTGATAAGTGGATATTAATGAGCCCAGAAGCCCTAAATACTCAAAGCACAATTAGCAAGTCAAATGACTCCCAAGAAGAATAAAGGAGAGGACCCTGGGCCTGTCAAGATTGTATCCAGTTTTGTAGACCCAGAACAGAGAAATCCTTGGGGGGAGGATGATTGGGGAATAGTTGGGGGGAGAGGAATTATGGGACATATGGTGGGGGGGAACTGGGAAAGGGGAAAGCCTTTGTAATGTAAACATAGAATATAGAAAATAAAAATTTAAAAAAAGGGACTTCTGGGGGAATTAATATCCCTGACCACAGGCAGTATTACAGAGCACTTGTGTTTAAAACAGCATAGTATTGGTACATCAACAGGCAAGCAGATCAATGGAACAGGATTGAAGACCCAGAAATGAACCCACAGACTTATGGTCACTTGATCTTTGATAAAGGAGCTACAACCATCCAGTGGAAAAAAGATAGCCTTTTCAACGTATGTTGCTGGTTCAACTGGAAGTCAACATGCAGAATGCGAATTGACCCACTCTTATCCCCTTGTACTAAGATCAACTCCAAGTGGATCAAGGAACTCCACATAAAACCTGACACACTGAAACTAATAGAAAAAAAAACTGGGAAAGACCCTGGAGGACATTGGCACAGAAGGAAGGTTTCTGAACAGAACACCAATAGCTTATGCTCTAAGATCAAGAATTGACAAATGGGACCTCATAAAATTACAAAGATTCTGTAAGGCAAAGTATACAGTCAGAAGGACAAAACAGCCATCAACAAATCGGGAAAAGATCTTCACCAACCCTACATCAGACAGGGCGCTAATATCCAATATATACAAAGAATTCAAGAAGTTAGACCCCAAAGAACCAAATAACCCTATCAAAAATGGGGTACGGAGCCAACAAAGAATTTTCACCAGAAGAAATTCGGATGGCTGAGAAACACCTTAAGAGATGTTCAACATCATTAGTCATCAGGGAAATGCAAATCAAAACACACTGAGACTCCACATCACACCAGTCAGAATGGCTAAGATTAAAAACTCAAGAGACAACAGGTACTGGCCAGGATGTGGAGAAAGAGGAACACTCCGACACTGTTGGTGGGACTGCAAGATGGTACAATTCACCTTAAGTACTTTTAGTCTTCACAATTTTTGTTTTTATTAGATATATTCTTCATTTACATTTCAAATATTGTTCCCTTTCCTAGTTCTCCCCCCTACAAAATTCTCATATCCCATCTCCCCTCCCCCTGTTCCACAATCAACACTCTACTGCTTCCCTGTCCCAGCATTCCCCCACACTGCAGCATTGAATCTCTCTAGGTCCAAGGGCCTCTCCTACCTTTGACATCCAACAAGGCCATCCTCTGCTGCCTATGTGTCTGGAGCCATGGGAAGCTCCATGTGTACTCTCTGGATGATGGTTTTGTCCCTGGGAGCTTGGGAGTACTGGGTGGCTCATATCATTGCTCCTCCTATGGTGCTACAAACCCCTTCAGCTTCATGGATCCTTTCTCTAGAGCCCACATTGAGGACCCTGTGCTCAGTTCAATGGCAGGCTGATAGTGTACTCCTCTGTATTAGTCATGCACTAGCAGAGCCTCCCAGATGACAGCTATATCCAGTTCCAGTTGCCAAGTACTTGTTGGCATCCACAATAGTGTCTGGGTTTTTTAACTATATAAGGATGGCTCACTCGGTGGGGTAGTCTCTGGATGGTCCTTTCCTCACACTTTGCTCCACACTTTGTCTTTCTATGCCCTCTTGTGGGAATTTTGTTCCCCTTTCTAAGGAGGACCAGAGTATCCAAAACTTCTGTTAGGCAAAGGACAGTATCAGTAGTATAAAATGGCAACCCACAGATTGAGAAAAAAAAATTATAAACCCTACATCTGACAGAGGGCACATATCAAAAATATACAGAGAACTCAACAAGTTACATTCCAGAGAACCAAATAACCCTATTAAAAAGAGGAGTACTGAGCTACACAACGAATTATCAGAGAATGCCTGAGAAGTACTTACAGAAATGTTCAACATCCTTAGTCAACAGGGAAATACAAATCAAAACAATAGAGAATCCACCACTGCACAGGTAACAGCAGATGATAGCCAGGCTGTTGTTGGTGAGACTTCAAGTGGTATAACAACTTTAGAAATCAATCTGGCAGTTTCTAAGAAAATTGAAAATAGTTTTACCTGGAGACCCAGCTATACCACTACTGGGCATATGCCCAAAAAATATTCCAACATAACAAGGACACATTTTCTACTATGTTCATGACAGCCTTGTTTATAAAAGCCAGAAGGTGAAAAGAAGCCAGATGTGCCCCTACAGAAGAATAGGTTCAGAAAATGTTGTTACAGAAAGGAGTACTACCAAGCAATTAAAAACAATGACTTCAGACAATTTGTAGGCAAATGGAAGATCTAGAAAATATCATCCTGAGTGAGGTAACCCAGACACAAAGGAACACACATGTTATGTGTTTACTGATAAGTGGATATTTGTCCTAATGTTTACAATGTCCATGATACAACCCACAGACATTATGGAGCTTATAAAGAAGGGAGCCCAGGGCGTGGCTCCTTTAGTCCTGCATTGAGGGGAGATCACAATGACCATGGCAGGTGGAGGTAGAGGAGACCTGGGATAGAGAGAGGAGCAGGAGGAAATAAGGGGCAGTTTCAGGTACTGGTGAGGATGGGAGGGAAATACAGAGGGTCTGAAAATCAAATAAAAATATGTAGCAGGGACAATGAGGAACTGTGGATAGCCACCTGAGGGACACAAACACCAGATAAACAGGGCTCCCAAGACCCAAAGAGGATTACTTTAGCTAAAATGCACAGACAAGGGGAAGATATAAACTGTAGAGTCCACTTCCAGTGGATAGGTACACCTACTCATACTCCAACACACCCCTGGGACTGCCCTCCTTCAAGGGATGGTGCAACCCACTCACTTCAAAAATTTTCACGCAGAAATGTTGCTGAGCAAAAGAAGAGCAGGGACAACAAATAGTCCAGAGACTGAGGGAAGGGCCATCCATGGACTGCCATACCTGGGGATCCAGTGGAACTGCAGACACCAAACCAGACACTGTTGGTGTGATCAAGAGGTGCTTGGTGACAGTAACATCTTGTGAAGGTTCTTAGGGAAGTCAGGCCAGCAACTGACCATTGGAGCCAACCATTAGACTGAGTTCAGGGAACCTGGTGGAGGAACTGGCAGAAAAGCTGGAGCAGCAGACTGGATTGCAATCCCAATGGAAGAACATCTGCTGCCAGGACCACCCAGTGTTCCCAGAGACTAGACCAGAATCTGAGGAGTGTACAGGGAGGGATCTATAGCTCCAGATACATTGTAGCAGAAGATGGCATTGCCTGACAGATATGGAGGAGAGGGCCTTAGTCCTGTGGAGGATTGACGCCCAGGGTAGGGTGCTGAAGCTGTAGGGCAGGAGAGGGTTGGTGAGTGTGAAGCGCCCTCATACAGGCAAAGGGGAGTGGAAAAAGGCAGATGTTGTTTGAGTGTTTGTCGGATGGGTAACCAGGAAGTGGTATATCATTTGAGATGTAATCAAAGGAATGATTATTAAATAAATGTAAGGGCTGGTGAGATGGCTCAGTGGATAAGAGCATTGGCTGCTCTTCCAAAGGTCCTGAGATCATATCCCAGGAACCACATGGTGGCTCACAACCATCTGTAATATGATCTAACTCCGTCTTATAGAGTGAAGACAGCTACAGTGTACATAATATAATAAATAAATCTTTAAATAAATGAATGAATGAATGAATGAATGAATAAAAAATAAAATTAAAGTCATACATATGCCAGCCATTTAATTTTAACAATGAAGGCTCAGGAGCCAGATGCTGGGTTGAAATCCTGCCAGCTCAAACAGACAGGAAAGCACTCAGCTGACCTTCCTACTCCACACTGTCCTAAATATCTTGCAACTTAAAGACTTTCCTTTGGTTTACTTATATTCATTTCCTTCCAAGAGTTACTTACTCTGTCTGTTGACCAGGAGTTGACCTTCTTTTCCTTGACAATACAGGTGTATATCAGGGCTGAGCCACAGGACAAGAAAGTACAATAAACCTAAAGCTCTTGGGTTACAGGTGATTGCTAGGGCTGAGCTACTTTGTAAAATGTTTTGTTTGCTTGTTTTCAGTAAATAACACAATCTTGGAGATTGCAATCTGAACAAATATCCTACAACAAAAGTTAGCAATGTTACCTTCATTATAGAAATCAAGCTTTCTGTCAATTGTTCTGTTTGTTCTGAGGCATGTCTGAGTGCATCATCATGGGAACAAAATGATCCCAAGGAAAATCAGAACTGGGCTCTTGGAGGTAAGATGAGACATTTCTGAGAAGGTTTTGAAAAATAAACACTCAGAAAGACACATAGGGATGACTTAGGTGTTGCCAATCAAGCCTAGAGCAAACTCTGGCTTTGGAAGGAGGATGTGCTCAATGGCTGTGCCCAGGAGAATCTCTAGGAAAGGGCAAGTTAGCTTCCTGTTAGTACATGGAGAACATTAGCAGGGAGTCAAAGGCTGTACCCCATGACATCAGCAGTCCTTTCTTGGACATTCTATTGTTTCCTAGAGAGTTCTTGTCATCTTCTATGATGTCACCAGTGTTGTAGCAACAACACATTCACTAAGGTTTCTCAGTCTCTAGAGGATAAGTCCATAGATGTGTTTGCTCGACTGAGAAAACTTTTTGGGAGAGCAAGAGTAGATAGGAGAGAGATTAGAGAGAGGAGGAAGGAAACTGCCCTTTCTTCTGAGAGTAACGAAGGACAAAGTAGGTGGTCTTAGGGAATGCGGAGTAAGTTCCTGGAAGTGGATATGCAGGGGTGGCCTGAACTGGCCATTCTAACAATGCGGCACAGGATCTGGAGCCTTTGGGAAGAGAAAGAATTTCATGATTATCATAATTCTTGAAAATAAAGGAATTCAGAACATTACTTTCTCCATTCCTTAAGGCAGGAGATGCCAAAGCCAAAGCTGTTTTGCTGTGAACTCCAAGTCTTTACTTTCAATGGATATAGTGGGTGTTACAAGGACAGAATAAGACCATCAGGAGTCACAGAGGGTGTAACCTATGCCAATTTAGGAGAGGGCATCACTGCACTTCACTCTCGTGGCTTCTTTAATCTTCAGTTGCTATCTGACAGTAGTACCAGGGCAAGAATTGCTCTCCAAACGATGACTTTATGTTCTCCTCTCCCTGACAGTTCCCACCCTATCTTATCACCAGCTATAGGTGGCAGGCATTTCTGTACTATATACAAAAACCTGTCACAGGGGATACACCCAGAGAGAAATGGGATCTAATTGATGCTTCTGGGCTGTCTGAATTTTCAGTAGGGGGATCTGATCATCATATTGACCAGTATTCTCACACTGCATGAAATTTTAATCCCATCTCCTGGGTCTTGAGTAACAGGTTGGGAGATTTGAACATCTCCAAGCACTCATGTACTTATGAACCTTGAATTTATCATCTGACTTGTGAAACAACTTGACTGAAGGCTCAGAAGCCAAGGTACACACTGTGCAGATGTTAGTAATCTAGGAATGCCATCTCTGTGGTCATCATAAACATGTGTAAGGGAGACAGAGGACTCATGTCTGCTTACATCTTCTGGATTCTATAGAGTGATGGGAGAGCTGAGATCCACTGAGGAGGCATATCAAGCCTGGAGCAAACTCTGTGGTGTCACTGGGTTCTAGGCCTGTTGTCCTTCTGTAGTCTTCTGAGTCTCAGGGTAGTCTGTCTACACGCTATATGTCACCACCATGCAAGTTCACATGTGTTATTCTAACTTCAGGGGCTGGCAGGCCAACATCATTCCCTGAAACTGTCCTAAGCAAGAAGCAGGCCAAGAAGGAAAAGGAGAAGCTGACCACAGAGCTGCAGCTCATTACCCAGGAGAGAAACGAGGTGAAAGATCAACTGATCTCCATCATAGAGGGAGCCAGGAACAAGAGGTATACATTGCTGCAAACACGGTGGTGTCAGTCTGGGGTCAGCATTGTCACCCTCATCTTACTCTTTTAAGGTGGGATTTTCTAGGAAGATGTACCGCCAAAACATCCCTGTGACAAACCTCAAGTCCCTAAATACTTCTTAGAGGAGAGGCAGAACCTGAAGCTTGGTCAGGTGTGAGAAGGGAAATGAACTCTTCTGA
Organism: Apodemus agrarius; assembly: GCA_964023405.1. Classification (NCBI taxonomy): domain Eukaryota; kingdom Metazoa; phylum Chordata; class Mammalia; order Rodentia; family Muridae; genus Apodemus; species Apodemus agrarius. The sequence goes on from OZ030006.1 coordinate 28,228,485, forward strand.
TCCCTCCAATTGAAATGAGGGACATTGTTGGAATGAAGAATTCAGTGATAGAAATAGTAGAAAATGAGTTCCCAGAATGCATTGGAAAGCCCTTGACATGAGGTGGCTTTGTGAGTTTGTAGGAGCTGTGAGTTTGTGGTGAGTGTAATTGCCAGGCAGGTGACCGAGTGCTGGAAGTTCCTGGAAGCAGCTCGAGAAGCCTGGTTCTACACTGTTCATCTCAGTGCTTGACTAGACGCCTAAGGCTCTGCCTGTTCCTCTTTGTGGGCCTTATACTCACAGATGGTAATGTTGTATGCATTTCTTATGCATCTCATTATGCTCTCTCAGTTTCTATCACTGTCTCTCTCATTCTGTGATTCTGTTTCCTTTTCTCCTTGTATGTGTGTCCAATTCTCTGTGTCTGTGTATGTTCACATGCACCTACCTGTGCATGCATTTTATATATTCATATTTTCCCCCACAGTTTGGAATTATAGTGGTCTGAGTTTTGTCTTCAGGATTTACCTATAAAACAGTTTCAAGGTGATGTTAGTTGTGAACTCTCAGAGTCCCCACTTTAATCAACACAATTCTTTGGCTATGTGGCCAGAATTGTCTATACATCTGTATCCCTTAGGCAGATTATAAAGACATAGTAATGTCTGGTCTCGTTTCCACAATTATTTGTAGTGTCTGTCTCTAAGGTGTGAGTAATTCAGGATTTAGAATCCCTGTTGTGAAAACAGGAAATATATAACCACAGGTTTCTGGTTGGCAAAGATCTGTGGCCTAGGTTCTTGAGATTATAACTGGTTAGACTGCACCTCCAGCTATGGTGAGGGAACATAGGTAACCATAGCACCCTCCACCTGGACGCCTAGCTTCTGCTGCCCCGGTGACAGGATAACAAGTTTCCAAAGCTGAAGAAGATCCCAGGATATAGAATCTAGACTGTGGATTTCTCGGCCTGGGGAAGTACAGGACCCAGCTTAATTTCATGTCTTCTTAAATTCCACATTCATGGAGTTCTGTGTTCTTGGGAACAGGCCGTTTCAGAGGCTAAATCCAATGTATGAAAAATTGAAGTTAAAGGAAAAGGAGGTCATGACATTTTTGCACAACTTATAAATAGAGAAGATTGAGGCCAGAGAGAACATCCAGCAGCTCAAGAAGGTAAGTACCAGTCAGGGAGGCCACCAGTTATGGACAGGTGATTTCTGCCTTCCTTTCTTTCTGGACTAGGGAGTCTATAGGTCTGGTCCTATCCCTTCTGATGTTTAACCAGCAGTATGCCTTGGGGTTTTGGACAAACAGTTTATAAGTCTGTAAAAAACTGGTATCCCTCCCAGTATTACCCAGAAATACTCATGGGCCTCTAGATAGAAAAGTGATTCAGTTCTTGAGAGGGTTGTTATGCAGTACTAGGCCTCTGGATCTCAGGCAGGGTTTTATAGAGCTGATTGTGATGTAATACAAGCACAGAATGCCTTCCTCTTGGTTCTACTGACCTTCTTTGATGGTATTTGCCCCTACTAATAGATGTTGCCCCATTGCATTGGGCTGTCATGGATTAGTTGGAGATCCCTCTTTCATTCGAAGAGACATAGACCTTTACTGGTGTTTGGGCTGCAGCAATCCTTTTTTCTTCCCTCAACTTGGTGTTTGATGTTTGTGCAGCTGTGATGGATGTATTGAGATGTATTGTATTAGGTCTTTATAGTAGCTGGGGTCCTGGTAGGTTTAATGAGACCTGTAAGTATGAATGGGAGGAGGAGTCTGCAGGACCTTTTTATGCAGTGTGCTTCCAGCAACCTGCATAGCCGGCTCTTGATGGAGAAGATGCTTCTGAAGAAGAAAAGGGTCATGCTAAAGCAGGAGAGCAAGGAAGTACGTGTTGACTGGTCTCTCACAGAGAAATATTTGGTTGCCTTGAACATGAATAGTAAAGATGAACAGGAGAAGACTAGCAACCTCCAGACCCAACATCAAGTAAGGACAAGACATTCAGTCAGGCTAATGCTGTTTGATACCATTTTTTCATTGGATCCATCTTTCCTTTTACCCAACACCTTTCTAATCCACATTCCCAAGCAGTCACTGACCTCATGGAATGTAGTTGTTCATTACTCTATGTGCAAGTATTCTGGGAAGTTAGGCTCTTGTGAAGTACTGAATTATTGGCAAGTGTACCTTGCTGCTCTGCTTGAATCTACAGAACAATAAAGGTGACAGATGAATAACATGTCACAGTCCTTCATGTGCTTATGATAGGTGGGATGCCATGCAGAGCTTTGAGCAAGTTCTAGGTCCTATGACAGAGGTCATGCAAGGGTCATGTTACTTCCCAGGTGGGAAATATCTTGCAAGGATAAATGCTAAATGCAAATATCAAATGAGTGCTTTTCAGTGTCATTGATCTGTGTGGCATGTGGCCTTCTGCTTTCTTCTGACAACACAATGAAGTCTCTTCCCATTGCCCATTTCTTGGCTTGCACTGATAAAAACCTGAATGTCAGCTTGTCAGCCCACATATTTGTGCGTGCTGCTGGATATTTTGCCCTGCCTGCAGATAAAACAGCAAAGGTTTCAATTAAAAGATCAACGGTAACTGTTCTGTAGAGGTGATAAAAGACACTAGCTGGACAGCTTACATCCAGGTCCCCACCAAGCCTCTGTCTTAATAACTGGCTTTCTCTTCTGGGTGTCAGAAGCTATAGCAAGGGCTGAAATTTCCACAACCCAGGAAGAGAGCCTCCTGCAGAATGAGCTGCCAACTCAGAAGCCCCCTGCGGAGCTCCATCCTCAACAGCACAAAATTCCTTGGAGGAATCTCCTTGCACATAATTCACTTCTTCAGGGGGAATAGGCCCCAACAACCTAACCAGTGAGCCAGCTGATTCAGGGTATTATTCCCTTTCCTGTTCTGACAACACCCCTTGAGAGAGCACTGAGGTGACTGCCCTGCCACCAGGTGTCCAAGAGGAGAAACAGGCTGTGGTCTGTGTTGCTAAAATTGCAGAGGCAGAACTCTGCTTCATATAATTTTTTGAAAGTCATTTTTTTCTTTATTTTCTATATTCTTTGTTTACATTCCAAAGGCTTCCCCCTTTCCCAGTTCCCCCTACCATATGTCCCATAAGTCCTCTCCCCCCTAACTATTCCCCAATCACCCACCCCCATTTCTCTGTTCTGATGCTCTCCTACAAATCTGTATCCAGTCTTTTCAGGACCAGGGTCCTTTCCTTCCTTCTTCTTTGGAATCTTTTGATTTGTTAATTGCTCTGTTTCATATAATTTACTGATAGACTTTGGTTGAAGTTTTGGTTTTTGTTGTTTCGCTATTTGTCATTGTTTTGTTAGATGTTCTTGGTATTACTTTTCATTTCAGCTAATGCTTTTTACTGTTTTTATTAACTGTCATTTTAATGCCTGATTTTCAATTTATTTCTCAAGAAAGAAAAACTGATTTTTAACTCTTTAATTTTTTTAATGCCAATTTGTGCATTTTTTAAATTATTGAATCATTTTTATACACTCCATATTTTATTCCTCACCCCAACACCCTGACAAATGCCTGACAAGAAACAGGCCACAGAAGGTAAAGGGTTGTTCATTCTGGCCTAATAGTTTGAAGAAATAATCCTTTATATGAGAAGGTATGCATTAGGTCTCACAGAAAAAAAATGGCTAACTGAGGTGCCTATTTAACATGTCAAATGAGACACTGACCTCCAGGACCAATTTCACTGGCTCTTCAGCACAGGCTTACCCTCTACCCACCCACTACCCTTAACTTCTCCAATCCCTGATCCCAGAGTATTCCTTTAATAACCCAGTCATTGCACTGACTTCTTAGCTCCTGGTTCCACTCTCTCCCCTCCCATGTCTTGTCATGATCCAGTTCAGTCTGGACACTCCAGAAGTCTCTGGTTGTGGTCCTCCTCATATCTACAATAAACCTTCACTTCCACCTTACCTCCAGGGAGCCATGTCATCTTTTTTTTTCAGCATAGTGACAGGAGCACCATTGCCTGTGGTCACAGGAATTTGCTCACACCTCAAAAGATCAGGGATAAGAAAGGAATACTTTCACTCCTTATATTCATGATCAGCCAAGGAGTGCTGCTGCCCACATTAGAGCAGCTCTTTACCTCAAATCTAATCTTCTCTAGAGAAGCATTCAGAGATAAACACAAAGGTATGTCTCTTTAATGTCCTCTGTGTTTCTTAATAGACAAACTGACATTCAATAATAACCATGACATCTGGATCTTTGTTTTATGTCAGTGATGACACAGCAGATTAGGAACAAGCTGCAAACTAGAAACCTCACTGCTAGGCAGTTTTTTCACCCTTCACAGCTCTCTTGATTTCAGATTCTGTATATCTGTGCCAATACTATACTTTATTCTGTTTGATTTTTTTACCCAGTTAATTATTTGCGTTTTGATGTGGTTTTTACTTATTTCATGACCAACCACAGTGGCAAATCATAATTGGAAAAAGCAACCCCTCAAATTTCTTGATATTAAACTATGGTTGACTAATGGTTGGGTGTTATCTTCACAATTATTTTTAAAGTTCACACATATAAACACAATATTAGCATGTATGTTATATAATTTGAAATGTTATAAAAGTTTTACAGAAACCCATCTTGACATCTCCCATCAAAATACCATCTCCATGTCTGCCCTACACTTTATGAAACCTTTTGCTTCAAAACATGGTCATGTTCTCTGACTTTGTTACTTAAATTCTCCTGTGTAATCATCTACAGCACTACCCCACTGACGACAGTACTGGAATTTTAGTTTCTTCTCCACAGCATTGAAGGCAGCTGTCCATGCCCACTTCCTAACATACTTGCTCCATCGAGATTTCCAAAACATTTCACTTTTCATTTTTTCCAACATCACTGGCTGTGCATTCTTCATTTATTTTTATGTTTCTGCCAGACCTATATCTACATAAAATGATAGAATGACATTTACAAATCCAATGTATTCAAAATGATGGTAGGTGTATGTGGACATATGCTGTGTGTTCCATACTAATGCCAACAAGCCAACCCTGCCAAGTCCTGAGTTCAAATCCTTTAAGTGTCCTAAGAGCTGGGTCTTAGCTCTTCTCTTTGTTACTTACACTCATCATGTCATTCTTGACTTTCATGCAATCTAAGTACTTATGGTACATCTTTGTTTCTGCATTCTGACTTTCTCCCCTGCATTTGCTCCTTGATGTCACTAAAAATATGCAGTAAGCATCACAAACCTCTGTTGCACCCAAACTCGACTTCTGAGTGTTTCCAAATGAATTCCTCTCACAGTTCCACAAATCTTAACAATTCTACTCTACCAGTCTCTCAAACCATAAATTCTCTTATATACATCATATGTTTTTATATTCTGCATCTTACCCTGTACTTCATCTGTGAGACATTTTCAGAGAAGATCAAATGGAGGGCAAAGACGTGCTCTAATAAATGCTTGATCTTTCCATTATCTATCTACACTCAAGTATCTTCCCAGCAACCCACTGCTTTGAGCATGCTCTGTACCTTTGCTGCTCGTCTCCTTAGGATTTGTTTCCATTCTTCTTTCATTTTTGCCTGTTCTCCATATATTCCAGGAATTTATGTGAACTCAAGTCAGCCTGCAATACTCATCCACAAATCTGTCACTGGCCTTGGGACTGACTCAAGTAAAATCACAGTCCCTGTGGATTCCGAGTTCACATTACCTTATCTTTTGTGCAAATGTGGCCCAATTCTGCTTAACATACTCAGGATCAGCCCCAAATTCATAAATGTTCAAGCAATGTTATATGGACTAGGCAAGTCTCGTTCATGTATTCAGAAACTCAAACACACACACACACACACACACACATATAGACACACACATAGACATAAACACACTCCTGCACACGCGCGTGTGCGCGCGCGCGCACACACACACACACACACACACACACACACAAATGAACAATGTACTAACTGATACAAAGACATACCTCTGCCTGTTACTACAGTGCCTGACGCTACATATAAAACCTTCTGGTTGTCGAATATTGGGCCAATTTGATAGGTTGTTTTCTCTTTTTATAATCAATAATATATTCTAGCAGAATTTCCTCCTTACCGGAATAAATGATGAAGACAACAATAAAGTCAATCACTAGGGAGAAGGAGGAGGGTTTTCTCAGTCTGGGAGAGGAAGAGGGAAGAAAGGAGGGGACTTCTTTTTGGACAGTGTGAGCAAAATGGACATGATGTAGGCTGGGGACTGTTAGATCTCATGTCAGAATCCACGAGAACCAGTCACTGGAAGGTTTCTAACAATATTCGTGAATTTAGGACAATGGATTCCACACCCAGCGATTGTATTATCTGTTGATTCTAAACTAAGATTGTCTTGTGTTTTCCATTTCACAGCAATTCAACTGAGCTGCAAGGAAAAGTAGAGGAGCTTGCCTTTGCAGGAATGCAACCCCACCTACCTGTGGAAATTTGGGAGTGCCTAGGGGGTTTGGCAGCAGCCAGCAGTAGGAAGGAAAGAAGTGATTTCCAAGCTTTGGAGAGGCAGATGCAGGTTCAGTGGGACAAGCTTTGGAAAAGGAAAACATGTAATCTTGGTACTGGGCTGGAAACAGACCAGTCTAAGGGGGAAAGAAAACAATGTAATATTTCAGACTCCTCTGAAGGTGTGTGTGTTCAGGGTTCTTCCTCCTAGTGTGAGCTCTTCTCACCCTGCCTTGACATTTGAATGGCTTCATCTGAGAATGATGACATTTATAAGACAAAAGGGAAATAACTTACCATTTCAAATTCAAACAGAAACTTTTAGATGTACTTTTAAGTGTTTGTGTGTTCCCTATTTTCCAAGATGATGTTAGGGAAGATCAATGAAAACTGTTTGGGAGGTTCTCACATGTGAGCACACAGAGGAATGTAAAGACTGGAGTCTAGCCTCGCTTGAAATAGGAACTAAGGATCTATTGACCGGAGAATGAGTAGAATTCATATACTCAAAAATCATGAAGCATGGACCTGCCTGAAAAAATGGCTTAGCAGTTGAGAATGTTTGCTACTCTTCCAGAGGAGCTGCGTTCAGTTCCCAACATCGACATAGATGACTCACAACTAAGTCTAGCTCTGAGGAGCCTGATGCCCACCTCTGAACTCCATGTACAACTGCACACATGTGCCAAATTCACACAGGGACACAAAAATCTAATTCTTTAAACACATACATACACACACACACACACACACACACACACACACACGATAATGGAGAAGAACCTCTGAACATGGTTTAAAGATTCAGAGGTTCATATCCATTATAATCATGGCAAGACACCTGCCATCTTCCAGATAATGTCATTGGAGGACCTAAGAGTTCTACATCCTGTTCTGAATGTGAATAGAAGACAGCTTGTGGTAGGGACTCAATACAACCAATATAGTAACACACTTCCACTAACAAAACATATTGACTTACACAAGGCCTCATCTCCTCCTAGTGTCACTCATTGAGCTAAGCATATTTAAACAGCCACACCCAGAATAGCTAAGACAATTTGAGACAATAAAAGAACTTGTGGAGGTATCATTATCCACCATTGTAAATTACAATTCAGAGCAACAGTAAGATCACCTTTCAAATGTCCGTGGTTATCACAATGACAACATCTCTCATTTTGATTTTTCTTAAGACTTAGAAGTTCCTTCAATCCAATTAGCATCATGAATATAAGATCCAATATCAGTTGTATTTCTAATCCATTCCTCTATTTGTTCTCATCTTTGGGCTTGGAATAACTTTAGTAAACGACTTGGACCTCTTTCTTAAGCAATTATCCCATTTATCTAATGAATTTAAAGCTGATTAAAGACAGAGAGCATGGGGTTGATCATCCAATTCAATCTGACTACATAACACAGAATATTTACCTTTACTTTACAGGAGCAATAAAGGAGACAAAGTGTGGAGCATAGACTGAAGTAAAGTCCACCCAGTGACTGCCCTACCTGGGGATTCATCCTGTAAATAGTCACCAAACCCCTGACACTATTATAGATGACAAGAAGTATATACTGAAAGGAGCATTGCATAGTTGTCTCCAGAGGAGCCCTGCCAGAACTTTACACATACAGAGGCAGATGTTAGCAGCCAACCATTGGTCTGGGCATGGGGTTCCCAATGGAGGAGTTGGAGAGTGGTTTGGAGGAGGGGAAGGGGTCTACAGCCCCATGGGAAAAACAATGATGTAGGCCACCCAGTCGCCCCAGGACTCACAGGGACTAAACCATCAACCAAGGGGTACATATGGTTCCAGCCAAAAATTGTGGTGGAGGAATGCCTAATTGGGCATCAGTAGGAGGAGTGGTCCTTGATCAGGTGAAGGCTCAATAGATGCCCCAAGAAAGGGAAATTGAGGGGGGTATGTGGGAATGGGTCCAGTGAAGGGGGAAATACTTGGAGGCAGGGGGTGAGAGAAATGGTTGGGGGTTTTCAGGGAGGGGGTTAACCGGGATAAGTTTTACCATTTGAAATGTAATGAAGATTATATTCAATAAATAAAAGAGAGAGAGAGAGAGAGAGAGAGAGAGAGAGAGAGAGAGAGAGAGAAAGAAAAAAAGAAAGAAAGAAAGAAAGAAAGAAAGAAAGAAAGGAAGGAAGGAAGGAAGGAAGGAAGGAAGAAAGAAAGAAAGAAAGAAAGAAAGAAAGAAAGAAGACACATATGCCAAAAATTGAATATTACCAGTGAAAACTCAGAATTCAGATGCTGGGGTGAAAATCTGCCAGCTCAGGGAGACAGGGAAAGTACCCAGCTGACCTTCCTACTCCACTGACCTTCCAGAAGGAATGCATTCTTTTTTCCCTCTCTGCACACTGTCTTTATTATCTTTCAACACAAAGACCTTCCTTGGGTTTAATTACATTCATTCCCTTTCAACGGGATCCTTGCTCTGCCTCTTGACCTGGAGTTGACTTTCTTTTGATTTATAATAAAGGTGTGCACTAAGGATGAGCCACCCAACAAGAAAGTACTTGTTCCCATAAATAGAAAACTCTTGGATTAAAGAGACACAATCTTGGAGTTTACAATGTGATCAAATATCTTGCAGCATAAGTTCTGGTTGTCACTTATATCTCAGTGCATTATCATGGGAATCCCAAGGAACATTAGAACTGGGCTCTTTAAGCTGCTGCACATGTCTAACAGGAACCTAAAAATCACCAAGAAGACCCCTCTTCCTTATCACAAGGGATAAATTCTCCATCCCTTTTGTAATATAATTTATGCAAGAGGTCACAGATCTTGACTCATTGTCCTAAGTACTGCTGAATGGGTTGGTGGGAGGAGTCACACCAATTGGAGGCAGATTACAACATGAAATAGCTGGTTGACATGTAACAAATTTGCTACAGTTATAATGGAAGAAGACTTACAGGAAGAACTTTGTGTCACTAGGAAAGATGTCAGCATGTCCAAACCATGGTAAAACAAGGTCTATGTCCTTAACAAGAGCTACTAAAATGGGGAACAGACAATGTCAAATTTACCTGAATTGAGGGGCCTCAGCAGTGTTACTCAGCCTGCTCAGTGCCCATACCATCTCATTCTGTCACTGCAGATCTCAAAGTATACACCCACCTGCAAGGGAGCTAGCTCTAGGCACACAAAGGCCAGAACTCAGTGCTGCTTCCATACTCCTCAGTTATATCAGATTCTCAACTTACGTACTTGTATACAGAAATACAGTGTGGTCACTTGTTATTGATATGCATCACCTCTTATTTAGTTCAGCAAATGCTTGACTACACTCAATTTTATTAAAAAAAAAGTGCACTTTCAGGAAGTATATCTAGATAAATCAGGGATGGAGGTGCATGAGCTCTGCCTAGTACTGAACTCAGAAACATGATGGGAGAAAGATGTATGGTTAAATAGCTTACCAGGTTCACATTGTGTCAGCATGATTTAATCTCAGGACAAGAAGTGGAGTATCTCTGATGGTTTCTGTCTTGCCCCTTCAATGCATCTCTGGGCTTTGGTCTCAGCACTTGATATTTCCTGATGGGGCATCAACACTCAGGGAAGCTAGTAACTGTCATAGCCACAGTATCATGCTAGCAGCAGTGGATATTGTTCAGTTGTTCAGATGGTGATACCAACTTTCACTTGTTCTTAATGTGGACCTAATGAAAGAGAAAACATGGTCCTTAGAAGAGAAAGAACATTTTCATATTCCCAGATTGAAAGACTTGTAGAGAATGCTAAGTACTTTATTATAGACAAGAATTGGTAGCTGATGCCTTCTATATAGGGTGTGTTTCCGTGTTGTTTTCTGATACAGGGTCTCAAGTGTCACAAGCTGTCCTCTACCTTGCTTTCCAGGTTAACCTTCAGCTTAGATAATATTACTCCCATTTTACAAAAGCTAGGCTTAGAAGTGGGGCTTCCCAGGGCTGTTAGGACAGAACTAGTCACTGACACTTGGGTTTTCTAAGGCTGAACCATGTGCCTGTCAATAAAACTACAGCCATCTTGTTCTATGTCTGTCTCCTATTTCAGATTGTTGCCATAATATGCCTGCCAATCATTGACACAGAAAAATAACCTGACTTGAGCAAGGTCATGGTGATCACATCTGGCTATGTTCTGTATGATGTTAGTTAAACTCACAATGGGCCACAAAGCTTTACATAGGACCCATCAAATTAAAAGACAATATGCCCTATTATATGTAAAATGTCCTGACCAGAACTGACCACTTCATATAAGCTACTTATGCTTTTTTGTTGGTTTTGTTGGGAGGTTTTTTGGTTTTATTTTTTATATTTTTGGTTTATAAGTTGACAATGATAAATATTTTGGGTCGTGGCTCAGCTATGATTCTGATCAATCAGTATTAAGGTCTGAGTTCAATAATCCATCCATATTTGACTGACATAGGTGTTTGTATGTTTTGTTTGGCCAATCCTGAACCGAAACACAAGATGCTAGGCCCTTGCTTTATTAACTGACTTATGTCTATTGTATTCTCCTATATCTTCTGCCAGCATGCCCACAACTCTGTTGACTATCTTTTTTCTAACAGAACCTCATGGTATAGATCCCAGAGGGTTGTGAGCACTAATTGGTGACTTTGGGGCAGACAGGAGAGACCCACACTCAGGTCCTTTCATTGCTTGATCCAATATTTTAGTCACCTCTACCAACAGAACTCCACATTTTTGCAAGCACCATGATGGCTGCACATCTCTCTCCTAAGGCATCTTGGTACAACTTTCAAACACTAAGCACAAGGTTTCATTAGTGTATGCCCTAAAACACACCCATATTTTAACCATCCCTGCAGACTCTGCATGTATGCGATTTCATGCTCCTGTATATGATGAGACCTGAGAATTATTGGCAGCATTTTCAAACTGGTGTGATTAATCAGTAGACTTTAATGGTTCATATTGATGATTGAAAACAAAGGATGAAAAATTACTCACATATGCATTCTCACAACAGTTTATAGTTTGTTTCATAAATGCTACCAGATGCATTAACCTAGATTTTTCAACTAGTACTTGTGACATGAGAAGATTGTTCATGTCAGTCCTTACCAGACTAAATTGCCCTTAATGTACTCGGAAAAAAAATTGGAAAATCTATATGAATGGGTGAATTTCTAGACAGATACCAATTACCCAAGTTAAATCTAGATCTAGTAAAGTAACTAAGTAATCCTATAACCCCTAACAAAATAGAAACTGTCATCAAAATGCTCCCAATCCAAACCAGGCAAGGCCACTTGGTTTTAGTGTAGAATTCTTACAGAGTTTTAAATAAATGCTAATACCAACACTTTTCAAGCTATCCCAATGAATAGAAACAGAAGGAACATTGCCAAACTCATTCTCAGGCCACAATGAAACTGATACCTAAACAACATAAAGTCTCAACCTGAAAAGTGAATTCAGAACAATTCCCATTATGAACATTTATGTAAAAATATTGGCATACAGAATCCAAGGACACACTAAAGACATACTCTATCTTGATCAACTAAGTTGCATTTCAGAAATGCAAGCATGATATGATATAGGAAATTCCATCAATACAATCTACCAAAATAACAAAACTGAAAGATATAACCACATGATAATCTCATTAGATGCTGAAAAAAATCACTGACAAAACAGAAATCCCCTTTATGTTGAATGTCCTGTAGTACAGGGATACAAGGCACATACCTAAACATAATAAAATCACTGAACAACAAGCCTTTAGAGAACAATGAGTTCAATGGAGAGGAACTTAAATATATTTCACTAAAATCAAGGTCAAGAAAACTCTATTCACTCTCTCCCAATCTACTCAACACAGTACTTGAGTGTCTAGCAAGAACAATCAGACACCTAAAATCAGAAACCTGAAATCAGAGGATATAAAAGGTAAAGAAAAATGTCAAAGTATCACTATTTCCAAACGATATGATATTAGTATACATAAGTGATTCCAAAAATGTGTGAGAGAACCACAGCTGATAAACACCAACAGCACAGTGTTTAGATACAAAATGAACTAAAAAATAAGTAGGTGTGTTTATTAAAATGATAAAGAGGCTGAAAAATAAATTAGGAAAGTCATATGTTACAGTAGTTACAAATAATGAAAATTATCTTGGTCTAACTCTAAGCAAGTAATGAAAGACCTGAATGACAAGGTTTTATAATCTATCAAAAAGGAAACTGAGGAAAATATCATGAGAAAGAAAAAGCTCCCATAGCCAGGGATAGCTAGGATAAACACAATGAAAATGGACATCTTAGGGAAAGCAACCTACAGATTAAATGCATTCCCATCAAAATTCCAACACAATTAATTACAGCTCTTGATAGGGCCCTACTTATGTTTATAGAGAGAAACAAAAAACCCAGTGTCTTCAATTTTACATTACTGTGAAAAGCCATAATGACCAAAGCATCTTTGTTATAAAGGACAACATTAAATTGGGCTGGCTTACAGTTTCCAATCTTCAACTTATTATCATCAATGAGAGAAATACAGCAGAGTCTGGGATGGTATGGCTGAGAGTTTTATATCTTTTCTAAATGCAAATAGGAGAAGACTGTCTTATGGGTAACTAGGAGGAGGGTCTCAAAGCCCAACCCCACGTGACACACCCTCCTAACACTTTGCTCATACATATTCAAATCACACATTCTATTTCTTTGTTCCCATAGGCTTGTTCAAACAGATGAGTCCATTTTCTGCCTGTCCATAGCATAATGGGAAATACACGTACTCCAACTTCAAAAGTCCCATAGACTATAAGAGTTTCAATAATGTTTAAAGTTTAAAGTGGAAAGTCTCTTTGATACACAGAATCTCTAAAATGTAATCCCCTGAAAAATCAGAATAAGATATAGATCACATTCATCCAAAATCACAAGATATATACTGCCATTCTAAAGTGTCATCTAGAGGAAATACCAAACTAAAGTAAGACAAAAAAACAGAGATGCTTAAACTGGAACTCAGCATCTCTATGTCAGATGTCCCATTCCTTTCAGCTTTGATAACATGCTTCTTTTTCTTGCTCTGGTTGTTGTGCCTTTCAGAACAGTCCCTAGCAGGTATCCCATGGCTCTGGCATCACTTCTTGTAGAATCCAAACATATTAGTCAGGGATGTCTAGAGTCTCAGAAGTTATGGAATGTCTCATTGTATTAAAAGAATGTATTGTAATGACTTTGGTTTTGTAGTCCAAATAATCTCACAAAGAACAGCTGCTTATAGGATGTCAAATATTCTAGGAGTTGCTTATTTCCAAGAGGATAGCAGTTTTCACTGGTCTATTCAAGCTGGAATGCTGAAAAAGTAGGTTTCAGCAGATGTGGTTTCACATAAGTTCAAACAGGTAAAGAACATTGATTTTTCCTTTTCCCAATGCCTTCATTTAGGCCTCCAACAGAGGATGTGGCCCAAATAAAGGTATGAACTACTATACATGGATGTGTGTACTGGATGGTTTTGTTTTCCACCAAACATAGGCTGGAGTTATCACAAAGAAAGAAGTTTCAGCTTGGGATGTGCTAGTTAGTTAGAGCTAAGAAGTTAGCAATGATTAAGAAGAGACCAGCATCACTGAAGTGAAATCTTCAGGGAAGTGTTTTCTGAAAACACAGAGGCTGTGTTACAAAGATAGCCAGAGTTGTGCTTTGTGCTGTGGGGTACTTGGTAATATGTAAGAGTTACCCAGGTGGTACTGGTTTTGAAGGCATGAAGGGGTCATGAAAAGCACCTGAGGGTCAGCACTGTGAGAGGCTGTGAAAGACCATTGGGGAAGTTGCAGCCTTAGTTGTAATTGATGGTCCCAGTCTTAGGGGGTCATGCATAGGAGCTGAGGCTTGGCGCCAATGAAAGAGCCTAAGAGAGGCTAATGGTGAAGCCTAGTTATGGTGAAAAACAACAGTGTTTTGGAGATGCCAGTACCATGAGATGACCACCAAGAACAGAAGCAGCAGTAGAGTACAGGCATCTGGAGCATAGAAGACAAAGTGTGTGCTACACAGGGCAAAGCTAAGAAGTGACCCAAGCCCTTGGAGGAGCCTGGAAGATCATGAGTTGGATCTCAGATATTGAGCCATTGGAATTTGAATTTTGCTTTTGATTGTTACTGTGCCCTGATATATTTCCCTCTTGAGGGAAGGAAGTATTTTAGTAGAGCCTACAGTTAAGAGAACTTTGAATTTTTAAAAGACTTTGAATTTTAAAAGATATTAGATATTTTAAAGAAATTGACCTTTTAATATGTAAATACTGTGGGACTTTTAAAGTTATTTATATCGTGGAGATGAATAAGAAAATAATCAAAAATCACTTAAAGAATTCCAGGAGAATATGGATCAACAGACAAAAGCCAATAAAGAGGAAATGAGAAAATCACTTAAAGAAATGCAGGAAACTTGAACCAACAGGCAGAAATCATGAAAGAGGAAACGCAAAAATCTCTTAAAGAATTGCAAGAAAACACAAACAAACAAATGAAGAAACTGAGCAAAACCATCCAAGATCTGAACACAGAGGTAGAAACAACTAAGAAATCACAAAAGGGGACAAGTTTGGAGGTAGAAAACCTTGGGAAGAAATCAGGGGATGTAGATACAAATATCAACAACAGAATACAAGAGACACAGGTAAGATTCTCAGATGCTGAAGACACCATAGTAACCATTGATTCCACAGACAAAGAAAATACAAAATACAAAAGGCTTCTAACCCAAAACATCCAGGAAATCCAGGACACAATGAGAAGACCAAATCTAAGGATTATAGGGATAGATAAGAGTGAAGATCTACAATTTAAAGGGCCAGCAAATATCTTCAAAAAAATTATGGAAGAAAACTTCCCTAACCTAAAGAGAGAGATGCCCATGAATATACAAGAAGCCTACAGAACTCCAAACAGACTGGACCAGAACAGAAATACGTCCCATCACAGAATAATCAAAATCCCAAACGTACAAAACAAAGAAAGAATATTAAAGGCAGTAAGAGAAAAAGGGCAAGTAACATATAAAGGAAGACCTATCAGAATCACACCAGACTTCTCTTCAGAAACCATGAAAGCTAGAAGATCCTGGGTGGATCTCATGCAGACCCTAAGAGAACACAAATGTCAGTCAAGACTACTATACCCAGCAAAACTCTCAATTAACATAGATGTAGATATCAAAATATTCCATGACAGGACCAAATTTACACAATATCTTTCCACTAACCCAGCTATACAAAGGATAATAGGAGAAAAACTCCAATACAAGGAGGGAAACAGAACCCAAGAAAAAGCAAGATAGTAACCTTCTTCCAACAAACTCAAAAGAAGATAACCACTCAAAAACAAAAATAACATCAAAAATGACAGGAAGAAATAATCCCTATTCCTTAATATCTCTTAACATCAATGGACTCAATTCCCCAATAAAAAGAGATAGACTAACGGACTGGATATGGGAACAGGACCCTACATTTTGCTGCATACAGGAAACACACCTCAGAGTCAAAGACAAACACTGCCTTAGAGTAAAAGGCTGGAAGACAATTTTGCAAGCAAATGGTCACAGGAAGCAAGCTGGAATAGCCATTCTAATATCAGATGAAATTGACTTTCAACCCAAAGAAATCAAAAGAGACACAGAAGGTCACTTCTTGCTAGTCAGAGGAAGAATCTACCAAGAAGAACTCACAATTCTAAACATCTATGCTCCAAATTCAAGGGCACCCTCATTTGTAAAAGAAACTTTACTAAAGCTCAAAGCACACATTGCACCTAACACAATAATTGTAGGGGACCTCAAAACTCCACTATCCTCAATGGACCTATCAGGAAAACAGAAACTAAACAGGGACACGGAGAAACTCATTGAAACGTCGGACCAATTGGATTTAACAGATATATAGAGAACATTTCATCCTAAAGCAAAAGACTAAACTTTTTCTCAGCACTTCATGGTACCTTCTCCAAAACCGACCATATAATTGTTCATAAGACAGACCTCAACAAAGATAAAAAGATCGAACTAATCCCATGCCTCCTATTGGATCACCATGGAGTAAGAGTAGTCGTCAATAGCAACAAAAACAACAGAAAATCCTCATACATGTGGAGGCTGAACAATATTCTACTCAATGATACCTTAGTCAAGGTAGAAATAAAGAAAGAAATCAAAGACTTACCAGAATTTAATGAAAATGAAGTCACAACATACCAAAATCTATGGGACACAATGAAAGCAGTGCTAAGAGGAAAACTCATAACCCTGAGTGTCTCCAAAAAGCAACAGGAGAGAGCATATACTAGGAACTTAATGGCACACCTGAAAGCTCTGGAACAAAAAGAAGCTATTTCACCAAGGAGGAGTAGAAGAAAGGAAATCATTAAACTCAGGGCTGAAATCAATCAAGTTGAAACAAAGAGAACCATACAAAGAATCAACAAAACCAGGAGCTGGTTCTTTGAGAAAATCAACAAGATACATAAACCCCCAGCCAGACTTACCGAAGGGCACAGAGACAGCATTCAAATTAACAAAATTAGAAATGAAAAGGGAGATATAACAACAGACTGAGGAAATTCAAAAAATCATCAGATCCAACTACTCAATACACCTGGAGAATCTGGAGGAAATGGACAATTTCCTAGACAGATACCAAATAACAAAATTAAATCAGGATCAAATAGATCTTCTAAACAGACCCATAACCCCCAAAGAAATAGGAGTCATAGAAAGTCTTCCAAACAAAAAAAGCATTTGACCAGATGGTTTTAGTGAAGAATTCTATCAGACCTTCAAAGAAGACCTAATACCAATACTCTTCAAACTATTCCACAAAATAGAAACATAAGGAACACTACCTAACTCATTCTATGTAGCCACAATTACCCTGATACAAAAACCACACAAAGATCCAACTAAGAAAGAGAACATCAGACCAATCTCCCTTATGAACATAGATGCAAAAATACTCAATAAAATACTTGCCAACCGAATCCAAGAACACATCAAAATGATAATTCACCATGATCAGGATGGCTTCATCCCAGGGATCCAGGGATGGTTCAATATACGGAAATCCATCAACGTAATCCACTACATAAACAAACTCAAAGAAAAAAAACCACATGGTCATCTCATTGGATGCTGAAAAAGCATTTGACAAAATTCAGCATCTTTTCATGCTAAAAGTCTTGGAAAGGACAGGAATTCAAAGCCCTTACCTAAACATAGTAAAAGCAATCTACAGCAGACCAGTAGCCAACATCAAAGTAAACAGACAGAAACTTGAAGCAATCCCACTAAAATCAGGGACTAGACAAGGCCGACCCCTCTCACCATATCTCTTCAATACAGAACTTGAGGTACTAGCTAGAGTAATTCGACAACATAAGGAAGTCAAAGGGATACAAATTGGAAAGAAAGAAGTCAAACTATCACTATTCATAGATGATATGATAGTATACTTAAGTGACCCAGAAAACTACACCAGAGAACTCCTACAGTTGATAAACAACTTCAGCAAAGTGGCTGATTATAAAATCAACTCAAGCAAATCAGTAGCCTTCCTATACTCAAAGGATAAGCAGGTCGAGAAAGAAATTAGGGAAATAACACCCTTCACAATAGCCACAAACAATATAAAGTATCTTGGTGTGACTCTAACCAAACAAGTGAAAGATTTGTATGAGAAAAACTTCAGGTCTCTGAAGAAGGAAATTGAAGAAGACCTCTGAAAATGGGAAAATCTTCCATGCTTGTGGGTTGGCAGGATTAATATAGATAACATGGCAATCTTACCAAAAGCAATATAGAGATTCAACGCAATACCCATCGAAATCCCAACTCAGTTCATCATAGAGTTAGAAAGAGCAATTCTCAAATTCATCTGGAATAACAAAAAACCCAGGATAGCTAAAACTTTCATCAACAGTAAAAGAACTTCTGGGGGAATCAATATCCCGTACCTCAAGCAATGCTACAGAGCAGTAGTGTTAAAAACTGCATGGTATTGGTACAGTGACAGGAAAGTGGATCAATGGAATAGGATTGAATACCCAGAATTGAACTCACACATCTATGGCCAATTGATCTTCGACAAAGGAGCTGAAAACATCCAGTGGAAAAAGATAGCCTTTTCTGGTTTTTCTTTGTTGTTGTTGTTGTTGTTGTTGTTGTTGTTGTTGTTTTATGTTTTTCGAGACAGGGTTTCTCTGTGTAGTCCTGGCTGTCCTGGAACTCACTCTGTAGACCAGGCTGGCCATTGAACTCAGAAATCCGCCTGCCTCTGCCTCCCAAGTGCTGGGATTAAAGGCGTGTGCCACCACCGCCCGGCAAGATAGCCTTTTCAATAAATGGTGCTGGCTCAACTGGAGGTCAACATGCAGAAGAAAGAGAATGGATCCACTCTTTTTTTTAACCTTATAAAGGAAAATATTTAATAGGGTTGACTTACAGTTTCAGAGGTTTAGTCCACTATTGTCATGGTAGGAAACAAGGCAGCAGAAAACAGGTGGGCAGACATGGTACTGGAGAAGGAGCTGAGGTTTTAATATCTTGATCAAAGGCACTAGGGAGAGACTACCATGCTAGGCCTAGCTTAAGCATAGGAAGC
The DNA here is from genome assembly GCA_964023405.1 of Apodemus agrarius. Classification (NCBI taxonomy): domain Eukaryota; kingdom Metazoa; phylum Chordata; class Mammalia; order Rodentia; family Muridae; genus Apodemus; species Apodemus agrarius. The sequence goes on from OZ030006.1 coordinate 28,247,649, forward strand.
CACAAAGCCTGCCTCCACAGAGTGACAGCTCCTCCAACAATGCCACACCTCCAACAAAGCCACACCTCCTAACTGTGCTACTCCCTATGAGCCAATTATTTTTTTATTTAATTTTTATTTTCTATATTCTATGTTTACATTCCAAAGGCTTTCCCTTTTCCCAGTTCCCCCCACCATATGTCCCATAATTACTCTCCCCCCAATATTCCCCAATCATTTCAACCCCCCCACGATTTCTCTGTTCTGGGTCTACAAAACTGGATCCAATCTTTACAGGCCCAGGGTCCTCTCCTTTCTTCTTCTTGGGAGTCATTTGATTTGCTAATTGTGCCTTGAGTATTTAGGGCTTCTGGGCTCATTAATACCCACTTATCAGTGATTGCATTTCATGTGTATTCTTTTGTGATTGGGTTAACTCACTCAGGATGATATTTTCCAGATCTAACCTTTTACCTACAAATTGCATGAGTTCATTATTTTTAATTGCTGAGTAGTACTCCATTGTATAAATATACCACATTTTCTGTATCCATTCCTCTTTTGAGGGATATCTGGGCTCCTTCCAATTTCTGGCTATTATAAACAAGGCTGCTATAAACATAGTGGAGCATGTGTCTTTATTGTATGCAGGGGAATCCTCTGGGTATATGCCCAGGAGTGGTATGCCAGGGTCCTCTGGAAGTGACATGCCCAATTTTCTGAAGAACCGCCACACTGATTTCCAGAGCAGTTTTACCATTTTGCAATACTACCAACAGTGGAGGAGTGTTCCTCTTTCTCAAAATCCTCGCCAGCACTAGTTGTCTCTTGAGTTTGGTGCTGGTTCAACTGGAGGTCAACATGCAGAAGAATGCGAATTGACCCACTCTTATCTCCTTGTACTAAGATCAACTCCAAGTGGATCTAGGACCTCCACATAAAACCAGACACACTGAAACTGTTAGAAAAGAAACTGGGCAAGACCCTGGAGGACATGGGCACAGGGGGAACGTTCCTGAACAGAACACCAATAGCTTATGCTCTAAGATCAAGAATTGACAAATGGGACCTCATAAAATTACAAAGTTTCTGTAAGGCAAAGGACACTGTCAGAAGGACAAAACGGCAACCAACAAAGTGGGAAATGATCTTCACCAACCCCACATCCGACAGAGGCCTAATATCCAATATACACAAAGAACTCAAGAAGTTAGACCCCAAAGAACCAAATAACCCTATCAAAAAATGGGGTACAGAGCTAACCAAAGAATTTTCAGCAGAAGAAATTCGGATGGCCGAGAAACACCTTAAGAGATGTTCAACATCATTAGTCATCAGGGAAATGCAAATCAAAACACCCTGAGATTCCACCTCACACCAGTTGAATTGAACCACTCTTATCTCCTTGTACTAAGCTCAACTCCAAGTGGATCAAGAACCTCCACATAAAACCGGACACACTAAAGCTAATAGAAAAGAAAGTGGGGAAGACCCTAGAGGACATTTGCTGAGGGGGAAAGTTCCTGAACTGAACATCAATTGCCTATGCTCTAAGAGCAAGAATAGACAAATGGGGCCTCATAAAATTCCAAAGTTTCTGTAAGGCAAAAGACACTGTCAAAAGGACAAATCGGCAACCAACAAATTGGGAAAAGATCTTCACTAACCCCACATCCGACAGAAGGCTAATATCCAATGTATACAAAGAACTCAAAAAGTTAGACCCCAGAAAACCAAATAACCCTATCCAAAAATGGGGTACAGGGCTAAACAAAGATTTTTCACCTGAAGAAATTCGGATGGCTGAGAAACACATTACAAAATGTTCAACATCATTAGTCATTAGAGAAATGCAAATCAAAACAACCCTGAGATTTCACCTCACACCAGTCAGAATGGCTATGATTAAAAACTCAGGAGACATCAGGTGTTGGCAAGGATGAGGAGAAAGAGGAACACTCCTCCACTGCTGGTGGGACTGCAAGCTGGTACAACCGCTCTGGAAATCAGTCTGGCGGTTGCTCAGAAAACTGGACATGATATTTCCAGCGGACTCAGCCATACCACTCCTGGGAATATACCCAGAAGATTCCCCTGCATGCAATAAGGATACATGCTCCACTATGTTCACAACAGCCTTATTTATAATAGCCAGAATCTAGAAAGAGCCCAGATGTCCCTCAACAGAGGAATAGATACAAAAAATGTTGTATATATACACAATGGAATACTATTCAGCCAATAAAAACAATGAATTTATGAAATTCTTAGAGAAATGGATGGAGCTGGAGAACATCATACTAAGTGAGGTAACCCAGTCTCAAAAGAATACCCATGATATGCACTCACTGAGAAGTGGATATTAGCCTAGAATCTTGGGACACCAAAGACACAATTCACATACCAAATGATGTCTGACAAGAAGAGAGAAGTGGACACTGATGCTGGAAAGGATCAAAGCATCAGTATAGTGGAATACCAGAACACGGAAGTGGGAAGGGGTAGATGAGGGAGCAGGGGGAGGGAAAAGGGCATGTGGGACCTTTGGGTGGTGGGGACCAGAAAAAAAAGGAAATGAAATGTAAATATAGAATATATCCAATAAAAAAAGAAAAGAGAAAAAAAGATGAACATTTCATTCTACTCTGTATTCCATCATGATGATCTTCCTCACTGTGCCCTGGGGGCAACAGAGCAAATAACCAAGACAGCAAACAGAAGAGCACACACATTTAAAAAAAAAAAATGCTGAAGTTCAAATCACACATTTAACCTCATACAATAATAAAAGGGTATTTCAAAACGCCACACTCACCAAAGGAGAGATCATGAAAACAAACTAGAGACACGGTGAAACTAAAAGTTATGAAGCAAATGGATTTAACAGATATCTACAGAACATTTTACCTTAAATGTAGTAGAACACAAAACAAACCTCAACGGATACAAGAATATTGAATTAATACCATGAATTCTATCAGACCACCACAGACTGAGGATAGTCTTCAATAACAAGGAAACAACATACACAAGGAAACTGAACAACTACCTATTCAATGATAACTTGGTGAGGGAAAAAATAAAGAAATTAAAGACTTTTTAAATTTTAATAAAAATGAAGATACAACATATCTAAAGTTATGGTACACAATGAAAGCATTGCTAAGAGGAAAACTCATAGCCCTGAGTGCTTCCATAAAGAAATTGTAGAGATCTTACACTAGCTCATTGGAAAGTTCTTGAAGAAAAAGAAGCAAATACACCCAAGAGAAGTAGATGGCAGGAAATAATCAAACTCAGGGCTGAAATCAGGGCAGTGATGGCACATGCCTTTAATCCCAGCACTTGGAAGGCAGAGGCAGGAGGATTTCTGAGTTTGAGGCCAGCCTGGTCTACAGAGTGAGTTCCAGGACAGCCAGAGCTACACAAAGGAAACCCTGTCTCAAAAAAAAAAAGACAAAAACAAACAAAAAAGTTTCTTGAAAGAACTGAAATCAACCAAGGAGAAACAAATAGAACTATACAAAGAACAAAACTAGGAGTTTGTTCTTTGAGAAAATCAAAAATATATATACCCTTAGGTATTCTAACCAGAGGGAACAGAATCAGTATCCATATTAATAAAATCACAAATGAAAAGGGAAACATAACAATATAAACTGAGGACATTCAAAAAATCAGATCCTACTACAAAATAATATATGCAACAAAACTGGAAAATCTGGATAAAATGAATTTTTTTCTAGACAGATACCAGGTACTAAAGTTAAATCAGTATCATAAAACCATCTAAACAACCCCATACTCTCCAGGGATATAGAATCAATGATTATAAATCTCCCAACCGAAAAAGCCCAGGGCCAGATGGTTTTAGTGCAGAGTTCTATCAGACCTTCAAAGAAGATCAAATACCAATACTTCTCAAACTCTTTCATAAAATAGAAATAGAAGGAACACCACTCAGTTCTAGGAAGCCACAGGTATATTGATACCTAAACCATAAAAAGACCCAATAAAGGAAGAGAACTTCAGACCAATTTCCCTTATGAATATAGATTAAAATATATTCAATGAAATAATAGCAAACCAAATCCAAGAAAATATCAAAACAATCATTCACCATCATCAAGTAGGCTTCATGAAGGAATGCAGAGATTGTTCAATGTATGGAAATCCACCAATGTAATCCACTCTATAAACAAACTCAAAGAAGAAAACTACATGATAATCTCATTATATACTGAAAAAATATTTTGCAAAATACAATACCCATTCATTTTAAACGTATTGGAGAGATCAAAAATTCAAGCTTCATACATAAATATAAGGAAAACATCATAGAGTATACTAATAGCCAATGTCAAACTAAATGGGAAATTCAAAGCAATCCCATTAAAATCAGGGAAGAGACAAGGTCCTACTTATTCAATATAGTACTCGATAATCTAGCTAGAGCAATAAGACCACAAAAGGAGGTCAGAGAGATACAAGTTCAAAAAGAAAATTCAAAATATCAATATTTACAGATGATATAATAGTATACATGAGAGACCCCAAAAATTTTACCAGAGAGCTCCTACAACTGATAAACGCATTCAGCAAAGTGACTAGATATATAATTAACTCTAAAAAGCAGTAGCCTTCCTCTACTTAGTATAAATGGGATGAGAAAGATATTAGGGAAACAATACTCTTCACAATATTCACAAATATAAACTATCTTGGTGTGATTCTAAACAAAAAGTGAAAAATCTGTATGCCAAGAACTTCAAATCCCTGAAGAAAGAAATCAAAGAAGAACTAAGAAGTTTGAAAAATCTCCCAAGCTCATAGATCAGCATTATTAACATAGTAAAAATGGCCATCTTATAATCTTGCAATCTACAGATTTAATACAATCCCTATTGAAATACCAACTCATTTCTTCATCGAGTTAGAAAGAATAATTCTCAAATTCATTTGGAATAACAAAAAAAAAAAAAAAACCAGAATAGCGAAAACTATTCTCAACAATAAAAAACTTCTGGCAGAATCACCATCCCTGACCTCAAGCTATACTATAGAGCAATACTGATAAAAACTTCATGGTATTTGTAAAGGGACAGGCAAGTAGATCAATGGAACAGAACTGAAGTTCCAGAAATGAATCCATACTCCTACGGTCACTTGATCTTTGACAAAGAAGCTAAAACCATCCAGTGGGAAAAAAGATAGCATTTTCAACAAATGGTGCTGCTTTAACAGGTATTCAACATGTAGAGGAGTGCAAATTGATCCCTTCTTATCTCCTTGTACAAAGCTCAAGTCCAAGTGGATCAAGGATCTCCACATAAAACCAGATATGCTGCATCTAATAAAAGATAAAGTGGGAAAGAGCCTTAAATAATGGACAAATGCCGTGGACTGCCCCAGTAGGGTCTCCTCCTGTGGCAGAAGCAGGTTCCCCAGTACTCAGGTAGGTAAGGATTCTGCAAGTGACAGACAGACACAACAAACCAAAGAGCAGTTTGAATCTCCTGCAGTTTTACTTCTGCAAACATCTTAGATATATACACATGATTTAGGAATGAAATACTTTTTGACTTCCTGCCAGGTTACATCAGGTTATGATCAGATAGGGGTTTACATGTTTACAACTTAACTTCAAACTACAAAGGACAGAGCAGGAAGTGGGTTTGGGGAACCTTTTGTCACCCAGACAGTGGTTAATCTCCCCAGACTTGAGGTCACTCTATTCTAAGAATTCTGCCAAGCTACAGTCTGAACAAATTTGCTGTAGATACTAAATTTTATTAGTATTTTATGGCCAGTCAGACCAATTTGGAACACTGTGTGAACTCCTGTATATGTCATTGGAGGGGCTTTTGTCTGTCCTAAGCCTTTATGAAGTTTCCCTATTTACTGGAGGAGCCCACCAACACCCTCTGAGTAAGTAATGCTTCCGACCATATATTATAGTTGTTGGAATTCCCAGACTATTCTTCTTAACTTCTGACACACCATACTGGTCTTTCCCTACCAGATGTTGAACTTTTATCCTTTCACTGTCCACTATATCTGGATTTTTCACAAACAACTCTTCCTGTTATAACTGATTCATTACATCTCCAAATGTCATAAATAAAAAATAAGGCACAGAACTCAAATCCACAGAATTTGGTCAATGCACTGGAACAGCTAGTAGAAGCAGGATGCCAGGGACCTCCAGGAGGCCAAGTTCCGAGGAACACACACATCTGGCCATGTCACACAGACTCCACTGGAGTTGGTGTGGCAGACAAAGTGTAAAGCTTCCTCAATGGAACACCAACGGCTTATGCTTTAAGATCAAGTATTGGTAAATGGCACCTCATAAAAGTTCAAAGCTCCTGTAAGGCAAAGCACACTGTCAATAGTACAAAATGGCAATGCACAGACTGGAAAATTTTCTTTACCAACCTTACATCTGACAGAGGGCTCATATCTAAAATATACAAAGAACTCAACAAGCTAGTCTCCAGACAACCAAAAAAAAAAAAACCCTATTAGAAAGAGGAGTGCAGAGTTAAACAGAGAATTGTAAACCAAGGAATCTCAAATGGCTGAGAAGCACTGAAAGAAATGTTCAACATCCTTAGTCACTAGGGAAATGCAAATCAAAACAACCTTGAGATTCCACCTCACACCAATCAGAATGGCTAAGTTAAAAATTACAGGTGACAGCAGATGATGGCCAGGTTGTGGTTAAAAAGAAAAACTCTTCTATTGCTGGTGGGACTGCAAGCTGGTAAAACCACTTTGGAAATCAATCTGGTGATTCCTGAGAAAATTGGAAATAGTTTCACCTGAAGACCTAGCTATACAAATACTGGACATATGCCCAAAAAATGTTCCAACATATAACAAGGACACATTCTCCACTATGTTCATAGCAGCCTTATTTAAAATAGCCAGAAGCTGGAAAGAACCCAGACGTCCCTGAGAGAGAATTTTTGCAGAAAATGTGGTTACAGAGTGCACTACTACTCAAGAGTTAAAAACAAAGACTTCAAACAATTCACAGGCAAATGGATGGAACTAGAATATATCCCGAGTGAGGTAACCCAGACACAAAGGAACACACGTGGTATGTTTTTACTGATAAGTGGATATTTGCCCTAAAGTTCCCAATGCCCATGATATAAACCACAGATGGTTATGGAGCTTAGAAGGAAGGGAGACCAGGGTATGGATGCTTCGCTCCTGCACTGAGGGGGAAACAGGATGACCATGGGAGGTGGAGGTAGAAGGGACCTGGGATCGAGGGAGGAGGGGGAATAACGGGAACAGTATCCGTTACTGGAGTGAATGTGAGAGAGGTCAGAGGTTCAGAAAATCCGAACAAAAATATGTAGCTGGGGGGCAGAGAATGAGGAACTGGGGATCCCTACCTAAGTTTCCCAAACACCAGGGAAATGTGAGGCTCCCAGGACCCACAGGGGATGACATTAGTTGAAATGCGCAGAGAAGGGGGTATACAGTACTTGTAAAAGCACATCCAGTCACGGGGTACTCCTCCACCAACGCCCACCCGCCCGCGATGCCCTCCATCAAAGGATGGTACCACCCACCCCTCTCAAAGTATTTAACCCAGAAATGTTCCTGGGCAAAGGAAGAACAAATGGATCAAAGACTGAAGGAAGGGACTGTCCTACCTGGGCATCCGTCTTGACTGCAAACCAGACACTGTTACTGTGGTCAACAGGCACTTGCTGACAGGAGCGTCTGTGACAGTTCCTTGGGAGGTCCAGCCAGCAACTGACCGTTGGAGCCAGCGCTGAGCTCAGGGAACTTGGTGGGGGAGCTTGAGGGAAAGCTGGAACAGCAGAGGGGAATTTGAACCCCACAGGAAGAACAGCGTGTCGGGAAGACCACCCAGTGTTTCCAGCGAATATACCACAAACCCAGGAGGGATCTCTAGCTTCAGATACATTGTAGCAGAGGATGGCCTTGCCTGGCAGCAAAGGAAGAGAGGCCCTTAGCCCTGGTAATTTGATGTCCCAGTGTAGGGGGATGCTGAAGAATTTGTAAGGATAGGAGAGGGTGTGTGGTAGGGGAGCACCCTCATATAAGTAAAGGGGAGGGGGAGAAGGCAGATGTTGTTTGAGGGGTTGGTGTGGGTTAACCAGGAAGTGGTATATCATTTGAGATGTAATCGAATGGAATGATTAATACATATATATTTAAAAATACACATATAGATCCTTTCTGGTTCATAAAACATGATTGGGTTTTCACGCTATTGTGTGACATGTGAAAGAAAATACACATTTACCAGCCATTTAATTTTAACAACAAAGACTCAGGAGCCAGATGCTGGGGTGAAAACTTGCCAGCTCAGAGAGACAGGGAAAGCACCCAGATGACCTTCCTACTCCCGGACCTCCCAGAAGGAGAGCCTTCCATATCCCTCCCCACACTGTCTTAAATATCATTCAGCTTAAAGATCAACATTTGGTTTAGTTGTATTCACTCCCTTTCAAGGGTTCTTTGGTCTGCCACCTAACCTGGAGTTTACTTTTTTTTTTTTTTTTTTTTGCTTTGGAATAAAGGTGTGTGCTAAGGCTGAGCCACAGGACAAGAAAATACAATGAACAGAAAGTTCTTGGGTTAAAGGTCTGCAGTATGGCTGAGCTACACCATAATGAGGGTTTTTTTTCTTTTTTTAATCAGTAAATAACACAATCATGGGGTTTACAATATGAGCAAATATCCTACAACATAAGTTAGTAATGTTCCCTCTGCTATAGAAATAAAGCTGTCAGTTGTTCTGGCTGCATCACTGTGGGAACATGATGGTCCCAAGGAAGAGAAGAACTGGGCTCTTGAAACTGTTGCGCAATAAGGACCTAAAAGCACCAAGGAGATCCAGCCGGTAGCAGGTCAGCCATACGTAGCCAGCTTACCAGGTGCTGAGACCCTGCCGGCGGAACCAGGTACCAGAGACAGCCCGAGTTTAAGACCTCCGGGGACTCAGGTCTGGGGCAGGAACTGCGCACAGCCTAGCGGTTTGGAGTACAGCGGCTGTGCCTGCGCTCTGCGCTCGCAGCCCAGACCCGAACCCCCTGCAGGCAGCGCCATCTTGTCTGCAGCATCCCATCCAGCTGGTAGCAGGTCAGCCATACGTAGCCAGCCTGCCAGGTGCTGAGACCCTGCCAGCGGAACCAGGTACCAGAGACAGCCCGAGTTTAAGACCTCCAGGGACTCAGGTCTGGGGCAGGAACTGCACACAGCCTAGCGGTTTGGAGTACAGTGGCCGTGCCTGCGCTCTGCGCTCACAGGCCAGACCCCAAACCCCCTGCAGGCAGCGCCATCTTGTCTGCAGCTTCCCATCCAGCTGGTAGCAGGTCAGCCAGACCTAGCCAGCTTGTCAGGTGCTCAGACCCTGCCCACGGAACCAGGATAAGCAACAATTCTTGTTTATTAAGAAGAGTGAGGACCAGCTATAGTGGCAGGCCTCCATATTGCAACCAGGACACAGCTGGAAAGGTGCAGATAAAGACTCCGCCTGGGGCTAGAGCAGGGAGAGCTGCTAAGCTCTCCCCCACAGGCGGGCCCAGGCGCCTAGGCTCTGCAGCACGTCCCTGCGAGCTTAGGCCGTGCACCGAGGCAGCCAGCACCACACAGCTCCCCAGGAGCCCGGACCAGCGATAGCGGCAGGCCTACATACTGCAACCAGAACACAGCTGGAAAGGAACAGGTAGACAGATTCCATCAGGGGCTACCACGTGGGGGGATCTGCTAGGCTCTCGCTACTAGGCAGGCCCAGCAGCACCTGCCGAGGCTCTGCTGCACTCCCCCACACTTCCCAGAGACCTCAGGCCGTGCACAAAGTCAGTGGGTGGCAGCCAGCTCGTGATCCCGTTGAGCAGCAATCACGCATAACCACCAGTAGAGAAACAACAGGTAAGCCCAGCCTCATAGGAGATTCAAACACCAGCCAGTGACAACAAGGTCAACTAAAACCAGAAATAACCAGATGGCAAAAGGTAAACGAAGGAATGTCACTAACAGAAATCAAGACAACATGACAGCATCTGAACCCAGTTCGCCAACAACAGGAAGCCCTGGATACCCCAAAACACCAGAAAAACAAGACTTGGATATAAAATCACTGGTCAGGATGCTGGTAGCTGAACACATAGAAAAATCTCGTAAAGAAATAGAAGAGAAAATGGATCAAAAGTTAGAAGCCTTTACAAGGCAAATACAAAAATCACTTCAAGAAATGCAGGAGAAGATGGATCAAAAAGAAGAAGACAATAAGGAGGAAAGACAAAAATCACTTAAAGAAATACAGAAGAACGTGGGCCAACAAGTAGAAGCTATGAAAGAGGAAACACAAAAATCTATTAAAGAAATACATGAAAACACAATCAAGCAAGCGAAAGATCTGAGCACATCCATCCAGGCACTAAAAACAGAAGTAGAAACAACTAAGAAATTGCAGAGGGAGACAACATTGGAGATAGAAAACCTTGGGAAGAAATCAGGAGCCATAGATGCAAATATCAACAATAGAATACAAGAGATAGAAGACAGAATATCAGAAGCCGAAGATACCATAGGAACCATTGATTCAACAGTCAAAGAAAATACTAAATGCAAAAAGGCTGTAACCCAAAACATCCAGGAAATCCAGGACACAATGAGAAGACCAAACCTAAGGATTATAGGTATAGATGAGAATGAAGATGTACAAGTTAAAGGGCCAGCAAATATCTTCTACAAAATTATGGAAGAAAACTTCCCCAACCTAAAGAGAGAGATGCCCATGAATATACAAGAAGCATACAGAACCCCAAACAGACTGGATCAGAACAGAAATACATCCCGTCACATAATAATCAAAACTCCAAATGTACTAAACAAAGAAAGAATATTAAAGGCAGCAAGAGAAAAAGGCCAAGTAACTTATAAAGGAAGACCTATCAGAATAACACCAGACTTCTCACCTGAGACCATAAAAGCTAGAAGATCCTGGGCAGATATCATGCAAACTCTAAGAGAACACAAACTTCACCCAAAACTACTTTACCCAGCAAAGCTTTCAATCACCATAGATGGAGACATCAAGGTATTCCATGACAAAACCAAATTTGCACGATATCTTTCCACAAATCCAGCCCTACAAAGGATAATAGGGGGAAAACACCAAGACAAGGACGGAAACTACACCCGGGAAGAAGCAAGATAGAAACCTCCTCTCATCAAACCCAAAAGAAGGTAACCTCTCGAATATAAAAAATAAATAAAATAAATAAATATAATTTCAAAAATGTCTGGAGGAAATAATTACTATTCCTTAATATCTCTTAACATCAATGGACTCAATTCCCCAATAAAAAGACATAGATTAACAGACTGGATACGGAAACAGGACCCTACATTTTGCTGCATACAGGAAACACATCTCAGTGTCAAAGACAAACACTGCCTTAGAGTAAAAGGCTGGAAGACAATTTTACAAGCAAATGGTCTCAGGAAACAAGCTGGAGTAGCCATTCTAATATCAGATAAAATTGACTTCCAACCTAAAATCATCAAAAGAGACTCAGAAGGTCACTTCTTGCTGGCCAAAGGAAAAATCCACCAAGAAGAGCTCTCAATACTGAACATCTATGCTCCAAATGCAAGGGCAGCCTCATTTGTAAAAGAAACCTTACTAAAGCTTAAAGCACACATTACACCTAACACAATAATTGTGGGTGACTTCAACACTCCACTCTCCTCAATGGACCGATCAGGAAAGCAGAAACTAAACAGGGACACAGTGAAACTAATTGAAACTCTGGACCAATTGGATTTAACAGATATATATAGGACATTTCATCCTAAAGCTAAAGAATATACCTTTTTCTCAGCTCCACATGGGACCTTCTCCAAAATAGACCATATAATTGGTCACAAGACAGATGTCAACAAATACAAGAAGATCGAGCTAATCCCATGCCTTCTATCAGATCACCATGGAGTAAGAGTGGTCTTCAATAACAACAAAAACAACAGAAAGCCCACATACACATGGAAACTGAACAATACTCTACTCAATGACACCTTGGTCAAGGAAAAATAAAAAAAGAAATCAAAGACTTTTTAGAATTCAATGAAAATGAAGGTACAACCTACCCAAATCTATGGGACACAATGAAAGCAGTGCTAAGAGGAAAACTCATAGCTCTAAGTGCATCCAAAAAGAAACTGGAGAGAGCATATACTAGCAGCTTAATGGCACACCTTAAAGCCCTGGAAGAAAACAAGTTAATTCACCCAGGAGGAGTAGAAGACAAGAAATCATCAAACTCAGGGCTGAAATCAATCAAATAGAAACAAAGAGAACCATACAAAGAATCAACAAGACTAGAAGCTGGTTCTTTGAGAAAATCAACAACATAGATAAACCCTTAGCCAGACTAACCAAAGGACACAGAGACAGTATACAAATTAACAAAATTAGAAATGAAAAGGGAGACATAACAACAGAAACTGAGGAAATTCAAAACATCATCAGATCCTACTACAAAGGTCTATACTCAAAACAACTGGAGAACCTGGAGGAAATGGACAATTTCCTAGACAGATATCAAATACCAAAATTAAATCAGCATCAAGTAGATCAGCTAAATAGTCCCATAACCCCTAAAGAAATAGAAGGGGTTATAGAAAGCCTCCCAACCAAAAAAAGTACGGGACCAGATGGTTTTAGTGCAGAATTCTACCAGACCTTCAAAGAAGACTTAACACCAATACTCTCCAAACTATTCCACAAAATAGAGACAGAAGGGACACTGCCCAACTCATTCTTCGAAGCCACAATTACGCTAATACCTAAACCACAAAAAGATCCAACAAAGAAAGAGAACTACAGGCCAATTTCTCTTATGAATATTAATGCAAAAATACTAAATAAAATTCTTGCTAACCGAATCCAAGAGCACATCAAAACGATCATCCACCATGATCAAGTAGGCTTCATCCCAGGGATGCAGGGATGGTTCAATATACGGAAATCCATCAATGTAATCCACTACATAAACAAACTGAAAGAAAAAAACCACATGGTCATCTCATTAGATGCTGAAAAATCATTCGACAAAATTCAGCATCCTTTCATGCTAAAAGTCTTGGAAAGAGCAGGAATTCAAGGCCCATACCTAAACATAGTAAAAGCAATCTACAGCAAACCAGTAGCCAACATCAAAATAAATGGAGAGAAACTTGAAGCATTCCCACTAAAATCAGGGACTAGACAAGGCTGCCCTCTCTCTCCATATCTTTTCAATATAGTACTTGAAGTTCTAGCAAGAGCAATTAGACAACATAAGGAAGTCAAAGGGATACAAATTGGAAAGGAAGAAGTCAAACTATCATTATTTCCAGATGATATGATAGTTTACCTAAGCGACCCAAAAAACTCCACCAGAGAACTTCTACAGCTGATAAACAACTTCAGCAAAGTGGCAGGTTATAAAATTAACTCAAGCAAGTCAGTGGCCTTCTTGTACTCAAAGGACAAGCAGGCAGAGAAAGAAATTAGGGAAATAACACCCTTCACAATAGCCACAAACAACATAAAATATCTTGGCGTAACTCTAACCAAACAAGCGAAAGATCTGTACAACAGGAACTTCAAGTCCTTGAAGAAAGAAATCGAAGAAGACCTCAGAAGATGGAAAAATATTTCTTGCTCCTGGATTGGCAGGATCAATATAGTAAAAATGGCCATCTTGCCAAAAGCAATATACAGATTCAATGCGATCCCCATCAAAATCCCAACTCAATTCTTCATAGATCTAGAAAGAGCAATTCTCAAATTCATCTGGAGCAACAAAAAACCCAGGATAGCTAAAACTATTCTCAACAATAAAAGGACTTCTGGGGGAATCAATATCCCTGACCTCAAGCAGTACTACAGAGCAATTGTGTTAAAAACTGCATGGTATTGGTATAGCAACAGGCAAGCAGATCAATGGAACAGGATTGAAGACCCAGAGGTTAACCCACAGACTTATGGTCACTTGATCTTTGATAAAGGAGCCACAACCATCTGGTGGAATAAAGATAGCCTTTTTAACAAATGGTGCTGGTTCAACTGGAAGTCAACATGCAGAAGAATGCGAATTGATCCAATCTTATCTCTTTGCACTAAGATCAACTCCAAGTGGATCAAGGACCTCCACATAAAACCAGACACACTGAAACTATTAGAAAAGAAACTTGGGAAGACCCTGGAGGACTTGGGCACAGGGGAAAAGTTCCTGAACAGAACACCAATAGCTTATGCTCTAAAATCAAGAATCGACAAATGGGACCTCATAAAATTACAAAGTTTCTGCAAAGCAAAGGACACTGTCAGAAGGACAAAATGGCAACCAACAAAGTGGGAAAAGATCTTCACCAACTCCACATCCGACAGAGGGCTAATATCCAATATATACAAAGAACTCAAGAAGTTAGACCGCAAAGAAACAAATAACCCTATCAAAAAATGGAGCACAGAGCTAAACAAAGAATTTTCACCAGAAGAAATTCGGATGGCCGAGAAACACCTTAAAAGATGTTCAACATCATTAGTCATCAGGGAAATGCAAATCAAAACAACCCTGAGATTCCACCTCACACCAGTCAGAATGGCTAAGATTAAAAACTCAAGAGACAACAAGTGCTGGCGAGGATGTGGAGAAAGAGGAACACTCCTCCACTGTTGGTGGGATTGCAAAATGGTAAAACCGCTCTGGAAATCAGTTTGGCGGTTCCTCAGAAAATTGGGCATGTTACTTCCAGAGGACCCTGGCATACCACTCCTGGGCATATACCCAGAGGATTCCCCTGCATGCAATAAGGACACATGCTCCACTATGTTTATAGCAGCCTTGTTTATAATCGCCAGAAATTGGAAGCAGCCCAAATATCCCTCAAAGGAGGAATGGATACAGAAAATGTGGTATATTTATACAATGGAATACTACTCAGCAATTAAAAATAATGAATTCATGCAATTTGTAGGTAAATGGTTAGACCTGGAAAATATCATCCTGAGTGAATTAACCCAATCACAAAAGAATGCACATGAAATGCAATCACTGATAAGTGGATATTAATGAGCCCAGAAGCCCTAAATACTCAAGACACAAATAGCAAGTCAAATGATTCCCAAGAAGAAGAAAGGAGAGGACCCTGGGCCTGTAAAGATTGCATCCAGTTTAGTAAAGAAACCGAGGGGGGAGGGGGAATTATTGGGGAACAGATGGGGGGGAGAGGAACTATGGGAACTATGGTGGGTAGGAACTGGGAAAGGGGAAAGCCTTTGGAATGTAAACATAGAATATAGAAAATTTAAAAAAAAGATAAAAACATAAAAAAAAAGAAATAATTAAAAAAAAAGAAATCCAATAAAGTGGTTTATATTTAGTATTAAAAAAAAAGCGCCAAGGACATCCCTGATCCTTATCACAAGGCATAAATTCCCCATCCCTCTTGTCACATAATTTATTGCAAGATGTAACCATTCCTGCTCTTAGATCATTGTCCTAGGTGCTGCTGAATGGAAGGGTTCATGTCCAGGCGTCACCCAACAAACCACAGAAACACCGAATTCACTTAAGCAGGGATGGTTTATTGAATGCACACCTCAAACCTGACCAACCAGGGCAACAGATCAAAACTGTTCATTAGACATTTCTCATGGCCAGATCCATGCATAACCACAAAGAGCTCGTGCACAACCGCTGGACATGCTGCCCTATGAGGGCCCTGACTCAAGCCATTTTAGACTTAATAGTTCATACTGACCTTGAATTTGATGGGTCCTGTATGAAGCATATAGATACAGAATTTGAATACATTAGCAATGCTCATAACATACAGAATATAGAACATAACATGGTACATAGACATCATGACCTTGATCTGAATCAAGAATATTTTCATTGTTTTACATTCATGACTGGGAGGCATATTAGAGAATATGAAAGAGGAGGCTGGCATGTAACAAATCTGCTACAGTTATGCTAGGGGGGAAGCATTATCAGGAAGAACTTTGTATCACTAGGAAAGATGTCTGCATGTCCTTACTATGTTAAAAAAAAAAAGTTCCATGGCCTGAACAGGAGCTACTAAGATGGGGAAGAGACAATGTGACTGTTACCTGAAGTGAGGGACATCAGCAGTGTTGTGCAGCCTTTTCAGTTTCCATTCCTTCTCACTCTGTCCCTGCAGGGGATCCCAAAGTGTCCTTCCACCTTCGCTCTGAACCAGGTCTAAGCACACATAAGACAGGACACAGTGCTGGTGTCCCATTCATCAACTGTGATCCATTATCCACGAGTGTACTTGTGTAAACAAATACAGTATGGTCACTTATTATTGATACTCTTAACATCTTAATGAGGGCAGTAATTGGTTGATTATACCCAATTATATAAACAATCTGGGCCCTGGGGAAATATCTCAAGAGAAAACTTGAATAGAGGTGCATGAATTCTGCCCTGTACTCAACTCAGAAACATGAGAGTGGGAGAAAGATGTATGGTTAAATAGCCAACTAGGTTCACACTGTGAATTGTAACTTGTTTATTTTGAGCTTTTGGGCTGACATCCACTTATCAGTGAGAGCATACCATGTGCATTCTTTTGTGATTGGGTTACGTTGCTCAGGATGACACTCTCTAGTTCTATCCATTTGCCTAAGAATTTCATGAATTCATTGTTTTTAATAGCTAGATAGTACTCCATTGTATATGTATACCACAGTTTCTGTATCCATTCCTCTGTTGAAGGACACCTGGGTTCTTTCCAGCTTCTGGCTATTATAAATAAGGTAGCTATGAACATAATGGAGCATGTGTCCTTATTACATGTAGGAACCTCTTCTGGGTATATGCCCAGGAGAGGTATAGCTGGATCCTCTGGTAGTACTATGTCTAATTTTCTGAAGAATCACCAAACTGATTTCCAGAGTGGTTTTACCAGCTTGCAATCTCACCAACAATGAAGAAGTGTTCCTCTTTCCACACAACCTCTCCAGCATCTGTTGTCCCCTGAGTTTTTCAACTTAGACATTTTGACCAGTGTGAAATGGAATCTCAGTGTTGTTTTGATTTGCATTTCCTGATAACTAAGGATGCTGAACATTTCTTTAGATGCTTTAGAGCCATTTGAGAATCCTCAATTGAGAATCCCCTGTTTATCTCTGTACCCCATTTTAATAGGGTTATTTGAATCTCTGGGGACTAACTTCTTGCTTTGTATACATTGGATATTAGCCCTCTATTGGATGTAGGATTGATAAAGATCTTTTCCCAATTTGTTGGTTGCTGTTTTGTCCTATTGACCATGTCCTTTACCTTACAGAAGCTTTGCAGTTTTATGGGGTCCCATTTGTCGATTCTTGTTCTTAGAGCATAGGCATTTGGTGTTCTATTCAGGGACTTTCCCCCTGTGTCCATGTGTTAAAGATTCTTCCCCACTTTCTCCTCTGTAAGCTTCAGTATATCTGCTTTTATGTGTAGGTCCTTGATCCACTTGGAGTTAAGCTTTCTACAAGGAGATAAGAATGGGTTGATCTGCATTTTTCTGCAGGGTGACCTCCAGTTGATCCAGCACCATTTGTTAAAACTGCTGTATTTTTTCCACTGGATGTTTTTAGCTCCTTTGTCAAATATCAAGTGATCGTACATGTATGGGTTCTTTTCTGGGTCTTCAATTCTATTCCATTTATCTTTCTGCCTATCTCCATACCAATACCAAACAGTTCTTTTATCACAATAGCACTGTAGTAGAGCTGTAAGTTCTTTATAATAGATAAGGATTCGTAGGTGAGGTCTTGGATGTAGGGTGTGTTTTAGTGTTGTTTGCTGAAACAGGGTCTCAAGCCTGGCTTACCAGGTTGACCTTTACCTCAGATCATACTGCTTCTACTTTCCAATAGCTAGGCTTACAAGTAGGACCTCCTAGGACTCTTAGGTCAGCACTAGTCTCTGTGAGAGACCTGGGTATTCTAATGTTGAGGCTCGTAACACCAGTGTAGCTATAGCCATTTTTTTCTATGTCTGCCACCTATTTCAGATTGTTGCTGTACTTAATATACCTGCCAATGACACAGAAAGATAACTTGCCTCAGAGCAAGGTCATGGTGATAACATCCTGTTATGTTCTGTGTGACATTTGGTAATCTCACAGTGGTCCACAAAGCTTTACATCAATTTAAGAGTCATGAACCCAAATACAAGATGCTGGGCCCTTGCTCTGTAAACTTATGTCTATCGTATTTTCCTTCTCCTTCTGCCTGCACATCCCCACCTCTGTTGACTATTTTTTTCAGACAGAATCTCATGGTATAGCTCACAGAAGCCTGTGAGCAATCCTGATTGGTGACTTTGGTGTAGAGAGGAGAGCTCCACACTCAGCCTGAGGGACTTTTCATTGGTGGCTCCAATATTTCAGTCTCCTCTGCCAACAGATCTTCAGACTGTTGCCAGCACCATTATGACTGCAACTCTCTCTCCAAAGGCATCTTGGGGCAACTTTCAAATGCTCAGCACAAGTCTTCATGAGTGTACCCCCTAACACACACCCACATTGCAACCAGCCCTGAAGGCTCTCTACCTGGATGTGATTTCATACACCTGTACACGATGAGAAAGAACTTTTTGGCTGCATATTCAAATTGGTGTCATTTCTCAGTAGTTTTTAATGACTCATATTGCTGATTGAGGGAAATTTGAGGTAGGATGAGACATTTCTGAGAATGGTTTGGAAAGAAAACACTCAGTTAGATACATAGGGATTGTTAAGGTGTTGCCAATCAAGGCTAGAGCAAACCCAGGCTTTAGGAGAAAGATGTGCTCAATGGCTATGCCTCAGGAGAGTCTTCAAGAAAGGACACCTCAGCTTCCTGTCATAACAGAGAGAACATTAGCAGGGAACCAAAAGATGTACCCCATGACATCAGCAGTCCCTTATTGAATGTTTGATTGTCTCCTGGAGAGTTCTTGGTATCCACTGTGATGTCACCAGTGTTGGAGTAACAGAAACTCCACAGAGAATTCTCAGTCAGTGTCTAGAGGATACTTCAATGGACATGTTTGCCCAACTCAGCAAACTTTTTGGGAGAGCCAATGTGGATGAAAGAGAGACTAGAGAGTGGAGAAAGGAAGCTGGCCTTTCATCCTGGAGTAATGACAGATGAAGAAAGTGGTCTTAGGGAATGTGGAGTAAGTCCTGGGAAGTGGATGTTAAGCTTCCTGCCAGAGGTGGCCTGAGCTGGCCTTTCTAGTAATGGGGCACAGGAACTGGAGACTCTGGGAGTCAAAAGAATAACCATGATTATCACAATTCTTGACTATCAAGGATTTCAGAACATTAGTTTTTCTGTCTCTTAAGGCAGGAGATGGCAAGGTCAAAGCTTTGATTCTGCAAACCCCACATCTTTACTTTCACTGTGTACTGTGGGTGTCACATGGGGACAGAATGATACCATCAGGAGTCTAACATATGCCAATTTAGGGCCGGGCATCACTCCACTTTACTCTCATGGCTTCTTTTAGCGTCCATGGATAGCTGACAGTAGTACCAGAGAGAGAATTGTGCTCCTGGCCATGATCTTATGGTCTCAGAACCACTCAGACCTCTTCTTCGTGACAGTTCCCATCTTACCTTTCTTTATCACTGATTGTGGATGGCAGGTATTTCTGTACTGTATTAAAACTCCTGTCTGAGTTGATACACCCAGACAGAGATTGGATCCTATTGCCATTTCTGGGGTGTCTGGTGTTTCGGTAGGGAGAATTGATCAGTGTGTTGGCCATGTTCTCTCCCTGCATGAATTTTTAATCCCATGTCTTGGGCATAGAGCAACAGGGTAAGAGATCTAAGCATCTACAAGCACTGAAATAGTTGTGGATAGTGAATTTATCTTCTGACTTGTGAAGCCACAGGACTGAGGGCTCTGAAGCCAAGTTGCACCATGAGCAGATAAGAAACCATCTCTGATCATAACAAACATGTGTATGGAGATAGAGGACACACCTGGCTGCTTACATCTCTTGGTCTCTATAAAGTAATGGGAAAGCGGAGATCCAATGAGGAGGTACCTCAAGCCTGGACCAAACTCTTTGTGGTGTCACTAGGTTCCAGGCATGTTCTCATTCCATTCTTTGTTTTCTCACCATGCAAGTTCACTTGTGTTCTTCTCCAGAGGCTATCAGATGGACATCATCCCCTGCAACTGTCCTAAGCAAGAAGAAGGCCAAGAAGGAAGAGGAGACGCTGATCAGAGAGCTACAGTTCATTACCCAGGAGAGACACGTGGTGAG
Source organism: Apodemus agrarius (assembly GCA_964023405.1). Lineage (NCBI taxonomy): Eukaryota > Metazoa > Chordata > Mammalia > Rodentia > Muridae > Apodemus > Apodemus agrarius. The sequence goes on from OZ030006.1 coordinate 28,267,961, forward strand.
AGATCACCTGATCTACATCACAGATGGATCCATGAACAAGAGACATTGCTCCAAATCTTGTGATGTCAGTTTGGGGTCTGCAATATAACCCTCATCTTACCCTTTAAGGTGATATGTTCTAGGAAGCTGTACCTCCAGAAGGCCCCTGAGCCCAACCTCATGTCCCTAAATGTTTCTTAAAGGAGAGGCAAAACCTCAACCTTGGTCAGGAGTGAGATGGGAAATGGACTTCTCTGCTTCCTCCAATTGAAAAGAGGGACTTGTGGTCTGAGGGAAAATTTTCAGGGATAGAGGCAATTGAGAGTGAGTTCTCAGAGTGCATTTGGATGGCCCTTGACAGTAAGTGGCTGTGTGAAGTTGTAGGAGCTGTGGTTTTTGTGGTGAGTGTTTGTAATTGCCTGGCAGGTATATGAGTAATGGAAATTCCTGGAAGCAGCTGGAGGGGCCTAGTATCACATTGAGATATATTTGGTTGACTGGAACATGAATGGTAAAAAATGAACAAGAGAAGACCAGCAACCTCCAGACCCAACAACATCTGGTAGGGACAAGCAGCTCAGTCAAGTTAATACTGACTGAAACCATTTTCCCATTGGATCCATCTGTGCCTTCACCCAGTACCTTTCTAATCTATACTCCTAAACAGCCAACCTGCCTCATAGAATGTACTAGTTTACTGTTCTGTCTATGCCAAAGTATTCTGGGAAGGTAGCCTCTTGTTACCTGAGGTTACAAGGTAGACTGAATTATTGGGAAGTGTGCCTTGCTACTCTGCTTGAAGCTACAGTCCAGTAAGGGTGACAGATGAATAACTTGTAGCATTCCTGCATTTTCTCATGATAGGTGGGATGCCATGCAGACCTTTGAGCAACTTCTAGGTCCTGTGACAGGAGTCACACAGGGTCATGTGCCATCCCAGGTGGGAAGCACCTTGAAGGGGTAAAATCCAAATGCTAATATCAAATGATTTCTTCTGATTGTCATTGATCTGGGTGGCATGTGGCCTTCTCCTTTCTTCTTGTAACTCAATGAGGTATCTTCACATTTACTTGAAATAATTAAAATTTGTCGATTTATTGGTTTGCAATGATAGAAGTTGAGTGGCAACTTGTCAGCTCATGTATTTGTAAGTGGTGTTTGATATTTTGCCCCACTTGCAGATATAACACCAATAGTTTCAGCTAAAAGATCAATGTTAACTGTCCTCTTGAGATGGTGAGAGGCAGCAGCCTGACAGCTGACATTAGGTCCCAACCAAGCCTGTGTCTTAATAACTACCTTCCTCTCCCAGGTCTCAGAAACTGCACCAAGAGCTAAAATTTCCACAGGCCAGGAAAAGAGGCTCCTGCAGAATGAATTGCTACCTCAGGGGCCCACTGCTGAGCTCCATCCCCAACATCCACACACTTCAAAGGATGAATCTTCTTCCACATAGTTCATTTTCTCAAGTGAATAGGCCCTAACTTTGAAGCCAGTGAGCCAGCTGATTCAGGGTGTTATTCCCTTTCATGTTCTGAAAACACCCCTTGAGGAAGAACTGATTGGCTGCTAGAGTCTGCCTCTGTATGTGTAAGGCTCTGGCAGGGCCCCTCCAGAGACAACAAAGGCATGCTCCTTTTGTTATGCACTTCTTGTAGTCCATAGTAGTGTCAGGGTTTGGTGACTGTTTATAGGATGAATCCCCAGGTAGGGCAGTTTCTTGGTAGCCTTTCCTTCAGTTCTGCTCCACACTTTGTCTCCTTTATTGCTTCTGTGACTATTTTGTTCCCTTTCTCAGAGAAACCAAAGAACCCCACTTCAGTCCTCCTTCTTCTTGAGCTTCCTGTGGTCTGTGAATTGTAATTTGTTTATTTTGAGCTTTTGGGCTAGCATCCACTTATCAGTGAGTGCACACCATGTGTGTTCTTTTGTGACTGGGTTACCTCAGGATGACACATTCTAGTTCCATCCATTTGCCTAAGAATTTCATGAATTCATTGTTTTTGATAACTGAAAAGTACTCCATTGTGTATACATACCACAATTTCTGTATCCATTCCTCAAGACCTGTAGATAGAACAGGACTGTAACACCTGTGAATGCACAGATAACGAGGCAGCATCCACAAGACCTACATAGATCTGAACAGGATGAGGTCCTAGAGCTAAGAGAAGTAGATGCCCTCACCCCTAACCCAGAAGCCGTCTGCAATTAATAGATACTTGCAAATAGGAAACAAACTACTTTTTAATATAGACCCCATGCCCCCATTGTAAATGATCAACCCAAAACAAGCTTAATGGCTTTTTTGCAGGTCCTTTGTCTGATGATAAGCCATTTATCTTTTTCTTTTTAGTTACCTTATGGATCCTTTGAATATGTATTGCAGTTTCTGGTTTTATGTTTTTATGGGATTCCTGTGTATGCAAATATGTATGTTTCTGTTTCTTATGGGTTGTTGTTTTGTTCTATTCCAAATTCTTTGCTTTTGGTTTTATCTTATTGGTTTTTAAAAAGATTTATTTATTTATTTATTTATTTATTTATTTAAAATATATGAATACACTGTAGCTGTCTACAGACACACCAGAGGAGAGCATCAGATCTCATTACAGATGATTGTGAGCCACTATGTGGTTGCTGGAAATTGAACTCAGAACCTCTGGAAGAGCAGTCAGTGCTCTTAACTGCAGAGCCATCTCTCCAGCCCCCATCTTATTTTTTTTATTATTTCTTAGTGATTGCTTGTTTTCTAATGAAAGACAAAAGGGGTGTGAAAACAGATGATAGTGGAGGTGGGGAGGAACTGGGAACAGTGGGAGGAAAGAAAATCATTATCAGAATGTATTTTATAAAAAAATTAACAAAAAATTAAAATATCTATATTTTTAGAATTTCCTATATATAGTGTTAGGCTAAATCTACTGCCATCCCCTCCTCTCTAATTTCTTCCCTAACACCCACCAATATTTCCTCCCAATTTCATGTGATTCTTTTTCCTCCCTCTATTAATTGACTAAATCCACTTAACGCTGTTAGTATATGTATGGATATACCGCCACCTACTGGAGGGTAAGTAGTATTTCAGTGCCCACATACCCCATTCCCCGATGGCCTCTCCTCTCACAGAAACTATCCATTGCCAATAACTTATTGACTAGAGGTTAGACCTAACCTAGACCCCTGGAGCTCCCAGAGACTGTGCCACCAACCAGAGAATATTTACAGGCTGCACTGAGGACCCTGGCACATATGTAGCAGAGGCCTGCCTTGTCTGGGAGAAGATGTACTTAATCCTGGAGACACTTGATGTACCAAGGTGGGGGGATACCCAGGTGGAGCTGCCCTCTCAGAGGCGAAGGGGATGGGGTATAGGGGAAAGGTGACAATATTTGGAATATAAATAAATAAAAAATTATAAAACTTTAAAACCATAGAATAAAATGGAAATCAATTTGGAGTTAATTTTTAAAGTTTGAAGTTTAGGTGGATTTCAGCGTTTTTGTCTAGGTGCATCTGGTCACTCCAGTATCAATTGTTTAAAAAGGCTGTCCTTCCCACACATACATACATCAAAGTGCTTTGGATAACTGGTTTTGTGGTTGGGTGAGTGTTTATGTTTCTCTTTTGGTAGCATGCCAAGTACCATCCCGTATCGAAGACACTAGAACATAGAGGTGAAGGCTTCATGTAGGCACCATCTCAACTTCTCCATGTTAAATGGGTTGTGTGGATATTGTCCTCAGCAATGGGGCACTCTGTCAGTTTGTGGAGAGCAACCTGTGGTCTTAGCCTGGGTTGTTTGGGGATTTCTATGAGACCCACCCCAGCCTTGGTCAACTCAGTTGAATGCAACCCAATCACAGTTCGGGAAGCCTCATTTGGTAGCAAGAGATGGCCAGTGGGGATGTCGCATACCCTGTTATATTAGGAGACCTCATCAGGATCAGCTTCATATATTTTAGGACGTACACACAGCACCATCTTTCCCTATCATCTGTCAAATGCTTCTCAATTCTCTCCCACATTCCTTCCCTCTACCTTCTCTCCCCGTGTTTCTATCTCCTTTTTCCCCAGTCCACCTATAAAGTCTATGCTGTTTCCCTCTCCCAGGGAGATCAATGAGCCTTCCCCCAGTCCCTTCCTCTGTATCTAAACGTTTTGGTCCACAGATTGTAGCTTGGTTATCATTTATTTAATCAGGTAATAGTCATATATAAGGGAATGAATACCATATTTATCTTTCTGGATCTAAGTTACCTCACTCAGAATGAATTTCTTTTTGTAATTCCATCTGTTTGCATGTAAATTCCATGATATCATTTTTTATAATCTAATAAACTTTTTTAAAAATGACAATTTTTCCATTTTCTTCCTAGGAAATCAAACCCTTTTAATTCTTATCTACCTTCTACATAATGGTTATTGAATACTCCACAATATATTAAGTCTAGATGTTATATGGTTCATGCATACACTTTCAAGCTGTTTATATCCACTGTCACCAATACATATAAATGGGGGAGTGTTATGAAACTATATATATATATATATATATATATATATATATATATATATAGTCTCAGCTTAATGCAGGAAATCGCTGAAATTTCCAGCTGTTTTGTTTAAACTGTTCAAATAAAAACTATGAACAGAATTCAAATACAGGAATGTTTCAAAAAGACTTTCTAAAGTGAACTTTAAAACATAGTAGATTTTACCTTTCACAAAACTGAGATAAAAGAGGACTTTTATTTTACAGTATATCCCTTCCTTGGGAGTCTCATTAAAACACTCACTTTTTCTAGGGGTGAGTTTTGAATGCTGCACAGGAAAGGGGAGGAAATAAAATAATTTTTTATCTTTTTTTTTAACTTTTCTTAAAGGATTCCAGAAACATTGCTGGATATACTTTAAGTTTTGTGTTTTTCTCTTTCATAGAAAGAATGTACATACTAGGACATGAGTACAGTTTCAGCAAGTCTAGGTGTGCTAAAACAGGGCACATTCAATCAAGTACAATAAGATTTACTTGAAGCTGGGCATGGTGGCGCATGCCTGTAATCACAGCACTTGGGAGGCAGAGGCAGGCGGATTTTTTAGTTCGAGGCCAGCCTGGTCTAGGGAGTGAGTTCCAGGACAGCCAGGACTACACAGAGAAACCCTGTCTCAAAAACAAACAAACAAACAAACAAAACAAAAAAAAGATTTACTTGAAATTAAAAACAAACTACATGAGATAAAAGCATTAAAATCATATTATCAATCTGAACACATTTTAAAAAAATCAATACAGAAATGCTAGCTCACATTTTCGCCATATAACAAAAAGCAATTGGTACCCATGTCTGTAAAGGCAGCAACAACACTGCTTGTCTATTGAAGATTACTACTGCAAATCAGACTGTATTTAAAATGTAAATAAATAAAATAACCAATAAAAACGTAGAAGAAATATTTTCTGGGCCTTTGAGCTGGGACTCGTCTCCTTATTATATTCCTATTATTCTTAGGGTTGCTCTTTCCATAGTGTCCCTGATTCCCTGCATTTGGTTTTGTGGGGTTTTTTTGTTTTGTTTTTTTGGGGGGGAGATTTAAAAAGATTCTTTGAGCAATACATTTATTTCTTCTATCATATCTTCAATGCCTAAGATTCTCTCTTCCATCTATTGTATTCTGTTGGTGATATTTGCATCTGTAGTTTCAGTTCACTTAGATAGATTTTCCATTTTCAGATTTCTTTATTGATTCTATCTTCATTTTTACGCCATGGACAGTTTTGTTCACTTCCTCTCATTGTTAGTGTTTTCTTAGATTTCTTTAAGGGGCTTACTTGTTTACTCTGTAAGAATTTCTATTATCTTTATAGAGTTGGGTTAAATACTCATAGTCTGCCATAGTAGGATAGATGGATTCTTATGGAGACACACTGCCCTGCCCTGTTCCTGCTGTGTGCTCAGATCCATCCAGGGTGGATCTGAGATGATTATAGGTCCGTTTTTGAGTTTCTCCTTCCTTTCTAGATGTTCAGAGAATGTAATAGCTGTGTAGGGGGAGTTTCCCTAATGGTATCTCTAATTGTTGATTGGCTAATAAAGATGGCAGAAGCTAATTGCTGGGTAAAAGAGAGGAAGGAGAGGCTTGGGAGGGAGACTAGAGAAGAGGAGCAGGTAGGAGCTACAGACATGTAGGTTTCTCAGGGCACCTGTAGTTTGTGGCCTCCACAGCCTGGGGAGGCCAAGAAAGATGGAGAAGGATATTTTTCACCCAGCCTTTGAGTTATCTCATCAATCTTAAAATATGAAAGTCTCTCGTGTTTTCCTTTCACGAGCTAAAGGAAGCTGGGTGAGACCAGGACGGCCGGGCAAGCAGCAAGTGGAGACCAGGAGAGCTATCATGGGAATTGAGTGAGACCAGGGTGATCATTGGTGGTCAGCAGAGCCACCCACAATGGTGGATGATCTGTGGAATGCAAGCCGAAGCTCCAGGTGTTCTCTGGAGGAACAGTAAGATGGAAGTGGAGCCAGCAGCAGTGTGATCTCACACCTAAGTTATGCCAGGCCTGGGCACCTGGCAAGGAGACCAAGCAAGAAGAAGCTTGCACACAACACAGCTGTGTGTTGACTGGCAGGAAAGTTTCTTTGGACATGATAGTGTGGGCATAGAAGTTCCCAGATAAAATGTGTTTCTGGGTATGAGGAACTGACACTTAGGAATGGAGATAGGCTAGGGGTCTAAAGCAGTTCAGAGGAGGGATTGAAGCACCATGTGTAACCAGGATCTACTTATTTTGTCTCCTTGGAATTGGGGAAGATGGTCATTACGATAGTGCTGGGGATAAGTTGTATCCACTCCTCCATTGAGGGACATCTGGGTTTATAACAGCTTCTGGATATTATAAACAAGGCTGCTATGAACATAGTGGAGCATGTGTCTTTATTGCATGCTGGGGAATCCTCTGGGTATATGCCCAGGAGTGGTATAGCAGGGTCCTCCGGAAGTGTCATGCTGTGAAGGTTCAGGAACTTGCTGCATTAATTAAAAGTTCACATTTTCAGAAAATGTCGGGTGTCAGGATTAATTATTAACTCTTGATTGAAATGAGTAATTGAGGTAGTGTTTCATGCAGGCTGAAATGAGTTAAAAGAGCATATATAGTTTCTGCATTGGCCTATTGTTTCTGTCAGTAAATTAGCATGTTGAGTTGTCCATACCCTATTGGAATTCTAAAGTCCCACCTTAGATTGCAGAATACACTGCTATATACTGTCTGAAACACAGCAAAAGTGTAGAAAATATTTAATACTCAATTTCTATGCAAGGATATCTCTTCTCTCTCTCTCTCTCTCTCTCTCTCTCTCTCTCTCTCTCTCTCTGTGTGTGTGTGTGTGTGTGTGTGTGTGTGCATTCTTATTTGCATATCTGTGCACATGTGTGTGGAGGCCATAGGTCAGCTTGGAGTATCACCTCTTAGTTTGAAAGCCTCTTACTGAGACCTGGAATTTGTCATTAGGCTGCGCTTCTCTCCAGCACTGGGATTGCATGCATGTGCCATCGTGCCCAGCTGGTTTGTGGGTGCTGGGGATTGCAATCAGGCCCTCCTGTCTACATGGCAAGCATTATGCTGCTGGAGCTACCTCTTCTGATCCTTTGGATCCTCTTGGCACTGGTTACCAATCAATGCCTGTCTTTTGCAGTCCTGTATACCTTAGTTTTTCTGTATCATGAGTTTGGACCAATAGCAAGAACTTTTTAATTTAATGCTCATCTCACTTAAGGCTTTCTAGATTGACATTTGTTGAATGTCTTTCCCAGGTGTTCAGAAACTGAACTATGTTAGCTTACTATATCTGACTCATTCTTATCAGACCCAGAACTGATCACAAATACTCTAAAGAAGACTGGTTTCTGGAGACACATGGCTCATCTGATGGTGTATGATTGTTTCTAGGATATTGTTAGAATTCTCCAGGGATACAGAATTAGTAGCAGAATTAGTAGCATAGTAGTCTTTCTCTTTATATATGTAAATCATGTATATACCTATCTTATGTATGAATATATATGTGTGTGTATACATATACATACACATACATACATAAACATACACATACACATGCATGTATATACCTGTATATAAAGAGAGACATATGAGGGAGAGGAGAAGAGAGGAGAGGATAGGAGAGGAGAAAAGAGGAGAGGAGAGGAAAGGAGAGGAGAGGAGAGGAGAGGAGAGGAGAGGAGAGGAGAGGAGAGGAGAGGAGAGGAGAGGAGAGAAGAAGGATGGATGGAGGAATGAGGATAGAGAAAACAGATTCTGGTAGGAATTAGAGAAACCATCAGACTTGTGTAAATCTGATCCCAAGTGATAGAGAAAAGAAAAGACAGAAGCATCTTTGAACTGCTAGATCTCTGACATTTCTCCTAGATTTTCTTTCTAGTAATTTAAAAATATCTTTTTAACAATTTAAAAATATTTTAAATATGTTTTAAAAGACTTTTTTATTCTGGCATTTACTTTTTAGAGGGTCTAACACAATCCCATGGTAACAATGTTTTTTAAATGTGATGAAAGATGAGATAAGGTTGCAGCTTCTCAGTATTGTTGTAGCATTCCAAAGAAATAAGAAACACAATCTATTTTAACTACAGCAACAGCAACAACAAAAACAACTTAGCATCAAATAATAAGACCATCAACAACTAGAGATAGAACATCTTTTCTCACTGTCTGTGGACATACCACATGCATACATATATGCAAGCCTGCCATGTGGTACAAGGGATGGTTGAAATTAAAGTCCCTACATTGGTGCTTAAAATTCTTCTGAAACACACACACAGAGAGAACTTCTGTAATTAGAAACAGGTGTTGGGAATGCTACTTAAAAATATTGACAAAATAAAGCTATTTCTCAAGTATATGAGAGTATTATTTGTTTATGTATTGTATTTATCTTATTTTTATTGAGTTTTATATTTATTTATTTATTTATTTTATTATTTGAGAGTATCTTCGTTTCAGAGTACCTCAATTACTTTTTTCAACCAACAACAATAACAACAGAAAGAGTTTTAGGTAAATACCTAAAAAACAGAGCTACTATGGGGGTAGTGAAAGGAATTTACCTTTTAAACTCATGGTCAACGCCATTTAAGTTCCAAAGTTAAATTGGAAATTTATAGCAATTGGGTTTCAGGGATTTCATGCTGAATGTCTTGTTTGTTCTGCTGGATACTCTCTCTTTCCTTGATCTTGCTGATCTTTATGGACTATGTTACTGAGATTCCTTACTATCTGGTTTCTTGATGAATTTGAATGAATGGAGAGGATAGATGGGGGAATTAGAGAGAGAAAGGAGAGGTCTCACTGTTTCCATCCCCAGGGTTTAGGATAGTTGCTTCCCTCTACTAAAGATCATAGCTCCTATTAGGGAGTTCTCAGAAAGTCAAGGTCTGTCTGTCTATCTCTGTCTCTCTTTTTCTACTTGTGCCTTCAAATTTAGAGACAGTGTCAACTGTTGATATGCCTCAGATTTCTTATACTTTTTCTTATACTTTTAACTGGACTTTCGCAAAGCATTACTTTGTCAGAGCATGCTTTGAGAATGTCTGTTTCCAGCAAATATTTTGTCAATCATTGTAATGTATCTCTAAGCCATTTTTGTGGCAATAAGAAGAGAGGACTCTTTATTTCTAACAAATGGATTTCTGCATTTAAAGGGCATGTATTTCTGAATCACTTGAAATAGTTTTGGAGCTCTCTTGGTCTGTAAAGGATGCAATAGAAATTGAAATTTGATTACATTATGGTGATGGTATACATAAATACATATCAAAATTTTAAAAATTCAAAAGAAACAGAAAATAAATATACATATACTATATATAACTATATATAAAACTATGTATAACTATGTATAACTTTGTATAGATATATATATATATATATATACATATATATATGTATGTATATAACTATATATAACTCTATGTAACTATATAGCCAAAGATGAAAGTCTACACAATCCAGTACTATGATTTTAATATATCATAGAGAAGAGTAAAGTGTGTAAGAAAAGGGGGAAATAATGTGGATATGGTAGCCCATCATGAAGAACAGAGGCAGGAGGCTTGAGAAGTCTAAACCGCTGTGGAGTACATAGCAAGACCCTGCCAAAACCAAACCAAACCAAAACTAAACAAAGCCAAAACAACAAAAAATAAAGATGTTTTGATCTTTAAGGAAATGCTAGCCTGCTTAATAAATGATCTCCCCACTGCTTGCTAATATACATTTCAAGTTGGCTGGTATAGAATTTTATATTTTATATATAAAATTTATATATATATTTAGCAATATATGTTTCAAGGCTCCTATTTATTTGGAGAGCATTATTAAACCTTTTAATTTGATTACTGAGTTGATTCTGCTCTCTTACAATGACTCAGTCTAGGTTTGTGCAGTAGTGGTTTTGTGGCCAATGAAATTTATCCAAAGTTCAATTATTGCTAATTGAAAACATTTCACAGTGACCCAGTCAATGTTTTTCAAGGAGATAGTTTTGCCTTCCTAGTTTAGGTTGAATTGGTTAAAATAGAATGTATTCTTGTAGTAAGACATAAGTTTGTGAAGCAATGAGTATATGACTCAGCTTAATTTAGCCATCCAGTAATGTATACATATTTCAATATCACATTGCATATCATAAATGCATATTTGTCAATTAAAAGTAAAGAGTTAACTGATAGATTATGGAGGTAAGTTTTATGCAGAAGGCAGGGGGGAAACTGCCCCCAGAAAGATTCTAGTGAGACTATGAAGACGAAAGCAAATTGCATATTTTAGTTTGTTTTTATTTTGCAAATGTTTTAGAATAATTTCTTGACAACACACAAGGAAGAGTAAAAAGAACCCAATGTATTCATTGCACAGAAATAGTCAAGTAGGCTCAGCCTTGTTTTTCTTCTAATACCCTTCCTTCTCCCACTACACAGAATTCCTAAGAATTGTATCTATAAAGTAAATTAAAGAGAAAAAAAAGGTCATACTAAAACCATATCTCTTGTGGAACTCAAGATCTTAAACAATTTTAATGTCATAAGCAAGAAGGCCTCCAATGGAAAATCCTAAATAAAAAGACACCTTTTCTATGCTCCGCCCACTTCTAAGTTGACCTAAATGAGTGGGTGTAATTGGTATTGTGATTTTTTCATTGATCCCATATTCTATGTATAAAGAGTTGTTTTCAGCTCGTCCCTGTAAACGAACCAAAAGGTCCTGGACCTTTTCCTCTTCCCAGACTTTTCCAGTGTGCCACCAGGAGTTAATATCTGATACCTTTTCAAATTTTTCATCAATTTTTCCTTTGTGGATGAGTCTGTTCCTACTGTTACCTTTCCCAAGAAAGAAATATGCAATTGGTTGCTTTGTGCGATACAGGTGTTTATATTGACCCCTGAAAGAGTTCTCCAGTGCTCGAGCAAACTTTTCCATTTGTTTAGAATCTTGATCTAGTTGGTGGTTTTCTGGCCAGAATAAAAGAGAGGCTAGAAAATAAGGTTCTGAAAATTGGTAAGTCAGTCCTATTGGTTGCAGGATCTCTCGAAGCTGTTCCTTCAACTTCTTAATTGGCTTCACTAACTTGGAGGTAGGGTTAATACAAGAGAGAATGATACTGGCCAAGATAAAGTTTTGCTTTTCCTTTTGTTGGGTTTTGATAGCACATTGCTCAAGAAGGAAAGTATATTTGTTCACAATATCCTCCATGGAGCTCACAGCAGCTTTTGGACTTTTGATAAGATATTCTAAGAGTCCAGAAAACTTGTCTGCTTTTAAAGCTTCTAGGCTTCTCCGAGTCCTTTCTACTTGTAGTGATAGACTGAGCTTTGACCTAAAATTTTGATTTTGTGATTCTTCCAAGGTGCCAAATATGTCTACATACTTCTGAAAGTACCCAGTCACCTTTTTCCGATTTTTAGCCTCTTCATACTGCTTTATATTGTTTCTTGGTTTTAGAAGGACAAAGTAATCATCAAAAAAATCAAAGGATTTCTTCAAAGAATTCTGCAGGGTATTTAGATAAGGAATAAAATTCTTGAGTGCTGACTTAAATTCACTTAAGTCCTCTGGAATATCACAATTTCCTGATATAAAGTTAACCATAGCTCGTTTAGATAGTTCATTTTTGTTATTAAAAAAAAGGAATGAGTTGGAGGATCTGGATGGTATAGAGGCCAACTTCTATCTCCCCTTGATAGCCAGCTATGTTGTAAGTATCGTACCTCCTTTTTGACTTCTGATACAGCCTTTCCTTCCCTTCATATTCTCGGTCTTCAGCTTGCTGTTGAGATTCTTTGAAAGCAATTGATGCACGCTCCGCTAAATCTAAAAGTTCAGTTAGCTCCTTCACTGAGATAATCCCTTTTTTTGTATTATCCTCCACCCACCATCTTATTTTACTTTTGTAGACTTGACCTAGTGTATCTGAGATGTAAGAATTATCAGGCTCTATTGTTCTTGCTTGTTTTGCCCAGCGTAGAGCATTTTCAAAGTCCTTTTCTTTAAGGTAGAAATGTCTCGCTAAAGCTTGGCATATGAATGCATTGGGGTTGAACCTACGAGTAGCTTCGTATAATACAGCTTTAACTGCATCATTTCCTTCATCTTTATGTAAGGCTTCAATAAATGGAGAAAACCAGTTTCCTGTCTCACCTTCATGTTCATTGCGCTGTCTTGTGAGCAGCAGCGTTTGCATGTCTTGGAAAAATTTGCTTTTTCCTAGACCAGTGTCATAGAATAGATTTTCTGTTAACATATCCATCACAATTTTACTTTTGCTCAAGTTATAGCTTCTCTTCAATTCTTCCAGGGACAGAGTGGCAATCAAATGGTGAATAATGTGCACTCCATAGTAGCTCCCACATTCAATCACCTCTGATTTGATTAGAATTGTGGAATAGGTACCCATTTTGTCTTCAAACTTTTCTGTCCCCCAGTAAGCCTTCTTGTTTGAGATTCCTAGGAAACGCTCACACTGTGAAAGAGAAATAGTTGTGTCGGGTACAAATGCGTTAAGGAGAGCCAGGAAAGCAAAGAGCTTTGCTTCTTTGGTGGTAACATTTTGCCCTTTCAGAATGTTTCTTACCACATTTTCTATGTACTCTCTGTTAAAGTTGGTTTTCATGATCATAAAAGAATAAAAATCTTCAAAGTTTTTATGCTGTTCTTTGATTTCTGTCAGCTTAAGCTCAAATGCTCTCTGTTCTTTGACAGAGAGTTGCTGTACTAGGGCAACACTGTCTGGCATCTTTGCACTTTTCTCAGGATTTTGTGACCTTGTACAATTTAGAATGATCACTAGAGGCTTCTCATATCGAATGTGTTTGTTAGAGACAGCAGTTTGGATGGAGGCCTGAAGAAGGTAGACATTGTCTTGTTCTTCGAAATCATCAACAAGGAGCAGCACGGGTAAATACTCCTGATTGTCTGTTGCTCCGTAAGTGATTAAATTTGTTACCTGTTCTCCTATTTCTGAAAAGTCCTCTGTCTTATTTTTCAGCACAGCACATCTGAACTTCTTCCTTAGTTCCCAGAGAATATGCATGGCCAAAGTAGTTCCTCCACAACCTGGATGATGATACAGGTGAATAATTTTTGCACATACTGGCTGAGAAGAATCTGCCCATTCTTGAATCTTTTTTTCAAGTTTCACATATTTATCCCTTTTGACAAATGATGAAGAATAATTTTCAGAAGAAAAGTAGAAGTTCCACCAGGAAACTTTGCCACCCCTATAGAAGTCTTCTTCTTTGGATGTCTTGAATTCAAGTAATTTCTTCTTATCTTTCTCCAAGAGTGTACCTTCACATTCATTTTCGCAGAGAATTTCCAAGGCAGTCATAATTTCTTCGTCCTTTTTCAGAAGTACAATAGATGAGCCAACAGATGGCAAGAATCGCTTTGAAGACTGAGTTAAAGATTTTAATTTAAGAATAGTGCCATTTATCTCTGCCAGATTTAAAGACGAAATGCTTTGGCTTGATAATTCATCTTCCTGCCTTGATAATCTCACTTCAAGTAGGTCTTTCCATACCTGATATATTTTGGGGTGTACACAAATACACAATATATTTTCCATTCCTTTAAGGTCTTGATAGAAAGCACAGAAAGTCTCAATAAGAGGGTCTCTTGGGTCTTCCACAGAGGACAGTAATAAAAACACTACCAGAAATTTCCCTCTTGGCATTATGTCATCACGCGTAAGAAATGAAATAACTCTCCTGACTTCAGAAGCTCGCTCTCTTTGCCAGGATATTGGATCTAAGGGTTTGTATTTGTCACTCTCTAGGTCTAACCTACCGTTGCAGAAAATCCAACTGGGTTGCTGGTAAAGATTCAGACTAGAAATCTTCTCACTTATTGTTGTTTTTCCTTCTATAAATAGACTTGGAAAGTGAAGGTTTGCTACTCTGTTTCCTTTGAAAGCCTTGACGACGCCATTACTCTCAGACTCAGGATCAAACTCTAGTACAGCAAACCATTTAATCTCCTTCAGGAAATCTACATGTTTGGTTTGATCTGGATGACATTTATTTGTTACAAGAATGTACCACTCATAGTATGAATTATCTAACAGATCCTTATTTCCTGTCAACAGCTCAATTAGCTTTTGCCCCTCTCTGCTGTTTCTATTTGCTTTTACTTTGAATTTTTTTTCTGCTTCTTTCCTAGAGTCTGACAGTGCTTTTAAGTCTAACTTAAAAGTTTTGAAATCGGCTTTATTCCCTATGATGTCCTTACTTTTGGGTCCATCTCTCACAAAGACTGAGGATTTTGGATTTTGCTGCCATGCTTGGTTCTTAAAACATTGCATTTTGATTTGGAAGTAGTCTTCTTTGCATTCTGAGTATTGTGGAATGATATCCACTTCAATAACAAATCTGTTAGATGGAGTACTATTTGGCAGTAAAACTTCCACAAATCTTGGCTCTCGAATGCACTTCTTTGCTTGTTGGACTTGATGGGCCTCAAAATACTGGGCTATCATCAGATTGAAGTGATCAATGAGGCCATCTTTAGTGACAGTGGTGAGCTCCACACCAACAATTTCTCCTTGGGGTTTGTCTTTGACTCCAAAATGAATGGTGCCATTAGTGCGTGAGTTCATACAAGCTGAAGCAAATCGGAAGACCTCATTGCTAAATTTCATCTTTATGTCCTCTTCTGTGGCTGTCTCTGTGTTTGTGAAGGCTTTGAATTCATGTACTGGGTCAATGAAATTGAGCGGCCCTGTTTCAGGCTGTAGGATGAAATGTAATTTGTAACGGTATGGATTACTGAATTCATCGAAAGGATATGCAATGCATGTTGGTCCTGGAGGTGACTGCTTATCCTGTTGGACTGTCTTATCTTCTACTGGCTCATTTTTTTCTGATTTAGAACCTTTAGCCTGTGGATTCACTGCAGTGGCATCAGCTACACATGAGTTATCTTCAGTTCTTTGGTTTTGCTTTGCAGTCTCTATACTTTCTGTCTGGGTTTTAGGAATACTTTTACTGCCTTTTGTCTTCTTAGGTGTCTGAGTAAAGTGTTTTGAGGATGTTCTCTGCAATTCTTTGAATAGCCCTTCTATTTGGATAGCTGGTCCATGGGTTATGCCCATATCAACAAGATCTTTTTTAGTTAACCACTTCAAGACTGTTCCACTCACATCTTGTGCCATCAAGATTTCCCTGTGCTTTTGCTCAATCCTGTGACTTTGTAGCCACAGGTTTACATCTTCTTTTGTCCAGTCATCTGTGTTTTTTGGAAGGTTGAGTGTCTCTGCCATTCTGACGAGCTGTATTGAGAAGAGAAAAAATTATGTTGTAGATTATAAGTGAAAATGTGAAGCATTCCATTTTTAAATAGGTAAATGTGGATGGCACAACATTGAAAAGTTTTTGACACCAGCTTATTCTCTATCAACCAAGAGAAATGCCACCAAATACATATGCACAGCACTTATCTTTACATGAATTGTAGCCCATTATTTCTAGTTCTCTTTTCTTTTTTGCTTTATGTACTAAATATATGTTGGGAATGCTTCCATTCATAGATCATGCTTTCTATGGTTGCCACTTATAACACATGTTTTCTGTATTATTAAGAATATTCAACTCTGCTATATAGAAGAAAATAAAATTATGTGTTATAGTATGGTTTAATCTCAAATTAAATCTCAAAGGTGGGTTTCTATCCCACCTTTGGTCATTCAGTTCCCAGAGAAAAGACACACAACCTTTATATTTGTGATAAGCCTTTACAGCACTCAGGCTGAGCAGATGTCTACCCTGTGGGCTCTTAGAATCTACTTCCTCATCAATAGCCCCGAGTTACACTTTGCCATGTTTCATGTGGGCCACTCTTAACTCCAATTGACTTTCCTTCATGGCCATGTTTTCATGACTCACCTAACCCATGGTGTCTTCTATCTCCACCTTCTCTTTCTCTCAAGGTCTACTCGGACCCCAAGCACAGGGCCCAATATAAGCTGTCAGGATCTTTATTCAACCAATAGTTTTAAAGTAAGGAGCAAAGTCATATAGCATCACTTGGTGTAAGTATGGAGTCTCTATTCCCCCAGGCAACCAGGGCCAGTATTTAGCATTACAGTTATAGCAACAAACCAAACCTCAACAAATAGAAAACTAAATGCAGAGCTAGTACAGTTTCTTCAATTTGCTGTAATAGAACAAAAAGAAATAAAACATACGAGTGATAAGCATAATTAGAAAGAAGTAGAGTAATGAAATATTAATTAACAATTAATAATAGACATAAAATACATAATATTTTGAGGTACTAATTGTCTCTCCCATTTGGTAAACTATTCTGATGCGTTGCATTATCTACTCAGAAAATATAAATCCTAGGGTGGATTATTAAGGTAATTGATCTTTAGCAGAAGCCAGACATAGTTACTGTCTGCATTTTTGTGGTTAGAGAAAGTGTATGCCACTGACTGAGAAAGTTTTTCTATTATTGAATCCCATTGTACAGACCTAAAATAGGAACACAGGAAGAGAAGTAGGTTTCCGTAGTTCAGACAAGATGAAACTGGGTGCATTCTGGTTGGTAATGCCATAGACAGGTTTCAGCATTTTAATCTAATAGCAAAGAAATATTAGCTATGGGACAAAATAATACAATGGGACAAAAGACCCTGTTCCAGGCTATTCTGTTCCAGTGGCAGAGCACAGAAAGATAAGATCGACAAGGTAAGTTGAGAATACAGAGAGTACAAAAGCAGGATTGACTTGTAACATATCAATAATCACTTTCAATAGAAATATTTTATATATGGAAATTAACAACACTGTGAATTGGTAGATTGGATTAAAAATATGACCACACTGCATTCTGTTTATGTGATTTCCAATTCAAATATGAGATGAACACACTGGAAGTAAAAGTATACATAAATTTATAACATTCAAATGTTATTTAAGAAATAAAGAAGTAGTTATACTAACTATAGACAAAGTAAATAACAGTAAAAGAAAATAATCATAGACTGGGATAAATATTGAAAAAGTTCACCCAACAAGATGTTGCAGAAATCCTAAAGGTATTTGTACCAGGCAAAATGGTTGCTAAATATGTGATGTAAACACTAATAGGATTTTGCAATTTTAAGCAAATCTACATGTATAACTGGAGGCTTCAATACCTTCTTTGCCTTAACAGTTGATAAAATAGTGAAATAGGAATAGGAAACATGCAGAAGAATTTAACATTACCAAGTTAACATCCCAAACAATCAATAGACTCTAAATTGCAGTTATAGAACACTCCAAGAACAACAAAATACCATTCTTAATAGTCAAGATTTTGCCCTTGTCCCCGGGATGGGCGGGGCTCGGAGCTGTCCCAGAGTTCACTAAGCAGGGTAGCTAGTGTGCTAGGCTCTGCCATGTCCTCATGAACTTGCCTGCCCTCCTGTGCCCTCCCAGAGGTCTGTTCCCTGCTCTCCCCCACCCCAGTCCTGCCCCCCCCCCCCCCCGAGAGAGCGGAGACTTAAGCAACAGAGCACAATGAAACCCATTTTTCTCCTTCCTCGCTACCCGCCCCCAGGCAGCTCCTGGTGGCTGAGGCAGTTCCTGCTAGCCACCAACTCATACAAAGTTACTCACTATAAACAATACCCACCCAACACAAGCAAAGTTTATTCCTACCTTGAATGCCTTGAAAAGAAGACAGAAAACTCCAAAGTAAGGAAGGTGAAATAAGAGGAAACAGTATTTTATGGGTTGCAGTACATTCTTAATAAGTACTTAAAAGGTAAAGTAGTGACCAAAGAGAAAATCCAAGAGTCCAAAGAAGTGTACAGAGAACATTTCCAAGATGATGTCTTTAATGAAAGAGGATGGAACTACATTCTTGAGAAATACGATGGTCATCTCCTAATTGAAGTAAAGGCTGTTCCCGAGGGCTCTGTCATCCCCAGAGGAAACGTGTTGTTCACAGTGGAAAACACAGACCCAGAGTGCTATTGGCTTACCGACTGGATTGAGACTATTCTTATTCAGTCCTGGTATCCAATGACTGTGGTCACAAATTCAAGAGAGCAGAAGAAAATACTGGCCAAATATTTGTTAGAAACTTCTGGTCACTTAGATGGTCTGGAATATAAGTTACAGGGCTTTGGTTACAGAGGAATCTCTTCACAAGAAACTACTGGCATAAGGACATCTGCTCATTTGGTTAACTTCAAAGGAACAGATACTCTGGCGGGAATTGCTCTAATTAAAAAATACTATGGGACAAAAGACCCTGTTCCAGGCTATTCTGTTCCAGCGGCAGAGCACAGTAGCATAACTTAGACTTGGGGGAAAGACCATGAAAAAGATGCTTTTGAACACATAGTACCGCAGTTCTCATCAGTGCCTGTGTCTGTGGTCAGAGATAATTATGACATTTATAACGCGTGTGAGAAAATATGGGGTGCAGACCTGAGACATCTAATCATAACAAGAAGTACAGAGGCACCACTAATCATCAGACCTGATTCTGGAAATCTGCTTGACACTGTATTGAAGGTCTTAGATATTTTAGACAAGAAATTACTTGTTACTGAGAACTCCAAAGTCGCTGCCCCCTTATCTTAAATTCATTCAAGGAGATGGAGTGGATATCAGTACTTTACGGGAGATTGTAGAATATGCAGTAATGATTCTCCATTGAAGAGAATAATGGTTCTTACTCAAATGTTTAGTCATTGTACAGTTCTTTGCCTTGGTCATTGTATCGTATCGTACCAGTGATGCCAAATCCCAAAGGCCTGTTCTGCAATCTTATATGTTGATATTGCCTGTGGCTCTAACATATACCTCAAGATTTTAAGAAGGTGTTTTTAGAGAGAATTTCTGCTTCCACTATAAAATATATACATAAATGTAAAATATTGAAAGTGGAAGTAGTGTATTTTAAAGTAACTACACTTCTGAATTTGTTTTTCATATTATATAGTTGGTATGACTTAAATGAATTTCTGGAGTGGGTAGCAAGTGTACTTATTTTAAATGTTTTGATTCTGTTATATTTTCATTAAATTTTTTAAAAATTAAATTGGATATTAAACTGTATGGACATGATTTACTAATTTTGAATTAAACCCTCAATAATGAATATTTAAAGAAGTTCTTGATGCTATCTCTAATGGAGAGTAAGATTCTTTTTTTTTTCATTTATCTTTACACAAGTTTTCTTTCCTTTTTTAGGGAAGTAAAATCACTTTATGATAAAACTAAGATTTACATGGAAAATATTTCAGATAAACACATTAAAATCGACAATTTTCATAGAAAATTAAGGAGTTAAGTGGTAGACAAATAAAACATTGCTAAATTAATTGAAATATGGGATAGAAACATTTCATGATAAAATCGAAGATTTACATGGAAAATATTTCTGATAAAATTGTAGAAAAATGTAGAAAAACATGTTAGAATTGAAGATTATCATGGAAAATTTTATAATAATAGTAGGCATAAGAGTATTCCTAAGTTGATTAAAAGTGAAATTATAAACATTTTCTGATAAACTTGAAGATTTACATGGAAACTATTTCTGATAAAATTGCAGAAATATATAGAAAAACATGTTAAAATTAAAGATTATCATAGAAATTACATAGATAAAATAATAAGCATAAAGATAATTCTAAGTTGATTGAAGGTAGAATTATAAACATTTTCAGATAACATTGAAGATTTATATGGAAAATATTTCTGGTAAAATTCAAGAAATAAATAGACAAACACATTAAAATTGACTATTTCATGGCAAATTTTACATAAAAACTGGTTGATGTAAAAACTCTAACTTAATTAGATGGGAATTAGAAACATTTGTGATAAAATCAAAGATTTACATTGAAAACATTTCTGATAAAATGAAGGAAGTATAAAGAAAGATATTAAAATTGAAGATTATCATGAAAAATAATGCAGATAAAATGGTAGCCATAAAAGAAATTACTAAATTAATTAAAAGGGGAATTAAAAACATTTTCTGATAAAGTTTAAGATTTACATGAGAAATATTTCGTTAGTCTATGTCTTTTTATTGGAGAGTCGAGTCCATTGTTGTTAAGAGATATTAAGGAATAGTGATTGTTGCTTCCTGTTATTTTTTATGTTATTTTTATGTTTGTGTGGGTACCTTCTTTTGGGTTTGTTGGAAGAAGATTACTTTCTTGCTTTTTCTAGGGTGTAGTTGCACTCCTTGTGTTGGCATTTTCCACCAATTATCCTTTGTAGAGCTGGATTTGTGGACAGATACTGTGCAAATTGGGTTTTATCATGGAATATCTTGGTTTCTCCATCTATGATGACTGAGAGTTTTGCTGGGTATAGTAGCCTGGGCTGGCATTTGTGTTCTCTTGGGATTTGTATGAGGTCTGCCCAGAATCTTCTAGCTTTCATTGTCTCTGGTGAGAAGTCTAGTATAATTCTGATAGGTCTGCCTTTATAAGTTACTTGCCCTTTTTCCCTTACTGCTTTTAATATTCTTTGTTTAGTGAATTTGGTGTTTTGATTATTATGTGCCTGGAGGATTTTCTGTTCTGGTCCAGTCTATTTGTAGTTCTGAAGGCTTTTTGATTGTTCATGGCCATCTCTTTCTCTACATTAGGGAAGTTTACTTCTACAACTTTGTTGAAGATATTTACTGGGCCTTTAAGATGTAAATCCTTGCTCTCTTCTATACCTATAATCCTTAGTTTTGGTCTTCTCATTGTGTCCTGGAGTTCCTGGATGTTTTGAGTTATCAGCTTTATGCATTTTGCATTTTCTTTAACTGTTGAGTCAATGTTTTCTATGGTATCTTCATCACCTGAGATTCTTTCTTCTATCTCTTGTGTTCTATTGTTGATGCTTGCATCTATGACTCCTGAATTCTTTCCAAGGTTTTCTATATCTAGAGATGCCTCACTTTATGATTTCTTTATGTTTCTACTTCCACTTTTAGATCCTGGATAATTTTGTTCAGTTCCTTCACTTGATTGTTTGTGTTTTCCTGTAATTCTTTAAGGGATTTTTGCATTTCTTCTTTAAGGGCTTCTGCCTATTGACCCATGATCTCTTGTACCTCTTTAAGGGATTTTTGTGTTTCCCTTTTAAGGGCTTTTACCTGTTGACTGATGTTCTGTATTTCTTTAAGGGCATTATTTAACTCTTTCTTGAAGCCCTCTATCAGCATCATGAGATAGGATTTCAAATCCAACTCTTCCTTTTCCAGTGTGTTGGGGTATCTGGGACTTGCTATGGTGGGAGAACTGGGTTCTGATGCTGCCATGTGGCCTTGGTTTCTGTTGGTAGAGTTCTTGTGCTTGCCTTTCACCATCTGGTGCTAGTTGGTATTCTTGTCTCTGGTTGGAGTTTGTTCCTCCTGTGAGCCTGTAAGCTTGTGTCCTTACTCCTCTGATCTCAAAAGTGAAATCACTGCTGGGAGATCTCTCTCTCCTGACAAGCTATGCACAGAAGACTGTGGAGTCTCCCAGCTCCCTGGCGCAAATGACTACGGGCAGGGAGACTTCCATCCCAGCTGCTCCACTGATCTTAGGCCCTGTGTGCTCCTAGCTAGTCTCCTCCAGGGAGAAGGTGGAGATCTCACCTCTGCACTCAAAAGTGAAAGCCTGCTGGGAAATCATTCCCTCCTGGCAGGCTATGCACAGAAGTCTGTGGAGTCTCCTGGGTCCTGGTGTAAATAGCATCAGGAAGACTTCTCCCCAGCTGCTCCACTGATCACAAAAGGCTGTGGAGTCTCCCAGCTCCCTGGTGCACAATGAGAGCAGGATTCTTTTTTTTTTTTTTAATTTTTTTTTAATTTTTATTTTCTATATTCTATGTTTACATTCCAAAGGATTTCCCCTTTCCCAATTCCCACCCACCATACTTCCCATAGTTCCTCTCCCCCCAACTATTCCCCAATCTTTCCCCCTTCCCCCTCGGTTTCTTTACTAAACTGGATGCAATCTTTACAGGCCCAGGGTCCTCTCCTTTCTTCTTCTTGGGAATCATTTGACTTGCTATTTGTGTCTTGAGTATTTAGGGCTTCTGGGAGAGCAGGATAGAAGCACCTTACTTAATGCAGAGATTTAACTAAATTTAAAATACTCATCCTCAAAAATGTTTACAGTGATTTACTGCTAGGTCCTTACTCATCCATTGCACTCAACAAGACACCAGTCTCTTTGAGGTGACTCATAGGTCACCTGTAGGTGACACTACACAGTTCTAAGCCAGGCGTGGCCAGCCTCCCCTGCTGGCCAACTTCACACTGCTTCATTTTTAATTACACACCGTCTAAGGCTGTTTCCCACTCTGGTGGCAGAAATTGAGTAGTTGCAATAGAGACCACATAGTCCTCAAAGCCTGGCATGCTCACTACACACAATCAAGGAGAGCTTAGGTTCTAAGAAAAGGAGTAACTCTTTCTAAGAGAGATGTTAGTTTTTCTGGGAAGGGAGGAAGTTGAATTTTATGCAGTGTCTCTTCTTTCTCATTCAAGAGTCTGATAATAGGAAACTGATATAGAAAAGTTTTAACAACTTGCCATTAAGGTAGAATATTAAAAGCCATAAATCACATAAAACAATTTCATGAGGAAGCACATGAGGTGAATTAGAGGGTTAGCAGGTGATCCTAAAAACTTAGAACAATGAGCATTACTCGTTTTTAGTAATCTTTATTTTGTAATACATGAGAAAATATATCTTAAACTAACTACAAAAAAAAAATGGAACTTGAGTAGTGTGGTCATGATGTACTACATGCCTGTAATCCCAGAAATGATGTGGACACCAAGGGATCAGAAACCAACATACTTTACTATGTAGCAAAGTTTAAGCTAGCCTGTGCTACCTGGCTCAAGAAACGTAAAATGTACCTAAGAATTGTAGTACTGCAGAGACATGTCTGTGTGGGTACAGGCCTTGTCAGTACTTGAGAGGTTTGTTAAATTCAAAGCCAGCCTGAGCTATAGAGACCCTTGTGTCTCCTCCCAGAAAGGGCAGGTTCTGCTTCACAAAGGTTTGTAGAGTACTACACAAAACTCGCTGGTGTCATTATGCAAGCAGTGTTTTTGTGTTGTATGAATTTCACCAGGTGCAAATGACAGTTCTGTCTTAAAACATGTAAAGTAAACTAGTAGTTTCCGTTTGTGCACAGTGAAGATTCAGAGATGGAAGGAGTCATCTCTCTTGGTTCCGGTCCCCTTGAAACGAATTCATTTTGGATTTGTGTCACTAAGCAGTATTTGGCAATCCCCATTCTGAGTACCAAATAGTTAACATGAATGTCAAACAGAATTGTATTTGCCTGTCACCGTTAGTTTGGATGAACCCTTAAGACACTAGATTTGCAGTTGACATTAATCCCCTCAATCCATAACTTTGAAGCAGGCAGTAGAATTTGTGTTATTTGTACCCCATAATTAAAGTAAATGGATTTTATGAGTAGCCCTTCCTTTCTTGAAATGAAAAAAAAAAAGCTTTTATACTGAAATCCATCTTGAAAAACGAGAGAAAAATAACAAGATGATTGTCATTGCATTTACCATGTCTTAGAACTCACACTTAAAACTAGTATTTTGTAGTTTTACTTTCCTTTTTTACTCATTCAGTGGAAAATATCAGACTTTCCTCCAAGTTGTATGTTAAGTCAGTTCTAATATGTACTCAGCATCAAAGACAAACATGTAATAAAAATGGAAATAAATTTTAGTTCTGTTAGTGAAATGTTAAAAAAAATAGTCAAGATTTTCTATTTCCTAAATTATAAAGCAAACTTCAACAAATTTAAAATAATTGAAATAATATAGAATGCTTACCAAGCACAATGCAATCTTTAAGATATTAATGCACTGCCCCCCCCCCCCTCAGCCTCCACCATCTTCGCAGCTGTTTGGACCTAGCAGGCTGAACCAGGTACCCAAGATATCCCGAGTTTAAGACCTCTGGGGACTCAAGCCACTGGACAGCAATCTGTGAGCAGGAACCTTGCAGAGCAGCGGTTCAGGTGCCCCAACCAGTCATGGGCTCTGTGCCCTGTGGGGGGACCCTGCACTCCCTGCAGCCTCTGCCATCTTCTCGGCTGTTTGAACCTAGCAGGCTCAACCAGGTACCCAAGATATCCCGAGTATAAGACCTATGGGGACTCAAATCGCCAGGCGGGAACCTGCACACAGGATCTGAACAGAGAGGTGGTCCATCTGTGCGCCAGCCAGGCCTGGGTCTTTTGCCAGGCGTCAGCACTTGGAGGGGCTCCCAACCACCATCTTACCTCCCTGACAGAGTAGACAAGTAATATCAGATCCACAGAGACAACTGAATATAACACTGCTTAGAGCAAGATAAACCAGGGATCCAACAGCACCCAAGAGGAGGGCAGCACATCAGCAATCTGTGCCAGAAGAAACCCAGCCATCCAGGTATGGGGAAATAGCCTTACAAGCTCACAGGAGGTTCAAGCACCAGCTAGTAACTACAGGACCAACTAACATCAGAGATAACCAGATGGCAAAAGGCAAATGTAAGATCATTACTAACAGAAATCAAGGCAATATGGCAGCATCTGAACCCAGTTCCCTGATAGCAATAAGTCTGGGATACCACAACACACCAGAAAAAAAAAGACTCAGATCTAAAATCACTTGTCAGGATGCTGATAGAGGAACACTTAGATAAATCTCTTAAAGTAATACAGGAGAAAATGGATCAAAAGCTAGAAGCCCTTACAAGGCAAACACAAAAATCACTTAAAGAAATTCAGGAGAATATGGATCAAAAAATGGATGCCAATAAGGAGGAAACACAAAAATCACTTAAAGAAATACAAGAGAACGTGGGTCAACAAGTAGAAGTCATGAAAGAGGAAACACAAAAATCTCTTGAAGAATTACATGAAAACACAAACAAGCAAGTGAGAGATCTGAGCAAAACCATCCAGAATCTAAAAGCAGAATTAGAAAAAACTAAGAAATCACAAAGGGAGACAACTTTGGAGATAGAAAACCTTGGAAAGAAATCAGGGTTCATAGATGCAAATATCAACAAAAGAATACAAGAGATAGAAGAAAGAATCACAGATGCTGAAATACCATAGGAACCATGGACTCAACAATTAAAGAAAATGCAAAATGCAAAAAGCTGGTAACCCAAAACATTCAGGAAATCCAGGACACAATGAGAAGACCAAACCTAAGGATCATAGGTACAGATGAGAGTGAAGATTTACAACTTAAAGGGCCAGCAAATATCTTCTACAAAATTATGGAAGAAAACTTCCCCAACCTAAAGAGAGAAATGCCCATGAATATACAAGAAGCCTACAGAACTCCAAACAGACTAGACCAGAACAGACATACCTCCTGTCACATAATAATCAAAACCCCAAATGTACTAAACAAAGAAAGAATATTAAAAGCAGTAAGAGAAAAAGGCCAAGTAACATATAAAGGAAGACCTATCAGAATTACACCAGACTTCTCACCTGAGACCATGAAAGCTAGAACATCCTGGGCAAATCTCATGCAGACTCTAAGAGAACACAAATTTCAGCCAAAACTACTATACCCAGCAAAACTCTCAATCACCATAGATGGGAAAACCAAAGTATTCCATGACAAAACCAAATTTGCACAATATCTATCCACAAACCCAGCCCTACAAAGGATAATAGGGGAAAAACACCAACACAAGGAGGGAAACCACACCACAGAAGAAGCAAGATAGAAACCTCCTCTCATCAAACCCAAAAGAAGATAACCACTCAAATATAAAAACCAACGTCAAAAATGTCAGGAAGTAATAATTACTATTCCTTAATATCTCTTAACATCAATGGACTCAATTCCCCAATAAAAAGACATAGACTGACAGACTGGATATGGAAACAGGAACCTACATTTTGCTGCTTAAAGGAAACACACCTTCTTTGTAACACCTCCTGGAACTTTTTCCAAAACTGATCACATACTCAGACAAAACAAGTCTCAACAGATACACGAACATGGAAATAACACCCTGCATCCTATCTGACTGCCCAGATTAATGCTGGCTGCCAAGAATATAAAAAAACAGAAAGTCTACAAACTCATGGAAACAGAACAACTCACTACTGAATAAAGAATGGATCAATACAGAAATTAAGAAAGAAATTAATGACTTTTTAGAATTGAATTAAATGAAAATGAAAGAAGAATATATTCAAAGTTTATGAGATACCATAAAGGTAGTTCCATGAGGCAAATTTATAGCACTAAGTGCCTACATAAAAAAAAAAAACAATTGTAGAGATCATACACAAGAGGAGAAGATGGCAAGAAATAATCAAACTCAGGGCTGAAGTTGGACATCTCTCATCACTAAATGAAGTTTCCAGTGCTGGGAATGGATTACATCTAATCAAGTTGTCAGTCAAAGGGGCCTCAAGAGAGGCCCAAACAATCCAGGCGATTGTCAAAGCTTTTGGTTGTTCTTCACAAACTGACAGTAAAGGTCTATTGTTGAAAAATTACCTACATAATTCATTGAACATGGAGATATTAGACTAATGTCTACCTAAAACCTTCACCCCTACAGACTAGCATTTGTGGTACTAGAAGGTATGCCGTACCAACCAGGCTTCATAATCTTTCTTCTACAATGATGACCTGTCTGCAAGCTGAGCTAGTACAAGAGTGGTGCAAAGCAAGTGGGAGTAATCAGCCAATATCTGATGGCATTTAAGACCCACTCCATGAGAGGGAACTTATTCCTAACACCGCACAAGTGGCCAAGAACCTAACACTAGATATAGTCCAGGGATCTAGGGAACAACCAAATCCTTCTCTGCTAAAGGAATATAACAATAAAATGACTCCCGATGGCATTCTACTATACTCATAGAGCAGTGCCTAGCATAGCCATCACTAGAGAAGCTTCCTCCTGCATTAGATGCAAACAAGTAACGAGATCCACAGAAGGACAACATACAGAATGAGAGATTTTGGAACCATTGGTTCTAAATGGGATGTTTCCATATATTCCCTTCTCTCATTGTTCAGGGAATCCTGTGGAAGAGGAAGTAAGAAGAGTGCATGAACCAGACGCAATGTGGGACACCAAAGAAACAAGGTGCTCTTGACACAACAGAACCAATGAACATATAAACCTACAGAAACTGTGGCAGCATGCATAGAGCATGCATGAGTCTAAACCAAATGAGGTTCCAGTGCTGAAAGGAAAAGTGGACACAAGCTCTCTGTCCCAGAAGCTATCTCGAATTGATAAGAACTTTCAAATAAAAATATAGTTTTCTCCAATGAAGTTTCACTGGGGATACCAATCAGGCAAAGGGCAGTCCTCATGCCCTGCAGTAGATGGCCAATACAAAATGAACTCAGTTGGCATCTTTTCAGGTTCTTTGTTTCCTAATATTTTGTTAGGATTTTTTTTTTTTTTTTTACATTATAGGCCTGTTGCTTCTATCTGTTTCTTATGCTTTTTCTTTGGCTCATTTTCGTCTGTTTGTTTGATTGTTTGTTTGTTTCACCCTATTCTTGTTTGGTTGGTTTTGTTTTATCTTATTTATTATCTGTACTGGCTGGTTTTGTGTGTCAACTTGACACAGGCTGGAGTTATTACAGAGAAAGGAGCCTCACTAATGCCTCCGTGAGATCCAGCTTGTAAGGCATTTTCTCAATTAGTGATCAAGGGTAGGAGGGCCCATTATGGGTGGTGCCATCTCTGGGCTGGTAGTCCTGGGTTCTATATAATAGCAAGCTGAGCAAGACAGGGGAAGCAAGCCAGTAAGCAGTAACCCCTCCAAGGCCTCTGCATCAACTCCTGCCTCCAAGTTCCTGCCCTGTGTGAGTTCCTGTGGTGATAAGCAGCAATGTGGAAGTGTGAGCTGAACAAATCCTTGCCTCCCCTACTTGCTTCTTGGTGGTGATGTTTTTCAGAAATAGAAACCCTGACTAAGACATTATCATTCTGTAGAAGGGGTGTGGATGCAATGGGAGGTGAGGTGTGAAGAGTATCTAATGGGCTGTGGAAGAAAACCACAATCAGAATATATTGTTTGAAAAAAATTATTTCCATTAAAAGAGAAATTAAGAAAATCAGATAGATAAAGAGAGCTATAGCATGTTAATAAGGGGAACAATTATTTGAGATGATATAGTATTATAAATACTTACAGACTTAATCTTAAAATTTGTAATCATGTGAAATAAACATTAAGAGGTATGAAGGTCAAGTAAATTCTGACATGGTAATTGTCGGTGACTGTGCTGGTTAATGTTTTGTCAACTTGATACAAGTTAGGGTCATGTGGGAAGACTTTCTATTAGATTGGCTTGCAGGTAAATCTCTAGGGAATTTTCATGATTAATAATTAATGTGGGAGGGACCAGGCCACTGTGGGTGGTAACAGCCTTGGCTAGTTGTCCTATGTTCTATAAAATAACAAGTTGGCTAAGTCTTGGAAGGCAAAGCAAAAAGCAGTGTTTTTCCATGGCCTCTGTATCAGATCTTGACTCCAGGTTCCTGCCTAAGTTTCTGCCTTGGCCCCCCTCAGTGACAGACTGTGATTGGGGTCCTTGCCTTCCCTCAGTAATGGACTGTGAATGGGGTCCCTGGATTCCCTCAGTGATGGACAATGATTGGGGTCCCTGGATTCCCTCAATGATGGACTATGACTGGGATTATTGGATTCCCTCAGTGATGGACTATGATTAGGATCATTGGTTTCTCTCAGCAATGGACTGTGATTGGGATGTATAAGCCAAATAAACTTATTGTTCCCCCCAAGTTATTCTATGTCATGGTCTTTATTAGAGAATCAGAAAGCAAGGCAAAACAGTGACCCATCGACCCACTATCATGTCTAGATAGTTCTTCTAAAGTGTTATATTTAACAAAGAAACTTAGCAGCAAAATTACACTATGGATCTACCGTGTTCAACAGGTTTCTTTCTCCAGGATGTTCTTCAGAGACAGAGACAGAGAGAGCATTGTCTCAACTGTATGTGAAACCTTCTCTACTTCTTTTCATTCTAAACTAGAGACTAGCCTTGATCTTTTTTTGCTATGCTTCCATTCCTCTCCATGGGTTGGGAATTTACTCTGTGACTTTGTATGTAGAAGCATATAAACCTTTTCTTTGATTCAGTAGCACTCACAGCTGAATGGTTGTCTTGAGTCTTAGATCCTTTAAAATAGATGGAAATGTAAAATTGTGAAGAAATTTGCAGTCTGCATACATTTGGCATTATGAGGTGACTATGAGTGTAGCGGCCTGAGAGTGGAATGTTAGGATTTGAATGTGAAATGTCTCCTACTGCTTCATGTGTTTGCATACTTGATCCCCCAGCAGGTGGCACTGTTTTGGGAGACTGTGGAATATTCTGGGCATGGGGCCTAGCTGGCAGATGTATTGCCACAGTGCTAGCCAATCTCCATTTCCCCCCAAGGTTTCTTTCTTCTTCCTGGTCTGCTGATTTAACAGAAAGCTATCTTTACTGTGCTACTTCTCGTTCATATACTACTATGAAACTTTGAACTAAGGTCAGTTTGGGCACAGTGGTGTTAAAACTGATGATAGAAACTGCAAACCTATAGTAAGCATCACATAAATGGGGAAACTATGAAAGTATTTCCTTCACACCAGTCAGAATGGCTAAGATTAAAAACTCGGGGAAGCAGCAGGTGTTGGTGAGGATGTGGAGAAAGAGGAACACTCCTCCATTGCTGGTGGGATTGCAAGCTGGTACAACCACTCTGGAAATCAGTCTGGTGGTTCCTCAGAAAACTGGGCATGACACTTCCAGAAGATCCTACTATACCACTCCTGGGCATATACCCAGAGGATTCCCCAGCATGCAATAAGGAAACATTCTCCACTGTGTTCATAGCAGCTTTATTTGTAATTGCCAGAAGCTGGAAAGAACCCAGTTGTCCCTCAATGGAGGAATGGATACAGAAAATGTGGTATATTTACACAATGGAATACTGCTCAGCATTTAAAAACAATGAATTCATGAAATTTTTAAGCAAATGGTTGGAACTGAAAAATATCATCCTACAAAAGAACACACATGGAATGCAGTCACTGATAAGTGGATATTAATTAGCCCAGAAGCTCTCAATACTCAAGACACAATTAACATATCAAATGATTCCCAAGAAGAAGAAAGGAGAGGGCCCTGGTCCTGGAAAGGCTTGATCCAGCATTGTAGGGGCATACCAGGACAGAGAAATGGGAGGGGGTGATTGGGGAATGGGCGAAGGGAAGAAGGCTTATGGGACTAATGGTGAGGGGGGAACAGGGAAAGGGGAAAGCATTTGGAATGTAAACAAAGAATGTAGAAAATTAGAAAAGAAAAAGAAAAAGAAAATGAGACAAAAGTGTTCACGATTCTCACTCTTACTCAGCTTAGAACTATCTAGATGTGAAAGTGGACTGAGGAGTCACTGTTTTGTTTTGCTGTTTCCCTAATAAAGAGCATGACAAAAGGTACCTTGGGGAAGAAGTGTCTTATTTGGCTTACATGCCCCAAGCCTAGTATATCACTGATGGAAGCTGAGAACCCCAGTCACAGTCCATCACTGAGGGAAGTCAGGGACCCCAGTCACAGTCCATCACTGAGGGAAGCCAAGGCAGGAACCTAGTCAGGAACCTGGAGTCTGGAACTGATGCAGAGGCCATGGAAGAGCAGAGCTTACAATATATTGTTGAATGTCTTAACTAGAGCAATAAGACAGAAGGAAGAAAAGTGAAACACGTAGAAAAGTAAAAGCAGATTATTTCTAGGTGACATTGTCCTGAAAGATACTGAGACTGCTCTTAGATGTAACAAATACTTTTAGCTAAGCAGGTGAATATAAATTCAGCATATGAAATTTAGTAGCTTTCCTATATACTGATAATGAACATTCTGGTAAAGAAATCAGGAAAATAATTTTCACAATAATACCTTAAACAATGTCCATGAATAAATCCAACCAAGAAGGTAAAAGTTCTCTAGAATGCAACTCTGAGGCACGGAAGAAGCCAAGATGTGGCAGTGGTAAGTAAGGAGGAACCCTTAAATAATGGGGTAATATGAATTATTTAATGACTATGGAAATCAGTATGAAGTTTATAAGAAAAATGTAAAATAACCTCAACATCTCACCTAGATATAATACATCTGTCACATAATGAAAAAATAAAACGTACTGTAAAATAAAGATTTCAATATACTCATATTTCATAGGGCAGTTATCATAATAGACAAGTTAGAAATTACCAAGATACCAAGATATCATTTTTCTTATCAATGGATAAATATATATATATATACACACACACACACACACACACACACACACACACACATATACATACATATAATATGATAGTGAAATATTCGGCCATGAAAAAATTATGTCACTTGCAAAAAATGGGTGGAACTGGAGATGGTCAAATTAGGCAAAGTAACTCAGAAATGACATAGAGGAAAGGCAAATGGAAGGAAGCTACCCACCTCATGCCAGTCCGGAAGCAGAGAGGGAACCACAGGGGAAGAGCCGGGTAAATGAAATAAACTCTTCAAAACATGCTTCTACTAACACGCTTCCAGTAACTAGGTCAGCTCCTTTAGTGTCTACCATCCTCAACAAGGCCATCAAACCGCAAATCAATCAATGGATTAATCCATTTGTTAGGTCACAGTCTGCATGATCCATTCATTTTTCAAGATGAAGCATTTCTGCATACTGCAGGGGATCACACCTTCATCGCATGAGCCTCCAGGGGATATTTTAATCTCAAAACCACAACACAAAACAACCTTCATAAATCTGAGGGGAATTTTGATGAGAGAAAAAAAAACCCTAATGTCACAATCTGTACAATTCCACATACATATATGGTGAAGCCATGATAATGGATACCTTACTAATAGAGTTAAGGAGAGATGGTTATGAGGAAGTGAGCATAGCTGTTATGACCAACAAGGGAGATCTTTGTGTGTAGCTTTTGTGTTTTGAATGTACAAATGTCAATGGGATGTATTGTAACATTGAAAAATTATACCCTTGAGCCGGGCGTGGTGGCGCACGCCTGTAATCCCAGCACTTGGGAGGCAGAGGCAGGTGGATTTCTGAGTTCGAGGCCAGCCTGGTCTACAAAGTGAGTTCCAGGACAGCCAGGGCTACACAGAGAAACCCTGTCTCGAAAAACCAAAAAAAACAAACAAACAAAAAAAGAAAAAAGAAAAATTATACCCTTAGGAAACCTTAATAAAAGGTATATAAACTATATGATCACTTCTCACAACGGCATGCAGATGGTGGTAATCCCAAATGAAACTTAAATTAAAAAAAAAAAAAAAACCACAAAATTACAGTGGCATGCATTAAAGAGAAAACATTTAAAACTGAACAGGGTGTCAAAACTTCAGAAACAGCACCAACAATATTTGTCGAGCATATAACTTCAAATGCTTTTATAGAACTAGAATGATAATTTAGTGAGCTTAGAAACAATATAGCAAACTTAAGTGGAGAAGAAAGAGGTAAAATAGGTAAAAGAAGAAATTTATAAAGTAGAAGATGGCCACAACAGAGATGCCCAACAATGTCCAAAGTAATACTCAATAAAAGCCGATAAAATTGACACATGTGGAAGAGTTCTTCAGGAATAAAAAAGAAGATCGTAGCAATACCAGATGCTGCAAAAATTAAGTGAAGCAGGGGCTATTACAACCAACTCTACATGAATAAGATCTGAAAAGTGAGAGGAAACATGTAACTTACCCAAACTGCCTGGAGATGCAATGAAGGGAGTCCCACCGCCCCACGTGAGGCTGTAGGTCACAGGTCACTGATGTTCTCACTGCATCCACGGGAAACAAGATTAATGAGTTTGGAAAACTTATACTTTCGAAATTATATCTGATGATAGCTGACACAACAGGAGCTGCATGCTAAAATTCCAGGGATGCAAGGCTCTCTCTTTATGGGAATTTGAGACAGTTAGCTGGTTCTGGGTTGGAGATGAGTAAAAGATAGGACTAGTTGGAGGATGATAGCCCCGTGGGGCTTTCGAAAATCATGTTGGGCAGATGCAATAGATCGCAATCTGCAGCAGTTCCAAAACCTTAACCAGTTACACACACTCAAAATTAAAGTGCATGGATTAATAATAGCACATGCCAGCCAGAATAGCTGGGGTTAAAATTCAGAACCCCAAATGTTACTGTATGCGGAAGACTGGAGCTTTTGCAATGTGCTGGTGGGAACACAATTTGTTTCAGCTAATTTGAAAAAGGAACTCAATTGCTTTTGTCAAATTAAATATATATCTACCTTATAACACAACAATTTTGGTGGAGAAAAAAAAAAGTCAAGTGCTGACAGCTACACAGAGATGACTGTCAGTTATGTAAGAAGGAAGAAACTACAGTGCAGCCAGCATAGAAAACACACTGTGTGAGTGTGTATCTCTCTGAAGTTCAAGACAGGCAGAGTTGAACTACTTACTGCAGTGGTTTCTGCTTAGAGATGTGTTTTCTAGGAATAGGAACAAGGACACTAAATATGGGAAGCTACATAAATGAATGCATGAAGAAATGTCATAGCTGTATCATGCAGACAGGCTCAGTTCATATACATCATTCTTTGTTTTAAAAGCCAGTGATGCCTCTGAAATACATGCTGAAATAAAGAGATGACTAAAATAGAACTTAGGCTGTGTGGAAACAAGACTGCTGTGTGGTCTAGAAACAACAGAAAGAATTAGTTCAAGTCTAACACTTTGTATTTCTACAGCAAATTTCAGGACAAGCTTTTGGCTTTTATATTCTGCTCGCAGTTAATTCTTAGTTAATTCTTTAATTTCTCCAAAAATTAATTCAAAGTTATCTGCCTAGTGGATTTAGCTCAGCGGTAGACTTGGGCTTATATCCCTAACACAGAAGAATACCAACTGAAGAAACGAATCTACCCTCACCATTACTAAGGCTACATAGACAAGAGATTTGTACAAACACTTCACTAGGTTTCGGCTTGCATATTTTTGTGGTAGATTTTTAGAAGACAAACTTTTTTCTAACCAATCTTATATTTCATATGGTTTCTTTCCCCCCTTCTCTCTCTCCTCCCTTCTCTCTCCTTTCTCTCTCTCCTTTCTCTCTCCTTCTCTCTCCTTCCCTCCCTCCCTCCCCTCCTCCCTCTCTGTTTCTTTTCGTGATTTTGAAGTGAAATAAATTTCCTGAATAATCAGACTGTTTTCAATGAAAGGGACTCTTACCCTATGAATTTAAGTTGCCAGCTTATAAACTGAATTTACAATACCAGCATATGAGAAAGTCCTTTAATAATGCCCCACTCATTCTGTCGTATCACTAACATTTTTAGTCAGCATACAAAATAAAGGGTTTAATTATTATAGCGTGTGCCTTCCCCCAGCCTTTGAACGGGCATTTCAGACCTCGGTGCTAGCTGCAGTCTCCCACCTAGGGTGAAGCTCTCAGACCAAGGTGAAGTCTATCTTTCTTCCAGATCTGCAATTTCCTTAATTAAGCAGGCGACAGCCAAGCAGTGGAGCCAGAGCCCGCCGAGCAGCCAAACTGGTTCTCCTGAGCAGACCCTGGAATGTGGAGGGAGGGGTTTAGCCCTCCACTTTAAATTCAGCCACTACAAATTGGGGCCTTGATCAGCATTGTCTTGGTCTCAATCATCTGTTCTTCCCATCCATCCCCAGCTCCCTCTCCAGGTAACCCATTCATTGTAACTGCCGGCAGCTACAATAGTATTTACATTCTTACTTATTTGCATTAAATTTGTGTGCTTGCTTGCCTGTGTGCTTGTGTCCTGCAAGCAGAGGAGAGAGAGGGAGGGAAGGAAAGGGAAGGAAAGGGAGGGAGGGAACAAGAGCATTCATGCAGATGTCCTTGTGTGGTTTAAGACATTGGGGGTCTGCTATTTCTACCCTTTTATTCCTTTATTTTTCTTTTCTTTTCTTTTCTTTCTTTCTTTCTTTCTTTCTTTCTTTCTTTGTTTTTTAACTCTGAGGCAGGTTTTCTTACCCAAACTGTGGCTCAGCTGGCCACCAGCAAGAGCCAACAATCTTCCAGCCTCTACCACACACACAGCCTCTACCTCTGCCTGCTTGGGTTACAGGCAGGTCACTACCCCTGGGTTCTCAGAGTGAGAACTGAGAGTTGACTCAAGTTCTCATACTTGCACTCACAAGTGCTCTTCTTATTCACTGAGCCATCTCTCCAACCCTGGATTATGACATGCCCATGTATTCTGCTCCACTTTAAATTTCAAAAAAGCCAACAGAAAAAAATGTTTTATGTATATCTTGCAGGCTAATCTAACCCACAGCTACCTGGTTGCACTCAGACATACTCTAACCCGAAGTTATAAACTTACTTAAAACATTGTGAGTGTGTGTGTGTGTGTGTGTGTGTGTGTGTGAGAGAGAGAGAGAGAGAGAGAGAGAGAGAATGAGTGCATATGTGTGAGAGAGTGTGTGTGTGAGAAAGAGTATGTGTGTGTGTTGTGTGTGTGAGTGTCTGTGTGTGTATGTATACGTGAGAGTGTGTATATGTAAGAGAGAGAAAGAGTATGTGTGTGTATGTGAGTGTGTATGTGTATGTGAGTATTTGTGTGTGTGTGTGTGTGTGAGTGCGTGAGTGTGTGTGTGTGTGTGTGTGTGTGTGTGTGTGTGTGATTTCTTTTGTAAGTGGATGGCACGGTTTTCAAATGTGAACTTTGTGGATGACTACCTGTCATGATGTTGAACATTGGATTCTCCTCTTCCACGCAAGGGAGGGCAACAGCAAAACTTCCTCGTGCACACCTCCAATAACCCCTCAGTGCGGATGCGCATATGTCACCAAGAACAGCTCAACAGCACAATTCTTAAAGCTATATATTCCAAGTGACCAAGTTGCCTATGCCAGAAGCCTGCTCCATGCCAACGCCTTGCACTTCACAGGTCAGTGTAGTAACACTGATCACTCGCCTGGCCTTGTTTCAAAGCAACATTCTAACCTTTCCTTCCTGGAAAAAGTGCACAATTCATTATATAGCCTGTTTCTTCAAACGGGTATAAATGATATAAATGGTATCAATGATATAAATGGCCAGGCAGGCACACTACTTTATATAACTGTGTAACATTTCCACATATGTGTGACTGGTTAGAGCAGAAAGGGAGGAATCTGAATGGCACAGAGAAAGCATTGAAAGTGCTATCTTCTCTGTGGGCAGCAGCCCAACTCGGCCTGGTCCAAGCCAGCCGAGAACTTCCCAGCATTGTTACCATCACGGCTCCCTAATTCTGCTCAATCAACAAGTTGAAAAGCAAAACAGATCTCAAGAGCATCAGTTTCCACATCTTCATGGAAGAAAGTTTTATGGACTGAAAAGAAATAACCGAGGCATGATGAAAGAGATGTGTGAATGACAGGGTACCACCACCTCCGGTCTGTCACCACTACCTCCTGTACATGTGATCTGACATGAGCAAGGGGAAGGGGGCAGGGAAGAACTGCCTCTACGG
Source organism: Apodemus agrarius (assembly GCA_964023405.1). Lineage (NCBI taxonomy): Eukaryota > Metazoa > Chordata > Mammalia > Rodentia > Muridae > Apodemus > Apodemus agrarius. The sequence goes on from OZ030006.1 coordinate 28,305,029, forward strand.
ATATTATAGTTGTCTAACACCTGATCCCACTGCCTACTAGTTACTCTTATATTCACATACGTGCAACTGTCCAGCTCTTACCCTCAGCTACTTACTCCCTGTTTTTGCTACCGTCCAGCCACCTCTGCTGCCCAATCACTCCCAACATAGGGAGAGCGAGCACATAATGGCCATTTGACTGTCTGGTGTCCCCAGCCTGCCCAGCCTGCCGATGATAAGCCCAGGGCTCTTATGCAACCTCTTATCAGGACACCAGTAGTCTTGCTAACTTTATCAGTGAAACCTTCTCATAGTTAAACATGTGTTGGTCCCCACCCATCTTGGTGTAATAGTATAAAAATACAAGAAGGAGTCATGAGTCAGATGGATTATTTGTGTCTGAGCACCATGCCACAAACATTATGAGAATATAAAGTTGAGTTCTCATATCAGGATTGGAGGCAGAGCAATCTGGGCTGAAATAATTGGTTGAGAAATTAGGCAAATAACATAAAAGGTATGAATTTTCACTATTTTCAATATTTTCACTCGGCAGCTTATGAAACAATAGCTTTCACTTCACAGTGCTTCCTCTAAAACAGTGCTGCAACCCTTTAATACAGTTCCTCACAGTGTGGTGACCACCCAGCCATAAAACTATCTTCTTGCTACTTTACAGTTGTGGGTGTGACTGTTATGAACTATAAAGTAAATATCTGTATTTCCTGATGGTCTTAGGCAGCCGCTGTCAAGACCCACAGGTTGAAAACCTCTGTTCTAATGCCTCTGTTGAGTATTGATGGTTCTTCCCTTAATCAAACATTTAAAACCACAGAAGAAGCCACTTTGGGAGAATCTATATGCCACTGTATTAATCGTTTCTTTAGACTGTACCTTAGTTCTAAACACTTATATGAACACTAAAAGGTGCTGCAGGATCACACACACACACACACACACACACACACACACACACACAGATATATATATATATATATATATATATATATATATAGATAGATAGATAGATAGATAGATATAGATATATATAGATATATATAGATATCCTTACACACACACAGATATATATATATATATATATATGTATATATGTATGTATGTGTGTGTGTGTATATATATATACCCTTAGGAAAGAAAACAGGAGGAAGGTAGGACTAAAAAATAAGTGTGTGTGTGTGTGTGTGTGTCTGTGTGTATCAGTGTGTCTCTGTGTGCCTGTGTCTGTGTCTGTGTGCATCTGTGTTCTGTGTCTGTGTGTATCAGTGTGTCTATGTGTCTGTGTGTGTCTGTGTATGTGTGTCTGTGTGTGTGTGTCTGTGTGTCTGTGCATCTGTGTCTGTGTGTGTCTGTGTGTCTGTGTGTCTGTACATCTGTGTCTGTGTGTGTCTGTGTGTATGTCTCTGTGTGTGTCTGTGTGTGTCTGTATGTCTGTGTCTGTGTGTGTGTCTGTGTGTCTGTGTATATTCATGCATTTTAAAGTGTCCCCAGAATTGCTTATGAGCATATACAGTATGAAGAAGAAATAGAATTTACATGACTGAACACACACATGAATTGTAGGGTTTGTCAGTTTTTCTCAAAGAAGGTCTTTATTAAATAACATTGATTCCCTGGGCCCTTGAATGACATTTTGGGCAGACCTCAGACCCTGATTCTTACCAGGCACAAAAAACTGCCATGATTCCAAAACTTCCTAGCAGCTCTATGAGCATTCTGTTTCTGTCTCCCACACATGGACTTGACATTAATATTCAACACACTATCAAGGATTTCATTTTCTAAACTGCCTGTTCCTTAGAGTGATTGGAGGACTGTGTTTTACGCTAATGTGAACATTAAAGTAATTTTTTTTCTTTCGAAAGATGTTGCTTTTCTATGAGAGATGTTAATAGAACTGTCCCTAATTTTCAATAGCATCTGTAGTGGAACGTTATGACCACAATACCATTTACAATAACACACAGTCCAGAAATTCTAGGCTCAGAAAATTATCAGCTTTGTTTTAGAATATACTTAAACCTTCTAACCACAATGTTTATTTTTGCCTGTTCAATAAACTGCTGCTGTTGACAACAATAACAACAACAATAATAGGGAAGAAGAAATTTTGTACTTACCCAAATTTTCAAATTTCTTCTATGTGAAAAAAAACTTTTAAAAGGAAAAAAGAAAAAACTGTCCATTTTGATGGAGACAATGTCTGGTGTCTGTATTCTCTTCCTCCTAAGACGTGAGAGGAGAAACAACTTCATTTAGTCTTGGTGTAAGCTTAACCAGTCAGCTTGTCTACTTTGCAACCAGCTCAAATTGGCTGAGAAACACCAGGGTGGGGCTGATGCTTGCACAGAGTAAGGAAGTGAAAACTGTCTGTTTCAGTTTCGATTCTCTGACGGGGAAAGAGACTTCCTGAAATGCTTTTTTTCCCTTTTACTGCTCTTTGGTACCAATTATGCCACCTTCTGGTTTGTTTGGGTAAAGCCCAGACTTAAAGTCTGAGTTTTATCCCCATTAATTGATTAATTCACTTTACATCCGAATCAATCAAGTTTCTCGTTCTGGTCCTCCCCCCATAGTCCCGCCTTGATCCCACCTCCCCTTCTCCTCTGAGAGGGTGGAGTCTCCCTCCCCCCATCCCTTCAACTGGCACATCAAGTCTCTACAGGGTTAGGTGTACCCTCTCCCACTAAAGCCAGACAAAGCAGCCCAGTTAGGGGAACAGGATCCACAGACAGGCAAGATTTAAGGACATCCACCCCAACCCCCACATCCGTTGTTCAGGACCCACATGAAGACCAAACTGCACATCTGTTATATATGGGGGAGTGGGGGTGGACCTAGGTCCAGCCCATGTATGCTTTGTGGTTAGTGGTTCAGTCTCTGAGACCCCCACCCCCAAGGGTCCAGGTTAGTTGACTCTGTTGGTCTTCCTGTGGAGTTCCTATCCCCTCCAGCCTCCTTAGTCTACCCCTTCCCCCAACTTTTCCATAAGATTTCCCAAGTCTCTGTGCATGTTTCCGTCAGCAGTTATCCTCTCAGAGGATAGTTATACTAGACTCCTGCCTGCAAGCATAACAGGGTGTCATTCACAGTGTCAGGGATTGATTCTCCCCCATGGCGTGAGTCTCAAGTTGGCCAGTTATTGGTTGGCCATTCCCTTACTCTTTGCTTCATCTTTGTACTTGCATTTCTTATAGACAGAACAAATTTGGGGCCGGAAAGTTTTGTGGGTGGGTTGGTGTCCTTATCCCTCCACTGGCAGTCCTGCCTTGCTACAGGAAGTGGCCACTTCAGGTTCCATATCAGGAACCTGCTAGGAGTCTCAGCTAAAGTCACCGACATTGGCTCCTGGGAGTCTCTCCCACCCTAGAGATGCGCCCATGTTCCATTCATTCTCCTGTCTCTTGGGCCCTCTCTCCTGCCACTCCTCACACCTCATCTTGAACTGCTCCCATTCCCCTCCCCAGCTCTCTTCCACCCAGTTCCCTCCCTCCATCTACCTCCTATCACTATTTTATTTCCCCTTCTAAGTGAGGTTCAAGCCTCCTCCCCTGAGCGTAAGGGGAAGGTCTGATGTTAAGTTCTGTTCCCTAATTGGTTCTTGATTTGTCAATAAAGAAGGCCAGTAGCCAATTGCTGGGGAGAAAGTACAGATGAGACTTTCTAGGTTCCAGGAGGAAAAGGAGATGCAGGGAAGAATGCAGCAATCACATAAGGACCTGGGGGGGGGGGGATAGGTGACAGGGGAGAGGCAGGTGGCCAAGGATATTTGACAAGAGCTAGCTTGGACTAACCACTAAGTTTAGGATATGTGGAAAGATAATAAATTATTAAGAGCATGCTTTACCAGCAGAAGATATCTGCACCCAGCAGTTGTGCCTAGAAGGCAAGTTCAAAAGTGACAACGTGTGTGTGTGTGTGTGTGTGTGTGTGTGTGTGCACACGCGCGCGCGTGCGTGTTTTATCCTTGGATTCAAAGGTCTCAGGAGTGGGCTGGTAATGCAACCATCTCGTGGAGTTATAGGCAGTCAGAAAGGGAATCCTTGAGAGGCTGGTAGTGCAGCCCTTCCCAGGAAAAACTGGAGTGATTTTTAAAACTATACACAACACTTAAGTCTTCCTTCTTGTTTAACTTTGTTGGGTCTCTGGTGTGTACCATAGGTATCTTGTACTGAAAAAGGCTATGACAAGCCGGGCGTTGGTGGCACACGCCTTTAATCCCAGCACTTGGGAGGCAGAGGCAGGCGGATTTCTGAGTTCGAGGCCAGCCTGGTCTTCAGAGTGAGCTCCAGGACAGCCAGGACTACACAGAGAAACCCTGTCTCGAAAAACAAAAAAACAAAAAAACAAAACAACAACAACAAAAAAAAAGGCTATGACAAAATCTAACACTCCTTTATGTTAAAAGTCTTAGAGAGACCAGGGATACAAGGATAAATATAATAAAGGCTGTACACAACAAGCCAATAGCCAACATCAAATTAAATGAAGAGAAATGTAAAGCAATTCCACTAAAACCAGGGGCAAGACAATGCTGTCAACTTTCTCCATATCACTTCACTATAGTACTTGAAGTCCTAGGTAGGGCAATAAGAAAACTAAAAGACATCAAGGGGATACAAATTGGAAAGGACAAAGTTATAGTATCACTATATTTGCAAATGATTTGATAGTATACACAAGTGACCTTAAAAACTGTACCAAAGAACGCCTATGGCTGATTAACACCTTCTGGCTCCTGGATGAAAAATTAACTAAAATGAAAAATCAGTAGCCCACCTTCATACAAATGTTAAATGGGCTGAGAAAGAAATCAGGGAAACAACATCCTTCACAGTAGACACAAGTAACATAAAATATCTTGGTGTAATTCTAGCCAAACAAGTGAAAGACCTGTCTGACAAGAACTTCATGTCTCTAAAGAAAGAAATCAAAGAAGGTATCAGAAGATGAAAAACTCTCCCATGCTCATAGATTGGTAGGGTTAGCATAGTAAAAATGGCCATCTTACCAAAAACAAGCTACAGATTCAAGGCAAATTATGAGTCTGTTTAACTGATCCTTCAGGGATTTACTTATTTACCATATTTAATATCATATTATCATATGTTCTGTTGCTATAACCAAAGACCACAAAGTGAATCACAATGTAAACACACACACACACACACACACACACACACATTTTTTATGAGTTTTGGAGTTTAGGAAGTCCCAGGTTAAGGACCTGCACCTAGGGAGAATCTTCCAGAGCACCCAGGTAGACAGAACAACACAGGTTGAGGAAGAAGCAAGCTGGCTCACTTGGGTATCTCTTCTTCTAATGACACCACTAAGGGTATCATGAGATTATGTGCCCTCATGATTGCATATAATATTAATTGCCTCTAAAAGACTCCAGCACAGGAGAGCATTAACATAAAACCCCAGTGATCTTTAAATCCCCATTTAAATACAAGTTTTCAGAAATTGCAAACAGATTAATGCACTTAATGTATGTCAGTTTCAAGTAAAGAGCTAACATTTTAATTGAAATGCCAATACTTCAGAAGATCACTTTAATTTTGCTATTAGTATTTATAAATTTTTATGCTAAATAAGCCATTAAAAGAAAAGTGCTACAAGAAGTTGTTAAGTATGTATACATATATGTAAGCATATATACATGTATATATGTGTGTGCGGGGGTGTGTATTATTGAACGATGTTAAATGATTGTTTTGACATCTTCAATTCTCTAAAAGCATCCCTTGGAGAATTCCAATACCCCATTCATGAAAAAAACATGTCTTATTTCTGAGTAAAGACAGCATAAGTCCCGCAGTGGCACACATGCATAGTCTCTGGATCAGCTCCAGTTTGATTTTCCTATGTGCTATAACCAACTGTGTGCTATTTTTAGTTATACAGTCTTACTAGCCAGTTCCCATGGGCAACCAGGAGCAATGGCAATAGCCCGTGCTCTCTGACTATAGAAAAGTGTCACATACCTCACACTGGACTTTTCCTTTGAATTCTGGGGCCAGCATTTTCCCCATCCCTAATTGTATTATTTTAGTTATTTTATAAAGTAATGTTTCCATACGTCTTTTTTAAATGGTTTTGAATAATTCTTTCCCTCCCTCCTTCTTTTCCCTATCACCCATATCACCATTCCCACCCACACCCCACTGTTGTTTAAAATTTTCTATTCTTGTTTTTTTTTCTACTTCCATATTTCATTTATTGTACTAGCCCCCTATCACATACTTTAAAGCCTTCAATCTCCAAGCATGGTATGTTTCTTGCTTCTTGGCCTCCTTAGACACTCTAACTTAAGCTCAGGAATCTAAATATTAAAAGTTAGAGTTCCATATAACACAGAACATATAGTATTTGTCTTTCTGGTTTTAAGTTATATCACTAAATATAATATTTTCAGTTCCACTCATTTTTCCCAAAAGTTTAAGATTTTTTAAAGCTGAGTACAACTATATATTGTGCATATGCACTGTATTTTCATTATCCATCAGTTAATGGACATCTATAGATGGGCATGCATGGGAATAGGCTGGGTATGAGTGGAAGGATACAGAGACTGCTTTGGTTAGGGTTTTACTGCTTTTAACAGACACCACAGACCAAGGCAACTCTTATAAAGGACAGCATTTTACTGGGGCTGGCTTACAGAAGTTCAGACCATTATCATCAAGGAAGGATCATGGCAGTATCCTGGCAGATGGTGGGCCTTAAAGCCCATACCCACAGCAACATACTTCCTCCAGCAAGACCATACCTACTCCAACAAGACCTCACCTCCAAATAATGCCACTTCCTGGGCCAAACATATTCAAACTACCACAGAGCCCTTTGGGTATACCACCAGGAATGGAATATCTAGATCATGTGGTAGTTCTACCAGGTAGTTCAAAGGGTAGTTTTACCCTTTGAGAAACCTTCAAACCCTTTTACATTTCAACCAAAAATAAGTAAGGTTTCTTCATCACCCACATCCTTGCCAGTTTTTCCATGTAATAGCCATCCTGACTGGGGTTAGGTAGAATATCAAAGCAGCTTTATTTGTGTCTCACTGACGGCTAAGGATGTTTTGGTACTTTTTTAAGGTGCCATGCAGGCTGCTGGGATAGAAAAGTGCTCAATGCGCCAGGTGTGGTGGCGCACGCCTGTATCCCAGCACTCTGGGAGGCAGAGGCAGGCGGATTTCTGAGTTCAAGGCCAGCCTGGTCTGCAGAATGAGTTCCAGGACAGCCAGGGCTACACAGAGAAACCCTGTCTCGAAAAACCAAATGCAAAAAAACCAAAAGAAAGAAAGAAAGAAAGAAAGAAAGGAAGGAAGGAAGGAAGGAAGGAAGAAAGAAAGAAAGAAAGAAAGAAAGAAAGAAAGAAAGAAAGGTACTCAATGGCCTTATCCAGCTATTAACTCTGTATATTGATATGTCAAGCAAGATATGTCACTGTGCAATAGTGGCATGGCTGTCAACTCTTTTCTGACTGAATTTGAGTCCTACTTCAGAGGAAGAAATTCATGTCTGGCATTCTAAATTTTGTCAAAAGCCTATGCCGGAGAGATCACAATTGTTGTTGTTTTGTTAAATGAATACGTCAAACAGCTTTCAGAATGTTTGTTTGTACTCATAGACTAGCAACACTTTACACCTTGATCAACAAGTGCTTCTTTCAGGTGACATGCATTAATGAAGAGACTCATAACTAGTCTAAGTGTTGAGAATAAATGACTGTTGAGCACTCAGTCCTAAGAGAACATGTGTCTCATTCTTTCCAGGACTTGGAAAGCCTTACAGAGGAGGTAGTAAAAAATGTAAGCACTAAAAGATGGGGGGGGGGAGTGCTGTGACACACTGTCTTGAGGATATGCCATAGCTATTGTAAACACAAGCTCAGAGCATCTATATTTACCTGCATAAGACCATGAGAGTGGGCTCATCAATGTTCTATCTTGGACGGTGTCTTAGTCAGGGTTTCTATTCCTGCACAAACATCATGACCAAGAAGCAAGTTGGGGAGGAAAGGGTTTATTGAGCTTACACTTCCACACAGCTGTTCATCACCAAAGGAAGTCAGGACTGGAACTCAAGCAGGTCAGAAGCAGGAGCTGATGCAGAGGCCATGGAGGGATGTTCCTTACTGGCTTGCTTCCCCTGGCTTGCTCAGCCTGCTCTCTTATAGAACCCAAGAATACCAGCCCAGAGATGGCACCACCCACAAGGGGCCCTCCTTCACTTGATCACTTATTGAGAAAATGCCCCACAGCTGGATCTCATAGAGGCACTTCCCCAACTGAAGCTCCTTTTCCTATGATAACTCCAGCCTGTGTCAAGTTGACATACCAAACTAGCCAGTACAGACGGGGAGGGACTCATGAGGCTTGACTGAGCTTTCGGTAGTTACTGGTTGCTCAAGGAAGAAGTCACTTTCTTCAGTGATGACGCCACTAACCTGGCACATAACTCACTAGCCATGTTTATGCAAGCAACTCTGATTAAAGTCACCGAAATTAGGAGGGGGATTACTCCTAATTTTGGGGAAAACAAGAGATTTATCAGGAGTAGGAGGAGAATAAGAGAGAGTAATGAGGGAAAAATATCAAAATATATTATATACATGTATAACATTGTAAAAAGTTCAAGTATGAACTTACTGAAATTCAAAATTCTATTACATAGATATTACCATATTTTTTTCATTATAGGTATTGGTGATTCTACGTTGAAACAGTTTTTGACTGCTCTTTTTAAAAATTATGTTTGCAGCATTATGCTATGTTGATGTTTCATATTTTCATTCATCAATTAGATGTGCTAATTGGCATTGTCTTAAAGAAAATCTCTTTCAGGTTTGCCTGGAGGCAAGCCTGTGGAACATTTTCTTGATCAACAATTGATGTGAGAAGAGACCGGTGCCACTCCTGGGCAGGGTGTGTACATACTGGGTTGGATAAGAATGTCGTAAAATGTTTTTACTTCCTTTTTCACTTAATTTAAATATGTTTTTGTGTCTACCACCTTATCTGTATAATTTTCTAGGGTAATCTTCAACTTTAACATGTTTTTCTACATATTTCTTCAATTTTTCAGAAATATTTTCCATTTAAAGCTACAGTTTTATCAGAAAAAGTTTATAATTCCTCTTTCAATTAATGTAGTAATGTTTTTCTGTCCACCATTTTATCTGTATTACTTTTCATGAAAATCTTCAATTTTAAGACGTTTTTCTATATATTTCTTCAATTTTATCAGAACTATTTTCCATGTAAATTTTCAATATGCTCATAAATTGTTTCTACTTTCTTTATCAATTAATATAGATATGTTTTTATGTCTACCATTTTATCTGTATAATTTTCCAGGATAATCTTCAAATTTAACATTATAGGACAGTCAGGGCTACCCAGAGAAACCCTGTCTAGAAAAGCACAACTTCTCCCCAAAATAAAAAGAAGTGGAAATCTAACGATAAAAATAAATTAAATAAATAAATAAATAAATAAATAAATAAATAGAAGAATGCAGGCAAGCAAGCCATGGCTTGCTTTTTTTTTTTTTTAAGAAGTGTTATATACTCTTTATTTGATATATTTAAACCATATAAATTCCTTTCAATGGTACATCCTTGATGTAGGGAATTCTAATTAAAACAGCACTGTCAAGAATAGACAGTTGCTTCTTGGTGTTCAGCCATTGCCTGTAAGAGGCCAGTGAACACAAACTGAAACACAGGTGAGTCTTCTTATTTCTGAGACAGTGATAGAATTTTCCCAGTGTTTAAACATTCATATGCCCAGTTATATAAATCTAAGTATAAAACCATTTAATAGGTTTGAGGTGACACTCCCATATTTACGTAAAGTAAAACATTGCTAATTAAGTCCAATCTTATCTGGAGAAAGGGAGAGCAGTGATAGCAGGGATCCAACTGGAATTGTTGTTTTAAAAAAGATCATATCCACTTTACGACAAGTCATTTTACTTAAATCAGGACCATCCAACAAAAACATTGTTAGCCATTCATGATCTGAATTTGGTATATGAATTAAATTATGGTATGCATTAAAAGTCATAGGACATTTGTTTTGTAATAAATAAGGCGGTGGAACTACTCATTAGTAGCCTTTTTAAGATAAGCTATCAGGTCCGCCCTTTCTCCCTTCTTCTTGATTCCAGCGAAGATCATTTTTGTTCCAGGGATGTACTTTTTGGGATTCTCCAAATACTCCATCAGGGTATCCTCTCCCCAGGTGATGCCTTTGTTCTTGTTGGCATCTGTGTAAGAGAATCCCGCAGCCTGACCCGTCTTCCGCCCAAACAGACCATGGAGATTTGGGCCATTCTTATGCTTGCCTCCCTTTTCCACAGTGTGGCACTGGGCACACTTCTGAACAAAAATCTTCTTGCCTTTTTCAACATCACCCATTTTTAATTCGCTCTGGGCTGGTCAACACCACAAACGTCCAGACTCGAAAGCAGACGTCCCGCTCTCTAGCCCAAGGACACGCCGGCCCGCGCCTATGTACCGGTGTCGGTGCAACCACACTTGTTCTCCCATGGCTTGCTTTTGAAAGAGTTAACTCAGAAACTTAAAAAGGGTCAGGGACTGGGTTGCATTCCTCAGACCACAAGGGGGAGGGGTGAGGACTCATTCCAAAGGACTGACCTTTCTGACCACTGGCCATTTACCTCATCCCCTAGTGGACCAATCTGTTTAAGGATATTACCGTTCTACCAATCACATTGTGCCTAATGGAGTCTGCCCTGGGGTCTGTATAAAAAGTCCTTGGCAAGGAAGGTGTGTGTGGGGGGGTATCACTCATTTTTCATATACAGAGTGACCCTAGCATGCTAGTATTTTTAATAAAGTTCCTCATGCATTTTGCAGTGATTCCGTCTCCGAGTGGTTCACTCGGGTGTCCCCAATAAGTTAAGACTGTTCGATTTTAATGCTTTAGATGGCATTCCTCTACATTTTCTACTTCAGGTTCTTCCTAAAGGTTCCTACACTGTTTGAGTTCCTGCTTTGGCTTCTCTCAGGGTTAGACTGTGGCTGAGACCTGTAAACCTTTGAGTTGCTTTTGGTCATGGTGTTTCCTCACAGCACTAGAAAACAAACCAGAACAGCATCCATAAGATTAGAGATTGGGTGTATTAGCCCACCTGCCTGCGTGTGCTTGCCTGCAGGTCTGTGTGCCCACTTTCATGCAGCCTTGCTGGTCTGTGCTTTGTCCAGAGTGAATAGTGAATATGGCATGTCAGTCTGTCTGCAGATGTTTGCAACTCTAATTTCCCAGCTCCTGGAATTTCCTCCCACCTATTTCCGGAGTTTGGAGTTCACAGGAGATCACAGTTCCAGCAGGCACCAACCTGGTTGTTAGATTATTTGTGAATGTTTGACACTATCATGGTACAAAAATATTGTCCCATCAGAAACGTACATTGAACCTTTCTTTTGTGAGACAATAAGGGATGGGACTCTGTGGGACCTTTAAGAGACCATTGGGGCTGTACCCTCATGAATGGATTAATCTACTCAAGTGTTAAATGATTCATGAGTAGATGGAATATCTCTAGAGTGGCTATACTACAAAAGCCACTTGAAATGAGCCTGTCCCACCCTGGCACTTATGTCATAGATACTAGCTCAGGATTCTACCAGGATGAAGGCCAGATCTTAGACCAGATCTGTGAGCTATAAACCTTCCTCCTACAATATATCCATTCTGTGGCACAGTGCTTATACTGATATATATATATGGGGAGCCAGCAAAAATATAGCCATTGTTCCTAGCAAGAGGGGCCTCTAGGAGTAATAGCATAGCAGGAAGAACCTTGCTGGGTGGAGGGACAACTAGGAAAAGATGCAAAAGTCGTTTTCTAGATTCAAGTTAATGAATGAAAGGGGGTGTGTTCTTCTTTTCTCTTGGTTAACTTCCTTTGTTTCTGCTGAAACCCAGAGAGAGAAGGAAGAGAAGATTGAGCAGCAGCCCTGATTAAGAACCACCTTGATTTTGGTAAGCACTTCACTGATTGGTTCTTGTTCTTCATATAATTTTGTTTGCATGCCCAGCCAATCAGAGCTTGCCTGGGTCTGCGTAACAGTGGGTAAAGCCTTTGAGTAGATATGACTCTCAACTGATGCTCTGCTTAGAGCCTGCATTTGCTCTATACACCGAGGAAAACTTTGGAGTCAGATTTGCTTCCTCAGAGGAATATGGAGAAAGGCTGGTTTGTTTTAGATTCATTTTGTTGCTCTGATAGAACAGCCTCACCAAAAGCAAGATAGGAAGAAAGAGTTTATTTGACTTACAATTCCAGGTTATAGTCATTACTGTGGGGAAATCAAGCCAGGAACTTAAAGGAGCTAGTCACAGCGTATCCATACTCAAGACCAGATCCAAACAAATGTACCCATGCTGCCTGTGGCCTGCCAGCTAGCTATCATGTAGATTTCTTCTGTTTCATGTAGCTTAGGATTTTCTGCATAGGGAATGGTATTGCCCCAAACAGGTCTGATATTTCTACATCAGATTTCTGTCAAAACAGTCCCCCATAGATATGCCCACAGTTCTTCCGCAACTGAGGCATTCTTCTCAAGTAATTCTATCTTGTGACAAGTTGACATTTAAAAGTAAGCGTCTCAGCTGGCAACTAACTGAACTCCAAGAGAACTTGTTCCCACTGGGGGGAAAGTGATCGGCTTTTAAGACCCATGACTCTTGCTACCTTCAGTCTTTTGGACAATATTTTCTCCATAAATTTGCTCTCAGAGGCCCACTGTTGGCTGGCTTTCCCTTGCCTACCTAGAACTCAGAGCTGTCATACATTTTGGCAACCGCTTGGCTGATAACGCTAGGCTTGACAACGTTTACAACTATAACACTAAATGGCAATATTATGGTGTTGAGAACCAGGAGCCAACACTGAGATGTTGCAAGGCAAAAATTTTATTTTTATGTCCAGGCCAAGCTTACCAGTCTTCTTGAGATTAGGTGGAGAAGTGTCATCAACAAAGGTAAGGGGGCCTTTCACAACAAAACCAAAAAGAAAAAACCAAAAGAAAAAAATTAGAATTTTTGTGATTAACAGTTAGCTATTTTTTTTTTTTGATTATGAAGAAAATACATGTTGGGGGTTTATGGTCATCCATAACGGAAACAACTCATGATGTGTAAATCGCAAGATTATAGAGGAAGAATGAGTTAAAAAACAAAAAGAAAAAAAAAAACAAGTTGACCTTTAGCTTAATCTTGGGACATGATTAAAGCAAGTACCACAAGCAACAATACAGAAATAAATCAAAATTTGACTGAAGGAAAAATAGAGCCAGCTGTTCCAGAAAAGCGTCTGCTCTCAATTGGCATTCTGCCACTACTGCGAGTTCAGACCTCTATTTTCATGTTTGTGTTGTTGCTGTTGTATAATAAATAAAAATCCATCATCTGTGTCTACATACTCCATTTGTGAGGCTGATGAGACAAGGACACAATAGAAGAATCAGCTGCCTTATTAATAACAAAAACCAGACCAAGACACAATCAGCAGGAAAAGATTTGTTTTCTTAATATGACAAAATGAAGTACTTAAATTGACGGGAAGAATTATGTCCAGCTATGGTTTGTTGTTTTTTTTTTTCAATTTAATTGGACATCAGTGATAAATTTGAAATACCCGTAAGCTTACTTTTTGTTTCACTGTCAATGGAAAGTTTCTTGTTTCCAGTGTGGTAGTTTTCAAACAGGTAAATACCGTGTTTGTTTAAAACCATGTAACATACCTACAAGTGAGATTCAGTATGGAAAAAAAGGATAAACAAAGCAGTGTAGGAAAGGGGAGTATTGATGAATACTTAGACAAAATCTGAAAGGGGTGGGAAAAGTAGATTGCACTTCATGATAGATAAACATCCATCTTACCCAGTTATGAACCATACAAGCTGCAATAATGACCAGCCTAGAAAGACATGCACACTGATGCAATAATGTCATGGGCTTCATGAGAGAAAACAACCACTCTCTGGTTGGATTTAAGTGCTGCTCCACAAGATGAAACCCATAGTTGGCATGATTATTAGATGTAAAACAGGGCTTAAGCGCTAGGTAAGAACCTATCACTGTTAGCTTGCTAAGTGGGCATACTATTAAACTGATCCTTAATGATTCATCTTTATACCCATAGATTAATCCATCTCTTGTTGGACCTGGAAGGGGCTAGTGTCTGGGAGGGCGTCCTTTCTCACAAAGACAAAGGGGCTGAGATCGCTGCAACCAACATTGTGGCCACCCTGCAAGTGGGGCAGAGGCGACCACCAAGTTACACTGTAGGCAGGTTTTATACTTTTTAGAGGTACAGGATACTTCAGTCAAATTGTGACCCCAAGGCTAAAATAAATAATATTAAGGATTAATATTTTCTCATTGGTTGTCCTTAAAGGCTGGAGTGCTGCTCTTATACCTAAAAGTTAGGTTACTCCAGAAGAAGGCCAGTTTTATCTTCTTTAGTAAAAGATACAAGGAGCAAAAATAAAAATAACTAAAAAAAAAAAAAAAAAAAAAAAAAAAGATACAAGGAGCAAAGGTCCTGGGCAGTGTTTGCTTTGTTTGTTTGTTTTGTTTTGTTGGTTACTTTATTTATTTACATTTCAAATGCTGTCCCCTTTCCTGGTCTCTCTCTGCAACACCCCCCCCCCATTTCTTCTCGCCTCCCCTTTGGCTCTAAGAGGGTGCTCTTCCAGGGGCCCAACCGCTCACCACTCTAACATCTTCCTATCCTGGGGCATCAAGCCTCCATAGGACCAAGTGACTCCCATTCCATTGATAGCAGATAAGGCCATGGCAACAGTCAGGTAGGACCCTTCCCACAGTTGCCTGGCAACAGCCAGGTAGGCCTGGCCTATAAAAGGGTGTTAGGCCCCTCCCCTCTCTCTCTCTCTCTTATTCCTCTTGCCTTCCTTCATTTCTCTTATACTTCTCTGCCCTCTTGGGCTCTCCTCTCCTCCCCCCTCTCTCCATGTGGTCATGGCCAGCCTCCACTTCTCTACTCTCTCCCTCTCTCTGCCTCCACTACCCCATTAACCCCCATCCTCTGCCCTGAATATCTACTCTATACCATGTCTGTGTGTGTGTGGTCCCTCGGTGGGGGAAGGGATGCCTGGGCATGGGCCTGCCGAGGCACCCCTTTCCCAGACATCGACACCGCTGTATACCATATTCTCTAAATCTCTTTCTCCTTTATGAACACAGCACTCTGCTACATGTGTAGCTGAAGCCATGAACCCATCCATGTCTATTCTTTGGTTGTCGGCTGTGCCTTGGAGCTCTGAGGGGTCTGGTTAATAGATGTTGTTGTTCCTCCTATGGGGTTGCAATCACCTTCAGCTCTTTCAGTCCTCCCCCAACTCCTCCATTGGGGTCCTCAGGCTTAGTCTGCTGGTTAGCTATGAGTATCTGCATCTGTATTAGTCAGGTGCTGGCAGTGCCTCTCTGGGGACAGCTGTACCAGGCTCCTGTCAGCAAGCACTTCTTGGCATTAGCAATAGTATCTGGGTTTTGTGTCTGCAGATGGGATTGATCCCTAGGTGGGGCAGTTTCTGGATGGCCTTTCCTTCCTGCTTCATTGTTTTGTTCCTGCATTTCCTTTAGACAAGAAAATTTCTGGGTTAAAAATCTGAGGTTTTTGGATGTCCCTATCTCTCAACTGGGAACCAGGTCTATCTACTGGAGGTGGTCTCTATAGGTTCTATTTCTCTGTTGTTGGATATTTCAGCTAATGTCATTCTCCATTGGGTCCTTCTCTCTTCCCTGGTATCTGGCACTTTCTAGTGGCTACACCCAGTTCTCCACCCATCACTGCTACATATTGTTATTCGTTTTCCTCACCCTCTGGATTTCTCTTCATTCTCTTCCCATACCTGATTTTACTCCCCCCCCCATTTTGTTCCCTCCCCCTTCTCTCTCCCAGGCCCCTCCCTCCGGATACTCCTGTGATTATTTTGTTTCGCCTTCGAAGTAGGATTGAAGCATTTACATTTTTGTCTTCCTTCTTGTTAAACATCATATGGTCTGTGAGTTACATAATGGGTATTCTGAACTTTGGGGCTAATACTCATTTATCAGTGAGCACATATCATGTGTGCCCTTTTGTATCTGGGTTACCTCACTCAGGATGATATTTTCTAGGCCCATCCATTTCCCAGCAAATTTTATGAAGCCATTTTTTTTTGAGAGAGAATCATCAAAGCACTTTATTCATAAAGCCAGGCTCAGGACTCCAGGGTGCCCTGTTAGCACTGTTCTCGCTCTTGTACAAACAGTTTATCTGAATGGCACAGATGGTTACAGACAAAAACCAAAGCATTTTTGTAAATGTCTGAACGCATATAGATTGGCCACAGAGGAACTAGTAGTTTGGGGATCAAAGGTTAACAAGAGAGCTTCAGAGCACTCAGACGGATCAGACAACACAATTAACAGTGCCCAGAAACGGAATCATGCAGCATTGATTATTTTAAATGCATCAAATACAGATTTGTACAACTATGCTAAAGTGGAGTTAACATCAGCAGCTAATGAATCTGTGGCAGGTCAGTACCAAGGAGTCAGATGGTGCTGATACTGGCTCCCAGATGCTGCAAAGGCAGCCCACAGATGTTGGGCACAGCTGTACCTGGAGAGGCCAAAGGAAAGTGACTGGGAAGGCGCCTGGCGGAGGACTTGTTGACTTGCAATTATTGAAGGGTGGATATTTTTCCTTTCTAAAACTGCCTACAAAAACCATCTCCCGTTTGAAACAGGGCCTTTTAAAGGCACAGCTGCTCACAGAGTATAAGTTGGTCATGTGTTCTAGGCAAATCTAGGACTCTGTAACTTGAGGCCTTTAAAGCACACAGGGAGTTGTTAGATACATGATTGATGCTGGAAGGTTTTTGGTTTTGTTAATCTCAGTTACACATGATCAGCACAGTTTAGGGCAGTGAACTTACATAACCTGATTTTGGGTTTAATCTTTTTATAGAAAAAAAAAAGCCATTAGGCTGATAGATATATATCTTGAGAAAAAAAATCCTTTTGCTTTTATGTGATAGACTGTCTACTAAGTACTTTGAACAAAGCACTCTCTCAGAAACACAACTGCAAGACAGATATCAAAACACAACAAACATTATGTTCCCTACACTGCAAAATGGCTTTACATGTAAACTTCAAAAATCACATGCTGTATATCAAATTTTTAGATTCAAAAATATCCCTGTTCCTCTAACCACGTAAACAGTAGAACTGAGGGTTTCAGTTAAAGGGATAATTCATAGCAAAATTCCATTCCTAAACAACGGTTAAACGTAAACCTCACGTAGTCGGGTTTGCCTTTGGCCCAGGGAGGGTTTTAACACCTTGCTCATCTTCCTGCAGTGGTAGGTGGTGTCCGCTGCATTTGCCCCAAACTATGCACCTTTCAGGGAGGTTCTACATCTGTTTTGCAGAGTGAATTTCTGCAGCTCAGCCTGAGAGTGTGAACAGTGACAGGCTCCAGGTGCGAAGAGAGAAGCAAGCTGTCTTCCTGGAGGTAAAATTGGACAGGCTCTTCGTGTCACTCTTGGAAGATGAAGAGCTCAATCTGGGACATCTGGGGATGGTGACACTCTTAGGAGGGAACCCTGAACCAGTACACAGAGATGCTAGCATCCCTTTGTCTAGGGCTGTGGCCTTAGATAACTACTCTTCAAGAGTAGCTCGGAGTGTGTAACATTTAATATAAATTCTTTTAATCATCGTCACCATCACTACCATCGTGATGAACAATCTCACATCTTTCAAGTCAGAAAACAAACCAATCTACAGTTTCTCTTGTTGGGCTGCAGTGAGGTGCATTTCCGTTCCCCTCCCCCATAGGCTTGCCTCTTCATATGTTCCTGCGGCCACAGCTGGAATCAGAGCGGTCTGCTTGTTACACGCTCTGATTCAAGCTGATCGGTTTTAATTAATTAATTTAAAATGTGTGCGAGACGCTGGACGGTGGTGGAACACGCCTGTAATTCCAGCACTTGGGAGGCAGAAGCAGGCAGATTTCTGAGTTCGAGGCCAGCCTGGTCTACAGAGTGAGTTCCAGGACAGCCAGGGCTATACAGAGAAACCCTGTGTAGATAAAACCAAAAAAAAAAAAAAAAAAAAAAAATGTGTGCCAGAGTGCATGCACGCGCATGTGCGCATATATACAGATGTTGGAAAATATCAGGTATGTTAAAGCAAGTAGCCCCCAACTTCAGTCATCTTGGCTTGAAGATGTAAACAAGGGTTAGTTCCTGCAAGGTGAGTGCTTCGTGGAGTTTTCCTTACACTGAAGCTGCCACCAGCCTTCCAGAGCTCAGGCCCAACGGGGCTGTGCAGGAGGTTACTGTCAAGATGTGTCCAAAAAGCGCTTTGACTACTGTTCTGGGTTTTTCACCAGTCGAGGTCTCAGCTTCAGTGTCATTTTTAACAGTTTTCGCAGAGTGGGCGGCTTTCTTTTTTGCATCGTAATGAGTAAGAGCGTCAATAATCGCCATGAAGTACACCTCTTTTTCTAGGTGTGTCTTCATGGCATTTAATTGCATAAGCATCAATGTTTGGATCAAAATCGCCAGGAGGTGAGCTGTTGAGTGTATTTCCGGGACTGTCCGGTTGCGTCCCGATCCGGTGGGTCACTCTCTCCCTCCTCTTCCTATAGTTTTCCTCACACTCCAGCACCTCCTGCTCTGCTCACTCCACATCCTGAGTCCCCGCCAAGAGGCTGTAGTCCATGAGTTTTAACTGTATAAGGAACTCGACATCCTTTTTCAATTTTTCCAGGAATATCTTTTTGTTGTTGCCATCGATACGGATCTTTTGGCCCTCATTGATGAGGTCATTACCCTTTAAAGTTGGCAGCTCTTTAGCTTTATTTTGTCACTAGCTTCTCTAGCCACTGTCGGGCCCTTTAAGTTGTATTTCCTGTATACAAATAGACCGTGGCTGAACACGTTCCTTGTAATGATCACGATCACGTATATTCCCACTCTGTCGACTTTAAGCCGGTACATTCCCAAGAACTGAGGAAGAAGGGTGACCCCATTACACTCCACTATATACTGGTAGTACTTCTTGAGGATGATGTACATCTCTGCCACGTCCTCGCTGGTAATGGTTTTGATGACATATCTTTCTTTTATCATAGGACGTGTGAAACCGAGTCCCACTGTGAGCCTGGGAGTCGTTGGGAAGAAATGCACTTCTGGTCAAGGAACTCTGTAAATCTGGATCGTCGATTCCAAACATCTCCCTAAGATTCCGGAAGACCCTCAGGCAGTATTCCTTAAACTTGAAATAGCTCGGCATGTTTTTCCTGTTAAAAAGGTGGTTGTCCACCTTTATCTTTGAGTAGGCTTTGAAGTCATCAGGCATCAACAAGACAGGGATTTGAACAAGGCTCAGTTCATTGATCGAGTGTTACACACACACACACACACACACACACACACCCCACACCACACCACACAACTGAGCACGCAGAGCAGCAAGTCTCTGGTCCGGAACAGCTTCACTTTCTGAGCCACGAAGTGCTTCTTCTTCGTCTTGGTCTTACTCAGCAGAACTGAGGACCCCAGGTGACAGGGGGTCTCCATAGCCACAGTCTCGGCCCCTTACACCTCCTTGCAGCCAAGGCGCTGTGGGGGGCTGTGGGGATGGTGGGAAACCGCCCTCCCTACACGCCATCCCAGGAGGCATCCTCATCCCTGGGGCGACCTCTGCTGAGCGCCAGCTCCAGCCAACACTCTGTTCTAGATGCTCTTTCACCTGCTCACCCACTCAGCCAGCTCGGTCACCAAGGCTGCAGCTGTCGAAGTCATTATTTTTAATAACTGAGTAGTATTCAATTTGTGTAAATGTACCACATTTTCTGTAGCCATTCTTCCCTTGGGGGACATTTCTTGGCTGTTTTGGGTTAAGAGCTTTTTGCACTTTTTATTTTCTTTGACTGTTGTGTCATCTTCTATGGTATCTTCTATGATTGGGAGTCTCTCTTCTATCTCTTGTATTCTGTTGGTGATGCTTGCATCTGTGACTCCTGATCTCTTTCCTAGGTTTTCCATCTCTAGGGTTGTCTCCCTTTGTGATTTCTTTATTGTTTCTATTTCCACTTTTAGATTCTAGATGTTTTTTGTTTAATTTCTTCACCTGTTTGATTGTGTTTTCCCATATTTCTTTAAAGGCTTTATGTGTTTCCTCTTTAAATGTTTCTGTTTGGTGTGTTCTCCTGTATTTCTTTTCTTTTTTCTTTTTTTTTTCTTTTTTCTTTTTTTTTATTTTTATTTTTTTGGTTTTCCTTTTGATTTTCAAAATAGGGTTTCTCAGTGTAGCCCAGGCTGTCCTGGAACTCACTCTGTAAACCAAGCTAGCCTCGCACTCAGAGGTCTGCCTGTCTTTGCCTCCCAAGTACTGGGATTTAAGGCAAGTGCCATCACTGCCTGGCTGGAGTTATTTATTTCCTGCCTAAGGTCTTCTATCATCTTCATGTGATGGGATTTTAGATCAGAATCTTGCTTTCCATGTGTGTTATGATATCCAGGGCTTGCTGTGGTGGAAGAACCGTGTTCTGATGTTGCCAAGTAGCCTTGGTTTCTGTTGCTTATGTTCTTTTTCTTGTCTTTTGCCATCTGGTTATCTTTGTTATTAACTGGCCTTATTGTCTCAACTGGAGTCTGTCCCTCCTGTGAACCTGGTTAAGTTGGCCCTCCTTGAACCAGGCTGTGTCTGTGTATAGGAGGGTGCCTAGCCTGATCTGTGAGCCTGGATGTGTCACAACTCCTGAGGGTCAGTTTGTATCTGTGTGGTATGGATAGGGTGGGGAAGAAGGCTGGAGCACAGGATCTGCTCCTGGGCACAGATGTGAACCAGAAAGAAGGTTTGTCTCTGGCAGGGCAGGAGGTTCTATGTTCTCTCAAGCCCAGGGATCCCAGTTAGGCCAGTATTGGGGAAGGGGGAACTTACCTGTGAGCATGGGGTTGTCAGAACTCCTTTAGGTCAAGCTGTCTTTGGATGTGGGTAGGTGCGGGCGGGGAGACTGGAGCATGGAATCTTCTCCCAGGATCTCCAGGATCTTGATTTGGTTGGTTGGTTTTTTAATTTCCCGGGTGTCTCCATTATCTCTCAGAGTGTATCTCCCTTTATTTTCCTTCCTTCTGCTTCCCCCTCCCGGCAACCGACAAGCTCTCTAGCTCCCTTGGCCTTTCTCTCTCTCCTGCTCCCAGTTTATCTGTCATAAATATTCCTTGAGTTCTCTTCTGAGTCTGTCTTAAAATTCATTTTTTTTAAACAAGATTAAGAACCTTCAGAGAGTTCTTTGTGCCTGAGTAACACCAAGTTAGCTTTGGCTCGCAGGAAAAGCTAAAGTTTTTCATCCATTCTTTATAACTTCCCCCATCCAGATCACACCTTGGCATGTCTTAATCTATAGATGCTACAGCCTTGGCTTAGCAGTGAGGAACTTAGGGATAAAAACTATATTCGCAAGGCATTTCAGAAAATTCTGCCACTTGGAAGAGTCTGTTAACAGATGGAGAGGTAGGATATAGCAGAAGAAGCAGTTTTTAGGAATAGACACACCAGTAACATAGGTGGTTTCTGGAAATAGGAATATTTTTATGGACACCTCCAGATTCAGTGGCAGTAAGAACCCTGACAGAGTCCAGCCTTGTGGATGACAAGAAGCATGGAGTCTGGGAGAGCTTTTGTTATATTTAAGAAGATTAAGAGTTAAACGCATGTATAATATATAAATACCATTTTAGCATGTGTTTTATTTTAATGGTGATGGATAGCTTTCACATTTCAAGGTCTGGAATGTTGTTTGAAGTTATTCTGGCTACTAGATATTTAGGAATGAGCTTCTGAGATGCTATTCCTTGTACTTAAAGAGGCTAGGAAGGTTACACACTGCCACTGGGAAGCCATCAACCAGGCAGGGACTGTGAGTGACCAGAGAAGAGTTTCTGGTGGAGGTGACGCTAGAATGGAATTGTGAAGGTTAAATCCTTTTGGAGGATGGGGGCGGGGGAACTAAGAGGGTCTTGGACGGAGACTAGCGAGCACCCAGAACAGGCTGAGAAGGACCAGGAGTAAAAATGTGAGAATGGAGAAAAGAAGGCAAGAGAGTCGTGACCTACAGTCTAGGTGAGGGAAAGTCTATGTCCACAAGTAGCGAGAAGAAACTATGGAGCAAGTTCACTAAGAATAGGGCTACAACTGTTGTGAATCCAAATAAGAAACTGCTTCGAATCTTGTTCTCTTCCCCTTTGCATTCCTAAAGTAAAAGGGTGGGAGAGGGAATTGTGTGTGTGGATATTATGCATGCACTAGGGGAGTTTAATAGCGAGCAAGGTGCAATGAATTTGTTTTACACAGACAGAAGCTTTAACTAAAACCAAGTGCTAGTAAGAGCTGAGTGGAACTCTGCGGGTGCTTGAAGTCACACTAACCTGCCCAGACAATGCCTCCCCGCCCCCCCCCACACACACACACACGCACAGGTGTCAGTCATGGTGCAGGTGGGCATTAAATCCCCTGAATTAGGAGGTTGAGAGCCACTGATGTGGGGGTTGGGAACTGAGCTCAGGTCCTCTGTGAAAGTAACAAGTGCTCTTAACTGCTGAGCTGTCTCACTAGCACTGCTTTCATCCTCTTCTTAGGTTAAACCTCTGCTGTCTGCTGTCGTAGTGAAGAAATAACTCAGAAAAGCCATTTAATTTGCAACCGGTTTTTATTGACCAGCTAGAATATGACTCATAGAAGCCAACTGAAATGTCTTAACCAAATACGTCTGTTTAGGAATGCAAGTTGAGGATATGGAATGACTGCTGCTACTGTGGGCCAAGCTCTGTGGTATGGATATATTTCCTGTCCTACAAAGTTTCCCATTCCTGATTCAGAGAAAAAGAAGCAAACACTATGATTATAACTAAGCAAAGAATGCATTCTATGGGCTAGAAAGAGTAACTACAATAATACATGCAAAGTAACATTGTTGAGCTAATATACCTCCTTAGATTACTTTTATGCCATATGCCAGAGGACCCTCAATGGAAAATCCTAGGTAGAAGGACACTCGCTCTATGTTCCTTCCACTTCTGAGTGGACCTGAATACACAGAAGTCACTGGTATCTTTATTTTTGCCTCTGTTCCATATTCTAGTGAGACTAGTTTGCCTTCAGCCTGGCCATCCAGTAGGCGTAGGAGGCCTTTGACCTCTCCTTTTTCCCACACTACTCCACTCTGCCAGAAGGAATTTGAATCCTGCACTTCGCTGAAATAGCGCTCAATTTCAGCTTTGTGAACAAGACCGTTGAGACCCTTCTTCCGCCCCAGGTAGAAGAGTGTGCTTGGCTGCCTGGACCTGCACATGTTCTTGTACTGTCTCCTAAAGGATCGATTCAAGGATGAGACATACTTTTCTATTTGGGTGGAATCCTGATCGAGCTCTTTGTTTTCTGGCCAGAATAGGAGGCAGGCCAGGAAATAAGGATCAGGATATGGATGGGTTAGTCCCACAATCTGTAGGACCTCTCTGAGCTTTTGCTTCAGTGTGCTAAATGGCAAGATATACTTGGAAGTGGGCTTTAGACAATTGAGAATAATGTTGGCCAAAATGAAATTTTGTGTTTCCTTTATCAGTGCCTTCGGCAGCTGCTTGTTTAAGATATGCTTTAACAGTAATGTATAGTTTTCCACTATTTTTTCCATGTTGTTAGCTTCTTTGTGGTTTGGGTTAAGATATTCAAGGAGTCCTGAAAATGTATCTGCTCGCCAAGCTTTTATGCGCTTCCTACAGTTCTCCTCTTGCAGTAACAGATCTTCTTTGCCCTGTAACGAGTTGGTATCCAAATGGCAGAAAAGTTCTGCATATTTCTTGAAACAGCGGCTGACTTTCTTACTTATTGAGAGTTCTGTCAATTCTTTGGGAGTGTTCCTTGGTTTCAGAAGACCCATATAATCCAAAAAAAAATCAAAGCATCTTTTCAAATCTGACTGTAAATTCTGTAGGAAGGATGTAAATTTACTGAGAACAACACAATATTCATCTTTTGAGTCTGCAGGGATAGTCCCCTTTCCAGACAAAAACTGTGCCATAGATTCTTTTGACATTTCATTTTCTTTATGGAAAGGGGGTGTGAGCTGAAGAACCTGGATAATGTCCAGACCTACTTCGATTTCCCCGAGGAAGCCGGCTGTGTTATATGTGTCATATCTTCTTTGGGACTTCCGTGGTGACCATGCATCAGTTTCATAGTCTTTACTGTCGGTTTGTTCCTGAGAATCTTTGAAGGCTTTCGAAGCCTTTTCGGCAACTTCTAGGAAATGTGCTAGATCTTCCACACTAATACACTTGTTATCTTTACCCAACCACTGTCTGATTTCACTTTTATAAACTTGACCAAGGGTATCTGAAATATAGGAATTCTTAGATGCTTTCCTTTTGGCCAGATTTGCCCAGACCAAAGCAGTGCTAAAGTTCTTCTCTTTAAGATAGAAGTGTCTTGCTAAAGCTTGACAAATGAATGCATTTTGGGGGAATCGATTACTTCCTGCAGTCAAGACCTTTTCAGTTTGCTCATTCTGTAATTCTTCAATGAACGGGGAAAACAGAGTGTCTGATTCAGCTCCATGCTCCTTGCGTTGTCTTGTAAGCAAGAGAGTTTGTACATCATGCTTAAATTTGTCTCTTCCTAGTCCAGAATCATAGAATACATTCTCTTCTAGCATTTTCAGTGCAATCTGACACTTATCCATTCTGTAGCTCATTTCCAGTTCTTTTAAACAGTGGATGGCAATTAGAGGATGAATGATACGTATACCAGCGTACCTCCCATAGTCTAAAACTTCCGTTCTTATTAGAAGTGTGGAATAGGTTCCCATGTTGTCTTCTATAGTTTCAGGTTTCCCATGTTTGATGGTACAAGTTTCAGGTTTCCCATGTTTGATGGTATAAGTGAGTCCCAAAAATATTTCACACTGGGATATGGAAATGGTAGAGTCTGTAACATAAGAGTTGAGTAACGCCAGGTAAGAAATGAGCTGGGCTTTCCTGCTGTGAGCATCCAGGTCCTTCAGTGTATTCTTCACTACATTCTTTATGTACGTTGTATCAAAATTGTCTTTCAAGATCATGAAGGAATAAAAGTTTTCACAGTTCTTATACTCCTTTTCAATTTCCTGAAGTTTGGCTTCAAAGGCCCTTTTTTCTTTGGGAGAAAGTTGATATTTTAGTGAAATGCTATCAGCTAATTTTGCACTTTCATCTGGATTCTGAGATCTCATGCAGTTCAGGATTATTACTAATGTTTTTTCATACCTCAAACCCTTATCTGCTATAAAGGAATTGATGGCATTCTGCAGAATATAGGTGTTCTGTTGTTCTTCGAAATCATCCACAAGGAGAAGAACAGGAATGTAATCCTGGTGGCTGGTAGCTTTGTAGCTGAACAGCTTGCTTACTTGTTCTCCAATCTCTACAAAATCAGTTGCTTTGTTTTTCAAGACAGCACACCGGAACTTCTGCTTTAAGTCCCAGAGAACATGCATAGCCAACGTAGTACCTCCACAGCCTGGGTGATGGTACAGGTTGATGACTTTGGCAAATAGTGGTTTAGGAGAGTCTGCACACTGTTGTATTAAAGTTGTTAGCTCTTCAAAATTATCCCTTTTTACAAAAGCTGAAGAATAGTTTTCAGAAGAAAAATAAAAGTTCCACCAGGATACTCTGCCTCCTCGATAAAAGTGTTCTTCTCTCGATTTCTTAAATTCTAAGAATTGAGATTCATCTTTCTCTATGTCTGTGTCTTTACACTCATTTTCACAGAGGATTTCCAGTGCACTCATGATATCTTCATCCATTTTCTCCAGAATAACTGAGGAGGAGCCACAGGAAGGCAAAAATCTCCTGGAAGACTGAATCACTGATTTCAGTTTGAGGATGGTATTGTTGACCAGTTCTATGTTTAAAGTGGAAATGCTATGTTTTGCTAACTCATCCTTGATTTCCAGTCTTACTTGTAGTAGATCGCCCCACTGTTGGTAGATAGCTGAGTTTACACAGATACACAGCATATTGTCCATTCCATTGAAAACTTGATAGAAAGCACAGAAGGTCTCAAGGAGGGGATCTTTTTGGTTTTCTACTGGAGAAAGTAAGAGAAAAACCACCAAAACCTTCCCTTTTACTATTACATTTTCATCTGTGAGGAATGAAATAAGTCTTCTAACCCCAGAAGCTCTATCTCTCTGCCATAGGTGTGGCTCTAGAGGTTGACATGACAAGTCTACTCTGCCATTGCAGAAGATCCAGCTGGGCTGCTCATAAAGTTTCAGATTAGAAATTTTTTCTTCTATGGTAGTTTTTTCCTCATAGTGACTGGGTAGATAAATGTTTGCTACCCTGCTTTCTTTGTAAGCTTTGACCACTCCCTTGATGTTAGAGTAAGGATCAAAATCTAGCACAGCAAACAATTTAATTTCCTTTATAAAATCTAAGTGTTCTGCTTGAGTTGGTGCACAGGTATTTGTTACAAGAATGTACCAATCATAGTAAGATTTATCAAGTGAGCCTTGGTTTCGGGTCAAAAGTTTAGACAGTTTTAGTCCTTCACTCTCTTTCTTAGCTACCATCCTAAGTTCTTCTTCTTCAGCTGCTTTTCTAGATGCTGTCCATGTCTTTAAATCCTCTAGAAATTTTTTGAACTCTCTATCCCTTTGTTTGGGATTGCTCAGGATATCCCGGGAGCTAGCTCCTTGTCTCACAAACAATGATGTATCTTTGCTTTGTTTCCATGCTGTGCCTGTGTAACTTTGCATCATAGTGTAGAAATACTTGTCTTGACATATAGAATGTTTGGGAATAATATCTACCTCAATGACAAATCTATTAGATTGTGTATTGTTCTGCAGAAGGACTTCCACAAACCTTGGTTCCCGGATACATGCCCTGACTTCTCTGATTGCACTGTCTTCAAAATACTTTGTGATCATTCCGTTGAAGTGGTTAATAAAGACATCTTTACTGGTGACTTGCACACCAACAATTTCTCCGTGTGGTTTGTCCTTTACTCCAAAATGGATAGTACCATTGGTGCGTGAATTGATACAAGCTGCTGCAAATCGGAAAGTCTCGTTGCTAAATTTCATCTTTATGTCCTCTTGTGTGGCTTGCTCTGTGTTTGTGAAGGCTTTGAATTCATGTACTGGGTCAATGAGATTGAGTGGCCCTGTCTCAGCAGCTCGCAGAATAGAATGTTCTATGTATTGTTTGACGTCATGGAAAGAATCAAAAGGGTATGGCATGCAAGACATCTGTTCTGGTTTGGGCTTATTACCTTCTGGGTCTTTGGTCACTTCGTCACCTAATATGTTTTCTTTAGTAAGACTTAGTTCTTGTTCTTCATTCTGCCCTGTCTCTCTGAGACCAAGATCACTGTTGAATAAAACTGAATTTTCTTCCTTATTGTTAGTCTTTTTTTGGTGTTCTTTTGTGGAGAGTTTTTTATCATTTAATTGTCTGGACTCTTGATTACTTTCAGGGGAACTAATTAGTTTGTTATACATACGTCTTATCAGAAGTGCTGGGCCCCTTGGCAAGCCCATTTCTCTAAGATCCACTTCAGTTAGTTCTTGCAGGACCATCCCTGTTACCTCTTCACCAAGCAGGATTTGAGCATATTTCTCATCAATGTTAAGGTCTTCAGTTATCCATCTTTTTACGTCTTCTTTGGTCCAGTCTTCGATCAATTTAGGTTGAGTTACTTGTCTATTCATGTCTAAGCTTCAAAGTCGTTCCCTGCAAACAGAAATATAATATTTTAGCATTATACTTTATCATGGAAATCACACAGGCAATTTGAAATATAACCTCATACAAATTATATACAGATGAATGAAAATGTTTTCAAGAATAACATAAAACTGCTTGGGAGTCAGTCTATAGTATATAGACCTAAGTATTTCCCATTTCACAGACAATTATAATTGTGATTCGGAAACAAGCAGTAGCTGTTTTCCAGGTGATAAACTCCTTGTCTTTGATAATGTTCCACCTTTAGACTTATCTGAGTGGAAGTTGAGATTTTGTAACTTAAAACTGGAATCTTCAGTAACAAAATTACCTTCTCATAAAATATATTTTAGTTAAACTTCAAATATATGAACATCCACAAAAATTAATATTCTTAAACTCAAAGTGATTAGCAAATGTGATAATGATATGAACAGGCCAAAACAACTCTAAGGATAAAGAATAGTGTATAAGCATCATAATACTTGATCTTAAATTATACTCTAGAGCCATAGTGGAATACCAGCATGGATTAAGCACAAGAACAGTCTCACAGACTAGGGGATCCAGAAATAAATCCAATAGCCACAGTCATTGAAATTTCTACCCAACTGTCAAAATCACATATTGAAAAAAATATAACCTTGCCAACAAATACCTCCTGTAAAACTGGATATTTGGATAAGAAAGAAAGAAACTAGGTGAATATTTCTATAAAATCCAATTTTAAATGGATCAAAAGTCTTAATGCCAGATCTGAAACTGACTGAGGAAAACATAGCTAAATTATTTCAAGATATAGGCAAATAGCAGGTGCAGTAAAAATGATGTTACCTGAAGAGACACATAAAAAGATAAAAATATCTTTCAATCTTGCCATCTGACTGTTGAAATGTTGGACCCCAAAGAAATAGGAATTTTCCTCTAGAAATCTCATCATGAGAAGAGAGAGAGAGTTAAATGTCTCATATTGCCTAAGTCAAGGTGGCTCATTTCTCTCATCTATTCCACAGGAAAAAGCTTCTGGTCTTCTGGGTATGAGGACCAGACTGACTCTGCCTGAGTTTCGATGGAGACCACAGGAACCTGGAAACTGTTTAGGTACTGGACTATGCAGACAAACTTCTCTCATTTTAATTAATACATGACTCTGAGATTTTAATTTATTCTTCCCAGATTTCTGATTGCATTGACAGCTAAAAAACAGACCTCTAGCTCCTTACCCCAAGGTAATCCACTACCCTATTAGCTCATTTGTGAACTAGTTAAGACAACCAGATCTCTTACCAAAAAGATAGACAGGTTTACCTTGCTTACAGGCTTCACAATAAGATACACAAGTTCAGATATACGCTTTCAAAGATGTAACCTTCTGTTACTTCCTTATCTAAACTCAGTTTCCAGTAACTAAATGCTTCATATTTCCTCCCCTTGATATGCCACTATCCTGATATCAATAAGTAGAGTTCTTATAAATTAGCCTAACCCTAATAAAACATTTCACTATAGGATCCACTTTTATAATCACAAGTTGAGTTTCCTTTGGTTGTCTTTTAACTATAAACTTAAAGTGTTTCTTGTGTTAAATCTGTACTACAGCTATCATAGTTACAAATATGTTTCTTTTGGTTATCTTTTAACTATGGACTTAAGGTGTTTCTCTTGCTAAGCTATATGATCAATTATCATATTCACAATGTTGTCAAATTTCTGAGTTTCCTTTAATTGTCTTTTAAGTGTAATATATTCCTTTTACTAGACAGAAGAAGCTTTTCTTGTTCCTTCTGTTCAACCAAAGTTTTCTTTGTCTTTCTTAAGCTCATCTTAAAGAATTGTCATGTTGTTAACAAACTTATCTCTTTTGTAAACTTATATAGTACAGGAAATGCACTCAGATCTTCCTCTCATGGACCAAATAAACTCCATCCAGATAAGTATACCTGCCAATCAGTAGCCTAAGTTCCCATTTGCTACCAATCCAAGAGGGTGGGATTCTTCTCCTGTGCCCTGGGATTAGAACTTCCCTCACCCCCAACCACAGAAACCTAACGGTTTCAAGTGTACTTTGAATTGTACACCTAAGAAAAAATTTTCCCAAATATACTTTATTCTCTGCCTCTGGGTTGTATGTGTACGTGTATGTGTGTGCGTGTGTTTCAGCATCTGGTCAAGTCTGGACATTTACTCAAAATCTACATCCATAACAGCTCCAGAGAAGCAACCCACAGACACTCCAGTCTACTCTCACAGACACAGATGCTTCTATTGGACGTGCTCCTTCCTATCCATAGATGCTTCCACAGACTCTGGAGAGCAAAGAAACAGCCAACTCTCCATGACTAGATCAATATCTCCATACCCATTTTCTTCGGTTTCTCAGAGACTCCTGGTCCCAAGTCAGCAGGAAGTAACTAAAGCTCATGAAAACCCTATTCCTGTTTATCATAGCCTCTGTCTAGTTTTTCCTTTTTTAATTAAACCAAAACAGAGGAATGTTAGCATTCCTTCTAGGAACTGCCCCACAATTACCTGGCCAGGTATGCTTGGCTCACTATAAAGGTAGCTGTTTGCCCCCCCCACACACACACACACACTCTCTTATTCTCTTACTCTTTTACTCTTTGCCCCTTCTCTCCCTGCCTCTTACCCTTCTCTCCTCTCCATGTGTTCCTGACAGCTCTCTCTCTCTCTCTCTCTCTCTCTCTCTCTCTCTCTCTCTCTCTCTCTCTCTTTGCCTTTCTCTTCCTCTACTCTCTCCTCAACTCCCCTTACTCTGCCCTAAATAAACTCTATTCCATATTATATCCATCATATGACTGGTACCTCATGGGGAGGGGATGCCTCAGCATGGGCCCATGGGCCCGAGGAAGCACTCCTTCCACCTCACTATACTGAGCTGAGCTGCTACCAAACATACTCTGGCTCTTTCTTTCTTTCTTTCTCTCTCTCTCTCTCTCTTTCTTTCTTTCTTTCTTTCTTTCTTTTTCTTTCTTTCTTTCTTTGCTTTCTTCCTTCCTTCCTTCCTTCCTTCCTTCCTTCCTTCCTTCCTTCCTTTCTTATAAAACACAACATCTAGAATACATAAACAACTCTGAAAGTACCAAAACAAATAACCCACTAAATGGGCCCATGAACTGAATTAGGCAGTTTTCAATAAAGAAATACAAATGGTCAAAAATAATGGAAAAAACTGTCAACATCTTTAGGCACCAGAGAAATGCAAATGGAAACTGCTTTGATATCCCATCGCACCCTATATGTTGGCTATCATTGAGGAAACAAAAGTCAACAGATAGTGGCCAGGGTGTAGGGAAAGAGGAACCCTTCTTTCCTGCTGGAGGGGATGGTGGAAATGGTATAGCCACTATGGAAATCAGTCTATCAAAAAACTAAAATCGGAGTTGCCATTATAAGTTCAGTAGCCCCTAGGTATATAATCAGAACTCTAAGTCTCGCCACAGAGGTACCTGCACATCTTTGTTTATTGCTTCACTATAAAAATAACCAAGAAATGGAGTAATCCTACATATACATCATCATCAGATGAACAGTTAAAAATATGGTGCACATACACAAATGAATTGTATTTAGTGGTTAAGATTGTAAAAAAAAATTATACTTACAGGAAAATGAATGGATTTGTGAGTAAGGTAAACTAGACTCAGGAAAACAAATGTTTCTCGCATTTGGGGGACTTGGAATTTGATTTTTAAGGGTGATTTTGAAAATTCCTCTCTTTTATATGGGATTTTGAAAATATAAATCTTTAACTATTAAACTTTAGTCTAATGTGGAGCTGGAGAGATGGCTTAGGAGATTAAGTGTCCTAGCAAATGCATAAAGAATTGGGCTCCTCCTTGCAATCGCAGAACTCAGGGAATGGATATGGGAGAAGCCCTGGAGCTTGTTGGCCAGATAGTCTAGTTTAATTAGTGACTCACACTAATTAAAGTAAGAGGCCCTGTCTCAAAAGCTAGGATGGAGAGTTATTGAAGAAGATGTTCATATTAACTTCGAACCTCTACACATAGGTGCATACATAGGGACAAACATGCATGTAGCAGAATTTTCCCTGTCCAAATACATTAAAATATTAGCACAGCAGGAGGCCTGTGATTGGACAGGGAAAAGGGAGGCAGAGGAGGACAGTGGTGGCGCATGCCTTTAATCCCAGCACTTGGGAGGCAGAGGCAGGCGGATTTCTGAGTTCGAGGCCATCCTGGTCTACAGAGTGAGTTCCAGGACAGCCAGGGCTATACAGAGAAACCCTGTCTCAAAATAAATAAATAAATAAATAAATAAATAAATAAATAAATAAAAGAGGCAGAGCTAAGAGTTGCAGAGACAGTGTCTCAAGAGAGGGAGGAGAAGCCAAGATGCAGGACGGACAGGAAGAAGATTCTGATCCTGCATGGTTTTAAATAGCCACAGACGGTTATGGATATCATATAGGGATAGAATAATTGGGATAACTTGTCTGATCTAGGTGAACATCTTGATTCCTTTATCAATGGCCTCTGAAATTATCATGTGGGTACCTTGTAAATTGAGAATTTATTGATTTTATAAATTTGACTTGTTAATTATAAGCTTCTAGAGTTTGTTTTAACGTCAGCTAGAGTAGGTTTATGGCTGATAAGGAATAGCAGCTCCACAGACTAGTGAACCAGAGCTGGGAACACAGCAATTGGTTTTTGAGGAGGGTGGGAAGTGGGGGGGACGGAGGAGACAGGGGAGGGTGAAGGGGGGGAGGGTGACAGAGGTGGGAGACAAGCTAGAGACAAAGCCCAAGGGACCATGCCATGGCAAAGAGTTGTCAGCAGTGGCCTGGGTGTTTATGTACACACAATCCTTTGCTAAACACCTGATTTTGTTCTTTTATTTTTTTTTTAATTTTGTAGCAAGTCTACATGTAGCTGGGCTGGACTGAAACCTGAGTTCCTCTGACCTCGGGATTCTGATGTTGAAATTTATGTGTTCCACCATGCTCAGCTGGGTTTTTATATAATTTAAGATATATATATCTTAAATATATATACATATATTTAATATGTATATTTTATATTATATATTATATATAATTTATATATGTGTGTGTATATATACATATATATATATATGTATATATTGGTTTTTAGAGAAAGGGTTTCTCTGTGTAGCCCTGGCTGTCCTGGAACTCACTCTGTAGACCAGGCTGGCCTCAAACTCAGAAATCCGCCTGCCTCTGCCTCCCAAGTGTGGGATTACAGGTGTGTGCCACCACCACCTGGCAATACCACTTTAAGATATTTTTACAGACAGCTCAAGAGGACTTTCATGTTTACAGATACTATTTTGTATTATAATTATTGTTACCTTATTAGAGAGAATTAATGCCTCTAATCTCTTGGCCATTTACCTTGCTAACTACCTCTTCCTGTTTAATGGTCTCCGCCACAACTTACTTCCACTGCTCTGTTCACATTCTTGACCTTGCAATTATTATTACAGACTTGTAGACCAAACTCTGCCCTCCCTACACAAGCTCCTGCATACAATTTCTAGTTTCTTTTACCTGAGCATATGATCTTACTGATGGACAAAGTTGTCTTATGTGCCAATACTTAACAAGACAGGTTGTTAGGGAAGAACCTAATCCTTTATATTGCATAACATTGCCAAAAGGAGGGGATGCATTTTTGTTGAAATGACTCAGTTCTGGGTACTTTATTAATAGCAATCCTAAAATTAAACTAAAATTATTATTGAGATTAGGCTATGTCCTGCTCTAAGTTATTCCACATTGTATAAAACAGGGTTTGTTCCCTGCCCCCCCCCCTGGACTAAGCATTCTTCTTAGACACTTTATTTCATTTTACAAGCAGTTTTAATTCTATTTTGAGGGAAGAGTATGGCTGTAGCCTGAGTAGACAGGCAAATCACACATTTTGTGTTCTACCGACCACCTATGCAGCACAGACTGAGAAGTGACTTATCCCTGGGAGTGGAGAGGGTGCCACTCTAGAAGTTTATTGAGAGGAATTGAGACTGTCAGGACACGTGGGAATATTAAAGCTTGCCTAGGAGCATAAGACACACTAGACCAGGGAAAGTGTGCCACTCTAATCTGGCTGCCGTAAGAGAACAAAAGTGAAGACATACATAGATGAAACTGGAGAGCACTTTGACATCCAGGGGTGGAGTTAAGAAAAGAATACAGCATGAACTGGGAGGACCAGAGACCTACCTACCACAGCAATGGTAGGGACCCCACACCAATTCATCACCAGATTGCTGACAAATGTATCAGGGGCCAATGGGTAGAGAATGCCTTGTGACAGTCACCTGCTCACCAAAACTGCTGCGGAGGCCGGAACCCATTTGGTTTCCTGCTCCAAACCAGCTCTGCCCTGATCTTTGCGGCTAACTACAGTTTTGCTCAGTTATGCCTCACCTGAAGCCTGTTTCCCCCAGAAGGAGATCCTTATCAGTGCAGATTCTACTTGTTCGTTTTCTCAGCTCTGTCCTGAAACTTCCTCAACTCTGCCATACGCGACTCCACTAGTATTCAATCTGCAAACTGTATATACACATACTGAGAGATATATTTCCTGTGCGTTGTATGTTATGAGAGTTACTGTCAGTAACTGAGATGGACATAAAAGAACTTGCACTAACCTCGGCCACGTTACTGAGGTAGGCAGGATCATCTGGCCAATTGATGCCATTGAACCTTGTGAATTTATTGTCATTCAATAAACTGTGATGGATGCCGTGGAAAGGCAAAAGGATGGTGGTCTATGTTTCTGGCACACGGTGCTCATGACAATACTTCTGGCTGCTTTCACAAGGCACATTTATTACATTAGCGAATACTCGCAACCTCAGTTTCCCAGTTCATCCTGTTTTCGAGTTCCTCTCCTGCCTGCCGCCATCTCTCTGAGCCGCATGACCTCGCTTTGAGTATTCTAATCAACTTAGTTATTTATTTTGATGCTCTGATTTTATCCCAACTCCCCACCTTCTTCTATTTTCAGCGTAGTAATTAACACATTTTTGTTGAGTGTAAGTGGAGTCACCAGACTCAAAAACTTTATAATGCCTTCTCATTTCACTTGAGTCCAAGCTGAATACTCAATGTTCTACAGGGTCTGTCCATATGCTATACATATGATATCCCGGCCTCTGCTCTGTTCCAGCCCCTGGCTGCTCTCTGCACACCAGCCTACTGCAGGATAGGCCCCATGAGCTATTTCCTCTGCTCAGACTGCTCTTTTCCTCACAGCTAAGTTGCTTCTAAATCCATTGGGGGCTTCTGTGGATGCTGTTGCCAACACTTAACATTAAATAAGACTCTCCTCTCCTTCCTCCAGAGCTTTCACCCAGTCCTCTCTGTCTCAATTTTCCTTCTTAAGATCTATACACAATATGTTTTACTTAATTGACTTTCTCATCCTGTCTCAGAGACTAAGATACAACACGCAAAAAAATAGAACATTTTTATTTCTCATTCACAGGTGAATCCCCGGGGCCCAAAAAACTGTCAAATGAAGAAATCGCAATTTTCAAGTGCCAAAATTATATTTTATTTTTGGAAAGTCATGGTTTAGCAATGTCTGTGTTGCAAAGTACTTGGAAACATCTTCATTTTCTTGCACGGAGACAAGAAACGACAAATATCGTTTCTTAGTTAACTATTCACCGTAACTTTTTAAAAGAGAAATTGGTAAACATATACTCTTCAGGGACCTAGAGCCCTGTCATGAACCCTAGTTTCCTTATCAGCTGTGGTTTACCTAATTGACTCCCCAAAGAAAATGTTTCTCACACAAGCTTTCCTTTGGAGGAGGTCTCTTTCTATCTAAGATTGTCTGTCAGCCCTTGAAGTTGTTTTTTCTAGGAAAACAGATCCTCATTTGAAAAGGCTCCCATCATGCTTGGCACAGTGGCCCTGGTCTGTCTTCAACTGCTTCTGCTGACCTGAACTGCACGAACTGCACAGACTGAAGAGAACTCTCGGATGGACTCAAGCACATTGCACAAACTTCATTGACTGAACTGAATCCCAAGTGATTGGCTCTCCCTGACATCTCTTTCCTGTGCTATTCTCATAAGAGATGGGTGTCTTCTATCTCTGACTCTTTCTGTCAAATCTTTCTCTGATTTATCTTTTTTTTTCTGCCTCCCAATTGGACAACGCTTTTAAAGATAGTTTCTTCTACCAACTAATCTTACCTTCATTGCTAGGGATTAAAAGTGCATATAAGTGTGTGTCTGTAGTTAGATTGCACAGACCTAAACTGCCTTTAGATGGGATCCCTTGCCAGAGCAGTTCTTTGGTTGTATTAAAATTCTTCTGTAATGTGGTGTGCCTGCATACCTCTGTGGGGTATGTGCGTGAGATGTGGGGCTGGTGAGACCTCTGTTTTGTATTAACTTACACAATGGCACCATCCTTTCACTACATCTTTTACTGGTTGAATCACGGGGAAATAGAATAATCCTTCTCAACTACAGTGACTGTTCTCCCCATGTCTGCTGTCATTTCATCTTTTCCTTATTCCAGAAGCTGCCTCATTGTTCAAAGATGAAGATATGGGTAACTAAGCGATACTCTGACCAAAATTAAAAAGTTAAAAACAACAAACAAACAAAACTAAAAACAAAACAAAACCGGTTGGGATATTTTTCCATGCCTGATTCAACCACAAGACCCCCTGTACCCCCCTAAAAATGAAGAAACATGTAATCCTTTTACAACATCACAAACTTCCTCTGTTCCCCACCTCTACAATGGTAGTTGAAAAATAATGCAATATTTTGTAGGATTCCTTCCTTCCTCATTTCTATCTCTCTTTCTCTTTCTCTCCCCTCCCCCTTTCATGCTAGGGACAGAATCATGTGGTAGGCATGTACTCTAGACTGAGTTATGTCCTAATCTTGCAGCTACTGTATTACTTGCACACTATTTTGCTTTTCCTTTTCCCTCTGTCAGTCTAAAACACACTTTATATGTCCATGTAGCACAGTGCAGAAGCTATGCATTTATTGAGTTCAGGGTGGCAATGGTTTAGGTAAAGAAGTATTCCTAACACTGCCACATAGTCCCTTGGCTCTTTTTATGACTTGAGCTTTAAATCCTAGATGGACTGTAGGAATGCTTTTTAAACATATGGGCCTTTGACTCTGAGTAGAAAACCACATTGTATGTATGTAGGGGAAGAAATTGTTACCAGGAAAAATATGTGATGTTTAAAGTAGGTCTCTTCTCTGCCAGGCTGTTCCATAATAGAGGGCGAAAAGAGGGAAACTATCACTGTTGAGTTCAGAGGAAACTCACAGGAAACCTCTGTCTTAACATGGGAGAGGGATGCTGGCTGCTACTTGGAGAATCTTCCCCTGTACACTTAGGCAGACTGAGCAATTCTGGATTCCGTTTTCTTGTTAGTACTCAATTCTGCAATCTGTTCACAAAAAACTTTCACTTTGATTTTTTTTTTTTGATTTGGTTTTTTCAAGACAGGGTTTCTCTGTATAGCCCTGACTGTCCTGGAACTCACTCTGTAGACCAGGCTGGCCTTGAACTCAGAAATTTGTCTGCCCCTGCCTCCCAGAGTGCTGGGATTACAGGCATGTGCCACCAATGCCCAGCTTCACTTTGATATCTTTGAGGATCCACAGTGTAAGAGAAGCAGGTCTTCATGGCTGCTGACTTCAAGGCAGCTAGGCCTGAGCAACAGCCCAGCTTTCCTGCCTTAAGACTTGGCACACCCATATTCAGCCTGGCTGGAGCATAGCAGGGCACACCCATCACAGCCTGCCCTCTCTCTTTCTGAGAAGACGAAACTGCACAGCACTTAGTTTCAATTTCCCAAAGGGTTTATTACAGCAATGCTTTTTTTTCAGATTGTCGGAAAGACTCAATGAAAATGGTGACTAAACTCTGCAAGTTTCTGTCTTGGATTAGATGTAACTTTTGACATGCTACACAGTCTAGAGTTTGTAGCTGGTTATGCTGTTTTACATCACTTAGTATGCTTAGATTCTTGAACATCCCCAGTCTGCAGACCCTTGCATCATCAGAGTACTCTACATGTTCCCTCACCAGGCTGTCTGCGGGCAGCACTAGGCCCAGCTAACAGTACATGCACAAAAAAAGATACTTCTCTTTCCTTCTAGAATATTTAATAAGAAATAGCATGCATTTGAAAGTGTTAGGATTCTGTCTAAGCTCCACCCCACAATTACCTGGCAAGAGCCAGGTATGCCCCTCCCCACAACTGCCTGGCAACAGCCAGGTAGGCCTGGCCTATAAAGAGGGCTCTGGGCCCCCTCCTCTTTCTCTTACCTCTTGGAACTCTCACCTCTCTCCTCTCTGCCCCCCTTGGGCTCTCCTCCCCTTCCCCCGTCTCTTCACGTGGTCATGGCTAGCTTTCTCTTCTCTTCTCTTCTCTTCTCTTCTCTTCTCTTCTCTTCTCTTCTCTTCTCTTCTCTTCTCTTCTCTTCTCTTCTCTTCTCCTCTCTTCTCTTCTCTTCTCTTCTCTTCCCTTCTCTCCTCCTCCTCCTCCTCCTCCTCCTCCTCCTCCTCCTCCCCCTCTTCTTCTTCTTCTTCTTCTTCTTCTTCTTCTTCTTCTTCTTCTTCTTCTCTCTCTCTCTCTTTCTCTCTCTCTCTTTCTGCCTTTCTTTGCCTCCACTACCCCATTAACTCTCATCCTCTGCCCTGAATAAACTCTATTCTATAACATGTCTGTGTGTGTCTGGTCATTCTGGGGAAGATATGCCTGGGCATGGGCCCACTGGGGCATCCCCTTCCCCACACAGCCATATACTAAACCTCTTTCTCTTTTTATGATCACAACATAAAGCATATGCAATTTAAGAGATAAGCTTTGGTTTTCAGAATTAGGTTTTATTTGTTTTAGAGACAGGCTCTCATATAGCTTAGGAGGGGAACACAGGCTTACTGTGTAGCTGAGGCTGCCTTCAAACCCCTGATTCTCCTGCTTTAGTCTCCCAGAAGCTGGGATTGCAATTGCCTTTAGACAATAAAGAGAGTAAACAGCCCTTTAAATGTTAGAAACTTGCCAAGCCTTTCCTGGAGACTTCCTTTTATATAAGAAACTTGAGGTATGTGTCCTTGGAGCTATTTGATTTGGAATGTGGCAGAATCACATTCCCTAGTCAACAGGAAGCAGGTATGAATGCAGGACAGAACTGGTCTTCGAAAAGCTTTCCTACAAATGTGTTTGTCTAGAATATAGTATATGAAGTGAACAAAAACAGCAGCAAAGTATCACAGTAAATCAAGATGCCTCGAAATGGATGAATGGATGGATTGTTTCTTTGGGAGGCATTTATGATATAGATTTCTCCCTTCACTTTCTACCCCAAGCATTTTTTTTTTTTGGTTTTTTCGAGACAGGGTTTCTCTGTGTAGTCCTGGCTATCCTGGAACTCACTCTGTAGACCAGGCTGGCCTCGAACTCATAAATCCGTCTGCCTCTGCCTCCCAAGTGCTGGGATTACAGGCGTGTGCCACCACGCCTGGCCCCTACCCCAAGCATTTTTAAACATTGTAGAATAGTGAAAGGGATACTCTTTTTCTAGATGGCATCTTTCCCCATGCTTAAACAGTTTTAATAAAATAAATACCCTGTAGCATGTTGCAAGCTTGCTTTTCTCCTCTGCTAAGCACTACTCGCACTGTGAAGCAAATCTTCAGGGAAGGTACACCCAACATCACTTGCCCTCTCTCCCTGCCAGTCCAAACCACTGCTATGGTCTCTCCTGAAGTTCAGGTAAAGCTCAACAGCTCACTTTCCCTATGGGCATTTTTAATCCCTTCACAGGCTTTTCCAAATCCCCCTGGAGATCAGGTTACAAATGCCAGTGACATCATGCAGGTCTGCTGCTCTTTCTCCCCAGTGGTTTCCATCTGATTGACAGTGTAAAGCCTTACAAGGATGAGGCATGCTGCTACCCTCTGGCATTAGAGCATTACAAAGCTTTTTCATGTCTCTGAAGCAGATCTAGTTGCTTGGCCTTCTAGTTGATTCTTGTTATAGACAGGGCGCTGTTTGCAGAAGTTTCCAACTGTTTGGGATTGCTCCTCTCCCTGGAATTTCCTTGCATACCCATGGTTCTTGGTTCCAAACATTTTAAAGGTTTATCATTATTATTATTATTATCACCATCACCATCATCATCATCATCATCATCATCATCATCATCATCATTAAATACCTTTTCATGGGGGCACTGATTGGCTACCTTACCATCCCAATCTATCAACATTTCCCCCTTTTCTGGATTTATTGATTGATTTTTACTTATTTATTGAGTACTTATTACAAACAAACCTTTACTTATTTATCTTCTTTGTCTCACGCATTATCCTATGTACTACATGAGACTGAGCTTTTGTGTTCACCATCCTCAATCCCATATGATACCCTGACTTCTTAACAAAACATGCTGAATAAATGGAATACATTCACGCAATGAAAACATGCATTTTTAAAAGGCCTCCAGTGCTCAGTGTCTGTGGATCAAAGAATTTTTCTCATCTTACCAGGTTATAATTTTACTTGGGTAGATGGGAGACAGTTATCCGGGGATCCTTTTAGTGGTGATAGGTTATAGGCAAGATTAGACCAGATTAAAAGTATATAAAGGCAGGTTAATTAGGAGGCAGCTCATGTGGGGTCACTGATCTCACAGTTGGAAGTCAGTCAGTGAAGTCACACATCCAAGCTAAACCAAGGGTGGTTTATAGGCCTTGGGCTTGAGGTGATGACTTATGAGCTAGGAGCTGGGACTGTGCCCATATATGGTCAAAAACTATGCCACTGGATGGTACTCTTGGGTAGGGTTGTAGAAAACTCAAAGACAGGGAGTGATGACATGCTTGCCTGGAGTTTTCCCCAAGCAGGTAAGGGAGTTTTCTTTGTGAGGTTGGAATTGCCAGGAAGGAGGCCAGACAGTGTTTCCCAGCTTGGGCAGGCCCTGAGCAGGGCTTCAGGCTAACAAGGCTAAACACTCATTAGGCTAAAACAAGGTCCAGAGGTTCTATCAGCTGGTCTCAAAAAACCCCAACATTTTCGGAAAAGGCAAGACAATGAATCAGTTTATTTTTTCCTACAGTCCTTACAAGCATCCAGTTCCAGACATACTTTCTCACCTTCCTGTTGGGGCACTCAATCCCAGAAGCTACTTCTTTTACAAGGTAACCCTGGAAGAGGTTCTATGCTCTTGATTCAGGGCCTCAGTGCATGCCTACTGGAGAATCTGGCCTCCTTGCTGTGGACTTGCCCCTTTCCACAAGCTCTCTCAGGCAGGGTCAGAATTAGTGTAGGTTTCCAGTTGAAAGCACTCAGTTAAATATTTAATCCACCACTAATCTGCTAATCCAGAAGGCTGGGGCCAGACTTCCTCTTTGGATTTACTGGAAAGGGGACACAGAAACTCCAACAGGACTCTCCTCTTAGAGGAAGTGCTGCACATCAGGAATTTCCTCTGCAGCCATCCATTGTTTTGCTGCTACTACATGGGCTGTTTTCGCTAATTCAAAAACCAGAGGCTGCAGATAGACACCAAAAAACACCTTGACTCCCTGAATCTCAATCCTGATAAGTAGAACACTTTGTCTCCATATGATGTACTAAGCCCTTCAAAAATCTCCCTAGAAGCCCTGAAAATGTCAAAAATTCCTCAGCCTGCTTGCAACATT
Source organism: Apodemus agrarius (assembly GCA_964023405.1). Taxonomy (NCBI): domain Eukaryota; kingdom Metazoa; phylum Chordata; class Mammalia; order Rodentia; family Muridae; genus Apodemus; species Apodemus agrarius. The sequence goes on from OZ030006.1 coordinate 28,346,574, forward strand.
TCTAGCAGGTCAGAACATAATTCAAATCTATGATATTCATTTAGTGAAGGTTTTAAAAAGCCTTGACTCTTGGCAAATCTTAAGAACCACTGAACGTTTAGTGTTGGAGCAAATCAAATCAAATTGCTATGGTTGGTTTGAACAACTTTTGAGAATATCAAGTCATTAAATCTTTGCTCCTTAAACCCCCTAGCTTCCCATTTTAATGTGTGAACAAAAGTCTCATCATTATGTTAAATATTCAAGGCAGCTACAGAATGCCATGCTCAAGAGAACTTGGCCCTTTAAACTCTCCAATGCTAAGCAAGAAGGGCAAACATACCTTCACTTCAGGGGTACAAGACAGCGCCCTTGTTCTCCAAGCCCTGAGGAGGACTGCTTAAAGAAACAGAAACTTCCCAGCCTTAGATGCAGCCCTGCTGGGCTATGCAAGCTGAAGGTCTCAGGAACTGAAAGGAAACACAGGCAAGATAGTTGCTAACACTAACACAACACAACACAATAAAATAAAATAAAACAAAAGAAAATAACACCAACAACAAACCCAGCACCACTTCCTCAGCTCCCTTGCTATGTCTGAAAGGTATGTAAAGAGAAAATTTAAATGGCTAGCTCTAGAGGATGTTGCCTTTGATGAATTGCAAACAAAACTAGGGGAAAAAACCTTGCATTATGTAGAAAAGAAGGTAGAAATTGACATTATCACCACAACTTCTTGTTGTTTAACTTGTCACTTCTCTTGCATTCTTTCTCCATCTTTCTTATCTGCCCATTTGGCTCGAGGAGAAACCCACTCATTACCCCGACCAGTTCTCATTGTTCTAATTGTACTTAACGGGGCATTACTGTCTAGGAAAGCATTTCCATATTAGTATCAGTTAAATATACTCCTACATATGTAATGTGCTGCTGCTACTAATTAACTTAATATTTTATATAGAATGGTTCACTTTAAAAATACAGCTAGAACTTTTAGAAATAATACTCTCCTGGGCATAAAAATGAGGAAAGATATCGTGATTCAGAAACTTACCAGTTTCCTGAAAACTTGATTATTCCAGAAGCTTGAGAGCAGTAAGTTTAAGCTGTGTTTTCTTTTCTTCAGATACAGTTCTCAGGATCCTGTTCAGAAACAAAACCCCTGGGTTGTTAAGCTGCAAAGTTCTCTGCCTGCGATGCTCAGCCTCTGAGAATGCCGTGCAGAATCAGAATGAGGAAGTAGTTTCAGTTTTGTTCTTGCTCAATATCTTGAAAAGGGACTTTTTTTTTATAGGGCTGGTGACTGTAGCCCAATGATAGAGTACTTTCTTACTATGCATGAGGCTCTGTGTCTGGTCTCCAGTGCTATAGTGGACAGTAGACAGATTTATAAACACATTATAGAAAATTAGCAGTAAATGTGAACCATGAATAACAATTTTTCACCTAGCATATTCTTAAATCACAAGAGCTAAGACACTGGAGAGAGCACAAGTAGGAAGAAGACAGAAATGCCAGGAAAAAATTACAAGCTTTGGTTAGGTATGAGCTAAGCACATGTTATGGGTTGAATTATATCTCCTCCAAAATCATAGACCAAAGTTCCAATTGTAAGAATATGTAAGGTTTTGTTTGTTTACACAACAATTGGAATTAAATTATTGATAATCTGTCAGGGCTTGACTTATGAACAAACTGAATCTGAAACAAAGCAGAAGCCTTTTACTCTGTGTGTGTGTGTGTGTGTGTGTGTGTGTGTATTATGCCTATCTATATTCATTTTCTCCTTTATATTTTTGAATTTATAATTTATTACATTTCTCCCATCTCCTTCAATTATCCCCTTATATACCTTCCTCCTCTCTTTCAATGATCTCTTTTTAAATAAAAAAAACCCTAATTGTTATTACATGTATACGTATATACATAAAAATTCCCATATATAACCTGTTCAGTCCATATAATGCTACCTGTATGTATGTTTTCAGATCTGACTGTTTGACATTGGACAGTTGATTGGTGTGATCCTCCTTGGGGAAGGCCACTTCTCGCATTCCCAGCCTTTCTTAGTTGCCTATAGTTCTGTGAGCTTCAGGGACAAGAACATTTTTGTAGATGTATCCATTGGGAAGCGAGGGCTCTTTAAAGAGAGGGGTAATGGCAGGATACAAATTGTAAGGAATAAATGTAAGCAATATAAAAGAAGTTACAAATGTAACCCAGCCCAGAGTGTGCGAGTGTGAAATGGCTAAGGAAATGTCCTGACTAGGTGAACTCCTCACTTTTAATTGACTGAAAAGATACCATGAAGACCAAGTCTGGAGAGTGTGTATGGAGATTGATATGCCTAGTGTCAGATAATGTGGTAATACAGGCCTGAGCTGAAAGAGACTTAAAAACCCTGGTCTGGCAGCTAAGGTTTGGCTCATTTCTGAGAGCTCCAATGGAGACTCTTCATGTTGAGACTAACTCATTCCCTGAGCCAACCCACCAATTCCAGACACCCCAACTGTGGACCAAGGCTCCAGCGGGGATCCAAAGCACAGTGAAGAAAGCACAGTGGGCCTTCCCTGCACTTCCATTGGAACTAGGCTACAGCACTTAGCAGACCAGAGGTGAGAGTATGTGTGTGAATGAATGTGATCCTTTTTTGCTTTATATGTGTTCATTGTTGCTTATGAATATTAGTATAATTTGATCTACTGAGTCATAAGCACATTCTTTCTCTCACTCTCAGCTCCATCCCTAAACCTGACTGGAAGCATAAGATCTGATAGAAGAAGTGGGAAGAGAGACTCCTTAGGGAGGAGGAGAGAGGTAGATACAGAATAAGGTGTGTTAGTACTCTGTCCAAGCTCCACCCCACAGTTACCTGGCAATAGCCAGGTATGCCCTGCCCCATAGACCTGGCCCACTATAAAAGGGGCTGCTTGCCCCTCCTCCTCTCTCTCTCTCTCTCTCTCTCTCTCTCTCTCTCTCTCTCTCTCTGCTCTTACCTCTCTGCCCCTCTTGGGCTCTCCTCCCCTCCCCCCTCTCTCCAAGTGGTCATGGCCAGCCTCCACTCCTCTCTACTTCTCTACTCTTTCTCTCTCTCTCTCTCTCTCTCTCTCTCTCTCTCTCTCTCTCTCCCTCCCTCCCTCCCTCTCTCTGCCTCCACTATACCATTAACTTCCATCCTCTTCCCTGAATAAACTCTATTCTATACCATGTCTGTGTGTGCATGGTCACTCAGGGGGAAGAGGTGCCTGGGCACGGACCCGCCTAGGTACCCCCCTTCCCCCAAGCCGCCATGCCACACTCCCTAAAACCCCTTCTCCCTTTTATAACCCATCAAGGTGAGAATAAATACAACAGATCTGATAAAGAAAATGGGAGAAGAGGGCTCTTTAGGGAAGGGAGATGGAAGTAAATATAGAAGAAGGAAAGATGTGGGTAAAATAACAATAAGAATATCTGAAAAAGTCACAAGGAATGATGCTATTAAAGGTCTTTTGCCAAGTTACCCCCCCCCCCTCTGGCTCAGCCAGTCACCACAGACATAGCTCATCTCATAGGCTCAGACTGGCTCCACTCCATCAGTTGCTGCTGTCCTTTGTGATTGTCTCACAGTCCTGGAATTATCAATATCTTGAGATCTACATAGCAACTGAGGGCTCCCTTTCACCAACAACCTCCTGGGCTTTCTACGGGGTCTCTAATACTGTCACCTGGGCATGGTGCCAATACTAAGCTTCTCCCCATGATGTCTTCAACCTTGGGGTTCCCAATGGCTTCTTACAGTACCAAACCTCAACTTCTTTTCCTTGGCCACATCAAATCCTGTGGTTTTCATGCTGCCCAAACCAGTACTACATACGATACCCTTACACATTACCAGGGTCAGCTCCCACTCTAAGATGCAGCCTAGGTTCTCCCTCTGGACCACAGTTTCTGTGTACTAATGTTGAGGAAACACTTGCAAAAAAGATTTCTACTCAGTGCTGGTTTCTTCTCAGTCACAGCTGATCCCAGCGTCAGTTTGTCCTAGTAAGGCAGTCTTCGGCTTAAGTAGGACTGGTATCCTGTTCATCGAAGAGTATTCTACAGCCCCAGGTAAGCACAAACCACAGATAGCTAATTCAAATATATCACAGGAACACCCCTGACAGAGTCTTCACTTCCTTCTGAGAGTTCACCAGCCAAGCTTCCATCGTCAGCATTTCTCTCAGCACTCTAACTTTCAGGTTCCCAAAAACAACCCACTAAGCTTTGAACATTGATGGATTTTCTTGTCTGAAGCTCCGAACACTTCTCCAATCTTTCCGGCAACTTCACGGGCAGATCTGACACAATAATAGCCTGCTCATTAGTTCCAATTTCTCTCCTACTTTGATTTCTATTGCTATGATAAAATAGTGACCAAATACAACTTGGAAAGGAAAGTTTGGCTTGTATGACTTGATCACATTGCATTCAGCACTGAAAGCAGGAACTGAAGCAGCAAGCTTGTAAAGTTGCCTCTTCATACTTGAGTCTAGTTTGTGTCAAGTTGAGAAAACAAAACAAAATAAAACGAAAGCTAACAGGTGCACCTCCCATAAGGATGTGAAAACAACCCTAGAAGAGTTCAGACAATGGTTGGAATTTGTTAAAAATGCTCCAAAAAAGTCAAGTTAAACAAGTCACCACTAGTTAAATCTAGAAAAATTAGAACACCAAATCTAACTGTAGAAATATATCATAACCCATCAAATAGCAGAGAAACCATGCAAATATGAATGAATCAGTAAATGGAAATATTTGTGAAAAAGTATCACATGAATTTTATAACACTTGAAATTTCATCTTCACAAAATATCTTCTAATGACAAAAGAAGAAAAGCCAGGACCACTGTGGGGAATCCTAGCCTAAGTAGACCCTTTTCGCTAGAACTTTCAACTCATCCAAATGAATGTCATCTGTAATTGGACAAATGATAATCATGTACCATGTAGTTTGGACATCTGCTGCTTAGGCAGCCACCATGCAAGGGGTCTCCAACATGCACCAGCTGCTGAAGTTAAATCGTGAAGAGACTTCAAGGATTGCCAACTAGCTGCACAAAGATTGAAAACTGAAGGTAGCTGTGTAGGCCCCAAACACATTCTCTGGTGGTAAACTTAGCTGTACATTAACCTGCTGTACCTGTACCATGTCTTGCTCTTTCAGGCCCCTAGAAGCAGGGTTGGGTAGCAGTTTACCTTCCAACCTAGGCACCTACCTCTATCTCTATTCGCAAACTCTCTAAAGGCACAGCCAACTCTGCAATCTTTTTTAACAGAAGAGAATTGTGGGATTTCCCATTAATTTTTCTCAAAACAGTACAGATGAAAAGTATGAAGGAAAAACTAAAAACCTCTTCAGAGAGCAAGGCAGAATAACACCCAGTGTCAGTAGCTGCCTTTTTGACAATCTTCTTAAGCAACATTGCTAAACACTTATAATCTTCCATGTCCTCTACGTTAGAAGCAGAGATACCAGCTGGGCGGTGGTGGCGCACGCCTTTAATCCCAGCACTTGGGAGGCAGAGACAGACAGATTCCTGAGTTTGAGGCCAGCCTGGTCTACAGAGTGAGTTCCAGGACAGCCAAGGCTACACAAGGAAACCCTGTCTCAAAAAAACACAAACAAACAAACAAACAAACAAACAAAAACAAAAAACAAAAAAGAAGCAACTTTCAAATGTTATAACTTTTCCTAGTTTCCCCCTTCCCAGAAAACCCCCAACCCATCCCCCTACCCTCCCTGCCTCCAAGAATATGCCCTTCCACCTGATCCACTCCCACCTATCCCCCCTCAATTTCCCCACACTGCACCATCTATCGAGCCTTCATAGGACCAAGGACCTCTTCTCCCACTGATGCCTGACAAGGCATTTCTCTGCCACACTTTTGGCTGGAACCATGTGTATCCCTTGGTTGATGGCTAAGCAACATTGAGTACCAACTACAACGTTAATTTTTTCACTTCACTCTAACTTTTCTTTTCTTTCTTTCTTTTTTTTTTTTCTTTTTAGATTTGGTTTTTTCGAGACAGGGTTTCTCTGTGTAGTCCTGGCTGTCCTGGAACTCACTCTGTAGACCAGGCTGGCCTTGATCTCAGAAATCCGCCTGCTTCTGCCACCCAGAGTGCTGGGATTAGAGGCTTGTGCCACAACTGCCTGGCTTCACATTGATATCTTTGAGGATACACAGTGTAAGAGAAGCAGGTCTTCATGGCTGCTGACTTCAAGGCAGTTAGGCCTGAGCAACAGCCCAGCTTTCCTGCCTTAAGACTTGGCTGGAGCCCAGCAGGGCACACCCATCACAGCCTGCCCTCTCTCTTTCTGAGAAGAGGAAACTGCACAGCACTTAGTTTCAATTTCCCAAAGGGTTTATTACAGCAATGCTTTTTTTCCAGATTGTCGGAAAGACTCAATGAAAATGGTGACTAATCTCTGCAAGTTTCTGTCTTGGATTAGATGTAACTTTTGACATGCTACACAGTCTAGAGTTTGTAGCTGGTTATGCTGTTTTATATCACTCAGTATGCTTAGATTCTTGAACATCCCCAGTCTGCAGACCCTTGCATCTCCAGAGTACTCACATGTTCCCTCACCAGGCTGCCTGCAGTCAGCACTAGGCCCAGCTAACAGTACATGCACACACACACCAAAAAAAAAAAAAAAAGATACTTCTCTTTCCTTCTAGAATATTTAATAAGAAATAACATACATTTGAAAGTGTTAGGATTCTGTCTAAGCTCCACCCCACAATTACCTGGCAAAAGCCAGGTATGCCCCTCCCCACAGTTGCCTGACAACAGCCAGGTAGGCCTGGCCTATAAAGAGGGCTCTGGGCCCCCTCCTCTTTCTCTTACCTCTTGGCACTCTCACCTCTCTCCTCTCTGCCCCTCTTGGGCTCTCCTCCCCTTCCCCCTTCTCTCCAAGTGGTCATGGCTGACCTCCATTTCCCTTTTTCTCTTTCTCTCTCTCTCTCTCTCTCTCTCTCTCTCTCTCTCTCTCTCTCTCTCTGCCTTTCTTTGCCTCCACTGCCCCATTAACTCCCATCCTCTGCCCTGAATAAACTCTATTCTATACTATGTCTGTGTGTGTCTGGTCACTCTGGGGAAGATATGCCTGGGCATGGGCCCACTGTGGCATCCCCTTCCCCACACAGCCATATACTAGAATCTCTAAACCTCTTTCTCTTTTTATGATCACAACATAAAGCATTTGCAATTTAAGAGATAAGCTTTGGTTTTCAGAATTAGGTTTTATTTGTTTTAGAGACAGGCTCTCATATAGCTTAGGAGGGGGACACAGGCTCACTGTGTAGCTGAGGTTGCCTTCAAACCCCTGATTCTCCTGCTTTAGTCTCCCAGAAGCTGGGATTGCAATTGCCTTTATACAATAAAGAGAGTAAACAGCCCTTTAAATGTTAGAAACTTGCCAAGCCTTTCCTGGAGACTTCCTTTTATATAAGAAACTTGAGGTATGTGTTCTTGGAGCTATTTGATTTGGAATGTGGCAGAATCACATTCCATAAGTCAACAGGAAGCAGGTATGAATGCAGGACAGAACTGGTCTTCGAAAAGCTTTCCTACAAATGTGTTTGTCTAGAATATAGTATATCAAGTGAACAAAAACAGCAGCAAAGTATCATAGTAAATCAAGATGCCTCGAAATGGATGAATGGATTGTTTCTTTGGGAGGCATTTATGATATAGATTTCTCCCTTCACTTTCTACCCCAAGCATTTTTAAACATAGTAGAATATTGAAAGGAATACTCTTTTTCTAGATGGCATCTTTCCCCATGCTTAAACAATTTTAATAAAATAAACACCCAGTAGCATGTTGCAAGCTTGCTTTTCTCCTCTGCTAAGCACTACTTGCACTGTGAAGCAAATCTTCAGGGAAGGTACACCCAACATCACTTGCCATCTCTCCCTGCCAGTCCAAACCACTGCTATGGTCTCTCCTGAATTTCAGGTAAAGCTCAACAGCTCACTTTCCCTCTGGGCATTTTTAATCCCTTCACAGGCTTTTACAAATCCCCCTGGAGACTGGCTTACAAATGCCAGTGACATCATGCAGGTCTGCTGCTCTTTCTCCCCAGTGGTTTCCATCTGATTGACAGTGTAAAGCCTTACAAGGGTGAGGCATGCTGCTACCCTCTGGCATTAGAGCATTACAATGCTTTTTCATGTCTCTGAAGCAGATCTATTGCTTGGCCCTCTAGTTGATTCTTGTTAGACAGTGCACTATTTGAAGAAGTTTCCAACTGTTTGGGATTGCTCCTCTCCCTGGCATTTCCTTGCATACCCATGGTTCTTGGTTTCAAACATTTTAAAGGTTTATTATCATCATCATCATTATTATTATTATTATTATTATTATTATTATTAAATAATACCTTTTCATGGGGGCACTGATTGGCTAGCTTACCATCCCAATCTATCAACATTTCCCATTTCTTTTCTGGATTTTTTTTTTACTTTTATTTATTTATTGAGTATTTATCACAAACAAACTTTACTTATTTATCTTCTTTGTCTCATGCATTATCCTATGTACTACATGAGACTGAGCTTTTGTGTTCACCATCCTCAATCCCATATGATACCCTGACTTCTTAACAAAACATGCTGAATAAATGGAATACATTCACGCAATGAAAACATGCATTTTTTAAAGGCCTCCAGTGCTCAGTGTCTGTGGATCAAAGAATTTTTCTCATCTTACCAGGTTATAATTTTACTTGGGTAGATGGGAGACAGCTATCTGGGGATCATTTTAGTGGTGATAGGATATAGGCAAGATTAGACCAGATTAAAAGTATATAAAGGCAGGCTAATTAAGAGGCAGCTCATGTGGGGTCACTGATCTCACAGTTGGAAGTCAGTCAGTGAAGTCACACATCCCCCATGAGGGGGTTTATAGGCCTTGGGCTTGGAGTGGTGACTTATGAGCTAGGAGCTGAGACTGTGCCCATATAAGGTCAAAAACTATGCCACTGGATGGTACTCTTGGGTAGGGTTGTAGAAAACTCAAAGACAGGGAGTGATGACATGCTTGCCTGGAGTTTTCCCCTGGCAGGTAAGGGAGTTTTCTTTGTGAGGTTGGAATTGCAAAGAAGGGGGCCAGACAATGTTTCCCAGCTTGGGCAGGGCCTGAGCAGGGCTTCAGGCTAACAAGGCTAAACACTCATTAGGCTAAAACAAGGTCCAAAGGTTCTATCAGCTGGTCACAGAAAAACCCAATGTCTTAGGAATAGGCAAGACAATGAATCAGTTTATTTTTTCCTGCAGTTCTTACAATCATCTAGTTCCAGACATACTTTCTCACCTTCCTGTTGGGGCACTCAATCCCAGAGGCTACTTCTTCTACAAGGTAACCCTGGAAGAGGTTCTATGCTCTTGATTCAGGGCCTCAGTGCATGCCTACTGGAGAATCTGGCCTCCCTGCTGTGGACTTGCCCCTTTCCACAAGCTCTCTCAGGCAGGGTCAGAATTAGTGTAGGTTTCCAGTTGAAAGCACTCAGTTAAATATTTAATCCACCATTAATCTGCTAATCTAGAAGGCTGGGGCCAGACTTCCTCTTTGGATTTATTGGAAAGGGGACACAAAAAATCCAGCATTCTCTCCTATGCGAGGAAGTGCTGCACATCAGGAATTTCCTCTGCAGCCATCCATTGTTTTGCTGCTACTACATGACCTGTTTTCGCTAATTTAAAAACCAGAGGCTGCAGATAGACACCAAAGGAAATTTTTTTCGTGTGTTTCTCATTATGGAGTCCTGACAAATGGAGCTCACCTATGCATGTTCGGTGAACCAGTACATGAGTGTCATTAGGAAAGCGTAGTGTGACAGAACAAACCAAACAATGCTCAGCTCTCATCTACTGGGGTCATCATCAGACCACTTCATCACAGTTCCTTTCATGTCTTTAGCAAGACATCCTTTCACCTCTGTGCCCACTTCATTTGAAATAAGTAACTGTACTGAGCCACAATGGTGTGTCATGCCACATGGTAGGAACTTGACATTGATCAAGGTCAACTTCCTCTCATAGCCTCTGTTGAGCAGGGATTCCTGTGCTATTCAGGATCCTGCTCCACCTAGGGTGGAGTGCTCAGTGTGTAGGTGAAGGTCCTCCAAATCTATGAATTCCTGAATTAAGCAGGTGACCCTCCCAACTGCCTGAGCAGTGGAGCCAACACCCAATGAAGAGCCAGATTTGTTGTGGGAACTCACCCAGGAGTCTGGGAGGAGGGGCTCGCCCAAACTGTTGTCAGAACTCCATTAAAGTTTCAACCTCGATGGTAAACTATCATCCTGGCCCTCGTTCTTTTCGCCGCTTCCCCATCCATCCCTCAGCTTCTGTTTCAGGAACCCAGTTCGAAGTAGCTGCAGGCAGCTATAAATAACTTTCCAAAGAAACTAGAAGCTTCCACTTCATTATCCCTATCTTATCTTTATACAGTTTTGCCTCTGAATCAGAGACTAACATAGAGGATGCCAGCCACATATTTCTTCCCCTTGGTTATTCCCCCTTACACAAACAAGTTCCTACTCAGCCCACATCTTGGCCTCAGATGAGTGCTTCAGTACACTCAGGAGTGTACACATCTGCAGTGGCCTGCTGATACTCTCCTCCTTTCTGTGCTACCTTTTGGGACTTCAAAATATGTTCTAAACTTGAATGCCTTTGTTCTCAGGGTATCCCTATTCTCACCTTGGGTGGTGTTTTAAATTAGAAAGCACCTATAGCTATAGACGTTTGAACACTTGGTCCTCAGTTGGTGATACTGTTTGGGGAGGATATAGAATCTTTAGAATGTGGAGGAAGCGAGTCACTGGGAGGTGGAGTGGGCTTTGAGATCTTGTAGCCTCACTGCACTTCCTGTTCACTTTCTGCTTTGTATGTGTGCTTAAAGATGTAGACTTTCTGCTTCCTGTTCTGGTTGCATACTGCCATTATAGACTCCCCTTCTGGACCTGTAACCCAAAATAAATTCTTTCTTCTATAATTCACTGTTTGGTGTTTCATCACAGCAGCTAAATCTTACTTATCAAGCCACTCCATACTACATAGAAGAAGACTGTCCTCGTGGGATTCCCACTACAGATATACTTATTTCCCACTGTAGAAGAAGGTATACCATCACAAACCATTAAGTGCTATGTGGCCATTAAGATCTACCACAGACAGATTACATAATGCCTTATGAACTTTAAAATTTTTAAATGTCAGTGAGACAGGTAGCACAGCTGCTGAAAACCCCTGCTTTTTAGAATTGACTGATGAATTAGATCATCCTATGTGCTTTAAGAATATGCTGACCTTAGAATGGATAGAATCCAACCTCACAGTCTATCATGGCTAATAGTTTTAAAAAGTATTGACATGAAGGAAATAAGGCAAGGGGAAAGGTATGCAACAGGGCTTTTGGGTAAGCAAAAGTTCTAGTAAGTGAGGAAGAATAGAATATTTGCATAAAGGTTTTACCATGTGTGGGGGAGATTTATAAAATATTGGCCCTAGGTAAGCTAGCCACTTCTGATTAAAAATTAATAATGATTTCTCATATTACCTAGTCTCAGAACCATAGAATTGCTTCCCCACAAATTCATCTTTGGTTCTGCTGTGCCCCACTGTATTAGTACATGGACCTGTGTGTTTAGACCACATTTCATAGCCTAAATCTCTGTAGCCTTCTTTGAGACAGAGATTTAAAAAACTGGCTATGCAATGACTTTAAAGCTCTCAATTTTTGGTATCTGGATCCTCCATGATCCTTGTTACTTACAATATGCCTAACCAAATCACATAGTATGAATCTTCCCTCTACTTGTAGGATGTTTTAGAAAGTCAGTTTCTCCTTTGTTCCTCGAATTTTACTCGGACTCCTCTGGGGGACCATTTGAGAGAGTGTCCTAAAGGCTGCCCTCTGAGGAGGCTCCTTTGGCCTTCTCAAAACAGAGGCTCTGCCTCTTCCTCCATTCCTACTCTTTCTTTCCTTGTATTCTTAAACTTAAAGAAGCTCCTCTCCAAGGATAAGAGGATGTCTCTTCTTCCCTTTTTACCTCTATCATGTTCACATCTCCATATATTATATTGTTTCTGCTCCTTGCACCGTGAAGTTCACCGTGAGGTCCTTTATGGTGGTTTGAATAATGGCCCACATAGGCTCATGTATTTGAATGTTTAGTTATCAAGGAGTGGCACTTTTTGAAAATATTAGGATTAGGGGGTTGTTGGTCTTGTTGGAGGAACTGTGTCACTGTGGGTGAACTTTGAAGTTTAAAAAGCCAATGCCAAGCCCAGAGCCTCCCCCTCTCATCCTACAGATCAGGATATAACTCTCAGCTACTGCTCCAGCACCAGGCATGTGGCCATGCTCCTCATCATGATATAATGGACTCCCCCTCTGAAACCATAAACAAGTCCCCATTTAAATGCTTTCTTTTATAAGAGTTTCCTTATTCATTACATCTCTTCAAAACAATACAATAGTGGCTAAGTCACCCTTTCATTTTTAATAAACCTCATACCTGAAGAGAATTATAAGTTATGTTTCAGGTTCCATTCTAAAAAAAAAAAAAATCATCTTTTCTCATACTTAACACACTGAAAAAAACAGGATACAGAAATTAGCCAAGTAGGACAGGGACTCCTGAAACAACCATTTTGAGAATGGCCTCCCTGGAGAGCAAGAACATGAAAGAGAACTCTGATTCCTGTTTCTTTGTTATCTCCTAAATAAGCACCCCTGCTTAAAATTTATATATGCCTATGTGACTCAAACTGAGAGGATTCACTTAGACACCTTGTTAGGCCAATTGGACCAATAAACCTATCCCTTTGCTTATATGCACCCTAGTTTCTGCACAAGTCCTTAAAAAGATCCCAGAGTAGCAGTTCAATGCTATCCTTTTTGGAACCTCTCACACCCCTGCAATACATGAGCTCTATTCTCTCTCTCCTTCCCTCTTAAGTGCCCACCTATGAATCCACAGCAAACTTCTCTCTAAAATTCACCTCTCATGGCTCTTGTAAATCTCATTCTTTAAGTTCAAGAGGCAGAAACCTAAAAAACCAATAGCTCAGAAAAGCTTTAATGGATATTACAGTTCTGAAATACTAGCCAATCAAGAATTTTTTTTTCATTTTTAAAGACACCCCAATATTCCTTTGTTTTTTTAGAGTTTTATTTGTCTTGCTTTCATGCTGGGCACTAAAGTGCCTTTGTCTGTAGAAATTCCAAATATGTGTAAGTGTGGAGGTAGTGGAAGGAGAGACATCTGTACTCCTAGCACTTGGGAGTCTAAACCCAGAAGATGATATGTTTGTCACCAAACTCTTCTAGTACATACTATGTTTCAGGAAACCCAGACTAATTAGTGAGATTTTTGTCTCAAGAAAACAAAAGAATCAAAGCAAAAGGAAAAAATATGAAAGAAATTCCAAGGATGGACAAATTTAAGGCACAATCTAAAAGTATAAGTAACAGTCAATTTTGTAAACATAATTTAATAACCAATTACATGTCAAAAATACTCAGCGCAGATTTCAACATAATTTTTATTTGGTAATAAAGTTATATTTGTTTTATTTGTCTGAATCTGAAGTTTGCATTCCATGGACCTCTTTTAGGGAGAAAGAAGTCATGGTTAGGGTTTTATGGATTCTATCTAATTCCTTCAGTGGAATGACTGTTTCTCTCTAAGCTTACTTTCAAAACGAAGTTAATAGAACAGTTAATAACTATTACAATGAGAAATTTCATTGGCACAAAGACTGATGAACATGTAAAAGACTGTATGCACTGTTTAATATTTATTACTTACTTATTATACTTTCATAGTATGCCTCACAAAGCAAGTAAACTACAAATGTAAAAAAAGAAAGTGGGCCAGAGTAACGTGCAAGTCACTTTTGTTTGTGGGTACTTAACTTCTTTTTCCTTATTTTTACACTAGAAGTGAGACAGCGGAGTAGAAGGATAAACTAGAAGGAGGGGAAATAGATGACACTGCAGATTAATGCTTCCCCTTTCATATAGACCTGAGTATTGCCACAGTGAAAAATGAAGCTAAAATTGCTTTGCAGAATCTCAGATCCTTTGATTGACAGACACTGGATAGCTAGAACCAGAGTCCAAGTTTCTGTTTCCCTTCTGCTCTCTGAGCTTTCCATAGTGATTTTCCTCTGTTCAAGGCTGCTGTGGGAAGCTCTGGGAATTGTTTGCATGCCTCAACTCATTTGAACTTTAAAAACCATCAAGTGGAGTTGAAAGTATGAGAATTACAGGCTAAAAATCCCCCCCCCCGTGCCTAACTCTTAAATGACCCCAAAAAGCAGAAGTTTAGCCTGCTCTTTGTTAGCCCAGGAGTGCACATGTCACACAAGCTTGCAGTGTCCAGCTGAGAGTGGCAGGCCTGGGAAGGTACCCTGTGTCCTTTCCTGTCTCTCCTCGGTGTAGCAGCTGGTGTGCGGGTGAGCTGGGCTGGGCCAGCGGGATCACCTTGCGGGCTGAGGGGCTCTTGCCTGGCGGGTGCTCAGGTCCCCAAGCACCTACTACTAGTTGGAGAGCCTTTGATTACATAATCCTGACCCCCGTAACAGGAAATGCGTACATGAACCTGTGTGTGACCCTGGCCCTGTAACAGGAAATGTGTAAGTGGTCCAGTAAGCAGAAATGACCTAACTAGTTGCTACCTGGCTTCTGTAGAAAACGGATTCATCCTCAGAGTGCGGGCTTGGATAATTTAAACTGATTGGCTTAGAAGCTATGGACTGGTAAAAATCAATTGGCTCACACTGTGTGGGCTCTCAATGCTAAGGAATAACTGGTTTGTGATAGGCGTTTTTGTTGTAAACCTATAAAAGCTGTCCCGATTCTGCACTCGGGGCTCACAGTCCTCTACCCATATGTGGTGTAGGGCTGTAAACCCCAGAGCCTCTGGAATAAAAATCCTCTTGCTAGCCGGGCGGTGGTGGCACACGCCTTTAATCCCAGCACTTGGAAAGCAGAGGCAGGCTGATTTCTGAGTTCGAGGCCAGCCCGGTCTACAGAGTGAGTTCCAGGACAGCCAGGACTACATAGAGAAACCTTGTCTCGAAAAAAACAAAACAAACAAACAAACAAAAAAAAAATCCTCTTGCTGTTACATCAAAGCCATTTCTCACAAGTGATTTGGGATTCGCCTTCTGAGGCATGGGGTGCTGGGTACCCCTGTGTTTTTTTTCCAGGTCTTACAGGGTCACCCTGTACACTTTTGCACTTGCCTGTGGCAATGCTTAATACTGGCTTTAGGGATATGGAATGGGTACTTTTTCTGAGTTACAGTATTTTCTTCCTGCAGTAAGGTGAGGGTGTAATAAATGCATAATAAGCAGACATATGTTCCTGTATATATTCACAACCATGTGCCTAAAACTCCTTAACATTTTTATTGGATATTTTATTTATTTACATTTCAAATATTATCCTCTTTCCAGGTTTCCCCTCCAGAACCAGGGGTGGAAGAATCTCAGGTATGAGTTTCCTGGCCCACCCTCAGGCTTTATCTGCTTCCCAGACAATGCTAGTATCTCTGTTACCATTACAATAGATGTGGCTAATGTATTGTCCTATAATTGTAAAGACTAGCTGAGGCAAATCCCCAAATGAGATCATGCTACCTCTGGAGGAAAAAAAGGCTGCCAAAAAACAGCTTTGATTAAAAGCTGTATGGAATGATAGTAAATTTTTAAAAACATTTAAGCCCATAGATGATAGGTTTTCATTATCATGTATTGGCCAATGCATACTGAGAATGAGTAGCCCAATAAGGAAATATTTGACTTTACACAGCAGGAGTGGCTTAAGAGTAACTATTCTGCCATCAAGAGGCCAGCTAGTCACTCTGTAGTGTGAGATTATATTGGGACCTCCGTGTTGGTCTCTGTAGTTTTCAGACAGGAATTTATCAATGGCCATCATCAGATCATTCTATGTGAATAGTTCTTATTGGTGATGTCATGTATAACCTCTATCCTTGTCCATATCCACTTTGCTTATGAAGTCCATTGGATGATGATATGTGAGCTTTAGTAGTTCGAATAAGCATGGCCCCAAAGGCTCATAGATTTGAATTACTTAGTCACCAGGGAGTTGCAAAATAGTTCTCCGAATTGAAAGGATTCGGAGAAGATATGACCTTGTTGGAGGAAGTGTGTCACTGGAGATGGGTTTTGAGGTTTCATGCCATTCCAAATATGCTCCAGCTCCTGTTTATGGAAGATGTGAACACCCAGCTGCTGCTCCTGGGCCATGCCTGCCTGCTTGCAATTATATCCCTCACTGTAATGAACTCTTAACCCTTTAAAAATGTACCATGAGTTGTGTTAATTTGTTTAATCTGTGAAGCCATGTGTAATAGAGTGGCTATATCTGGAATGCGGTAGTTTGAACGAGATTGGCATCCAACCTTCATATATTTGAATGTTTAGTCATCAGAGAGTAGCGTTTGTTGTGGCCTTGTTAAAAGAAGTATCTCTGAAGTTGGATTTTGAAGTTTCAGAACCTCATGCCAGGCCCAGTATCTCTGACTCTGCCTAAGGATTAGGATGTAACTCTCAACTGCTTTTCAAACACTATGCCCAAAAGCTCGGAATAAACAAGATACATTCACAGACCACACAAAGCTCAAGTAGAAGGAAGACCAAAGTGAGGGTGCTTTGGTTCCTCTGAGAAAGGGAACAAAATACTCACAAGAGCAATTATAGAGACAAAGTGTGGAGCAGAGACTGAAGGAAAGGATACCCAGAGACTGTCCTACCTGGGATTTATCCTATAGTCACCAAACCCCGACATCAGTATGGATGACAAGAAGTGTGTACCAAAAGGAGCTTGTTATAGCTATCTCCTGAGAGGCCCTGCCAGAGCCTTACAAATACAGAGTCAGATGCTAGCAGGGCTCCCAGGGACTAAGCTATCAACCAGGGGTACACATGGTTCCAGCCTCTATTGTAGAGGAGGAATGCCTTGTTGGGCATTGGTGGGAGAAGAGCTCCTTGGTCATATGAAGGCTCTATAGATGCCCTAGTGTGGGGAAATTGGGGGGAGTGTATGGTAAGTGGGAGTGGGTTGGGCAGAAGGGCATCTTCTTTGAGGCTGGGGGTGGGAGGGTGGGTTGGGGGTTGACCAGGAGGGAGGGAAATTGGGAAAGGGTATAACATTTGAAATGTAAATGAAGAATATATTTTAAAATATCTTCCTGAGGATAAATAGAAGAATTTTCAGTTCATGGCATCAGCAGAAAAGATCTTAAGACACCCTAGTATTGACTATGTCCTATGTTGTTAGTAATCCTTCTTTATGCAGATCTATAGTAAAAAGGATCAAGTTGAACAATTGTAAAGTGTAGTTTGAGGAAAAAAAGGAGCAGTAGGAAGTATCATGGAGTGAAGTCCAGTGCTCAGGAAGAAAAAGTTATAGAGCTTTGGCATCAAGCATAGTGTAAGACTCTGGTGAGCTTAGCTTACTGGGGACCTCCTGAGTGAACAAAGTGAGTCAGGAATTGATGCAAAAAGCAAGAGCAATTTATTGTTCCAACATGTTGGGGTCGCCCTGTACATGGAGAGAAAGAATGACTATGTGCAGCCCATCCAGCAGGCCTTTATACAGCCCTCAGGGCAGCCACCATTAGGTACAATGTGGTTGGCAGAACAGTGTTACTTTTAAACTGATTGGTCTTTAGGGAATGAGGTAGGTGGCCAACGGTCTTGGAATAACTCTGCGCCTCCCCTACCTGCAGGGACCTCCCTGTGGTCTGAGGAAAGTAATCAGCCTTTCCCTTCTGGAGGTGCGGGGAGGAGGGTGTGCCTATGTTCTCTATGGTCTTTCTCTTTCAGGTTTGGAGGAGTATGGTGTAATTTTCCAAAGTTTCTGAGCTGACCTCTTCAATAGAACTTCAGAACCTCACCGGGTATTGGTGGCACACACCTTTAATCCCAGCACTTGGGAAGCAGAGGCAGGCAGATTTCTGAGTTTGAGGCCAGCCTGGTTCTACAGAGTGAGTTCCAGAACAGCCAGGGCTACAGAGAAACCCTGTCTCGAAAAACAAAACAAAACAAACAAACAAACAAAAAAGCAGAACCTGGAGTTTTCCCTTCTGGGTTTTGGCTATGCTTTTTTCTTCCTGTTTGGAATGGCAATTTATATTATGTGCCATTTCATGTTGGAAGTATGTGATCTGTTTATTTTTATTTTATTTTACAGTGGGTTACAGTTAAGAGAGTACCATGAGTCTCAGAAGAGATTTTTTATTTTTTAAGCAATGTTGAAACTCTGAAAGACTCTAGGGACTTTTGAGGTTGGACATTTTGATTTATATTATGGCTATAAACATATGGGGGCCAGGGAGTGAGATGGTTTGAATGTGAATGACTACCATAGGCTCACATATTTGAGTGGTTAGTCATCAGGAAGTGGCACTAGTTGAGAAAGATTAGAAAGATTAGAATAAAGCCACTTGCACTTTGTAAAGAGCTTCAATGTAAACATGTCTTAGGCTTTGCTGTATTCACAAGTTAATTATTTGTTTTTCCAAAATCGTGCAATGCTTAAATTTGGTAAAAACATATGAGCTGATGTCATACTCTAGAAGTCCTGGCTCAGCACCAGTAGCAAAATCGGGCTGAACTAAGTTTCATTCTTGTCTTTTTATAGAGCATTTCCCTGTTGACTGTAAAGCTGCCAGGGACACAAGCCACTGCATGACCCTCCTAAAAGGTTTTTAAAAGTTAGGTTTCTCTTTTGTTTCGGGATTGTTCTGAATCCTCAAGACCACCACTGGAGAGATTGTCTGAAGACTACCTTCTGAAAGCGATTCCTCTGGCTTCCTCCCCACTTCCCCGTCATGGCACACCCCCTCTCTTCTTCCTTTTTCCCTATTTGTCTTTCACTATGTCTCTCTGTCACCCTTTCAGCATCTCTCTTTTTCTTACTATTAGTGATGCTCCCCACTGTGCTTTAAAGGGAAGCCTTTCCATCCTTTAGTGCCCCTTCATGTTTAGATCACCATATAATATGTTAGTTCTAGGGTTCCCCTTCTCACCTGGAGGCCTCATCATAGCCTTGAAATCTTTTAATAATAGTAAACCTCATGTGTCAATGAAATTATGAGTTATATGTTCGCTTTTATTCTGAATGACCACTGCTGTTATTTTCTACTCTATTTAGCACTTTTATTTATGCTAAAGCAAGGCCTGCCCAGCTTTGCCAAGCCATTCACGAGGTCTTCACTTTTTTAAATAATTATTTTATGTTTATAGGTTTTCTGCTTGTATGTATATTTGTGCATCACATACATGCCTTGTGTCAGTGTAAGCAAGAAAGGGGTTTCGGATCCCCTGGAACTCAGGTTGTAGGAAGCTGTGAACCACTTGTGGGCGTTGGGAATCAAACCTAGGTCTTCCAGAAGACTAGCCACTGCTCTTAACTATAGAGTCATTTCTCTGGTCCCCTCATGAGTTTTAGCTAAGCAAAAACCAGGATCGTAACAGTGACGATGATGATGATGGTGGTGAACACCATCGAATAGCACTAACAAACCATTAAAGACCTTACTGAATCCCTCCACTGCCTCATTGTAGTTATCTTTTCTTATTGAACCCATGCCAATAGATTCATCTCAAATCAAACTTTATCTTTTTTTCATTACTTTCTCCTCTTATTATCCACTCCTAGTCATCTCTCAGAACTTTCTGTCTACATAAAATCTACGTGAAGGCATTGGATAGTGGCATGAAAATTCATTTAATATAAACCCAAATATATTGCCAAATATATACCCAAATATAAACCCAAATTTATTGCCAAGGAAATATTCTTCTGTGATTCCATATTTAATATCCTGGCCCAGATGTAACATCTTAGAGTACAATAAGTCAAGGTTATGGAGCTGCCTTGAAAATATTTAATAAGTGATCACAAGACTCAGAGGGAAGAATAAGTATGTCAGAGAGAAAAAGAAATGTGCCAGAATGGATATATTTTATTCTCCCAAAAATCCCACTATTGATTTATTCTTCCTGAAAACTCACCAGAGGATATTCAAAAGCATTTTGAGAAGCTCGGTGATACCTGTTTGCTGAGGTTCACTGTCAGTTGTAGAAGATACAGCCGTAGAACTGGTCTTGGCAATGACAATAGTGTTTCAGAATGACAGTGTTCAAAGGACATCACTTAAATATGGAAATTATGTAGAACAGCAGAGAATCATAAGAGCAGATCAGCAGCATCAAGCCTGTGGTTGTCCAAGGCTCCCGTGTGGTCTTAGAAGTAAGACTCATGAAACCAAAAAGTATACTCACTATAGCCAAACTTGATTAAAAAGATTAACATTGGATTTAAGACTAAAAAGAAAATGTTTGATAGAAGTCATTGGACAGTAATGCTGCTACAGCCATTTTCAAAATCTAAGCCAGTTAATAGGTATGGATTTCATGACTCAGCAAATAAATATGATTAGACTTGGGGCTCATTGATGAAGGCTAGTGGGAGGGGGTTGATTGAGGAACAGCAGAGGGAAGAGGGCTTATGGGACTTAGGGGGAGGGGGGAACTGGGAAAGGGAAAATCATTTGGAATGTAAACAAAGAATATAGAAAATAATAAAAAAAAGGAATGTCCTTATATACATATGTTTACATATTCATATACATGTAATACCTGAAGTTTTAGGCTGGGGAGATAGCTCAGCAAGTAAAGAATTTGCCCATGGAAGTATAAGGACTTGAGTTTGGGTGTCTAGAACTTAGGTGGTAAACATCTCTAATCCCAGTGCTCCTATTGCAAGAACAAATGTCAAGACTGGAGAATATTTAGGAACACTCAGGTCAGTTAACTTGGCATATACAACACATATAAACAAACAAACAAGGCAGAAAAAAAAAGAGTGCTGGTTTTAGTCTGCTTCATAGTTGAGATCGATTTGAAAACTCACGTTGGTTATCTCTCCTGTTCTTAAGTATGCAATTGAAGTAGAAATATCTGCTTTCTTTGGAAACTAAGTTGCGTCATGTGATGTATTTCTGAAAAACTGTCTTGAGAGGATGTTCTGTTGAAATGGACATGTGAGGGGATGTTTTGCTGAAGCAGACAGGTAAGAGGGTGTGTGATGTTTGGAAAGAGTATAAATGGAATCCCACAAACAATGAAAGGATGTTCTTCATTGAGACACCCATGCACCACTTCACTGGTCTTCATTTCAGAAAGATAAATACACCACAGAACTTCTTGTGGTATTCCAGGTGATTGTGGCTGTTTCTGCTAACTCATGGCGATTCGACAGAGCCTTGCAGTTTCTGCTGGGTTGAGTTGCTGCTACTGATTCATGTTTGGTGTTTGCTATTGGACTGGACTGCTGATATCCTGAGAATGAATATTGGAATCACCCCCAAAGAACTACTTCTAAACAGGGCCACAACACCCTTGTCCTATAAACCATCCTTCTTTAAAGGTTGAAGCATTTAAGAACCCTAAATAAAGGAGGTTTATAGAAAAATCTAGGCTCTCCTTCTGAAAACTCGAGCCGAGAAGGTCATAGGTATGGCAGTCTTTAGGATGGGAAAGTTGACAACCATGCCTGCGGGTCTGATATATGCATCTATAAGTGTGCATCTAGCCATAGAAAGGGGAACCCAAAAAGCAGCTAGTGAGACCAGAACAGCTCCCCATATATACTGTGCCACCTTTCCATTCTAAATATGTTGAAGAAGAGCCTGGTAATTTACAAAGGGGCTTTGCATCCGTCCGTACTACAACTGTTTATTATATTGGCTGGTGAAAGAGCATTTATCTCTCTATGAAGAATGGGGTTATGGATACAGTACAATTTGGAAAAGATGCATATGTATATCTGAAGAATCCTCCTCAAGATTTTCTTCCCAAAATGGGACTGATTACAGCTTCTGGACTGGCAGGTTTGGTTTCAGTAAGGAAATGTTCTAGGTTTAAGAAGATTGCTTACCCACTAGGACTGGCCACATTAGGAGCAACTGTTTGTTACCCAGCTCAGTCAATAATAACTGCAAAGATAACTGTGAAAAAGGCATATGCTACAAGCCAGCAAATTTTTCAAGCCATTAGGTCATTGTGGACAAAAAACAGTGAAAACAAATCACTCCCTGAACCAAAGGAAGAAACCAAGGAAGGAAGGTCTGATGAAATCCATGCCAAAATGCCTGACCTGAAACATTCAGTGTCTTTGCCAAAAGAACTTGCCTCTGCGACAAATATTAAATCAGAATCCACCTCAGGTACTACACAGTTTATACCTGACCCCAAGCTCATGGATCACGGGCAGTCTCATCCAGATGATAGAGATATGTACAGCACTAGAACCTGAACTATGTTGCAGAGGGAGCCTGCATAGAGAACTGCAAGATGTACCAAGTTGCAAACAATGGTGAACGTCCACATAATGAACAGATAACGGACAGAATGTGACTTGAAATTTTTCCATGACATTTTCAAATAAACAGTTTGGCCAGTAATACAAGTGTTAAAATCATAAAACCATGAATGCAACACAGACAATGTTAAGTGATTGATGAGGGAACTGAGATAGAACTACTAGGAGTACATTTCATGACTTGTAATAGAATTTATTAGAAAGCAAAATGAAGTGAAGATATGTCAGTAAGACTGAATTTTAAAAACATGTATATATATGTATATATGTATATATGTATGTATATATGCATGCATGTATGTATCTGCTGCAGTTTTCCCAATTATTGTCAGTTAACTTAGATGGGGCTAGAAGAATGTGTTTTTCACTTGACTATATTTTTTAGAGCTTGAATAAATTATCCATATTTTATGACAAAAAAAGAAAAGAAAAATCTAAGCCTACAATGCAAGTGTGAGAGATTACATTATTGGCTCACAATATTTTTACTTGATTTTACCAGTTATGTGACCATGGTAGTAGATAGGAGAAGCATCTGAAAGCTGCGTAGAAGCACCATAGCTTCTATTGCCAGTACAATAAGTCAGAAGTAATCTTTCATCCTGAATAGATGCAGAGGTTAAGATTACTTTCAAAGAGGCTAAGGAAGAATGAGTGGTTATGTATAAAGTGTTTTCAATCAAATCATCTGCACAATTACTGCATAAATGCATGACATGTGGTTGTGGGCTACACAACCTTTATTTACCTTAATAAAATGACAGTCTTAGCCACAGCTGCTCCGCCATATTTGCTATCTGCTCTAAAATGGCAAAGCATTTACTTAACCTCTATCACTGATAACAGCCAAAACCAGTTTGCTTTCCCACTGGAGTGAGATCACGCATTACATCTCTCCTTTTTTAAACTTATTTTATTTTGTTACTTATTTACTTTACATCCCACTCACTGCCCCCTCCCAGTCACCCCTTCCCACAATCCTCCCACAATACCCTCTCCCCTTCTTCTCTGAGTGAGTGGGGGATCCCCTAGGTATCCCCCGACCCTGGTACTTCAAGTCTCTGTGAGGGTAGGTGCTTCCTCTCCCACTGAGGTTAGACAAGGCAGCCCAGCTAGAAGAACATATGGCATAGACGGGCAACAGGTTTTGGGATAACCCCTGCTCCAGTTGTTTGAGACCCACATGAAGGCCAAAGCACATTTGTAAGAAATGCATTACATCTCTTTTTTTGTTGTTGTTGATTTTTTTTTCCCCCGAGACAGGGTTTCTCCTCGTCCTGGAACTCACTCTGTAGACCAGGCTGGCCTCGAACTCAAAAATCCGCCTGCCTCTGCATTACATCTCTTAATACAGTCTAAAAGAAGCTAGATCATGCCACTACTTCACAGGATATCTCTACTAAGTCAGATCCATGCCAACGTGCTATATGATATTTCTGTGGACCACATGGAGACCACTGCTGCTTGATGAGGTTCCAGCAATTTGACATCGAGGACCACAATTTTCTAGCATCCATTTACTTTCATCTTTGATGACTCTCATGATGTATTATGGGAGTTTTCTTATGCCTTTTCCCTTCAGGAAACTTTGTATGAACTTTAGTAGATGGTAGTGAGCATATACAATGGTAATCCCTTTAAACAAAATAACTCTTTGGGAAAAAGTCTCTGCCACCATGGAATCATATAGCATGATAACTCTGCCTACTCCTACACAAGACTCTCCACTGTGTGCCCCTCACCCCCCAACCCCCCTATCTGCACCAAGAATTGAGAAGTTAGAGACTTATAGTTCTAGAAACTCTTAAGCACTTATACCTGGACCCAAGGATGGAAACACACAATCTAGAGAAACAGTGGTTCAGGCCCACTTGAGACCTTGGCAGTTAAGGCAAGAGTTCAGTTAATAAATAATTATAGAGTAGTTCCCTCGGTATGTGACTTACAGAATGAATAGCAAGGTCTGGTATGCCCCATGAAAAACAGACTCTGTTAAAAAGTTAGATCTCCCTCTGCCATGTATAGGAAATCCACTGAAGGAACCAGGATGGTACAGCATAACAGAAATAGAGTAGGATGTCATGACTTTCCATTTGGGGAGTGTATGAGGAAAACACACCCAATTTTAAGACTAAGGCACAAAGGATCACAATTAGACAATAGCTCAATGCTTCTTATGCTATGTGGGGTGTAAGCTGTGATAGGGAGCCTGGTCCCTAGTTGAGCTGAGGCTTAAAATCCTGGTGACCCAGTAGGTGACCATAGCCTGCAAGGAGACGGTAGGCAGGCATTTTGTCAGACTCCTGGGCCCCTGGCTCCTGTCACATAACTACAGCCCCCCACAGCCCCCTGTAGGGAGGTCCCTAACCATCATTCAGGTAGGGGGAGAGGAGCAGCACCCCCAAGCCAGTCCACATGCAGATAAGATACCCCCAAGCTCTCAAAACAAGCCAATTAGATGTACCTGCTATCAGATCCTGACCCACGCCCTAAAATGTATATAAGAATCCTATCCAGAAGGAGTAAAAGTGTGTGAGAACTACTTCAGCATCTGAGAGCCATAACGTTGCCCTTGGAAAGAGGTGTGTTCTCCCAAAATGTCACCAGAAGCTCCCCCACACTCCTTGCTGGCTAGTTGGCCTCTCATAGGCTCAGCCTAGCCCGACTCAGTGCAAGAGTAACTGAGGCAGCAATGGTGGAGACCAAGGTGGAGCCAGCTTTAATAGTGGAGGTGGCAGAGACGACTCCCCCTCCCTCCCTCTCGCACTCACTCCCCTTTGCCTGAACCCTCACACCTGGCCAGGCCAGAGATCTCCATGGAAAGCCTCCAGTACACAGGCCCACCCACAATGCTACGTGGTGCAAACACTGCATCATGCTCCTTGATGAATGAACATTGCTCTTATGAGTTTGTTTCTTAGGACTCAGCGTCTGGTACCCTGAGGATCACAAAGGTTGAGAGCATGCAGGAAGAAGTGTAAAAGCCACCTGATGGTGTTATTGAACCATAGGAAACAACAGGGACCTAATTGCTTTTGCTTCAAAGTAAAATACTGTAATAAAATTGATTAACTCTTTCACTCTGGATGTTGAGAAATAGGGCTAAATAGGTTAAAAACAATATGTGAAAGGATGATATATTTCTTGGAATCGTTAAGTCTGGTTTCAACATTATGGGTAACTAAGCAACTATGCAAATACAGGGTATAAAACGTGTAGCCTTATTTTTTAATAAACACGGGAGTTATCCTGAGTCACCCTTATATCACATCAATTTCTTTTCCTCACAGACTCCCCACTCCCTCTTTGGGAGTTGAACCCTGATGGAGCTGGACTCTGGCATGATATGTCACAGAAGTCCACCATCATATCAGTAGAATGTGTTAGAATGTGTTACAATCTAGGAAGTCCAAGATTAAAAGAACTCTGTTGAGCCAAACAAGCTGCTTTGTTGCTAGAGAAGACCTCATGACACTCACTGAGGATGCAAATGCTGTGCATGTACCCCAGAAATGAGGCATGTTGATGATCCTCAAGGGTCCTGGAGTACTGACAATCTGCTTACATAGATTGGAGTTTTGTGCAAAAAATGACTTGATGTTTGAAAAATACCTAGAAGCGACGAAATGCCTAACCATGGAGCACCAGGTAA
This sequence comes from Apodemus agrarius, assembly GCA_964023405.1. Taxonomy (NCBI): domain Eukaryota; kingdom Metazoa; phylum Chordata; class Mammalia; order Rodentia; family Muridae; genus Apodemus; species Apodemus agrarius. Next base: position 28,372,673 of record OZ030006.1, read on the forward strand.
TTATGTTTGGACTGCCCTAACACAAACATGATATTATCAATTTGACTATGAGTAAGCACAAGACAGAATATTATCAGACCCAATTAGTCATTAGGCCCATGATCTGGAATGCCAGTCTGTGAAACAGTGCAATGACTTGGCCACATCAGATCTGATCAAGTTCAGAGGTCACAAGCAATATCATTAATAGGTGAGGTGGAGATCCACACAACCTATTTTATTTGCATTCTTTCCTCTTCCTCCAGTTACCCATATGACATCATAGATATTCTTTATGACTAAATGAGACTAGGTTCATAAAAGGGCCAGGTCAGTATGTTGACATTAACGGAAGTTAAAGAGTTACTGTATGAGAGTCATAGTTAACAGTAATCTTCACAAAAATGAAAAAGTTTTACAATGATAGAGCATTGACAGTGATCATTCATTCACATGAAGGATTAACTTATTCAAAGTGTGAATATTCATAAGCCTTTGAGCATATGTCTTGAATGAGGAGAATGGAAAAACTAGAAACAAGGACATCTGGGGACGAGGCATGCTGCAGTTAGATCCTCGGGAATGCCTATCCACCTCGGGATTCTTTCGTCTCTGTCATATTCAGGGAACATCTTCTAAGAAAAGGTATGGAAATGGGGATTATGGGACAGCTGATAAAGAGGCTGCCAAGTAAGAATGAGGACATTAGCTGTGAAACCCAGTCCACACAAAAAGTG